>CM040421.1:52993739-54243739 GCA_022702705.1 Papilionanthe hookeriana x Papilionanthe teres | reverse complement strand
ATACCAAATCCAGACTCTGAAATGGTGTCAGAAATCCATGTCATGGACATTGCACCCATCACCAACAAAAAGCTTGTGATCACAACGTGCTTTAACCTGTCATCAGAAAATAAATCTCAACTAGCAGAGGTTCCCAAAAAAGAACTAAAATTGTGCGCATTAATTCTCATTCGTAGCTAACATATAATGCATTAAGTTCTTCATTAATACATACTAAACCGACTGCAAACGTAATCGGAAGTTTTAAAAGAATAAACTAGGCCACTTCCAATAGATATATGTTTCAAAAGGAAATGAAAGAATTGTTGTTTTTAAAATTCAAGTTGAGCTTAGTAACCTATTTTATTTCTAGCATCTAAAACCAACGTAATGCATACAAAAGCAAGATTCAGCATAAGCCTATATAATTTATATTTAAAATAAGTCTCATCAATCTTGATTTGGAACAAAGGACAAGAGATATTATTACACGTTTACAAGTTTTAAATCCATTAAAATAAGATCCTGCAATCATGATTTGAAGCAAAGGTGTAAAAACATTATGAAAGTACCAAAATCAATTCGGTTTTATGCCTACCTTTATGGAGGTAATTTTTCTCTTAAGACAATTAAATGAAAAATTATATGGAGCAATGAAAGAATCATTATATGAATTTTATTTACCTTGAAAATGTGTCACAAACATTAACCATCCATCCACCCAGAATGGGACTAGAGAATCAATCAAGGAAGGAATTCAATTGAATCAATGAGTTGTCGATCTACCGTATTTTTCGACCAAATCTACATCCTCTAGGGTCATCAGCTGCTCAGAGAGGGGTCTTCCTATGAGTCCTAGAAGATTTAACATATTAACTCGATATACAACAACTGTCGCACCTGACTCAACCGTTCAAAGGACTCCAAGCGGCTACTACAACAACCTCAATTTGAAGATTCATTGATTCGATAACAAATACAAGCCACGAATCCCCAAAGCTCTTAGAAATAACAATTGTGGATCAACAAGCTGATCGTTTGATGTCTGCCAGGTCGAACCAAATTGCTTTCTTATTTTACATCTGTTCCGCTATCCATTCCTTTCCAATAGACAGTCAACTCTCCCTCCAGCAATGGTATTATTCCAAGACCTCATCCAATCAGCCCAACGCCTATAAATACCCCCAACTCAAAAAATTCAAGGGAAATGAACTTAAGCCTATGGCAAATCATATATAACACAAAACAAACAAAATAGATAGATAGAGAGAGGGAGAGAGAGAGAGTGCCTAGTGAAAGACAAGTAATCTTCCTTACATTTTACTTAATGAAATATTTCCTCCCCGCTCTTATATCAGAAGTAGGTTGGTAGGACAAACCAATTATATCTTCTATGTACTACTTCCTTTTGGATTTGCTTTTTTCTCTCTTATTTCTCTTACATGGTGCCGATCGGACGCTCCCCTGCATCACGAAGCCAAGCTAACAACTCAATCTACCTACTAGATTTAAATCTAAGCCACACTCTTCCTTGGATAAACTGATCAGATCTTCCATCTTCCTAGTCGTAGAATCCTATTATACAAGTTCTAAACTGTTAAGAAAACTACTACAGAAGAATCTCCTTTTTAATTTCTCCACGGAATAGGATCATAGAATTCAAAAAAGACAAAAAATAAAAAAAATAAACACAAAAGCACAATCAAAGCAACAAAAAAAACACAGAAATTTTTTATGAAAAACCCGAAAATGAGAAAAAAATACGGAGCCATGTCACCACAAATTCTACTATGTAATTCAGAAAGTTTTACAAAGAACTCACAAGTTTCTTCTTCAAACTCACACGAAGAAACTTACAGAAATTGCATTAACAATCTTCCCTCTTAGATCCGATCCAAAAATCACGTCGAATTATCAATATCCACCACTTCGAGACACATCACCTTCACTGGGGTGCTTGTCAAAGGATATAGAAGAAAGATATAGCAAAACTAAACAAAAAGGCTTGAAATTCGGATTAAAAACAGTAATCTCTCAATAACTGTTCCTGACGATTAGGCGCCCTGACAAGCTCTCGGGTAGCTCACGCCCTGCGCCAGAAGTGAGCGGCTAAGCGCCCACATTGAGCGCGGGATTTGCACCTGCCCGATCTGGGAACACCCAATGGGCGTTTGATCGCCCATAAACTGGGGCATGTCTACGAGAAAGCCAGCCTACTTGTTGCTCATGTGTACTCCAATCAGAATCCACACCTAACAATCTCCCACTTGGAGATTGATAGCACCGGGTCCAGTCCTCTGTACCTGCACCTCCATCTAAATCGCCTTCATAGTCACGTACTGTGATCACGTACCGTGGTGTGGCTCACCCCCGGTCTCAACATTCATGAAACTCGACTAAAGCCAAGCATAGGTTCAATTTCTCAACAGTCATCACCTTCATCAACATATCCGCAGAATTTTCAGCTGTATGTATCTTTTTCAGAAATAACTGCTCATCTTCTAGAAAAGATCGAATGAAATGATACCCGAGCTGGATGTGTTTCGTCCGGACATGAAAAACAACGTTCTTAGCAAGATAAATCGCACTCATATTGTCACTGTAGAGCATTCCTTGCCCAATTATGCCATGAAATTATGTATTCAAATCCTTTTTCCTTGCTAGCTTCAGTAATAGCAACATATTTGGCCGCTATAGTTGAAAGAGCAACAATCTTTTGCAACATGTAAACCCAACTCACTGTTGTGTTCCCTAATATAAAGATATACCCCATTGTACTTCTTTCATCGTCCACATCTCCTGTCAAACCTAAATCTACGAATCCTTGTAGACTGATTCATGCATTTCTATAACCTGAGAATCCACTTTACCGTCTCTCAATAATGTCTGTCTGGATTGCCCATGTACCTGCTGACCACTTCCACTGCATATGCAATATCTGGTATGATACAAATCATCACATATATCAAACTTCCAACTATTGAAGCATACGGAATTCTCTCCATTTGTGTTTGCTATGATTCAGCTTAAAGATAGCTCCTTAGATAGTTTGAAGTAACTACCTAACAGAGTACTAACCGGTTTCACCTCACTTATGTTGAATTTTTGCAGAATCTTCTCAACATACTCAGACTTAGATAGCTTTAACTTGCACTCTTGTCCCTACTGATTCTCATCCTGAGGATCTTACTGGTTGGATCCTTCATTTTAAAACCACTTGATAATTGTTTCTTCAAGTCCCTCATTTTCTCCATATCTGCGGTTCATTGTCCGACAGGAACCTGTCAGATCTCCTGTACCATTGTTTTTTGGATTGCTTCAAGCCATAAGCTCTTCTTCAATCTGTCGACCAAAACTTCTTTGTCTGGAACCTTGTAACCTTGTGGTTGCACCATGTATAGCACTTCTAAATCTCCATGTAAGAAAGTTGTTTTGACATTCCTTTGCTCCAAATTTAGATCTTCCTCTACTACCAAACTCAACAAATATGACAGTCGTCATCTTCACCACTAGGAAGAAGATCCCTGTGTAATTCACTTTTCCTTCTGTCGAAAAACCTTCACAACAAGCCTTGTCTTGTAGCGTTCACTACCATCTGACTCCTCTTTCAGTCTGTAGACACACTTGTTGTGAAGTGCTCTTTTGTCATTTGATGGTACCGTCAAATTCCAAGTCTGATTTGACTCCAAAGATTGCATTTTCTTTATCCATGGTGAGCTCCCACTCCGTTGAATCTTCAACTCGAGTAATCTTCTCAAAAAAGAGAATGCCTTTGTATGAGTTGCTTCACTCTGCTTGATCTTCTGACTTCTATAGCAGCGACTGAGGAACTTCAGTGCTCCTTCTGTTTGAGCACTTGTTCTTCCTCCATTTTCCTAATCACCAGCATCATCTATCTCCACAAATCTGGATTCTTCAAAAGTAGCTGATGGATTGTCCTAACTTTTGATATCCTTGTATATCTCCATTTGTTGAAAGGGACATCCTTGTTTTTGATCAATTTCTGATTCTAATAGTCACATAACTTGTACCCAAACTCATCTGATCCATATCCAATGAAGGTGCATTTGACGGATTTTAAGTCAAGCTTGCTCCAGGCTCTGCATCAATATGTACATATGCAAAACACTCAAATACTCTTAAATAAGATAGACATACTTTTTGTCACTCCAGGCTTCTTTTGGTAAGCCTTCTTCCAATAGTACTTGTAGACTAAGATTGATCAGATAAACTGCAGTGTTTACTACTTCAGCCCAAAACTGTTTTGGCAAGTCTGCATGCATTCTCATGCTCTTAGCACGTTCCGTGATTGTTCTGTTTATGAGTTCAGCTACAACATTCTGCTACGGTGTCCTTGAACACTCATGCCTGAACCCTTTTGTACCATAGAAATTTATGAACTTTTGATCACGGTACTCACCCCCATTATCTGATTTCAGACACTATAGCTTCAAGTTTGTCTCATTTTATGCTATAGCCTTCCATTTCTTAAAAACTTCAACTAAATTAAATTTTTGCTTTAATAACATATTATTCCTTGTGTGATCATCAATAAATAAGACAAAATAACGAGAACCTCCAATAGACTGAACTGGAGTAGGGTCATATGTCTGTATGCATTAACTCCAGTTTATTTGATTTCGCCACTGAACCGCACTTGGAGAAAGAAACTTTCTGATTGCCATAAATACAATATTCCCAGAAATCCAGATCAACTGATTTCAAACTCTGAAGTTTATTCTTTGGAAGTAGAGATTCATACTTCTCTCACACATATGGTCAAGTCCACGGTGCACAGACCTGCATCCATCCTGGTTCCAACCACATCAATGAAATCAACTAGTTCATTAATCAGATAAAAGGTGCACTCAAGGTTGCCCTGAGCCATCACCAATGCCCCCAAGTCACCTTCCACGAATCACCTGTAAAAGTAGTAACGAGTCCTGAATTTGCCGACTGGCTTACAAAGATAAGATGTCTCTTCAAACTAGAAACATATCTGACTTCGGTAAGCTTCCAGACTGTTCCACGGTGCACAGACTGTTCCACGGTGCACCTTTGGAAGTAGAGATTCATACTTCTCTCACACATATGGTCAAGTCCACGGTGCACAGACCTGCATCCATCCTGGTTCCAACCACATCAATGAAATCAACTAGTTCATTAATCAGATAAAAGGTGCACTCAAGGTTGCCCTGAGCCATCACCAATGCCCCCAAGTCACCTTCCACGAATCACCTGTAAAAGTAGTAATGAGTCCTGAATTTGCCGACTGGCTTACAAAGATAAGATGTCTCTTCAAACTAGAAACATATCTGACTTCAGTAAGCTTCCAGACTGTTCCAGACGACAACTTGATATCAACATCACCCTTTTTTACTATACAACAAGCCTTTTTATCTCCCAAATAAACTTTTCCTGAATCACTCTGAGTGTAGTTTTAAATACTTCTTTATCAGAGCAAGCATGAAAAGAGACACATGAATCTATTATCCAGGATTCAGTGTTGGCTAAGGATAACAAGAGAGAGTCATTTTGGATTTCACCTGTTGAGACATTAGTAGAAAAACTACTTTCTTATCATCCACCACCAACTTTCCGTAGAACTTTGTAGTCCTTGAAATATCATTTCTTATTGTAGTTCCAACATTCTCCTCCACTTGACTTGGGATTTCCTTTCTTGGACTTAGATCTGTATCTGCCTGTATTCCTGCCCAGATTCCTTCCACTGTTATATACATTCAACGCAAAACCTAAAGATTCACCATTCGTTGCTTTTCTACGAACTTCTTCATTCAAAGATCAGACCTATGATGTCATCAAAATTCAACTTTGAAGCCCCTGAAGAATTACTCACCGTCATTACCAAACCATCCCAGCTTTTCAGCAATGAAGATAATATCACCAGTGCTCTGACCTCATCATCAAACTCGATCCTCACAAAACACAACCGGCTCTTCGCAGTATTAAAGTTATTGAAATGCTCAACCACTGAATTGTCATCAAAAAAACTTATTGAAAGCAAAAGGTTTTACATAAATCTTGTTCAGTGTCGCCATGAGAGCCACCGTAATTCTCATTCATAATGTTGAATGCAACAAATAAGGAAAGTGTCGACCGAATCAAACCTAGTTTCATTCAATCTAACACTTCTCATTCCTCCAATGGCATAGATTCGGCCTTTTTTGTAATTCCTTCTAGTGGCAAGTATAATTTTTCAGATACAGCAAATCCTCGACCTACATCTTCTGGAATGCGAACTTCATCCCATTGAACTTCTCCACCTTGAACCGTTTCTTTATTGTTAGAGCCATAGGCTGAATTATGGATCCTAGGGATTTGATTGTTTAATCATTTTAGATTCCGTCACGGGAAAAAACACAGTCATACCACCACAAATTTCATTATGAAATTCAAAAAATTTTACAAAGAACTCACACAAGTTTCTTCTTCACACTCACGGAAGAAGCTTACAAGGCTTGCACCAACAATCCTCTCTCTTAGATCCAAAGCAAAAATCATGTCAAATCATCAAAATCCACCTCTTCAACACTCCTCACCTACAGTGGGAAGCTTGTCAAGTAATACAAAAGAAAGAAACAGCAAAACTCAACAAAAAAGCTTGAAATCGGGATTAAAAATCGTAATCTCGTCACTAACTATTTCGGGCTCCTAGACTTGGTCCTAGGCAACGAGCTCTCAGGTAGCTGGCGCCCAACGCCAGAAGTGAGCGCCTAAGCACCCAAAATAGGAGCAGGATTTCTACCTGCTCGGTCTAGGAACATCTAATGGGCGCTTGAGCGCCCCTAGCCTAGCGCCAAGGTGCCGAGAGCACTGTTTGCGAGAAAGCTAGCCTACCTACTACTCATGGGTGCTCCAATCAGACTCCACATCAAACATAAGCATTCACAAATAGTGAAATATTTTGAAAAAATATAGGGATTAGAACATAAAGGCTAAGTGCATGACATTTAATTATAGAATATGAGAAATTAATAATTATTATTCAATATTATTGGAAGATGAGTCATATATGGTATAGCTTCATTATAATTTTGACAGATAAGATGTCTTTGAAGAAGTTGAAAGTTGGAAAAACTGTCGAAACCTTCAAATGTTATAAAGTTCAAGATTAAGATGATAAAGATTGAGGACATAAAATGCATTATTAGCTCGTATTAAATTAATTAGAAAAAAAAATGGAAGATCAAAATATAATAAGGTAGGAGATCTATTAAGTAACCCGAATCTAATAATATAAATAAGCACAAAATATTGATTAATAGAGACTTAAGGTGACTTAAGGCAGATTTCCTAGAATTTCAAATAGAGTGACTATGTTACGTAATTCCACATACTTGGGAATAAAGAAATCAATAACAAACAATCGTTGTAGAAATAAGAAATCACATAAAAATAAAGTGATTATATGTGAACAATAGTTGGAGTAACACCTATTGAAGGAGCAGACGTGGAAAAGAAAAATAGGTGATTTGGCCATCAACAACAAAATGTAGAAGAAGCACTAATATGGCTGCTGGCTAAAATAAAGTACAAGGACTTGTAATGAGAAAGAGTAAACAAACGGCTAAGATTTTTAAAAGATGTATAAGAAAATTAGATAAAATGGAAATAACACTTCATATGACATTCAATAAGAATAATTGAAGCGTTGATTAAAACAATCACAAATAGTTGGAATAAGGTTAATAACATGGTAAGGAACATGTTGAATCGGTTTAGAGTAATTGAACTTGCAGGTAGATAAAAAATAGCATACCAAAAAGTCTATTTCTTTTCAGTACTCTAACTTTCTAGTAGGATGAGCTCAAAATGTGAACAAAAAACTCTGAGCGTGCAAAAATGTCAAAAGGAAAGAATATTATAAGATAATTTAATGGAGAATTAAGGTAGATTTCATAGAATTTCAATTAGAGTGACTATGTTATGTAATTTCAAGTACTTGGGGATAAAGAAATCAAAAACAAACAATTGTTGTAGAAATAAAGCACATAAAAAGAAAAGTGATTATATGTGAACAATAGTTGGAGTAACACCTATTGAAAGATCTGAGGTGGAAAAGAAAAATAAGTGATTTGGCCATCATCAACAAAATGTAGAAGATGCACTAATATGTTTGGTGGTTAAAATAAATTAAAAGGACTTGTAATGAAAAAGAGTAAACAAACGACTAAGATTTTTAAGAGATATATAAAAAAATAGAAAAAATGGAAGTAACACCTAATATGGCATTCAATAAGAATAATTGAAGTTTTGATTTAAGTTTTGACACTAAATAGGACGCAATGGAGGGAAAGGATTCATGTAGCCAACCCACTTAGTGGGATTAAGGATTTCTTGTTGTTGTTGTTGTTTTTGTTGTAATTAAATCAATCACAAATAGATGGGATAAGGTTAATAATGTGGTCAGGAAATGTTGACTCTGTGGAATAATTGAACCTGCAGGTAGATAAAAAATAGCCTACCAAGCAAGTCTATTTCTTATTAATATTCTAAATTTATAGTTGGAAAAGCTCAAAATTTGAAGCAGAAAACTCTGAGGATGCACCTTCCGAGCTTACTTTTATATTTCATGCAAAACATTAAAATTAAATGCCAGAAAAAGTACACACAGCTGCAATTTCATATCTGAAAAATAGAATTTACTTGAATTGCAACACATCATGAAAATAAACAAATTATTTGATTGGTTATTTCTTGAATTACAATTCTGCTCCATGGCCATCCCAAAGAAGCACAGTGTGGGGCTTGATTATTTGACAAAGTTTTAGGAATGGAAATTTTTTCCTTACTTCCTACTTTAAGGAGCATAAGCTAGCAAAAATATCCAAGCAAGTAAGCTACAGAGGAACAAATTTAACACTTAGTAAATTTTTGTACCTCTGGCTCGAAGCATATATTGAATACTGAAGTGAGTAACAAGAAACAATAATAGCCTCCAGTACTGCAAAGCCCAGCGAAGCCCACCATCTAATATCAAGAAGTAAAATCATTTAGTCATCAGTGTAGCACAAGGACAGAATACTTGGTGGTTTTAAGAATCAGGTAAGTCTCACTGCTTGAGATCAAAAACTAGACACACATATAGCCTTTGATCTTCTCATGACCATCCAAACCTTCTTTTCGTAGCCTCACAAGTGATGGCAAAATATGACAGAGAACCTGTCACAATAATAACTAAATTCTTGATGGAGAAAAAAAGCACAGAAAGAAGAGCACATAAATTAAAGAGTTTTTTGTTCGCTCTTGTAATAGATTTCTGCAATGCTCCCAAGTCAGTGACTAGATTTAGTTACATTAATAGAAAAATTAAAACAATCTCAAGAATTATGTTCACAGTTGTATAATAGATACTGCCGAACTCAATTAATTAGGATAAGACAAATGATGTTGACTGCATACGAAGTATATAAATAAAATTGCAAAAGTCTGATAATTAAGAATTAAATCTGCTTTCATGATGAGAGTATTAAAAAGAATCTAAAAGAAGAGGCTGGACAAACTACCAAAATTCATTTCTTGTAACCTCAATACCCACAAAAGCAAAAAAAAACTATTGATGGTGCAAAACTATCATAAAAAGGGGAAAAATAATACGAGAGTTAGCATAAATTTAACAGTTACTTCGTTTAATATAAAAGAGCTAAATAGTGCCCAAAATGCAAGTTGAACAGCTATTGTCAAACGCTCAAAATGGTCAACAACTGGAAATTAGAGATCAAGAAACATCTTCTCAATAAAATGACAAAAACGTAAATCTTTTGATGAGAGAATAAAACAGGCACCTGTATCAAAATGGAGGCTGCAATCTGAGGACTAATCCCCAGCTGGAAAAGTGAGAGCTTTAGCTCAGCTGAAAAATCACCAAGTTCGTCTGATACAAAAGGCACATAATTAATAACTTGAATATTTGCAAGCACAAATGCCTGATACACAAGCTAAGAAAAGAAGGTTTCAATAGCTACCAGATATGGACTTGAAACAACATAAACTTCAATCAAAACAAAAGACAACAAACATTGACAACTTAAAAATGAGAAATTAAAATAGAGAGATAATAAACGTGAATCAAAATCACTTTTTACGATGATACCCATTACTCAGGACAATCTACTTGCTCAAGGTGCTGGAGCGGTAGTAAAATAAAGCATTCTTTACTGATATTTAAATAAATTTCTTGAATTTGATCACTACAGATCCTGGTTGTAAAATTCACAAGTACCTTTTATGCCCTATGGAGGACAAAAACCAAATGATAATTTGACTCCATAATATGAAAAATGTTTACGAAACACAGCAAAATTCCAGTAGGCATATAAGTTCATGGAACATCATATCTTTAAAGATTTAGCAGCTTTATCACATAAATATTCCAAATTAACATACGTTTTAAAGTATTTTGTCTATATTGATGGTTTTCACCAACCATGGAGGGTAGCAGTGTATACGTTTTCATGCAACACCATGTATTCAGTAAGACTTGAAAAGCACTCTTAGATGTTTTTTGGCTGAAATATTTAACCAGAATTTAAGATAAATCTCGCCAAACAATTTTTTAGTCAGAAAATCCTATAACCTTCCTAAATACTGTTTTAGGCTAAATCCCAAATTTATTAAATGCAGAGGAAGTAGGATTAAATAGGATAATGCTTCTGCTCCTCAATGCACACTTCTCCTCAAGGTAGCTATTGTTCTACTACATTTAAATCTAAATCATGAAAATATCTATCAAATATTTAACTAGAATTTAAGTAAACCAAATAGTTGATTTAGCACTACCAGGATTTACTACATCTTGATTTAGTAAATCCTGCATAAATTAAACTCGATGTTGTTTAACAGATATACACAAGTAAGGCAGACTATCAATTTGTTGGAAGTACAAACCAGTTGATCCAGAAGCAAAGCTAAGGTAGTCCTGAGGCATCAACCTCCTATCAAATCCAGGCAGAGGAATAAAGTAACCCACCCGACTGACCACAATCAGTAAGGCAGTCACAAACAGCCTCCGCCTGATCTCGCTCTTGAAGAAGGCATCGGCCATGTTATCCACCACACTTCCAAGCCGAACAAAATTCAAAAATCGATTTTTGTACTTTCCAGTCGTGGGAGCCAAGGACTCTGCCACGGATTCCTCCTCTCGTATCGCAAATGAATTCACTTCGCTGCTTGAATCCACTATGAGCGTTGGGAGATTGGGTGGCTCAAAACCGACTGAATCAGCATTCATATGTTTTCCGGGTGACCGGCTAGAGCAATGCACACGGTTACGCAAGAATAAGTGCCGTGAGGAAGGTGTAGCAAGATAAGTTGTTTGTCTCCGGTGAGGGCGCCATTTAGGATCATTATATATGGAGAAACTTGCCTCCTTGTACAATAAATGGCAACCTAATTAAAGAGCATAATCAGCAGCTCATAAGTAGCATTTCCAGGCCCTTTTTTTTTCTTGTCGTATACTTTTTTTATTGAGAAAAATGGTTAAGCATTTAGGGTTTAGGGTATAAAATTAAGCGTAGTTTAAAGTGGGCAGGAAAGTGTGTAATCGAGAGCTCACCTTCTCGAAATGGAAGCGGCTTGTGGTGAAATTTAGGGATACAAAAAGACAGCGGGCTTAAAGTGGCTGCGTCCATGGCCAGGGCGGCAGCTCGGACAGACGGAGAAATGATTCGGGACGATGATACAGTCCGGGCGGTGGAGTAGAGAAAGTATTAGTGCCACAACGAACGTCGATTTATAACATTAGTCTAGTTCATGGCAAAATTTGAGAAATAACATATTTATAGATTCAATAACTAAATTTCTATATTCAATCTTTAAATATAAAACTTATCACTCTAATATTTACTATACTCAATAAATGCCCCTCTTAAACTAATTGTATGACAAAAACCAAAACTTATGTGAAATAGTCTATCATTACAACACTCGTTTGCTAAATAATAACCCCTCTATAACTACAAACTAAGACGTGCATCTACCTCCTCTCTGGACAAAGTGGAATATCGTCTACTCCTCAAATCACACCCAAGTCATCATTGTTCCCTTTGAATAGCTATCCCATAGACTTTATTTTTCACCCCATTCAAAATTGTACACATTGATTACATTTTAGAATTAATGTTGTCTCAATTCGGACCCTCCACTCTACCAATGGTTTTATTCATTGAAATTGTCATCCTTGTAAATCTCAATAGAATGATATTGTTGGATGTAAAAAATTGTCACTTTGTTGATGTTGTGCTTAAATGCGCCGCATCAATTATTGTGGATGGTATCTCGACTATATGCTATCTCAACAATCATATTACTTCTCGTTTTGGCCGCATCTTACCCATCTATATTATTTATTTAGGTAATGTTGTTTTTTTTTTTCCTTTAAACTATGGATTTTTGGTTGTATTCACAAAAGTTGCTCACATGATAAATTATCTCCCTATATTATTTGATGTATCTTACTTAATTACTTTTACATTGAGAAAACTTTTTGTTGTTATGTACAAAAGAATCATATACTATTATTGATATAAACTTTTCTTAGATTACATCTTTATTTTCCTTGTTCACTCTTGAGCCATCCACACCAATTTCTTTTCTTAAAAAATTTGTCAACATATATCTATAATTTCCAAGTATAAACTCAATTTCCACAACCTCCATCCTTGAAAACATCTCCAATCATATTATCATATTCAATCAAGCATCCTCTAACTAATCAATTATCTAACAATATCTTTGAATATCCTATCAAAAAGGTAAAACACAACATGATACTCATTCCATTATATCTCATATATTATTAAACTGTCATCAAATTTATTTTTTTTTCCTCCCAAGTGATTGTTTGTTATTGTGTGGCAATAGCCAAGTTTTACTTTGTCACCTCAGTTATGTTGTGAACCTCAATTGGTTACTAAAGAGTTCCCTGATTGTATTATTTAATCTCCAAAATTATTTTATTTCTGTCCACCAATCAAGGCAACACTATGTTGTAAATTTATTTGAGTAATGTTGTCCTTTTATGGTGATATGCAAGAGGTAGTTTATATATAACAACACTCAAGTATTCAGAATAAGCATATAAGCCTACTTAAGAAAGTTAGTTACGGACTCAAATAAAGTCTGCGAGTTTGTGAAATACAAGTTTATGAAATATTAGTTGAGATCGGTATGCATAGTGCAAATAGCATTACATATCACTTAATATATGTTAAGCATACACCTTTAGGTTTTATCATTCTAGTTATTTATACGGGTGGGGTCTTACACACTAGAAATGATCATAATAACATATATGACATAAATCAAAATTTTCAAAAGTTATAAATGATTTCTTGAAAATTGATTTTGCTTATAATTAAAATGTTGTATCACCTCTTTTGTCTAGTATAACATTCTAGAGGTAACATATATATCTCATATTGCTTGAGGGAGAGTGTCTGTATACTAGGTAGATTTTTTAATGAAAAATGATTATGACAGGGAGATACTATATTTATATCCTCTTGCTATGGGTATAATTATCTTTTATTTGTATCTCATTTGCCCTCTTTATGTCCACATCTAAGCCCAACATTAGTGGTAAAATTTATTCATGTTGAACCCTCATTTTATGCATTAAAACCTATATATTTGCTAATTATTTAAGCATTATCTTATGCTATTGATTTAATTCTTACCTTTCCAAATACACAAAAAAGGGTATAAACGATAAGAAGTTGTCCAATATATATATGTTATGAGAAGTAAGATAGTGGACCAAAGTTGTTTGACACTTAGGCGCCTATGTGCCACTCACAGACGCCTGGGTGCCAACCCAACGCCTAAGCACCCGCTCAGAAAACCCATCTTGATAGCTAGGAACCCATGCATTATTACAATCACCCTCTTTTAGATGATTGGACAGAGGACCGAGAGCCTTAAATGCCAGTGAATCGACTTAGCTAAACTTTAATAGATTTTGTCTAATTCATTACCTTTTTGTTGTGAGATCAACCACTCTATTTAAGGAGAAGCTTGGGAATGAATTTGTACATGTGGGAGCGACCCAAATTAAGATTAAGAGAGGGTTTTCTTAGAGAAACTGTAGAGGCACTTGGAGAGGTTATTAGTATATGAGTTTTGGGTTGAGAAGATATTCTTGTGCAAGCCTCGTGGGTTTTTTTTTTAAGTTTTCTTTTTCCTCATGTTGTGATTTTACTGTGATAAACATGTTTAAGTGCTACCTTTTTTTTTATCATATACATGAGATATAACCCCACTTTTAGGGGTTGGATGTAGCATATGTTATTTTTTTCAGCTGATTTCAGTGTTATAGTTATTTTATCTTAATTTTTTTATGTTCTTACCATCTTTTTACTTTACTTAATAATGAACTATTATTCTTGTAGTTATTTGTTAATAGCGTTGGAGACCTATCTGAAAACTGAGAGGTAAAAGATGAACACATCGTGAGTATAAAATTTAAAGCGGATATATCGTTGATTAAAGATAACTACAATAAACCCGTGTGTCCTTTTGAGATGCTACAAGCCTAGGTGATTTTTCTTGCATTTAATCTATCATCGAGACATGAGCAAATTATGCAAGCAAAAGAAGAAACCATAAGCTTGGGAAAGCAACTAGCAACAACTGTGATCATACTATAGTACTCCTTAAAAGCACACATTCTATCTTTATTATTTTATTTCACTGATTTAATTGATGTGTGTGAAATCCAATCCATAAAGCTCTTTTGCCTTGATTTTACTCATAATGAATTCACGTTTTTACTCTCCCATTCACCTTTTATTTTAATTAAAATATTAGAATTACTTGTCATATTGTTGTGCAAATATCTAATTTTAGTACTTATCAAGCAATCTTTAACGGGATGATACTATTATTCATACTTTATTACTTGTGTGATCGTGTGTTCTTAGATATGCGTGATTTTCTGTATCACTTAAAATTTTCAATAAATAATGTGGAAATCTTTTTTTTTTCTAAAGATTATCTAAAATTCATTTATATGCTTTTTTGAAGATTTGTGTTATAAATTTTGAATTTTTTTGTTATGCTATTGGGTTTTATGTGAGAAATTATGATTGAAATTAGAGGCATGTTTATAGTGATAACAATAAATTTGAGATCAAAAATAGAAATTAATGTGGAGTTCTTTGAAGTTGGTTTAAGTGATAAGAAATTATTATATAACTAATAGCAATTCTGGCAATTTCTTTTATAAACGGAGGGGGTTAGAATGCAAAAAATGACAACTACATGTTATGTTGAGGTTGTTAGTGAAAATTATTGAAATTAAGCTATAAAGAAATATTAAAAAGTGAAGTTGAATGGTGAGTACATGATTTTTAGTTTACACATAGATAGAAATTATAGGATTTTTTTGCTTAATATTGCACATAATGTTTGTGTAATTGATAAAAGTTAATTAAGATATATGCATTATAAGCTTTGATAGCAAATTTTATTTTGTTTGATTGATACTCTTACTTTAAAGTAGATGGTTCTTTTCAAATTTTTATTAATATTTAAATGGACTCTTCATGCAATTTACTTTTTTTGGATGTGACTTTAGATTTTTCATAACAGCATGAGTTTTACATTTTGCCACTTTTATTATTAGAATTTTTTCCTGATGCTTTGCTATAAGTTATTTGTTGATCGTTATGGAAAAGATGTACATATATTTTAATATAAGTTGATGGATTGTTGACTTCACTTTTAGTGAGGTCTACCTTATCTTCTCTTTCATTCCTTTAGAGCATAGGATCTAGTTTTAGGATTTTTTTAAAGGCTACCTAGATAATTAGTGAATGGTTGAGACCAAAACATATAAATTCAAGCCAAATCTTCGCTTCCTTTAATTGAAAGGTACTTAATCTTAATCCTTGATACATACTTTAGTATTGAGTTGATTATGGTTAAGTCATTAAGATTAAAGGATGAGTACCATAGAATATTGAACAGGCTTTCGGACCAACCATTGAGCCTAGAGACTTGACTTCATAGCTTAAGTACCCTTTGATCATTGGTATGCCGCATGAACTAGGTTATTTAGATCCATCCACTGTCCAAAACAACTTAGGAAGCACCTTATGGGCCCACCTAATTCTTTCCCATCCTTTCATTTGATTTGGGATGAGCACAATTGGTTGTGTTCCACGATTGATATAACCTTAAAGACAAATTGAAATGACAAATCAAATTCAAATCCAACATATTCAAAATTAAATCCAATTAAATCAAAATTAAAAAGATAATGGAATTCTTAATAAACATAACTTAATCAACTAAAACTCATGAGATAATTTAACTAAATAAACATAAAATAAATTTTATTCACAAAATAAATAAATGAACATAAAAGTACAAATCCAAAATTCAATCCCAATATTCAAGTTCAAATTCAATGCAAACTAACTTTAACTTTATATAAATCAAGCTTAAATTCAAACAAAACTCAAAACTTGAAGTAAACTCAACATTCGACCAAATCATATCCAATAACTAAAATACACAGCCAAACTAAAATTCAAACAAATACAATTTAAATTCAAATTCAAATTCATGCCCAAATTTAAAAATACAAATTCAGACCTAAACCCACACTTAAGCCCAATTCAAAATTATACCAAACATACAAGAGTAAATTTAAAACTCATATATAAATTTTGACATACATAAGACTCACGCACATAAAATAAACATAAATTCAAAATCAAATCACACATAAACCTAGCCTCAAATACACATGAATTCACATCAAAACTAATTCAAAATCACATTTTAACTTTGTCTTGAATCTAATCCAAATTTAAAATTCTTTAAATCAAATACAACCAATTATAGATCAACCTACCCCAATTTAACACTTAATCCACGCTAAATTCAATATCAAACCCACTCAATTTTAATGTTAATTTCACACAAAATTAAACTCAAAATCCAAACTTATGATCTTAAACTAGGCTTAATCTCAAACCTTACATTAAATCCATACCAAATCAACCAAATCCTACTCAAACCAAGCTCCAAATAAAGAGTTTTCTTTACACAACCACAACCATGGAGAACCTAAATGACAAGCCAAATTTCACCCCAAATGACAAATCAATCCAATTCCAAAGCTTACCTATGTAAAGCTGCCATCTCTAACCAATTCTAACTCAAACCCAACACCAAACCCAACCCAATCAGTGAGCCAAATCCTTCCCAAACCTGACCCAACCCAAGGTAACTAAAATGGTAGCAACTACCCTCACTGTTTTAACTGAAATCAGTAGTAGCAACCTTGCATTGGCCCTACTTTTACCATCACCTCCTTCTCCCCCTCCCTAACTAGATTTAGCTTCCCATTAGCTCTAAAACAAGCACCTAAACCCCCATTCATGTGGCTGACCGAGAAGAACATTGAGAGTGGATCCCAGAGCTTTCCAGAGAACTCCTCGTACCGTCAAAATTTTTACGTTGCCTCTCCCATCCTTATACAACTTTGGCAGTACTCGCAATACAATCGCTTGACCCTCTACAAGCCCCTCCATCACCACTGAGCCTAAATAGGACATACTTGATTCCCTTTACTCACACCCAATATTTTATTTTCAATTATGTTTAAATTTATTATTATTTTTATATAAAAATAAATTTTTTATGTTCTTGAATAAGTTTGAATTTTTAGTGAATTTGGTTTTCAGTTTATTAATTTTTAAAATTTTATATTTGAATTTTAATGAGTTTGATTCCATTTTTTTCTTGATTCTAATTTCATTTGTTATTATTTTATTTTCTCTTTTTATTTCTCTTTATTTAAAAATAAATTTAATTATGGTTCCAAGTGAACACCATATCAAATGTGCTCTCGTCAAACTAAGGAGTAAATTATGCAAGGTGTTTAGAAAAGAGAGTGAAAAGAGCTAGAGAAGACCAAGTCAAAGACGTAAGTCCCTATGATCAAATGGTAGCTTAAGGGCATTTCCAAGCTTATGAGAACTCAACTTAAAGTTCAATGGCCTAACTCCAATCAACTCAATAAAGTGTCGATGATTTATAATTAAGTACATGAAATTATAAGGGGTCAAGATTTGGTTCAAATTTCTAGCTTGATATTTGGGTCGATCCTAGTCCTATGTGAAAGGCACTAAGGAAAATCTAAGGCCAAGTACTATGTTCTAGAGACAGAAGTAAGCAAGATAGACCTTATGTAAAAAAAATAAGGTCAACGTAAAGTTATTGAGGTTTGTCAGAGGTGACATGTACATACACTTGTGATTTTAATCTAAAGAATCCTCAATATTTTTTCCTATGAATTCTCCAAATTACTATTGACAACCCAAGACAACTCATCCTTAGCCTATATATGTGTCATAAAAAGCATTGAAAATTCTTATTACAATTAAGGGAGTTTAACCATGCATGATTTCTTAGAAATACTCTAGTCCCCTATATATGTTGCAATTTCCTAATGACAATATGTCTATTCCACTAGACTATTATGTGTTAACCCACTTGTTCCTCTAGGCGACTGTTAAAAATTTTTTACACAAAGGATTTTAAATTTTTAGTTGACTAGATCATAAGTAAAGTGAGGCTGGAAAGTAAACACATTAACATATAAAATCTTAAGCCCAAAAAAAGTATAAAGGAAAACTCATGGATAAAACATCGATTCAATCACATACTTTACATCACAGAAGCACGAAGAGGATTTAGTTAACATGCATAAGGAATGAAAACACAATAAATCTCTATTATAGACATTAGAGAAAATAACATAAGAAAAAATATAATCTCAAACTTAAGTTAATCTCTCCTTGCAAGACATTGCAATCATCTCCGTACAATGTGATCCCTTCGTTGATCTCCCTCATACAAGTAAACAATCTCTCTCTCATAACTCTTCAATACTCTGAATGGATACCACTCTAAAAATCTTCACCATAGAAAAATTGATGGAGGAAGACCTATGGTATAGAACTCTCCTCAAGCAACATAGAAAAGAAGCCTCATAGCAGCCAGAGTAGACTCTAGGCCTCAAAATTCACCATAAATTCTATTTAAATTATGTTGTAAGCGTGATAAAGCATTGGCATGCTAGGATGCATAGCTACGCGCCCCCTCCTTTTGGATGGTGGTGCGGCTGTGTTGGAAGACTGCTCAGAGGTGTCATGCCACTTCCTTCATGGAATCTTCATAACAGAGAGAGTGGCACAGGCACGCTTCTTTTGGGCACGTGTAAGCCACCATCCTGAGCGGGCGACACAAGTGCGCCGCTTATATGCTCAGATGTAATACACCTAAAATATATAGTATTTTTTAGACACATTTTTATACTTATTTTTGATGATATTGCTTTTTAATGGAAGGTATTTTGTGTATTTTTCTTGCAGGTATGCTTAAATGAATGAATGTGATGAAAGGAGTGAAAAAGATCAAATTTGGAGTGAAATGAAGAAAGGTACAAATTGATCTGTGGCGGCTAAGCGCCCAAACCTGGCTCTTACACACCAGAGCGTCCCGGCTAAGCGCCGAGACCCCGAGCTTAAGCGCGGCAGTTACTTTAGAGGATTTGAATAATTTTTGGCGCCATTTTGTAGGGGGTCTTTAAGGCATCCTTTGGTAAAAACGTGGGTCACTTCCTATTGTCGCCAAAATTAATTTAAATTACTCTTGAAAGGATGCATCTCTTGGAGGATTCATTAAATCTGGACATAATTTGAAAAGAAACCAAAGCACCTATTGGAAAATTATATAAAGAAGACTTGAAGATCAAAAATAGGTTGTTGTTGGAGGGCGTGTGGTTTATGTTTATAGTGTAGGATAGTTCTTAAAGTATCACGTCACTCCACTTCTACTTACTTTATTATAGTTTGTATTGGGATTAGAAGAGAGAATTGGAGTCCTTAGAGTTGGGTGCCACCCTCTAAGGAAGATTGTAAGGAAAAACAAATTTTTCAAAGGAACTTCAAGAGTTTGGTTGAGAGGATTTTCAGATAAGTCTTTATTTTTGTTATTACATTTTATTTTAATTAAGACTTATTGTGTTTTCACTATGATTTATACTTTTAAACCAAGTTGTGATTGTATTTCTCCATAAATTCTGAGTACTTTTCTTTATCTTTTTCCTTAAAATAATGAAGTAATTAAGTTATGGATGGAAGTTGCGTGAAGTATAAGAAATCAATGTTGGAAGAAGTTGTGATGATTCAAAACCTTGCACTTCATTTACTTCTTGATTTGACCAATTAAGATGTTAATATATTTTGTGAGAACATATAAGAACCAACATGGTATTATCTCAGCCAACAATTGGTAAGAATCACATGAAATTTTATGGGTGAGAATGTAATTCATATAGTTGAGTGCAAAATAAATAGGGAGATATTCTTTGATGGGTGTAGAATTAGAAGACTTTAGAGTGACAGGCTAAAGCCCCCAATTCAATTTAATGTTTTATGTATTGATACGTGATGTTAGCCCCCAGGTGGAGGGAGAAGTGGAAACTCTAGCGTGAAAGCTAGTATTTTACCTGCCTAGCTCGTCTTCAAGAATACTAAAGCATTAGATTAACCTATGTTCTTTATAACATCTCTAGTAAGGGTAAATAATATAATTACTCTTATTTGGCACAACACATTTTAGATACTTCCACAACATAATTTCATGGCTTGTTACTGATTCATAATAAGAAAAAAAATATTTTATTTGTATTTGCTTTCCTCTTACAAAAATCTGGTTAATTTAGTTGTTTGCTTTCATTTTAAAATTAGAAAAATTACAAAAAAAATCAAACTTTCTTTCCTAAAATATTATCTTTAGTTTGAGTAAGATCTTTCTTAAAAAGTAGAAAGTTATTTTTCTATTTGCTTTGCTAAGAATATTTAGCATTTTTTTCCTGTGGGTTCGATATCTCGGGGCTTAATCAAAAAGTCCTATATTACTCGATAATGAAACGTATATATGTGTTGAATCATATTTTATAATAATAAAAATTAAACTCTCATTTGCATCGACATCAATTTTTTGGCGTTGCTGTAAAGAAAGAGATATAATTAAAAGGAAGTATAAAGTATAAACTCATATTTAAAGCGTAAGCATAAATTTCAGGGATTAAGTTTTTGGCGTCGTTGCCGGTGAAAAATAAAAGAAAAATAGAAAGAATCAAAACAATTTTTTGGAAAATTTTTTTCAGAAAACTAATTTTTACTTTTTAAAGTCTTATTTAAACTTATTAGATTTATTTTAGGAAATTGTTGTGTTGTTTTTATATAAGTTTTTGTTTTTATTTTATTTTGATTTATAATTGTGCGAGTTGTTCAAGTTCTGAAGAACTTATACTTTATGATTCTGAACTAGAAAGAACTATTAGAAAAATACTGAAAAAGACAAAAATATTCAAGAAATGACAAATCAAAATAATCAAAATACTAAAAGCCATAAAAAAATTTAGACCTTTAAGAGATTATGCTAACCCTATAGTTGATGAATTTCATGGTAGAATTCAAAATTCTGCTGTAGCGGCTAATTCATTTGAAATTAAACCGGATATTGTCCAAAAGGTATATAGTAATCAGTTTTGGGGAGCACCAACTGAGGATCCAAATTTACATTTTGCCAATTTTCTAGAATTGTGTGCTATATTTAAATATGATGGTGCTTCGGATGATGTTATTGGACTTAGACTTTTTTCTTTCTCGTTGAGAGATAAGGCTAAGATGTGGTTAATTTTTTTAGCACTTTGATCTATCAAAACTTGGGGTGATTTAGCACAAAAATTTATTGCTAAATATTTTTCACCATCAAAGACTGCGAAGCTTAGAAATGATATTACATTTTTTGTCAGTTTGAAGGAGAATTTTTTTTTATGAAGCATGGTGATGTTTTAAAGATCTCCCAAGAAAGTTTTCACATGATTCGATAACAGATTGGTTACAAACTTTTTATAATATAGTAGTTGGATCTTTTAGATCTATTATCGATGTTGCTGCTAGTGGTTCATTGATGTCTAAACAATATAATGAAGCTTATGATTTAATTGAATAAATGACTACTAATAATTTTCAATGACCTTCTGAGAGGATAAATCCTAAGAAGGTAGCAAATATTCATGAATTTGATGCTTTTGCAATATTAGCAAATCAAGTTGTTGTAATTTTAAGGAAGATAGATCAATTTAGAATGAATTTTTCTCAACCAATTTTCATGATTGAAGAAAATTCATTATGCCAAATGGTAGATTCTCAAACATAATTAGAAAGTTTGAATGTCATAAACAAGTCTAATAACCCATATTTCAATTATTATAACCGAGGTTAGAAGAACCATCCAAAATTTAACTGGCATAACAATAATTCGGGTGGTAGTAATTAACAATGGGGGAACAACCAAGTAAACCCATTGAGAAATTGGAACAATTAAGGTAATAATAATTATAGACCTACTTATCCTCCAGGTTTTAAGAGTACTTCGCAATTTAAGGAGAAGAAGTTGTCTGCAGAAGAAGTGGTGTTACAAATGAGAAATCAATTGTAAAGTCAATAAGCTACAATTAGAAATATTGAGAATTAATTGAGACAAATAGTCAATTCATTAAGTAATAGATCCCATGGAACACTTCCGAGTAATACAGAGATAAATCCAAGAGACAAAAATAAAGAGCAAGTAAAATCTGTTCAACTGAGAAGTGGAAGAGAGTTGGAAGGTAGAGTTCAAAAAGAGATTGAAGTAGACAAAGAAGAGATTGAAGAACCAAAAGAGAATGCTCCGAAAGGTTTGGAAAGACTTATTTCTCCACCAAAAATTGATTTAGAAAAGCCACCACCACCATTTTCTTAGAGACTTCAACAACAAATATTGGATAAGCAATTTTCAAAATTCTTGGAAATTTTTAATAAACTTACAATTAATATTCTATTTGTTGAAGCCTTAGAACAAATGCTAAGTTATGTGAAATTTATGAAGGATATCCTCAACAGAAAAAAAGGAAGTTTGAAAATAATGAGACTGTTGCACTTAGTGAAGAGTGCAATGTTATAATTTAGAAGAAACTTTCTGAAAAGTTTAAAGATCCTAATAGTTTCACAATTCCATCTGCAATCATAGAAAAATTTTATGGGAAAGCATTATGTGATTTAGGTGAAAGCATTATTCTTATGTCATTATCTATATTTAAAAGGCTGAGATTATGAGAACTAACCCCGACTACTGCAACTCTGCAGTTAGCAGGTCGTTCAATAATATATACTAAATGAGTTATTGAAAATGTGTTAGTAAAAGTAGTGTTGGCATCAGTTTTTGATGTCACGAGTGTAGAATGTCAGCTTGGGCGTCAAAGAACCTTACTTGATACATGTGTTGACCCTATAGCGCGAGACATTCATTTGAGAGATTTCGGCGCGAGTTGAGGGGCACACAGCCAGGGTCATTCTGCTAGGCTTTGGCTTTTGCTTAGGTAAAAGCAGGTCGGCATTTCCCACCTCAGACGACTTTGATCGGATCGATGGATTTTATTTATCATTCAATGCGTAAAAGTGACTCATTTTGGTCCGATTATCGAAAAAGTTATCCGAACGATTACAGACGACGAAATGGACCACGCGAGCGTGTTCGAGACGACAATATTACTTAGGGAGGACGTCCATTTCTCCACGGCTTCACATGCAAGATAAAAATAAGTGAATTATTTTTTTTAGCCTAATTACTGAAAAATGGCCCGAACGGCCCCGAACGGCTCCGGATGACGAAACGAACCACGCGATTGAGTCCAGAACGACGATTTTAGCTAAGAAAGATAGCTGCTTCACTGCGAGGGCATATGCGAGCCATAAAATGCATGAATGATAATTATAATAATATTAATATTATTATAATATAATATGTATATATATATATATATGATATTGATATATATGCATGCTTATAAGGATGACAGCTCTTCCTCTCTCTCCTAAAAAAAAATAATAATAATAATAAACTATCCTACACTATTTAAAGAGATCACGCATGCAGTAAAAAATAAAAGAAATAAAAAAATGGGCTATCCTATTCTCTCTATCCTCCCATCTCTTCATTATCTCTAACCACGTTATCAAAAAGAGAGGAAAAGAAAAAAAAAAGTCTGCTCCTTCTTTTCTATCTTTGAGCCGCGACTCGCCCTCCTAGTTTCGGGAAAGCGTCGACCGAACCTTCTCCCTCAGGCCTGACGCCGGCTAGCAACTGCTCCTTGCCGGCGAATCTCGCACCGGAAAGCCCTCGTCGGACTGCCTCCCTCTCTCCAAAGCTGGTGGTCCTCCTCCCTTGTCGGTAGCTCTACGTCGCGCTAAAGCTTTTCGCCGCCAATCTCACACCGCCGGCCATTCCTCGCCGGTGGAAGCCGACCACCTCTTCCTCCTTGCCGCTGAAGCTCACCGCCACGCCTCTCCACCAACCTCCGGTCGAGCTCGCCGCAACCTCCTCCTTCTGCGCCATATACATACATACATAGATATATATATATATATATATATATATATATATATATATATATATATATATATATATATATATATATATATACTTTTGTTAGCCTCTCCTTGGACTTCTCTCCCACCGGCGAGGCTCCTTTTTTTGCTGCATGTAAACCTCCTATCAGTAATGCACAGCCTGCCTCCATTTCCTTCGCATGAAGAAATTAAGGTGGAGCTTAAATCTCTCACCTCGCTTTTTTTTTCTTCTTGTGTGCCGCTGACGAACTACTCCACCGTGTCGTCTCTCATTCCGGCACCGTTATTTTATCGGATTCACTTAGTCCAAATGAATTTGCTAAACTCAACTAAATGAGTTCCACACTTTCATTTAGACCGTTGGAAATCTCGTTAGTAACTCGTAGGTTACATCATTCGAGGTATTCCCTATCATCCAATGAGACGTTTTAATTTAGTTGTAGTTGTAGTTTTGTTGTTCTGTTTGTGATTAAATTTTGAGTTGTTTTATCTTTTAAATGTTGTGGCGGTGAATTTTATGTTGTCGTGACTTTTAATTTAGTTTTGGGTTTCGGTTATGTGGCTATCCTAAAAGTTTCGGTTTTCATGCGAGTGACATTCTTGTTTAATCATGCGAAAGTAAAGTGCGATGCGAGTAAATAGACCGCAATAAAATAAAAGCGTACGTGGAGAGTCTTCTCGTCATTCCCGGTTGTACTTAAAACACATGTCAGAGCATTTAAGTATTTGCAACAAGTACCTAAGTAAAGCTAAGGGAAGGTTCTGGTTGTCTACCAAAATCCTAATCATACTGCTAGTCAATTCCTATGACGTCTAGGTTCTTGTGTTTTATTAAAGATGATTTTCTTCACCAAAGAACAATTAAGTTTCACTGTTCTTTTAAAACATCTCATCAAGTTAGAGAAGTGCAAGGAACTGAATTCTGAACATCTTCTTAAATATTGTAGAGATTATTTTAAGTTCAGTTAATTTCATTGTGGTGATGAATCAATCACCCGGGTTACTTTAATGTTCTGATCTTATTTGATTCTTGCTCAGTGAGTTTGGATGTTTGATTATCCGATGAGTGAGGTGACATCTCACTTGATACTCCATTTAAGCATTATGTTAATGGAAGCCTTTAGGGCAGGTTAGGTTATTAGGAAACTTAACCATCTTATTTAGAATTAAGTTGGTTTTCTTTAAGATTAATTATAATATTTTAGTTTAATTATGATTGTCCTATGTTATTTCAATTTGATTGTGTAATTCCAAAAGTTGACTTGGCTATTTTAAAATTGTCTTAACTTTAATTTTAGTTATATTTAATTTAATTGCATTGATTTGAAGTTGATTTTAATTTAGTTGCATTAATTTAATTTTGATTTAAAGATGATTAAATTATTTTAAAATTGCTTTAATTTAATTATATTTAATTTGAATTATTTTGAATTAACCATGTCATTTTAAAATTATTTTTAATTTAATTAATCATATTATTTTAAAATTATTTTATTTTTATTTTTTTTATTAAATTATCTTGGAAATTATTTTAATTTGGTTATTTAATTTATCTTAGAAATTATTTTAATTTGATTATTTAATTTATCTTAGTTTTTATTAATGAGTTATTAAATTAATATTAAGTGGTATTTAATTTCCATCATTAATTGGGGATTAAGATGAATAAATTAATATCTTCCAAGATTAAACCCCTTCACTTAATACATTCTCTTTTAATTAACTTTAAATTTTTAATGATTTAAGAAATTATAATTACTTTGTTTATGTTGGAAATGTGATAAAATGGGTTCCTACCCTTTAATTCCTCATGTTTCAATCATCTAAGGAGATTAATTAGGATCATTCATTACCCATTACCCATGATTAAGCCTAAATATTAATTAAAGCTAAATTTCAATAATTACCATTTTGCCCCTTAGGCTTGTTCACTTCATAATTCATTAAATATAGCTCAAATGACTTTGAAATTTTTATGTCACCTTACTCGTGGGTCAATTAAAATATCAGAGGAGAAAATGTGACTTTCCATTTTTAATTTAATTTGTATATTTATTTTAATGAAAAATAAGGGTTTTCAATGAAAATTCAAGGTAAGGTTTCTGTCCATAAGAAAATTATGGGATATCCTTACTGACCAGAGGACCATTTGGACCAATTTTAGTGATTTTTTGAATTATATTTTATTTGTTATAATTATTTTAAAATTTGAAGTATTAATTAATTATAAAATAAAATTAAAGTTTAAAAATGGATTTTATATTTTTCTTAAATCCCTCTTACCTCAAGGAGTCCAGAGAAATAAATTTTATATTTTTTTGATTTTTCTTTGATTTATTAGATTTAATTTGGTGCAAAGGTTGGAAAATCCATTTTTTAATATTAAAAATTGTGTTAAGCCCTTAAATATCAATATCTTAATCTAGGGATTTAGGAAAAATATTTGGTTGGTTCCTAAGTGATTAGGGGACTAAATATGACATTTTTATGAATTTTAATATTTTTATGATTTTTTTAATTTTTTAATTATTAAAAATAGGGTTAAAAATGAAATTTTTTAGAAAATTCCAATTTTAATTTTATTAGACTCTTCTAATATCAGAGAAGCCCCAAAATCAATTTGGTGAATTTTTAAAGTGTATTTTGGGTTTTATGAATTTTTTTAATTTTAAAATGGCTGTGTCACTTAATTAATTCATTAATGGCTTAAATCATTTCCAATTGACTTAAAATTTTTATGTGAGGTTCTCTACACCCTAGGTGACAGTGGAGAATTGTTTTCAAGTGATTTTAATATGTGGTTACTCCTACTTAACTAAAGTTCAGTTTTGAGTGTTTAGGCTAATTAGGGTTATTTTTAAGGAATTAAATCAAACCATAATTTTCCTAGGGTCCTCTGGTCTTAAGATACTTCCTCTAATTTTCCTATAATTTTCTAAGCAATATGCTAATTATTGGAATTAAAATTCCAAAATAGACATATAAATTTGGAAAATCAATAACTTGCCATAGAGATGGCCTCTGGTCTTGAAAAATTCAGGGAATGTTCCTAAGTACAGAGGCTACAAAAGCCCTATGGTCTTATGCCATGGTGAATTGTTTATGCAAATGGAGAATTAAAACATCATAGAGAGCATTTAAATCATTAAAAATCATAGACTCAACAAATTAACTTTATTCTTTTTCCACATTATTTTCCTCTGTTCACTGAGCAAGAGGGTATTTTTCTTTTATTTTTTGTGATTTTTCTATGAAATGTTATGATTTTTTGAAGTTCAGGGCATTTAAATAAATAAAAAATACCCTATTTTTCTACTTGTCCACGCGGCGCCGCGTCAACCTCAGCAGCTCCAAACTCTCCATGCGGTGCGCCTCCATTCGACGCTGCCTTCCACCTCAGCACCACGCGGCCCCGCGGTTCCGCTCCATGCCTCCGTCCGATACAATCTGGATCGTCGATTCGATACACGCGCAATCCGACGGTTCCTGGTCATCGTCTAATACTAGTGTGTCCCGAGAGCCGTCCACACTAAAACCCTAATATCTCCCTCATTTCTTAACCAATTTACATGAAATTTGATCCTATGTGTTCGTCTAAAGGAGAGCTACAAATTCATAAGGCTAACATGCATTGAAATCGACTCAAACAAAATGGAGAATTGAAAGAAGCTCTCGGGAAGGAGGAGTTCCATACCTTGGCTCTGAGAAGTGAAGCTTCAATCAGAGGGGCTTGGCACGTTCGTTGGAGCTGGGGAAGCCTAGGGATGAAGCCTCTGGTCCTGGTGAAATGTATAAACCTGATTTCCACCAAGCTCGATTTCAAAGCTTAGCCTATAGAAGGAATGGCCGGCCTGGTGAGGGGGCTTTTGCTGGGGAACTTTTTCTCTTGGTCTGGTGAAGGTGTAGAGTCAATCAATTTGAGGATTGGCTCACTGTGATGAAGTGTCCTGTTTTTGGGCTCAAAATTGAACTCAGAAATTAAGCTCACAGAGGGGGTTTTAGGGCTGGATTTCAGTGGGGGATCAAGTGCTCTATGTTAGGAGAAGGGCGTGGAGTGATTTTGGCCGAGTTATGGTAAGGTTTGTTTCATCACCTCTTTTGGCCGTGAGGTGATGGTGTTTAAATAGGCATGGCTAGAGGGTTTCCAAGGGAGGTTTGGAGGCTGGGATCTGCTGCTTAGGGGAGGAGAAGAACAGCCACAATGGCCATTTGGGTTGGGACAGCTCAGCCAATTCCTTTTGAATTTTTGAAACAAATTAAGCCTCTCGGCCTGGTGGTTTCCGGCGACTGGGGTGGTGGTCCGGCCAGGGTCAGGTCACCATCTGACTCAGTGTGGTCAGGGCTTGAGGTTAGTGAGTTCAATTGAGGCTTGATATGTGTAAAGGGATTGATTCAAATGGAATGGGGGAAGTGGTTCTTTTGGGCTTAAATGGGTCAAGTCATGTTTTTGGGCTTGGTTCACCCTCCAAGGGGGATTTTGGGTGCTGTGGGGGTCAGTCGAGTCAACTACTTTTAAGTGGAGAAGTCTCCATCCAAGCTTATTTAGATTAATTTTGGGTTAAGGTGAAGCATGGGTAAGGTTAAAATGTTTAATCATAGGATAGGAAAGAGCTCCACTCTCTTACCATTAATGGCTTGGTGATGTGTAAAGTGACTCCCAAGACTTGCATATGGCTTATGCATGGCTCCATGGCTCCATTTGGCTTGGGGCAAAGCTTGGACTTATTTCATGGAAATGGGTTTTAGAAGTTTTGGCATTTAGAAATGATTTTGGCATGAGACTTAATTTAGAATCATTTTATCATGAATTAAAAAACTTAGGGATGATATCAATTAAAGGGGTGATGAGAAGAATGTCACATGGGCTTTGGAATAGATTTTGGGCTTTTTCAAATTTGGTAAAAATGGGCTAAATTGACAAAATTGGCCTATGGTGTAATTGAACAAAATGAAATTGGGAATATTTGGGATTTTTTGGAATTTTCTAGGATTTTTTTGGAATTTTTGGAGTTTTGGGCTAAAAGGGTATTTTGGGTATTTGGAGGTTATTTGGAGGGTATTGGGTTGGTGGGTTTAAGAGGTGAGAATTGTTTCAAAATATTTTTTAGGATTTTTGGGAATTTTGGGTAAATTTTGGGATTGGAGATTTTTGGTGTTGTAGGGGCAATTTAGGCAATTTGGGGTAGGTTTGGTGGGTTTAGGGTCCCGGGGGTCAAAAAATTGAAATCTGTGAAAAATAAAGATTGATTAGCTGTAAGTGAAATGAAACCATTTGGTTGAGCCATGAAGCCATATTAAGCTCACAAGAGCCATGAGAGGACTCATTTTAGGCACTCAATATGTTGTTCCTAACCCTCTTAGCCAGGGGCTTAGGGGTTAAGATCCATTCATATGAATCACCTACATAAGTCAGGGAGTTGAATTGCGTGAGAGTGTGGATTAGGGTTTAGAATGTGTGTGAGAGTGTGGTGTGTGCAAGCTTACACTCACCAGGACCAGACTACCCAGGGTAATCATAAGGCCAAAGAGTCCTATAGGAACTCATCCTTTAAACCTCCACATTTGATCTTAACCCTCCAAGTGGCACCAGGGTTTACAATCAAAATTGTGGGGTTTGAAGGGAGCCAAGAAGTGTTTAAATTTCTAAGTGGTGGGCCCCATTTCTAGTTCTCTAGGATAGTCAAAGGGAAAACCTATGGCTAGATCCTAAGCACTAAGGAGAGAGAGATCAGACCTCACCAAAAATGAGGTCAACAAATGGACCCCCAATAGGTGTGGTGTGCTAACCAAGCACACCGCGCATATTGGCGTTGACCGAAGAGATCAACGAAGGCAATACAGATGTTCGAGTGACAAACTCATAACAAAATGTAGGAAATTTCCGCTATGGAGTATCAGGTAAACCTTCAAGAATAAAGTTTCCAGAACTCTCGCTGGGGAAGAAGAAGTGAATTCCAAATCACAAGATCTGAAGAGGGATAGATTGGATTTATGATCTGTTTCATTTTTATTTTAAGTTTCAATTTTGAGTTTGAATTTTTGATTCAAGTTTTAATTTCAGTTGCAATTTGACTTAATCAAAATTTTGTTTTAAATTTAATTTGAGATTTAGATTTCAAGGTGAATTTCACAGAGATTTTGGATTTGAAATGAGAATTGGAACCTAGGTTCCAACCTCGAGATTGCAAAGAGAACTGGAATTTAGGTACCAGCCTCGAGGAGAAGATCAGAATTTAGGTATTGATTGAAAAGGATGAGAATCAGAATTTAGGTGTCGATCTCGGAAAGGATGAGAATCAGAATTTAGGTACTGATCTCAAAAAAAGATTCGAAATTTAGGTACCGACCTCGAAATGAGAGAACTGGAATTTAGGTACCAGTCTCGAAAGGATGAGAATTGAAATTTAAGTATCAATCTCAGGAGGAAAGAGTCGGAATTTAGGTACTGACCTCGAAAGGATGAGAATCAGAATTTAGATACTGATCTCAGAAAGGAGAGAACTGGAATTTAGGTACCAGTCTCGAAAGGATGAGAATTGAAATTTAGGCATCAATCTCAGAATGGAGAGAACTGGAATCTAGGTACCAATCTCGAAATGATGAGAATTGAAATTTAAGCATCAATCTCAGAAATGAGAGAACTGGAATTTAGGTACCAGTCTCGAAAGGATGAGAATTGAAATTTAGGCATCAATCTCAGAAAGAGGAGAACTGGAATCTAGGTACCAGTCTCGAAAGGATGAGAATTGAAATTTAGGTATCAATCTCAGAAAGGAGAGAACTGAAATTAGGTACCAGTCTCGAAAAGATGAGAATTGAAATTTAGGCATCAATCTCAGAAAGGAGAGAACTGGAATTTAGGTACCAGTCTCGAAAGGATGAGAATTGAAATTTAGGCATCAATCTCAGAAAGAGGTTCGGAATTTCGGCACTGACCTCGAAAAGACGCGAATCAGAATTTAGGTACTGATTTCAGAAAAGAAAGAGTCAGAATTTAGGTACTGACCCTGGAAATGAGGACTGAAATTTAGGTACCAGCCTCGAAAGTTGAATGAGATATGAAGAAGTTTCAAACCCCGCTCAAAGGTTTCTCGGAAGGGAAGTCTGTGCGAGGAGGGATCCAGTCCCATGCCATCAGAACCAAATCGGACAAAGTCCATGGCTCCGTGCCAATGGAACTAGTCAATTCTCCGACACACAGGAGAAAGAGAATTGAAGGAAGCAGGTAAGCGTACCATGCTGAAAAGACTCGACCTAGCGATAAGTCGAGGAAGGATTCAAATTTCGAAAGAGTTTCAAACAAATTTCGATTTGAAGAAGAACTGAAAGATTCGAATCAGAGGATTCAGATCAGAATTCAATTCGAGATTTATGTTTGTTTTGTTTGTTTTTAGTGATTCAATTTCATTTTTGTATTTTCAATTTAGAGTTCACGTTAATTTGGAGTTCGTCTTGACATTCAGATTCTTTTTTTTAAGAGTTCTCATTCATCTTCTTTTTCATTTTTTTTCTCCTTATTTTCTCTTCTCTTCTTTTTATTTCTCTTTTTTTTCTTTGGTTTCTTTCTTCTCTTTTTCTTTCTTGATTTTGTTTCTTTCTTTTTGTTTTATGTTTGTTTTGTTTTGATCTTCAAATTTTTTTTTAACTCAAGAAGGGAGGAAAGATTCAAGAGATTCAGTGAAAATCTGTGAAGGTTTGCTGAATTTAGTGGGATGTTGGAATCGTAAAAAGTTTGAAGTTTGGAATTTGAATTTAGGATTTTCCGCTGGAAAGAATCAGTTTAAAAGAGGGTACGAGGGTGTCTCGCATCCAACTCGAAGAGCTGATTAAAAAAAGTACTTTCTGTGAGAAAGGGTGTGGCTCTACGCCAACATCAATTAGGAGTAAATGTATTGAAGAGTTCCCAACATCAATTAGGAGTAAATTTTATGATTAGGCCAATCAATTGGGTAGATTTAGGACATGTGTTTAATTTGGGTTAAAATGGGTGTTTTTGGTTTTTAAATGGATTTAGGCTAGACTTGGGCTCAAACTGGGATAATTGAATGTTGCATGGATTTCATAGGAGTGCCATGGAAGGTTTAAGATTTAAATTGGGGGGAAATGGTTGACATTAGGTTAATTGGGGAATTTTGGATTAAATTAGCAAAATTGGGGATTTTGGATTTCAAATGGAATTAAACTCAAATGTGAATCAATTTGGGCTTGGATTTGGTTTAGATTGGTATTGAGGATGTTGAATTAAAGTTTATAATTGAATTTGGGCAAAATTGAGGTTAAATGGGTTGATTTGGTTTGACATTGGGTCCACATGAGTTAAAAATAGGTCAAATTAGGGATTTTTATAAAATCAGTTCAAATTGGAAAAATTAGGTTATGGTGTAGTTAAAAAAAAAATGAAATTGGGAATATTTAGGATTTTCTGGAATTTTTTGGGAATTTTCGGAATTTTTTGAATTTTGGGTCAAAAGGGTATTTTAGAGTATTTGAATGTGATTTTGGGGGTAGCAGGGTATTTTGGTGGATTTAAGAGGTGGTAATTATTTTTAAATGATTTTTAGGAATTTTAGGAATTTTGGGTAATTTTTGGGAAATTTTGGTGAGTTTTGGCAATTGTAGGGGCAATTTAGGTAATTTTAGGCAGGTTTAAGGACCCAATATCAAAATTGGAAATTTTGGGAAATTGAAATTTTAGTTAAGGTTGATTGGAGTGAAATAATTTAGATTGAGCCATGGACCAATGGTAGTATTCACTTTGAACATCTCATAGGTTGTTCCTAACCCTCTTAGCCAAGGGCTAGGGGTTTGGATCCATCCATATGAGTGATCTAATGAACCAGGAGTCGGGATTGGGTAAAGATGGTTCAGGGTTTAGGATGTGTGTAGGGAGTGCAGTGAGTGCAAGCTAGTCCTCACCAAGACTAGGCCACCCAGGGGAGTCGTAAGGCTTGAGCATCCTATAGGAATTCATCCTTGTCTTCATGCACATTAGTCCTAACCTTCCAAGTGATTTGGAGGTTAATGACCATCCATGTAGGATTCCAAAGAGAATCAGGATTTGGTTTGAATTTATAAATGGTGGGTTCCATCTCTAGTCTTTTAGGATAGTCAAGGAGAAGTCCTATGACTAGATCCTAAGCACTAAGAGGAAAGAAATACCTCACCAAAAATAAGGTCAATAAATGGACCCCCAATAGGTGTGGTGTGCTAACCAAGCACACCTCACATATTGGTGTTGACCGAGGAGATCAACAAAACCAACACAGACGTCTAAGTGACACACTTAGAATGAAGCGTAGAAAATTTTCCTCTGGGGAGTATTAGGTAAATCTCCAAGATTGAAGATTCCAGAACTCTCGCTGGGGAAAAAGAAGGTGAATTTCGACTCACAAGATCTTCAAGAGATTAAATTTGGAATGAAAATTAGAACCTAGGTCCTAAACATGGGATTTGAAATGAGGGCTGGAATTTAGGCTCCAGGCTCAGGATTGAAAGAGAGTTAGAATTGAGAACTAGAATTTAGGCTCTAGCCTCAGAAGTTTGAGAGAGAGAACTAGAATTTAGGCTCTAGCCTCGAAGAAGAGAGCTGGAAATTAGGCTCCAGCCTCAGGAATTTGAAAGGGAATTGGAATTTGAAAGGAGAGCTGGAAATTAGGCTCCAGCCTCGGAAGTGAAAGAGAACTAGAATTTAGACTCTAGCCTCGGAAGTGAAAGAGAACTAGAATTTAGGCTCTAGCCTCGGAAGAGAGAGAGAGAGAGAGAGAGAGAGAGAGAGAGAGAGAACTAGAATTTAGGCTCTAATCTCGAAGATGAGAGTTGGAAATTAGGCTCCAACCTCAGAAATTGAAAGAGAACTAGAATTTAGGCTCTAGTCTCGAAGATTAGAGTTGGAAATTAGGCTTCAACCTCAGAACTTGAAAGAGAACTAGAATTTAGGCTCTAGTCTTGAAGATTTGAAAGAGGACTGGAAATTAGGCTCCAGCCTCGAAGATGAGAGTTTGAAATTAGGCTCCAACCTCGGAATTGAAAGAGAACTAGAATTTAGGCTCTAGTCTCGAAGATGAGAGTTGGAAATTAGGCTCCAACCTCGGAATTGAAAGAGAACTGGAAATTAGGCTCTAGCCTCAGGAAGAGTGTTGGAAATTAGGCTGCAACCTCGGAAGAGAGTTGGAAATTAGGCTCCAACCTCGGAATTTGAAAGAGAACTGGAAATTATGCTCCAACTAAGAAGAGAGTTGGAAATTAGGCTCCAACCTCGGAATTTGAAAGAGAACTAGAAATTAGGCTCCAGCCTCAGGAAGAGAGTTCGAAATTAGGCTCCAACCTCGGAAGAGAGTTGGAAATTAGGCTCCAACCTCAAAATTTTAAAGAGATTTAGAAACTAGGCTCCAGCCTCAAAGAAAGCTAGAAATTAGGCTCCAATATCAGAAGAGAGTTTGGAATTAGGCTCCAACCTCAAAATTTGAAATAGAACTGGAAATTAGGCTCCAGCCTCGAAGAGAGTTGGAAATTAGGCTCCAACCTCAGAATTTGAAAGAGAACTGGAAATTAGGCTCCAGCCTTAGGAAGAGAGTTGGAAATTAGGCTCCAACCTCGGAAGAGAGTTGGAAATTAGGCTCCAACCTCAGAATTTAAAAGAGAACTAGAAATTAGGCTCCAGCCTCAGGAAGAGAGTTGGAAATTAGGCTCCAACCTCGAAAGAGAGTTGGAAATTAGGCTCCAACCTCGGAATTTGAAAGAGAACTGGAAATTAGGCTCCAGCCTCGAAGAGAGTTGGAAATTAAGCTCCAACCTCGGAATTTGAAAGAGAACTGGAAATTAGGCTCCAACCTCAAAGATGAGAGTTGGAAATTAGGCTCCAACCTCGGAATTGAAAGAGAACTAGAATTTAGGCTCTAGTCTCGAAGATTGACTGAGAACTAGAAATTAGGCTCCAGCCTCAAATATTGAAAGAGATATGAAGGTGTTTCACATCCCGAAAGATTTGATCAAAGATTGATTGTTTGGCGAAGGATGTGAATCCATGCCATCAGAACCAAATCGAATAAAATTCGTGGTTCCGTGTCAGTAAACTCAGTGACCTTCTCAAAAAGAGAGAAGAAATCGCAGAGAATCAAAAGGATTCAGAACAATAGAAGTGTTTAGAAGTTTGAAATTGAAGTTTGAATCTTCCGCGGGAAAGGATTAACTCGAAAGCGGATATGACGGTGTTTCAAACGGATTTCAATTTGAAGAAGAATTGAAGGATTTGAATCAACAGATTCAGATCAGAATTCAACTCGAAGTTTAGATTCGTTTCGTTTGTCTTAGTGATTCGATTTTATTTTTGTGTAATTAGAGTTCGTGTTAATTTGAAATCTGTTTTGACATTTAGATTCTTAAAAGAGTTTTTTTATTCATTTTCTTTTTTTTCTTTCATTTTCTTCTCTTTTTCTTTTCTCTTCTCTTTTTTCTCATTTTCTTTTCTTTCTTTCTTTTCTTTTTCTGTTTTCTTTTCTTTTCCTTTTCTTTATCTTTTCCATTGTTTTATGTTCATTTTCATTTTATCTTATTTATTTATTTTCAAATCGTTCTTCGTTCGAGGTTCATTCAGCTTAATGGTGTTTCCTTGCACAAGATTGAAGGAAAAATACGACACGATCGTTTCCATTCAAATTGTTGAAAATACATCATATAGCTTGATCCAAAACATGATGATATTTTCCTTTGACATTTCAAGCATCTCATACAATCCATATAATTCCAAAATGAACTGCGTATGATCCTTGTCGGTTTCTTCAAAAGCATCTGTCAAAATCCATGTCTGAATAGTGAGATACATGGATAATAACATCACCTTCTAAGCCATCCTTGGCAGGAAATGTCATTCGGATGTGCATTGGAGGTGTGCTATTTTCCATGTAACTCACAGCTCATAAGGCTGGAGTCTCTCTTGCTCTGGATCCGGTCGAAAGCGGAAAGACATCTTGCTGTCATCCATCCTTCTGAAAGTGACGGAAATTCGCTGAAAAGGTACCCCCGGGATGCAGTGCTTTGCTATGTCTGCTCCATTTCCTTTTAACACCAGAACGGAACCTACCGGTAGAGGTATCTCCACTGGCCCTCAGAATTCTCCGGGGCCTGCTATCCGGAGGTCTGATCCGAACATGATGTTGCACAGGTTGATGAAAGACACTGTGCAGAAGGGTCTTACAAAATCATGATGATCTATATGTGGCGGTATGCATACGCCTTCCTCATATATGTTGATGATGCAGCTGTTGGGTATGCAATTTGCAGGTAGTACCCGCCATGTCACCATCCTCTTAATGATTCTTGGCATTGGATCCACATCGCTGTGACGGAGAATCCCTGGTGGATTTCCTTTCATGTCTTCCGCAAAGTTGTAACAACATCTGCACTGAATTGTGACTCTTCCTTTTCCTTCCATCCATTTCCGGGGTTCTGAGTAGGTCTTTCCTCTTAATCGACCTGCTCGGCCCAATTTCTGAAGATCAAGGACACAGTCCACAATCTATTGTTGCTCGTAGTCCGAGAACACATCCGTATGTAGCTCAAGGCCCTCCAGGATATTGATCCTCTTGCCTCGAATTCTTTCAAAATATTCAAATGTCTTCTTCTCAACTTTCTGAATCTTCTCCAGCTCGTATTATGGAATTATCTGAAATCGTCGGGGTCTGGTAACGTACTACGGAATGTATGGTTCAACCCCAGCATGCTCTCCTGCATGTCTCACCTCCTCGGGGATAGTCTATGTCAAGACATCCTTCGGGGTTGCTTTCGCAACAAGACTCTTCAGAACTGGTATGTCTGCTTTACGTCGTGGCGCTGATTCTGTTTCTGCCCTCCTTGGAATTGCTTTCATCTTCTCTGCTGTCCTTGGAGTTGATCTCCTCTTTTCTGGTTCCTGCCGAACCGGCTTCTTCTATGTACTTGCACTGACGGTAGCAACTATTTCTTTCTGCTAGTCCGCCGCTAGCTTGCTCAGCATCTTATAGATGCAGCAGTTCTTGTTTCTTCACTGGGTATAAGTGAGAGTAGCTCTCCTTACTTCCTGAACCTCTGTGGGCATGGCGCTGACAAGCCTGCCCTCTACTGTAGTAACCATGGACTTGACTTTCTTGTCTGCTCCAGTTACATGAGCAGCGTTCACTTTCCTTTTTTTGTCGGTAGTCTGCTGACCCAGGCTACCAATTTCACCACTGTCTGGCTGCAGAACTCATCCCGATCAATCGGGGTCCAATCGGCCTCCTCGTACTGTAACCCAGCTGGTGTGAAGTCAGAGTCGATCTCAATCACGGCCCCATCCTTCATCTTTTCTTCGTCGAGTGCTAGACTCAAGCCACTCTTAAAGTTTAGAATCAACCGCCCGTTTGACATTTACCTGCGAAAACAAGGAAGGGATAAAGGGCTGTATCAAGAACGAGAACAATAAGAAAATTTATTCATTTATGAAAATTTTTAGTTATTTATTTCGTTTGAGTTTTAATAAGATGGGAAAAGATAAGGAAAAAAAGACCAGGAATGAGTTTCGATTTGAAAGGAAAGTTCAAAATTGATTATTAAGATGATTTTTTTTTCACATGTTTTCTTTTAATACATGTATTCTTTTGTTCATCGTATTTTCTCTTTTTATCAATTTTTTGTTCGGACCCGGTTACAAGTGATTACTATGCCCATGCTTCTAGAAATGAGACTTCATTTTTTAAAGTTCATCCTTCGAAACATCAGGTTGCGTAGTACTTCTTTAAGTATCGTCCATTGATTAGAAGCATAGATCGTTCTCCACGATAATTCACGAGTTGGTAGGAACTTCCTGAGTAGACTGTCTCGACCACGAACGACTCCTCCCACGTCGGTTCAAATTTACCTCCTATCTTGCGGTGTGTAAGAATAAGTCTCTTGAGAACTAGAACCAAGTCATCGACTTTGAACATCCTCGGGCGGACCAGTTTATCGTGGGCTTGGATCATCTTGGCTTGATACAATTCTAGATTCTGCTGTGCTGAAAGTCATTTCTCTTCCAAGCTTTTCAGTTCTTCTAACCGTAGTCTGGAATTCTCTTCTGTATTAATCTTGTTCGCGACTACAATTCTGAGAGATGGAAGCTGAACCTCCAGCGGTAGAACGGCCTCGGACCCGTACACTCGAGCGTAAGGTGTATACTGAGTAGGAGTTCTAAAAGTTGTTCTGTAGGCCCATATGGCTTCTAATAACTTCTCGTGATAATTTCTCTTGTTGTCGTCCAAAGTTTTCTTTAGGATTTGGACAAGAGTTTTATTAAAAGCCTCGGCCAAGCCGTTTGCTCTTGGGTAGAGACTGTCGAATAGCGCCAGTCGATCCCTTGCCTTCTGACAAAATTTTTGATCTTCGTGCTTTTGAAAGCGGACCCGTTATCTGAATAATTTTGCGCGGTACCCCAAAATGGTAGACGACTTGATTCTTGAAGAATTGTAACACGTGAAGTGCCTTCACTTTTCTGAGTGGTATAGCTTCTGCTCATTTGGAAAAGTAATCTGTTGCTGCAATGATGAAATGATGTCTTCTTGAAGAAGATGGTTCTATCGGACCCACGATGTCCGTGCCCCAACAGTCAAATGGCCACGACGCGATTGTTGGATGTATCACATTTGGAGGTTGGTGTATAACTACTCCATGCACTTGGCACTGGTGACAGCTCTTGACAACCTTCATGCAGTCGGTCATCATTGAGGGCCAGTAGTTCCCTAGTTTTTTAATCTTCATCTTCATCTTCGGACCCGACTGATGAGCGCCACAAAGTCCTGAGTGCACTTCTTTAACAATTTCACGAGCCTCGGACTCACTCAGGCACCTTAGCCACATCTGATCGAAAGATCTTCTGTACAAGGTATTATTTATTAATGCGTATGACAGAGTTCTTTTCTTAATCTGATAGGCTAATGACTTATCATTCGGTAGGTTTCCTGTTTGTAAGTAGTCTATTAATGGCTACCGCCAATCTTCTGTAGTTTCTGTTACTGCTGTAACTGTTTCTTCTTCTCTTTCTGATTCGTGTACTGTATCCATGTCGAGCTGTGACATGACCTGTCGTCTTTGAACTGACATTTCAATATATTCATCTTGTAAGCAGGCAAATTCTTTTGCAAGGCGGGCTAACGCGTTTGTGAGAGCATTTTCTCTTATGGTAATCTTGTAGATCGTCACTTTCGGAATCTGCTTTAACAATTTCATTGCATACTGGAAGTACTGCTCGATTCTTGGTTTCACAATCTTGTACTGTCCTGCGACTTATTGTATGATCAACTGCGAATCACCATAGATGTTGACGTCGGTTATACCCATCTGAATGGCTAACTCCAGTTATGTTAGAAGGGCTTCATATTCCGCTTCATTGTTCGTACACGGTTCTGTTAAATGGTATGAGTACCTTAACAACCCCCGCTCCGGTGTTATAAAGATTAGTCTGATTCCTGCCTTACCGGGCACTATCGTTTGCAATTCTTTGTCCTTCTGTGCTGATGATTCTCCGTCGAAGTACAGTTCCCAATGTTGATCATCGGGGTCTTCTAGGCTCATTATCAGTTTGTCTGGCAAGTCGTCGTTGAGAGGCGATTCTGCCGGTAAAGGGTGTGCTGTGAGGAAGTCTGCTAGTACTTGTCCCTTTACGGAACGAAGAGGAACGAAAGTTATATCGAATTGCAATAATATCATTAACCATCTAGCAAGTCTGCTGGAAAGCGTCGGACGGGTCATCAAATATTGCAATGGATTAAACTTTAAGATAATGTTGACCTTATGAGAAAGCATGTAATGCCTGAGCTTTTGGGCGGTGAAGATCAGGGCCAAACAATGCTTCTCAATAGAAGGATACTTTACCTCCGTCGGAATTAGACGACAACTTAAGTTGTAGAGAGCATTTTCTTTACCCTCGTCATTGACCTGGGCTAGCAGGGCTCCGAGGGAGTCGTCTAAAGCCGCGGTATAAAGTATCAACGGTCGACCCGAGACTGGTGCTGCTAATACAGGAGGTGTCATTAAATATTGCTTCATGTCATCGAAGGCATGTTGACATTTGGAGTCCTAATTAAACTTGGCATCCTTCTTAACCAAAGCAGAAAAAGGTTGACACCTTCCTGATAAATTAGAAATAAAGCATCAAAGATATGCCAACTTCCCTTGAAAGAACCGTAGTTGTTTCAAGATTTTAAGAGGAGGCATTTCTAAGATAGCTTTAATCTTCTCCGGATCGATTTCAATTCCGCGATGCCGAATAACAAATCCTAAGAATTTCCCAGAGGTGACGCCGAAGGTGCATTTCAGGGGATTCATCATAAGGTTAAATTGTCTTAATCGCTCGAAAACAATTCTCAAATTATACAGGTGATCTTCTTTCAGTTTGCTTTTGATGACCACATCATCCACGTAGCACTCGACTTAGTTGTGAATGAGATCATCAAAGATCCTAGTCATTTCTCTTTGGTAAGTTGCTCCTGCGTTCTTCAATCCGTAAGACATTACTGTATAGCAGTATGCTCCGATTGGCGTTCTGAAGGCTGTGAGCTTTTCATCTTTTGGTGCCATCTTTATCTGATTGTATCCTAAAGATCCATCCATGAATGAGTGTTGACCTCATTTTTGATGAGGTCTTTTCTCTTCTCTCTCTTTAGTACTTAGGATCTAGCCTTAGGCTTTCCCTTTGACTATCTTAGAGGACTAGAAATGGAACTCACCACTTAGAAATTTAAACACCTCTTAACTACCTGCAAACCCCATAAGTTTGATTGTTAACCCCTAAGTCACTTGAAGGGTTAAGATCAAATGTGGAGGTTTAAAGGATGAGTTCCCTATAGGACTCTTTGGCCTTAGGACTACCCTGGGTGGCTTGGTCTAGTGAGGGTTGACCTGCACACATTACACTTTCACACACATTCCAAATCCTAAAACCATTCATACCTAGCTTGACTTCCTGACTCATGTAGGTAATCCATATGGATGGTCCTCAACCCCTAAGCCCTTGGCTAAGAGGGTTAGGAACAATATAGTGAATGCCTCAAATGAGTGCTCTCATGGCTCTTATGAGCTTGATATGACTTCATGGCTCAACCAAAATGATTCCATTCTACTCAAACTTGATCAATCTTCATTTTTTTAAAAATTTCAATTTTTGACACCCGGGGCCCTACACCCATCAAACCTACCAAATGTCCTTGAAACTACCCAAAATTTGCAAAAATTAACTAAATTACCCAAAATTCCTCAAAACCAATCTTAAACATTTCCCACCATTTAAATTGATCATCCTTAGCCAAATATACCAAAATTTCTAAAAATACCCCCCAATACCCTCCAAATACCCAAAATGCCATTTTTAACCAAAAAATACATAAATTCCAAAAATTCCCAAAAAAATTCATAAAATCTGAAATATTCCCAATTTTATTTTGTTCAACTACACCATAAGCCAATTTTGTCAATTTAGCCCACTTTTACCAAAACCCCCAATTTGGCTCATTTTTAACCAAAGTAAGCCCAATGTCAAACCAAATCAACCCAATTGACCTCAATGTTGATCCAATCCAATTCTAAACTTCAATTCAATATCCCCAATATCAATTTAGACCAAATCCAAGCCCAATTTGATTAAAATTTGGATCCAATTCCAATTTAAAGCTTAAAGCCCAATTTTGGCCCATGACCTAAACTTAGCCCAAACTAACCCAACTCAACTCCAATTAGCCCCAAATCTTTTCCTAAACCTTCCTAATATCCCCACAAACAAAAAACTAACAAGATTTGCCCCAAATTTGAACCCAAACTCCACCCAAACCTAACCCAAAACTAAAATCCCCAATTTTGGCCTAAAGCCCACCATGAATCCAAATGGGCCTAAATCCCAAAATCAAAGCCCAACCAAAGTTGAAAACTCTTTGTGACACTCCCATAAACATTTCTCAACATTAATTTTACATCAAATCTAACATTAGCCCAACCTTAGCCCAAGTTAGCCCAATTTGACTCACTTTGACCCCTTTACCAAAAAGTCCCAAATCAAACCTAATTCAACTGTAAATCACCTCAAATTTGTTTCAAATCACTCATGACACATCCCTAAACTAAACCCAACATTTGTTTGGTCCAATCCTTCACAAAATTTCCATCCACCAATTTGTTTTCAAACCTAAAGGCTCACTTTCTTAAACCCTTCTAAAAGCCCATTTTCACCAAATCCAAAAGCCCAAAATCCATTCCCAAGCCTACATGACACTTTCACCTCATCATCCCTTTCGATTTAAATCACTCCCTAAGTTTCAAGTTCATCATTAAATTTTTCTATACTAAGCCATGTGCCAAATTACCCCTAAATGTCCAAAATCCTTAAAACCCATTTCCATGAAATTGACTAAGCTTTTCCCAAGCCATGAGCAAGCCAAATGAAGCCATTCACAAGCCATATGAAGCCATGAGAGCTTTGACTTGTCATCAATCCATTTATGGCAAGAGAGGGGAACTCTTTCCTAACCTATGATTAAACATTTTAACCTTACCCATGCTTCACCTAAACCCAAAATTAATCTAAATAAGCTTGGATTGAGACTTCTCCACTTAAAACCAGCTGACTCACTCGACTCCCCACAAGCACCCAAAGTCCTCGGTGGGTGCACCTAGCCCAAAATCATGGTTTGACCAAACCAAACCCAAAATGACCCTTCCCTCTTACCACTTAAATCAAACTCCTTTACACATGTCAAGCCTCAACTGACTGCACCAAACCCCAACCCTGACTCTTCTGAGTCAGATGGTGACCTGACTCTGGCCGGCCAACCACCAGGCCGCCGGAAAACACCATGGCCGAGGAGCTTGGAATGAGCCAAATTTCAAATTCTCACCCGCCGAGCCGCCCCACTCCATCGGCCACCACAGCTCATCATCTCCTCCCCTAGGCACCGATCCCGGCCATCGATCGCCCACGGGAAGCCCCGGCCATGGCTATTTAAATCAGCCACCCCTCTCGGCTAAAAGGTCGGCTGAAATCAACCTTCGCAGAATTCCTCCAAACTCCTCACGGAGCTTCCCCTAGCCAAGAGCAATTCATCCTCACTCGTTCTCCCCGCCCTAAACCCCATCGATCGAGCTCAATTTTGGAGCTCAATTCTCGACCCGAATCAGGACATCCCCGGAACCTCCACCAACATCAAATTAAACTCACCCACACTCGCACAGACCAAGAGAAGGATTTCCCAGGTGGAAGCCCCTTCACCGAGCCAGCCATTCTCTCTATCGACCAAGCTTTGAAATCGGGCTTGGTGGAAGTTGTACTTAGGCAGCTTCGACAGGGCCAGAGGCTTCATCCCCAGGCTCCTCCAACTCCAGCGAACGTGCCGAGCACATTCAGTTGAGGCCTCACCTCCTGAACCAAGGTATGGACACTCCTCCTCCCTGAGAGCTTCCAGTGATTATCCATTTCATTTGAGTTGATTTCAATGCATGTAAACTGTATGGATGTGTTCGTCTCTTCAAGATGAATCCATAGAGTATAAGAACACGAAAATCCGTTGAGAAATGAGAAAGATCTCAGGGTTTTAGTGTGGACGGTCACGGGTGCACACCAGTCATAGACGATGACCAGGCGCCGTCCGATCGCGCGTCTGTCGCGTGGACGGCTTAGATTGCGTCGAACCAGACAATGGTACGTGAACCGCGGGCCCCCGGAGCGCTGAGTCAGATGGCGGCGTCGAATAGGAAGGCGACCCGTGGGCTTTCGAAGCTACCAAGGATGAGTCGGCGCCGCGTGGATAAGTAGATAAATATGGATTTTTTGATTTAATTAAATACCTGAAACTTAGAAGATCCATATCGTTGTGTAGAAAAATCACAAAAATAAAATAAAAATACCCTCTTGCTCAGTGAACAGAGGAGAATAATGTGAAAAAAAGAATTGAATTAATTTGATGAGTATTTTATTTTTAATTAATTATTTACTCATTTCAGTATTTTAATTCTCTATTTGCATAAACAATTCACCATGGTATGAGACCATAGGGCTTTTGAAGCCTCTGATCTTGGGAACATTCCCTGAATTTTTCAAGGTCAGAAGCTATCTCTATGGCAAGTTATGTATTTTTCAAGTTTATGTCACTGTTTTTGGTATTTTAATTCCATTAATTAGCATATTGCTTAGAAAATTCTAAGAAAGTTTGGGGAAGTTCCTTAGGACTAGAGGACCCTAGGATAATTATGTTCTGAGTTAATTCATTAAGAATAACCCTAATTGGCCTAATTACTCGAAACTGAACATTAATTAATTAGAGTTAATCACACATCAAAAGAACTTGCAAATAATTCTCTACTGATCTTTAGGATTAGAGGGACCTCACATAAAAATTTGGAATCAATTGGAAATGTTTAACCCCACTAAATGGATTAATTAAGACACACGAGTAAAATTAAACTTTGAAAATTCATAACTCCAAAAATACATTTTAAAAATTCACCAAATTAGTTTTGGGACTTCTCTGGTATCAGAGGAGTCTAAAAAAAATAAAATTGGAATATTTCAAAAATCTTCATTTTCTACCTTATTTTAATATTTTAAATAATTAAAAATTAATAAAAATCATAAAAATATTAAAAATCATAAAAATATCATATTTCACCTCCTAATCACTTAGGAATAAACCAAATATTTTTCCTAAGTCTCAAAGTAAAAATATTCAATTTTAAAACCTTAAAACAATTTTTAATATTAAAAAATGAATTTCCCTACATTTTCACTAAATTAATTCTAATAAATCAGAAAAAAATCATAAAAATATTAAATTTGTTTCTCTAAACTCCTTGAGGTCAGATAGATTTAAGAAAAATATAAAACTTAATTTTGAACCTTTATTTTATTTTATAATTAATTAACACTCTAAAACTCAAAATAGTTATAATAAATAAAATATAATTAAAGAAATCACCAAAATTGGTCTAAGTAGTCCTCTAGTCATTAGGAACATCCCATAATTTTCTTAAGGACAGAAACCTTTCCTTGGTCATGTTGTTGAATTTTCATTGAAAACCCTTATTTTTCATAAAAATAATTATATAAATTAAATTAAATTCAGAAAAATCACATTTTCTCCTCTAATGTCTTAATTGACATATGAGTGAAGTGACATAAAAATTTTAAGTTCATTTGAGTTTAATTTGATGAGTTATGAAATAAATAAGCCTAAAGGGGCATAAAGATAATTAAAAAAATTTAACCCTAATTAATATTCTAGGCTTAATCAAAGGGGAGGGTAAAATATCTGATTTTAAAATTTTCATTAGAAGATTGAAACATAGAGAATTAAGGGATAGAAACCCATTAATCATCTTGAAAACATTTAAAGTAAATTTTAATTAATTAAACAATTTAAATTTTGGATGATTAAATTAAAATTTGGATTATTAAGGTTAGAGATATAACTTTGGAAGATATTAATTCTTTAATTTAAAATCCCTAAATAAATCACTTCAATAAGATCTAATTCTTAATTAAATTTAAATTAATAATTGGAATTAATAAATTAAAAATTAAAAGAAAATAACCCTTAATTAAATTAATATTTAAAATATTAAGTGATTTAACAATTAAATTAAATTAAATTAAAAAAATTAATTCAACATCACTTAATAACAAACTTAAAGCAAATTTGAAATATTAAATAATATTAAAAAAATTCATAATTAAGCATATAAAACAAATTAAGCTAATCAAAACTAACCTAAAATATCATAATTAACCTAAATCAAACCATAAAAAAATATGAATAATTCAAACACTTCTAAGTAAATTTAAAACATCAAAATTAATCTGAAACATTAAGATAATAAAAAAAAGGTTTAAAGATTTAAACTAAATTTAAAATAATTTGAACACTATTTCGAACTTAAAATTATTAAAATTTCATAACTAAATTAAATCACTTTAAATCACCAATTCCAGTTTTAAATCATTAAATTCTTTAACAAACTGATTTGCCTCCTAAAGGTTTTCATTATTATAACTCTTAAGTAAAGCATCAAGTGAAATGTCACTTTACTTATAGGATAATCAAACATCCTAATTCACTGAGCAAGAAACAAACTAAACTAAATTTTGGAATGATTAATTCACCTGTGCAATAAAATTCATTTGGACTCAAAAATAATCCCAAAAATATTGAAAAAATGTTCAGGACTCGTCCTAAACACTTCCTCAATATGATGGGATGTTTTAGAAGAACAATTGAATTTAATTATTCTTTGATGAAGAAAATCATCCTTAACAAAATACAAGAACCTCGACGTCATAGGAATTGACTAGCAATAGGACTAGGATTTTGGTAGACAACCAAAACCTTACCTTAGCTTTACCTATGTACTTGTTATAAATATAAATGCCTTAACATGTGCTTTAGGTGTAGCTTGGAATGACGGGAAGACCCTCCATGTACGCTTTTATTTTATTGCAAGTTACTTACATGTACTGCGCTTTACTTTTCTTGCATGTTAAACAAGTTTGTTGCATGAAAACTGAAACCTTTAGGATAGCCACAAAACTGAAACCCAAAACTAAATTAAAAGTCACAACAAGATAAAATTCACCGCCACAACATTCAAAAGATAAAACAGCTCAAAATTTAATCACAAACAGAACAACAAAACTGTAATTATAACTAAATTAAAACGTCTCGTTGGATGATCAGGAATACCTCGGATGATGTAACCTACGTGTTGTTAATGGTATTTCCCACAATCTAAATGAAAGTGTGGAACTCATTCAGTTAAGTTTAGCAAATTCATTTGGACTAAGTAAATCCGATAAAAATAACGGTGCCAGAATGATGGAACCGTGGGATCTTAACCGGTGTTGTTATAATCAACTTTAAGATTCCTCTAATAAAACATTAAAGACATTTGAACTTTAAGATTCTTTTAAACCAAACGCTTCTCTCATCTCCTGATTTTCACCTTCTACAATTAAACCTCTACAACAATAAGGAGCTTGGAGCACAGTGGGCAGCACGACCATCGTCATCAGCAAAACTTGGATTGACATCAGCAAAACCATTCTTAGAATTAAACAACCAAGCCATAGGACTTCGAGGTAGTTTGTCTAGTGCAACATAAATCCTCAACCCTTTGTTAGGCATTTGCATAATCATATTATGCAAATTAAGCCCTAACCAGTCTTAGGACTCTGAGGTAGTCGTTTGATACGACATAAACCCTTACATCTTCGAGGCTGTTTGTATGATCATATCATACAAGCATAAGTACTAATTAATTAAAATTGACAGGATGAAACATTAAATAACATACTCTTAAATTGAAGCCAAACAATAGGATAGTTTGGGAAGTTGCCAAGATTCTTCTTGGATCCTCAGCTTCTCCTACTTCTCTTCCTTTGGACTCCTGAAATTAATTGTTCCAAATTTGAGCTAATCCCTTTTGAAATTTCCAAAATCCAATTGTTTGAAAACCTTAAACTTTGAAATTCTTGAGAGCAAAACCACTGATCATTATCGAGAGTTTTCTTGAGTGTCTTCGGACATTTAAGATATAATTAACTATAGGGGCTTGCCCTTATAGGGAACTTTAAGAACCCAGGTAATATAAACCCTGCTTAATTCCTTTATTTAAGTAGGGGAACTTGTCGGCTTATAAAATTGGTTCGCAAACCAAACGGATGTCACAAATCTTCTAGTTTATTTAATCGAGCCCCATCATCAAGCAGTGTGCCTATTCTTCGGGATAGATACACGGTTTGTGGTGTGGTGCTCGTTTATATAGGCTATTCGGGATGTGAGATCGGTTTGATTTCATATCTTAAAATTTTCAAATTTAAAATTATTTTCAAAATCAAATGCTACTTTCTAAAATCCGCCGACAACTTCTGTAGGCGACCCCTTTTTAAAAATACAACACACAAACCTAAAAATATGCCGACAATGAGAAGACTTCATGCATCGAAGCGATGTCGATCATTTACTCTGGAATTGGTAGCGGGAATTCGTCCTTTGAGCACGCTTTGTTCAAATCTCTGAAATCCAAGCAAATTCTGATTTGACTATTCTTCTTTCTGACTGGTACTACGTTGGCTAGCCAAGTCGGGTATTTTTCTTCACGAACAAATTTAGCGTCGATTAGCTTCTTAACTTCAGCTATTACTTGTTGTTCAATTTCTAGACGCATTCTTCTCGGAGCTTGTCTGACTGGAACAGTAGTGTGATCCACTCCTAGCTTGTGAACTGCGACTTTTGGAGCTAATCCCGACATTTCATCATAACTCCAAGCAAAACAGTCCTTGAATTCCATTAGTAGCTTTATCATTTTTTTGGAGTCTTCTTTATTGAGTAAGGAGCTAACAAAGGTCGGCCTTGGTTCTTCGCTGGTACCTAAGTTAACTTCCATTAACTCGTCTATTGTATATTTAATTTCTTCTTCAAATTCTGGCGGAGCGTCTCCAATTGGTACGTCCTCGAGATCATCTGAAGCTTCCAGGCAGTCTTCGTTAGGCTCGCAAGTGACAACCAAAGAGAATCCTGTATCATTAGCTGGCCCTACCGTGCCGAATCCGAGACCATGCTTTGAATTGGGAGGTCAACTGGTGTTATTCCATAATTTTTCAAAGCGTTGAGATTGATCTTTTGACCACTGCTTAGATAAGATACCACGTTGAATCAAATTTTGAACACAGGGAGAATACCACTCAAAAGGCAATTCCATTAATTCGAAAGAAGCAACATCTTCAAATTTTACATCATTTTCAGTTTTGGAAGAAGAAGCACCACGGTAGAACTTGATTGGCTTAGTACCTCCACCAGGTACTTCCTTAACCACCATACCCTCAACCTTACTAGGATAGATCGGGGTTAGGGTCATAGTCTGTACATGATAGTTTATCTTCTCGTACATAGATTTGTATTCTTCGTTCATTTCGTCTTCGAGAGAGATCTTGAACTGGGGTTTCTTTTGATTTATCATTATTGCTTCTTTCTTGATTTCTTCTTCTTCAAAGTTTTTCTCCCAATCAACATTAATTACAGGATTCTTCTGTTCAACTGTTCCACTGTTTTTTCCTCGACCTCATCCCCGTCCTCGACCTCGGGTGCAAGTTCTGGAGAAATGATACACCTAAAATATATAGTATTTTTTATGCACATTATTATACCTACTTTTTATGATATTACACTTTAATGGAAGGTGTTTTATGTTTTTATTACAGGTATGATGAAAATAAGTGATTATGATGAAAGGAGCAAAATCGGATCAAATTAGGAGCAAAAAGAATGAAAAATGAAAATTTGGGCACTGGCGGCTAAGCGCCGCTGGGCCGGCGCTTAGCCGCCACGATTAAAAATCGAGATTAACTTGAATTTGGCGCCATTTTCAAAGGGGATGGGATGCAACTCTTGGTGGTAACTTCCATAACTTCCTTTGGGCGGCAAGTTTGAATGAAGGGGTGCATTCTTTGGTGGATACATCGAATCTGGACACATTTTGAAGAGACACCAAGGCACCTTTTGGTTTAATTTTTAAAGAGAGTCTTAGGAAAGATGAGGGGCTCTTCCATTGCATTTTGAAGAGATTTTTACAGAGTTTTTATTGTATTTCATTAGGTGTAGGAGTAGAGAGTAGAAAAGAGAAAAGGGTGGGATTGAAGCCTTCTTCTTCCCACTTCTTTTCCTTCCTTTAGTTTAGTTTTTATTGAAGTCTGAAGTCTGTTTCTCAGTCATCAGAGTTGGGAGACCTGCTCTGAGGAGTAGTTTAGTGAAGAGTTAAAGTTTCAGAGGAACTTCCTTAGTCTTGTGGAGAGGATTTTCAGATAAGTGTTTACTTTTGTTATTACATTTAGTTTTTAATTAATACTTGTTGTGTTTGTTGTTTTTCTTATGGTTTTTAATTTCAAATCAACATGTTTTTGTATTTTCTCAATGAATTCTGAGTAGTTTACTTTATCTTTTTTTTTTTCTTAAATGAAGAAGTAAGTAATTCATGAAGAATTGTTGTAGAATGTATATGTGTTTAAAGTTGGAAGAAGTTGTGAAGATTGATTCTATAAACTTTATTTATTTCTTAATTTGGCCTGTTAAGATGTAAAATTTGTGGGGAGATTATGTAAGATCCAATGGGGTATTGTCTCATAAAAGTTAGTAAGAATCACATGCAATTATATGGGTGAAAGTTGTAGTTCATATAATTGAATGCAATATATTAGAAGATGTTTTAAAGGGGAGTAAAATTAGAGGATTTTTAGTGTGACGAGCTAAAAGCCCCTAATTTAGTTTGAAGTTTTGAATTTTGTTATGAGAAGTTAGCCCCCAGGTGGAGGGAAATGTGGGAACTCTAGAGTGAGAGCTGGTATCTTCCTTGCCTAACCATTTTCAAAATGATAAAATTTCAAATTAACTAATGTTCTTTATAAAACCAAGTAAGGGTAAAGAATACATTTGCTTCTATTTATCACAACAAATTTAAATACTTCCACAACAATACTTTCATAATTATTACTACTTTATAAATGTAATAAAAAGATATTCAAGTTAATAGTGTTTTTCATACCGTGTTTACAGTTATTATCATTTTAATTTCTTGTTTGACTTTTATAAGAAAATTTAAAGAGTGAAATCAACTATCAAACTTTTCAAAATCAAAACATACTTTCAAAAGCCAATTAAAAAAGTAAAAATATAATTTTCTTATTTCTTTAAAGATTTTTCACTTTCCCTGTGGGTTCGATATCTCGGTGCTTAATCAGAAAGTCCTATATTACTTGATAAATGATACGTATACTTGCGTAGTATCCACATTATAAATCAAAATCATAAGCATATATATCCGACGGGATCAAGTTTCTGTCGTTGTTGCCAATTTTCATATCATATTTGTAAGTATAAATATCGGGTGGATCAAGTTTTTGGCGCCGTTGCCGGGGAAAGAAATTAATTAAAATTACATTTTAAAGAAAATTAAGAAATTTTAAATTTTTACTTTTCTTTGTTTTTGTTAGTGTGTTGTGTTTTGTTTTGTTTTATTGTTGTATGCGTAGTTCAAATTCTGAGGAACTTGTGCCTTACTATTCTGAATTAGAAAGAACTATCAGAAAAATCAAAAAAATTAAAAATACAGAAAAAGATAAAAATATTCAAGAAATGACAAATCATCAAGATCAAAATGTTGGCATCCATAAAGAATTAAGACCTTTAAGAGATTATGTTAACCCTACAGTGGATGAACTTCGTGGTAGTATTCAAAACCCTGCTGTAGCTACTAATTCTTTTGAGCTTAAACCTGCTATTATCTAAATTGTTTCTAATAATCAGTTTGGGGGAGCAACAACTGAAGATCCTAATTTGCATCTTGCTAATTTTCTAGAGTTGTGTGTTACTTTTAAATATGATGGTGTTTCGGATGATGCTATTAGACTTAGACTTTTTCCTTTTTCACTAAGGGATAAAGCTAAAATATGGTTACATTTGTTAGCACCTGGATCAATTAGAACTTGGGGTGAACTGACACAAAAATTCCTTGCTAAATATTTTCCACCATCTAAGACTACTAAGTTGAGAAATGATATTACATCTTTTTATCAGTTTGAAGGGGAATTAATATATGAAGCATGAGAAAGATTTAAAGATCTCCTCAGGAAATGTCCACATCATTCGATACCATATTGGTTAATAATTCAAAATTTTTATAATGGATTAGTTGGACCTCTTAGATCGATCATCGATGGTGCTGCTGGTGGATCATTAATGTCTAAACCATTTTCTGATGCTTATGCTTTAATTGAAAAAATGGCTACTAATAATTTTCAATGGCCTTTTGACAGGTTAAATCCTAAAAAGGTAGCCAGTGTTTTGAAAATGATGCTTTTACAATGTTAGCAAATTAAGTTGTTGCAGTTTCAAGGAAGATAGATCAATTTGGGATGAATTTTTCTCAGCCACATTAGATGATTTAAGAAAATTTATTAGGCTAAATGGTTGATTCTTATTCTTCACCAAAACTGTGAATGCTATAATTAACCCTAATAACCCATATTCCAACTATTATAACCCAGGTTGGAAGAATCATCCAAATTTTAACTGGAATACTAATAATCAGGGTGGTGTTAATCAACAATGGGGGAACCACCAAGTAAACCCATTGGGGAATTGGAACAACCAAGGAAATAATAATAATAATAATAATAGATTAACTTATCCTTCAGGTTATAACAATGCTTTACAATTAAAGGAGAAGAAGTTGTCTATTGAAGAAGTGGTGTCACATATGGGAAATCAATTACAAATTCAAGGTGCAACCATCAGAAATATTGAAAATCAATTGGGACAAATTACAAATGCCTTAAGTAATGGATTCTAAGGAATGCTTCCAAGTAATACTGAAGTAAATCTAAGAGAAAAGAATAAAGAACAAGTAAAAGCAATTCAACTGAGAAGTGGAAGATAATTGGAATATAGAGTTCAAAAAGAAACTGAAGTAGAGAAAGAAGAGATTGAAGAACCAAAAGAGGACGCTCCGAAAGGTTTGAAAAGACTTGTTTCTCCACCTAAGGTTGATTTAGAAAAACCACCACCTCCATTTCCTCACAGACTTCGTCAACAAAAGTTGGATAAGCAATTTTCAAAATTCTTGAAGATATTTAAGAAGCTTACTATTAATATTCCATTTGTTGAAGCCTTAGAACAAATGCCAAGCTATGCAAAATTTATGAAGGATATTCTTAACAAGAAAATGAAGTTTGAAGATAACGAGACTCTTGCACTTAGTGAGGAGTGCAGTGCAATAATTCAGAAAAAGCTTCCTGAAAAGCTTAAAGATCCTGATACTTTCACAATTTCATGTGCAATCGGAGACAGATTCTATGGAAAAGCTTTATGTGATTTGGGTGCAAGCATTAACCTTATGCCTCTATCAATATTCAAAAGACTGGGACTAGGAGAAATAACCCCAACTAGTGTAACTCTGCAATTAGTAAATCGTTCGATCACATATCCTAAAGGAGTTATAGAAGATGGTTTGGTTAAAGTGGATCAATTTATTTTTCCTGTTGATTTCATTGTGTTAGATATGGAGTAAGATAAAGAGATACCTATAATTTTGGGAAGACCTTTCCTAGTTACAGGCCGAGCCATGATAGATGTGCAAAAATGAGAATTAACGATGAGGGTTAATGATCAGACTGTTACATTTAATATTTCAAAATCGATGAAATATCCTGCTAGTGGTAAAGAAGATGAATGTTATAGGATGGATGTTATCAAATATTTAAGTGAATGTCATTTCAAATCAACTTATGAAGAGAAATTTGAAAGAGAAGAATTGGAACATAAGCAAGAAGATGAGTTACTTGATTCTGAAGATTTTCAAGTGGAAGATTTAAAGTATGTTCGTGTAAGTTTTGAATTGTTAGATTTGACTGAAAAAGATGAATCTTATGGTCCATCAATTGAAAAACCTCCTGAACTTGAGTTAAAAATGCTTTCTGATAATTTAAAGTATGTTTTTTAGGTGAATCCTCAACCTTGCCAGTTATAATTTCCTCTCAATTAACTGAAAAAGAAGAAGAGAGTTTGCTTGAAATTTTGAAGAAGCACAAGAAAGACTTTGGATGGACAATTGCTGATATTAAACGAATCAGTCCTTCAATTTGTATGCACAGAATTCTTATGGAAGATAATTGTAAACTGCAGGCTGATCCCTAAAGGAGATTAAATCCTATCATGAAAGACGTTGTTAATAAAAAAATTTTTAAATGGTTGAATGCTGGAATTATCTACCCTATTTCAGATAGTGCATGAGTTAGTCATATTCACTGTGTTCCTAAGAAAGGAGGAGTGACTATGACTATCAATGAAAATAATGAAATAATACCAACAAAACAAGTTACAGGGTGGCGAATATGAATTGATTATAGAAAATTAAATCTTGCCACGAGGAAAGATCACTTTCCACTCTCATTTCTGGATCAAATGTTGGATAGACTGGCTGGGCATAAAAACTTTTATTTTATGGATGGATATACTGGTTACCACCAAATTCAAATTGCTCCTGAGGATCAAGAGAAAACTATGTTTACCAGTTTTTATGGTACGTATGCTTTTATTAGAATGCCCTTTAGTTTATGTAATGCCCCTGCTACATTTTAGAGATGTATGATGGCTATTTTTTATGATTTAATTGAAAAAGGGATTGAAGTTTTTATGGATGTCTTTTCAGTGTTTGGATTTTCATTTGAATCATGTTTGAAACATTTATCTAAGGTTCTAAAACGCTGTGAAGTAATTAATTTGGTCCTTAACTAGGAAAAATGCCAATTTATGGTAGCAGGAGGAATTATTTTGGGACATCGGATTTCAGAAAAAGGTTTGGAGGTAGATCCTGCAAAAATTCAAGTTATATCTAATTTACCTTGCCCAACCAATGTAAGGGAAATTAGAAGTTTTTTAGGACATGCTGGATTCTACAAGCGTTACATGAAAGACTTTTCAAAGATTACAAAACCTTTATGCCGTTTACTGGAAAAGGATGCAATTTTTAACTTTGATGATGATTGCCTCAAAGCCTTTGAAACATTAAAAGAAAAATTAATCACTGCATCTGTAATAACTTCACCAAATTGGGAAAAACCTTTTGAATTAATGTGTGATACTAGTGATTTTGCTATTGGTGTTGTTTTGGGTCAGAAATATGATAAGATTTTCAAAGTTATTTATTATGCTAGTAAAACTCTTAATGAAGCTCAAATTAATTATACCACTACAGAGAATGAGTTATTAGTTATAGTTTTTGCCTTTGATAAATTTTGATCATATTTAATTGGAACTAAATGTGTTGTGCATACTGATCACTCTGCTATCAAATACTTAATGAAGAAAAAAGATGCAAAACCGAGACTGATAAGATGGATTCTTCTTTTGCAAGAATTTGACTTTGAGATAGTAGATATAAAGAGTTCTAAAAATCAAATTGCTGATCATTTGTCCAGGCTTGAAATTGAAAAATCTCTCTGTGATGTTGAAGAAATTAATGAACATTTTCGTGATAAAAAATTGTTCACTGTTAATGAGTGGCGTATTCCGTGGTATGCAGACATAGTAAATTTTATTGTCAGTGATATTATACCCTATGACTTGACATATCAGAAAAAGAAGAAATTTCTGTCTGATGCCAAGACTTATTTTTGGGATGACACATTTTTATATAAATAAGGAAATGATCTTATAATTCGAAGATGTGTACCTTTGGAAGAGACTTATGAAATTATTCAAAAATGTCATGATTCTGATTATGGGGGAAATTTTGGAAGTGATAAAACTGCATATAAAATCTTACAATCTGGATTTTATTGGCCTACAATTTTTAAGGATGTGAATGCTTATATTAAAAATTGTGATAGTTGTCAGCGTGTAGACAATATTTCTACGAGAAATGAGATGCCTCTCAATTATATGTTGGAAGTTGAAATATTTGATGTTTGGTGATTAGATTTTATGGGACCATTTACATCATCTTTCGGAAATGTTTATATTTTGATGGCAGTAGGCTATGTTTCCAAATGGATTGAAGCTATTGCTTTACTTCGATGTGATGCTCAAAGTGTTGCAAAGTTTTTAAGAAAGATATATTTTGCAGATTTGGAATACTAAGAGTAATCATAACTGATGGGGGAAGTCATTTTAGAAATGTGATTATTAGAAAGTTAGCAAAGAAATATCATATTAATCTTCGCATTGCTACTGCTTATCATCCACAAACAAGTGGTTTGGTTGAATTATCCAATCATGAAATTAAAAGAATATTGGAAAAGACTGTTAATCGAAATAAAAAGGATTAGTCAATCAAACTGGATTATGCTTTGTGGGCCTATAGGACTGGCTACAGAACCCCTATATGAATGTCCCCATATAGGCTGATTTTTGGAAAAGCTTGTCATTTACCTATTGAACTTGAGCATAAAGCATATTGGGCTATTAAAGAGTTCAATTATAATTTGAAAGATGCTGCTGAGAAGAGATTATTGCAATTAAATGAGCTTGAAGAGATAAAGAATGAATCTTATGAAAGTCCTAAGATTTATAAGGAAAAGATGAAGTTATGGCATGATTGGAAGATTTTTACTAAAAATCTTGTGTCAGGACAAAAAGTTTTGCTGTATAATGCCAGATTGAGAATTTTTTCTAGAAAACTTAAGTCCAGGTGGATGGGTCCTTTTATTGTAATGAAAATTTATTCCTATGAGTCGTGGATATTCAAGATCCTAAGATCGAAAAAATATTTAAAGTTAATGGAAATAGACTTAAACCATATTTTTCGATCAAGCAATCTAAGTCTGATGAGAATCTGATGTTGGGTCACTCAAAATGAGTTCTGGGTTTGTCAGGCGAAGACGTTAAACCAAGCGCTTTGTGGGAGGCAACCCATAATTAGTAATGTGTTTTGCTTTATGTTTGTTTTGTGTGCTTTGTTTCCTTTGTTTGGTTTGTTTTTATGTTTTTAGTGGTAGTAATTTGGAGTTTTTAAATTAAATAGAGTTTATTTGACCTTATTTGATGACTTAGAGGAGTCAGAATGAAAATTTGGACATTTGGCAGACCTGTGCTAAATTGAGCACTGGCGGCTAAGCGCCGCCTAGTTAGCGCTTAGGCACCGGAGTTACAAAAAATGTGAAAAATGTGATTCTAGAAACCTAGATCGTGGGGAAGTGGTTTTGGAAGTTATTTTGGAGTTTTAAAATGTCATGGGGTAGTTTTAACACTTCCCAAGTCTATAGAAAGAACCTGATTTAAGAGAAACACTTGCTTCAAGTCCTATTTTCATTTCTAAATCTTAAGAAGAGTATTTTGAGTACACCATGTCTTCCTGGGAGAATGAGATTAAGTAGAAGCAAGATTCTGACAAGAGTAAGTTCATTAGTGACAGTGCTAAAGAGTTATTCAATGGATTTCTCGCTATTATTATTCAAGGGATTGCAGAAATGATTGCAAAAATTGAAGCTTGAGTGACTTCAATGGAAGCAAAGATTAATGAAACTAACTTACATTTGGAGCACATGGGATGGCAACTCAAGATGCAATTCAGTCATTCAAGATACGTGGAAGAAGCGGATAAGGCGATGTTTTGAAGAACAAATAGATTGAAGAAGAAGATATAAGAATGAACAATTATCGCGTGTTCTATCAGATTTATATTCAAGAAGGGTCAAATGAGAATAATAGTAGTCTTGGATATAATCTGCCTAATGGGGAGTGGAATTAAGTGTGCTTTGTTCTTATATGTTTAGTGTTATTATGTGTTTTGTTTGGTATGTTTAGTGTTTATGTTTGAGTTTTAATTACGCCTTATGATGTGATAGTTACATCCTAGAGATGTAAACTTATCAGTTTGAGATTAAGTCTCTTGTATCTAGAGAATTTCATCCTATGTACGTGGATATAAATTCTAGGATTGTATTAAGTGCTATGTTTGTTTTAATGAATATAAGTTTGTGTTTGTGTGAAATTTATTTGGAATCGATGAACATTAAACATTTGAATTGGAATATTTGAAGATTTATGGGGAAGAGATAAATATTTTGAAGAGATTAAGCGAAGTGGTTTAAAGCATATACCTTAATTGTGAAAATCTGGGTATTGGCGGCTAAGCGCCAGAGTGTTGGCGCTTAAGCGCCAGATTTCACTGCTAAGCGCCGAAGGGTTCATGCTTAGGCGCCAGTTCGTGAAAATTGGTTCCCAAAAATTAAAAACTCATGAATCGCCATTTTAACTCCTCTGTTCATCTTTAACCCATCGTTTTCACGCAAGAGAGAGTCTTGGGCATCCTTGATTTGGACAATTTAAGTGCTAATCTCAACAAAACTTTGTAAATTTGGATTCCTTGAGGTAAGAGCACTACTCCTAAGTAAAAATTTTTTGATTTTCACCATGTATTTTGAATACATTTTGGAAAATCTTAAAATCACTATTCATGGTGAAAATTTGAGGAAAACATAAGAAATTGCTTGGATTTAGGGGAAACATCTTTTGGAAGATAATTTAACAAGTTTAGTTTGATTTTGGAATTTATGGTAAATTTTTCGTAAATTTTTAGAGATGGCTCCAAATTCAAAGCGCGCGAGAGGAGAGACGAAGTTTCATTCCGAAAAATTTTTTAGTGCAAGAGCTGAGGAACAATACGTCGATGCGTTGCAATCACGTAAATTGATTCCTGAGAGAGTGTTCAGTAAGCCAGGAGAAGTAATTGAAGATATAATTGCTAGGAGGAACTGGGAGAACTATTGTTGCTTCTCCGCTGTTGCTGTTGTTTCTGTTGTTAGAGAATTCTATGAGAATTTACCTGCATCAGAAGAGAATTTGGTGATGGTTAGGGGGCAAAATGTGGATTTTTCTTCTGGGGTAATTAACACTTTCTATCAACTGCCTCCTGCTATGTTTTATTTTTATTCTAATTTTCATCCTACGGAGGGAGAGTTAGATGAGATAACGAGATTTTTTGACTGATGGAAGAGGATTATGGAAAATAACAAATGATAGAAGAGTGAATTTTTCTGCTTCCAAATTAAATGCCACTTCTAAGGCATGGCATTATTTTATCTCTTCTAAACTATTGCCTTCAAGTCATACTAGTGAAGTAATGAGGGAAAGAGCTGTTTTGAACCATTGAATTCAACAAGGGAATCCTATAGATATTGGAGCGATCATTTATGATTATATTGTGAATTGTGCCAGATCTACCACTACTGCAAGTATGGGATTTCCTTCCCTGATTTATTCATTATGTGAACGGTCTGAAGTGAAATTTGAAACTTGGGAAGAGGTACTTCAGCCTTTGACAACTATCACCAGTGTAAACGTTGGAGCTTACACTGTACATTTAGAATTTGGCTGGAGAGGAGGATTTGGTAGGGCTTCTACTACTTCTACTTCTGCTTCTACTGCATCTACTTCTCGTGCTACTACTTCACATGCTTCATCATCTATTAATTCACAGACTGGTTTATTAAGAAATTTTTTGAAGAAAGTGAGTCTTACTCAAGAGCATATGAAAGATATGGATGGTAAGATGGATAATATGGAGAGATATATTGTAAAACATGATGAGTGTGAGGAGAATTATCAGCATTATTTGGATAGACTGATTAGAGGTGATCAGAGTGCTGAGATGCCCCCTCATCCATTCTACATACCTTATGTTCCATCCAGGGATCGTAACAAGCAGGATGATGATGATGATGAGGATAAAGAGTAGATGTATGTTGTTTGTTTTAGCTGTTGTGATGTTGTGTTGTGTTATTGTGTACTTTATCTAGTATTTTGTTTGATAATTGTGTTATGATGTGAACTGTGATAGTATGCAGATTGTAGTTGTACTATTTATCTGTTATGCATATTCAGATGTATTGTTGTTGGATTGATGTTTTATATGTTGCTTTGAGTGGGCATATTTTTTTGATTTAATTTAAATATATAATTTGAAAAGTTGTATTTGATTTTGAAAATAATTTTAAGTTGAAAAAATTTTAAGATATGAAAAATCAAACCGATCTTACATCTCAAATAGTTTATATAAATGAGCATCACATCACAAACCGTATATCCATCCCGAAGAATAAGCACACTGCCTGATGATGGGGCTTGATTAAATAAACTAGGAGATTTGTGACATCCGTTTGGTCTGCGAACCAATTTTATAAGCCGACAAATTCCCCTACTTAATATAATGGAATTAAGCAGGGTTTATATTACTTGGGTTCTTAAAGTTCCCTATAAGGGCAAGCCCCTATAGTGAATTACATCTTAAATGACGGGAATCATTTAAGAAAACTCTTGATAATGATCAGTGGTTTTGCTCTCAAGAATTTCAAAGTTTAAGGTTTCAAAGGATTGAATTTTGGAATTTCAAAAGAGATTAACTCAAATTCGGAACAGTTTATTTCAAGAATCCAAAGGAAGAGAAGTAGGAGAAGCTGAGGATCCAAGAAGAATCTTAGCAACTTCCCAAACTATCCTATTATTTGGCTTCAATTTGGGAGTTTATTTAATGTTGCAATCCTGCCAATTTTATTTATTTAGGTCTTATATTTGTATGACATAATCACACAAATAGCCTCGAAGATGTGAGGGTTTATGTCGTACCAAACGACCACCTCGGAGTCCTAAGACCGGTTAGGGCTTAATTTGCATAACATGATTATAAAAATGCTTAACAAAAATTTAAGGATTTATGTTGCACTAGGCAAACTACCTCGAAATCCTATGGCTTTGTTATTTAAAACTAAGAAAAGGTTTTGCTGATGTAGACCCAAGTTTTGCTGATGACGATGGCCGTGCTGCCCACTATGCTCCAAGCTCCTTGTTGTTGCAGAGGTTCAGTTTTAGAAGTCATAATTCAAAGGATGAGAGAAGTGTTTTGGTTTAGATAAATCTTAAAATCCAAATGTCTTTAATGTCTTATTAGGGAAATCCTAAAGTTGATTATAACAACACCGGTTAAGATCCTACGGTTCCATCCTTCCGGCATCGTTATTTTTATCGGATTCACTTAGTCCAGATGAATTTAGTAAACTTAACTGAATGAGTTCCACACTTTCATTTAGACCGTGGGAAATCCCGTTAGCAACACGTAGGTTACATCATCCGAGGTATTCCCGATCATCTAACAAGACGTTTTAATTTAATTAAAGTTGAAGTTTTGTTGTTCTGTTTGTGATTAAGTTTTGATTTGTTTTATATTTTGAATATTGTGACGGTGGATTTTATCTTGTAGTGACTTTTAATTTAGTTTTGGTTTCAGTTCAGGGACTATCCTAAAGGTTTTGGTTTTCATGCAACAATCTTGTTTAACATGCAAGAAGAAATAAAGCACAGTGTAGGTAAAGGAAAATGCAATAGAGTAAATTGCAATAACATAAAAGCGTACCTGGAGGGTCCTCCCATCATTCCAAGCTGCACTTAAAACACATGTTAAGGCATTTAAATATTTCAACAAGCACCTAGGTGAAGACTAAAGGAAGGGTTTTGGTTGTCTACCAGAATCCTAATCCTATAGCTAGTCATTTCCTATGACGTCTAGGTTCTTAAGTTTGGTTAAGGATGATTTTCTTCATCAAAGAACAATTAAATTCAGTTGTTCTTTAAAACTACCCATCATATTGAGGAAGTGCTTAGAACAAATTCTAAACATCTTTTCAATATCTCCAGGACGATTTTGAGTCCAAGTGAATTTAACTACACGAGTGAATCAATCATCCAAGGGTTTAGTTAAGTTTTGTTCCTCGCTCGAGTGAACTAGGATGTTTGATTATCCTATGAGTGAAGTGACATTTCACTTAACGTTTCATTTAATAGTTATAATAATTTAAAGCTTTCAGGGGCAAGTTAATTTGTTAAAAATTGTAATGATTTGAAGTTAAAGTTGATAATTTACTTTAATGTGGTTTAGGAAATTTTAATAAATGATTTTAAGTTTGGAATGATGTTTGATTCATTTAAGTTAAACTCTTTATAAATGATATCAATATTTCATGTTAATTTAATTTTTTAGATTAACTTAGGTCAAAATAGGTGCTCAAATTATTTATTAAATTTTGATGATTTAATTTGGATTGATTATATTAATTAATTTAATTTTTACATTATGTTTTAAGGTAAGTTGACTTAAAATTATTTAAAATTTGCAAATTTGATTTAAGTTTGTTTTGAAATGATTTTAAATTGGTTTTAAATATTTTAATTTACTTTTTTAATTATTTAACATTTTAGGTTTTAATCAATTATTAATTTTTTTTTATGATGTAGGTTTTAATTAAATTAAAAATTATTTACTTTTAATCATTTAATTATTAATTCCATTTATCCTCTTAAGTTTAAGAGTTAAGTATTATTAAGTGATTTATCTAGGGATTTTTAAATTAAAGAATCAATATCCTCTTAAGCTATATCCCCGTTTTAATAATCCAATTTCAATTAATCTTCCAAAATTTAAATTATTTAATTAATTAAAGTTTCATTTTTGGTTTATTAAAGTGATCAATGGGTTTCTACCCTTTGATTTCCCAAAGTTTCAATCATCTGAGAGAAAATTAAAATAAGATATTTTACCCCCATTTTGATTAAACCTAAAGTTTTAGTTAGAGGTTAAAATCTTTTAATTACCTTTATGCCCCTTTAAGCTTATTTATTTTATAACTTATTAAATTAAGCTTAAATGAACTTAAGATTTTTATTCCACTTCACTCACATGTCAATTAAGACATTAGAGGAGAAAATGTAATTTTTCTGAATTTAAGTTATTTATATAATTATTTTTAATGGAAAATAGGGATTTTCAAAGAAAATTCACCAACATGACCAAGCTAAAGTTTCTGTCCTTAAGAAAAATATGATATGTTCCTAATGACCAGAGGACCACTTGGACCAATTTTGGTGATTTTTCAAATTATATTTTATTTATTATAATTATTTTAAGTTTTGGAGTGTTAATTGATTATAAAATAAAATAAAAGTTGAAAAATGAATTTTATATTTTTCAAAAATCCCTCTGACCTCAAGAAAGTCAGAGAAACAAATGTGTGATTAACTCTAATTAATTAACGTTTAATTTAGAGTGATTAGGCCAATTAGGATTATTTTTATGGAATTAAAACAAACCATAATTATCCTAGGGTCCTTTGGTCCTAAGGAACTTCACCAAATTTTCCTAGAATTTTCTAAGAAACATGCTATTTTTTGGAATTAAAATATCAAAAACTGTGACATAAACTTGAAAAATATATAACCTGCCATAGGGATGGCCTCTGACCTTGAAAAATTCAGGGAATGTTCCCCAAGTCAGAGGCTTCAAAAGCCCTATGGTCTCATTCCTTGGTGAAATGTATACATACATGGAGAATTAAAATACTCAAAACAGTATTAAATTAATTAAAAATAAAATATTCAACAAAATAGATCAATTCATTTTCCACATTATTCTCTTCTGTTCACTGAGCAAGAGAGTATTTTTATTTTATTTTTATGATTTTTCTATGCAAAGATATCAAATTTTAAAGTTTTTGGTATTTAAATAAATAGAAAATATCGAATTTTCCTACTTATCCACGTCGGCGCCGCGTCAACCTCGGCAGCTCCGAAGCTCTATGTGTCGGGCTCCCATTCGACGCCGCCACCTGAGTCAGTAGCCACGCGGCGCGCGGTTCATGCTCCATCTCCTCGTCCGACGCCATCTGAGTCGTTCGTTCGATACACGCGCAATCCGACTGTCCCTGGTCATCGTCTACGATTGGTGCGTCCCGTGAGCCGTCCACCTTCTAACTCGAGGATATCGCTCGATACTTAACCAAATTAAACGTTCTTATGCTCTATGGATTCGTCTTGAGAAGACGAACACATCCATACAGTTAAAATGCACTGAAATTGACTTGAATGAAATGAAGAATCGCTGGAAGCTCGAGAGGAAGAAGAGGGCGATACCTTGGCTCTGAGAAGTGAAGCTTCTATCAGAGAGGCTCGGCACATTCGTTGGATTCCAAGGAAGCTAGGGATGAAGCCTGGAGCTGTGGTGAATTGCGTGGGTATGACTTTGACCAGGCCCGATCACAAAGCTTGGAGGCTGGAACAACTGGGTGGCCTGGAGAGGGGGCTTTCACTAGGGAACTCCTTCTCTACCTCTGGCGAAGGTGTGGGAAGAGTTAATTTGGATTTGGTGAAGTTTTAGAGAGTGTCCTGTTTCTGGCCTGATTTTCAACTGAGAAATTAGGCTCAGCTGGGGGAATTCAGAGCAGAAGAACAGTGGGGATGAACTTCTCTTGGCTAGGAGGAGCTCTGGGAATAATTTGGAGGGCTTCTGTTGAGAAATATTTCAACACCTCTCTCATGGCCGAGAGGTGGTGTTTAAATGGCTAAGCCCATTCAGCAGGGTTTAGGTTCAATTGAAGGGTGGATTCAGTTGCTTAGGTGGAGGGCAGAAAGTCTTCAATGTTTAATTTGGCTGAGGTGCCCAGTTGGTGAAGTTTGTGTGAGTTTAGGTGGGTGGTGGCTCTCAGTTTTGACCCCCTCCGGCAGCTAGGCCGACCGGCAAGGACAGGGGAGCTGGCTCCTGAGGTCAGGTGAGTTATGGAGAGGTTTAATGGTGATTAGTAGTTGTGGGGATGTTTTGGGGTAAGGCAAAAGAGGATTTATCCAATTAAGGGAAGAGATCCCCTAAAATGGGGAACCCTTGGTCCATGGCTCACTTAGCTTAGGCTAGGTGGATCTAGGGTGGTTCCTAGGGTTCACTTGGTGGCTGTGGAAAGGTTGGTTTAGCCACACTTGGTTCAATTTGGTTTGATTAGGCCATGGGTTCAAATTGGTTCACTTGGGTTTGAGTTAGCCTAACTTGGGTTTGGGTTTGATTTAGGTCCAAGTGTCTTGAGTAACATTATAGAAATGATTGCCATGAAAAACTTTCATGAATACATGGAATGGTTTTGAGTTCAATTGGAAGGTCAATTTGGTGGATTTTGGTATTTTGGTTAATTTTAGGCAAGGTTGAATCAACTTGGGTCCAAGTTGGGTTACGGTGGGGTTTAGACCCAATTGAAAGTTTCAAATGGTCTAAGGGAATGTATTGAAGAGTTCCCAACATCAATTGGGAAGGAATTTTAGGGTTTGGCTAATCAATTAGGTAGGTTTAGGGCATGGATTCACTTTAGGCTAAAATGGGGGTATTTTGGTTTTTCAAATGGAATTGAACTCAAATATGAATCAAATTGGGCTTGGATTTGGTTTAGATTGATAGTAATGATGTTGAATTAAAGTTTAGAATTGAAATTGGGCAAAATTGAGGTCAAATGGGTTGGTTTGGTGTGACATTGGGTCCATTTAGGTTAAAAATGGGTCAATTTGGGGATTTTGATAAAAGTGGGTTATTTTTGAAAAATTGGGCTATCGTGTAGTTGAACAAACTAAAATTGGGAATATTTGAGATTTTCTGGAATTTTCCGGGAATTTTTGGAATTTTTGGAATTTTGTGCCAAAAGGTTATTTTAGGGTATCAAGAGGTTATTTGGAAGGTATTGGGGTATTTTGGTGAATTTAAAAGGTGGTGGTTGTTTCAAAATGATCTTTAGGATTTTTGGGAATTTTGGATAACTTTTTTGGAAGTTTTGGAAAATTTGGGGCAATTAGGTAATTTTAGGTAGGTTTGAAGGACCCAATGTTAAAACCAGGCATTTTGGCAAAAGTTGAATTTTGATTATGATGAAGCTTAAAGTGAGTCATGGACCAAGAAATGTCCACCCTGAACATCTCGTGGGTGGTTCCCAACCCTCCTAGCCAAAGAGCTAGTGGTTTGGACTTAGCCACATGAGTGCTCAAATGAACCAGGGGGAAGAATTGGGTAAGGATGGTGTGTGTGAGAGTGCAGTGTGTGTAAGCCAGACCTCACCAGGACCAGACCACCCAGGGTAGTCCTAAGGCTTGAACAACCTTATAGGAGCTCACTATTGGTTCTCCATATGGTGATCTTAACCTTCTAAGGTGATTTAGAGGTTTACAACCATCCAAGTGGGATCCCAAGAGGAGTCAAGAAGTAGCTGAATTGCTAAGGGGTGGGCCCCAATTCTAGTCCTCTAGGAGTCAAGGAGAAAACCTATGGCTAGATCCTAAGCACTAAGGAGAGAAGAAAAGACCTCACCAAATGAGGTCAACATGTGGTAGTAAATATTTTAATGTGTATGTTGTACTAGAGTTTTTTTTAAGGTGTACTTTAATTCTAAAACTATTAGGAGATGAACACTATAGAAACTACTATTTAGTAAAATGCATGCTTAAAAACTATACAAAAATCTACCACTATCATTTGTTATCTAGTATCAGTGTGATTTCAATTGGTGTGTATTTGCTTTGAAAACCTCCACTACTGTAGAAGTCGTTTGAAATTTTTACTTTTCTTGTTATAAAAAAAATGTTTTGAAAAACTGAATTTGATATCATTTTACTCCTGTTGTTTAAATTGTTATACTTGCATATTTAGGATATTTAAATTCCTACAAGCATGTTATGTTTGTTTTTAATTCTCACCCATATATCATTTCTTATGCTTAAATGTTTTATCCTCACTAAAAATTAAAGTTTGGGGGGAATTTTAAAAACAAAAAAAAATCAAAAACCTAAAACTTTATTTGTTCTCAAGAATACTTAAAATAAATCTTATTTATTGATTGAGAACAATTATGTATATGAAGTTATATTAGGGGAACAAAAATTTTGAATATATAAATGAATAAAAGAATTTAGTTGAAAATTTATAGTAATCATGAAAAACTTAAAGTTAAAATTTTCTTAGTGAAGAGATGTTAAATATAGCTATCTATCTTTAGTAAGAAATTTTATATTTTTGAATAAATAGAAGATTTGACTTTTATTCTTCAAAGTTTAAATTTCTTTAATTGAGGAATAATTTTCAAATACTATTATCATGATTTTTAAGTGAAAGATATATATCTGACCTTTATTTTAAATGGAAGGGTGAAATTCAAAATCATTAAAGGCCTATCCAGATACATTAATCCTTGCCTTAAAAAAAAGAAGAAAAAAAGAAAAAGAAAAAAGAAATAGAAAAAGAAAAGAAAAAGAAAAAGTGAAAAATAGTATGAAAAGGGAGGAGAAGCTTGAGGATTTAAGGGCCTAATTAAAAATTGGTTCCATACCTAAAGTTTAACATATAAGTTCAGAGAAAATCTAAAGCTTAAGGTTATAATATAGTAAGTAAAATTATTTTCAAATAAAGATTTTTAAGTGAGAAAAATAAGATGTTTGAATCATATATTTTGAAGAATCTACAAATATTTATGAATTAGATAGAGACTTATATGTGTCATTTTTATTTCCTTAAGAATTTTCTAAACTTTAAGTTGGTCTTAATTACTGAAATTTTTTCTAAATTGGACTATTCCATTTCTATAACAAAATTTTGTTATCTTCCTAAGAAATTCATTACATAATTTTCATGTTAAAATTTTTTCTATGAGATTAACTGTCACTTGAGGACAAGTAACATGTTAAGTTTGGGGGATTTTGATACACCTAAAATATATAGTATTTTTTATGCACATTTTTATACCTATTTTTGATGATATTGCACTTTAATGGAAGGTATTTTGTGTTTTTCTTACAGGTATGATGAAAATAAGTGATTATGATGAAAGAAGCAAAATTGGATCAAATTTGGAGCAAAAAAATGAAAAATGAAAATTTGGGCACTGGCGGCTAAACGCCGCTGGGCCAGCGCTTAGCCGCCACAGTTAAAAATCAAGATTAACTTGAATTTGGCGCCATTTTCAAAGGGGATGGGATGCAACTCTTGGTGGTAACTTCCATAACTTCCTTTGGACGGCAAGTTTGAATGAAGGGGTGCATTCTTTGGTGGATACATCAAATCTAGACACATTTTGAAGAGACACCAAGGAACCTTTTAGTTTAATTTTTAAAGAGAGTCTTAAGAAAGATGAGGGGCTCTTCCATTGCATTTTGAAGAGTGTTTTTACAGAGTTTTTATTTTATTTCATTAGGAGTAGGAGTAGAGATTAGAAAAGAGAAAAGGGTAGGATTGAAGCCTTCTTCTTCTCACTTCTTTTCTTTCCTTTAGTTTATTTTTTATTGAAGTCTGAAGTCTGTTTCTGAGTCATCGGAGTTGGGAGACCTGCTCTGAGGAGTAGTTTAGTGAAAAGTCAAAGTTTCAGAGGAACTTCCTGAGTCTTGTGGAGAGTATTTTCAGATAAGTGTTTACTTTTGTTATTACATTTAGTTTTTAATTAATACTTGTTGTGTTTGTTATTTTTCTTATGATTTTTAATTTCAAATCAATGTGTTTTTGTATTTTCTTAATGCATTATGAGTAGTTTACTTTATCTTTTTCTTTCTTAAATGAAGAAGTAAGTAATTCATGAAGAATTGTTGTGGAATGTATATGTTTTTAAAGTTGGAAGAAGTTGTGAAGATTGATTCTATAAACTTTATTTACTTCTTAATTTGGCCTGTTAAGATGTAAAATTTGTGGGGAGATTATGTAAGATCCAATGTGGTATTGTCTCATAAAAGTTAGTAAGAATCACATGCAATTATATGGGTGAAAGTTGTAATTCATATAATTGAATGCAATATATTAGAAGATGTTTTAAAGGAGAGTAAAATTAGAGGATTTTTAGTGTGACAGGCTAAAAGCCCCCAATTTGGTTTAAAGTTTTGAATTTTGTTATGAGAAGTTAGCCCCCAGGTGGAGGGAAATGAGGGAACTCTAGAGTGAGAGCTGGTATCTTCCCTGCCTAACCATCTTCAAAATGATAAAATTTCAAATTAACTAATGTTAGAACTAAGTAAGGGTAAAGAATACATGTGCTTCTATTTATCAGAATAAATTTAAATACTTCCACAATAATACTTTCATAATTATTACTACTGTATAAAGGAAAGAAAAATATATTCTAGTTAATAGTGTTTTTCATACCGTGTTTACAGTTATTATCATTTTAATTTCTTATTTGACTTTTATAAGAAAATTTAAAGAGTGAAATCAACTATCAAACTTTTCAAAATCAAAACATACTTTCAAAAGAGAATTAAAAAAGTAAAAAGATAATTTTCTTATTTCTTTAAATATTTTTCACTTTTCCTGTGGGTTCGATATCTCTGGGCTTAATCAGAAAGTCCTATATTACTTGATAAATGATACATATACTTGCGTAGTATCCACATTATAAATCAAAATCATAAGCATAAATATCCGGGGGGATCAAGTTTCTGTCATCGTTGCCAATTTTCTTATCATATTTGTAAGTATAATTATCGGGTGGATCAAGAAACCTTCACCATCTCGCCGTAAGGGAGTGATGAGTAACTGTTGAATTAGAACTTGAGGTTCTTTGTTGCCTTGAGTTTCTTTTACTTCATTTGGTGTGAAATTTCTGGAAAAGATAGTTTTCTTTGGAGGTGCGTAGTAAGCAGCATCTTCGTGGATTCCAATTTCGTGCACCGAGAACGGTTGCAAGTCACCTTTGATACATTGTTCTTGTCCTCCTTCATAATACTTTATACACTGGTGCAGAGACGACGACACCATCCGGTTTTCATGAATCCAAGGTCGACTTAGTAGAGCGTTGAACGATGTCTCAGAGTCAATTATATGGAATTTCGCAGTTGTCCTTACCAAATCACTGATCTTCATTGATTGTGTTATTGATCCACGAGCTCTTTCTCCTTTCTGATTGAAGTTTCTTAGTAACATTCTGTCGGCTTGAAGCTCGCGAGCATCAATTTCTAAGTATGCTAACATCCAAAGGTTCATTACATTGATCGATGCTCCCGGATCAACTAACACCTTGGAGAGTGTGAACTTTTCGATAGTGACTGAAATGTACAAGGGTCGGTTATGATCAGCTGTTCCGAGCAGTAGGTCATTGTCCGTGAAAGTAAAGCTATACTGTCCTTTTAACGAGCAAACCTCGTATAAGGAATTACTGGCCATTTGAGCTAAGCAAATTTTTGGATCAAGTAAGTCCTTGATCAGAGTTTCCCTCATCTCCTTTGACAGGATCAGAGCGTCATAAATGCTTAGTTTGGCTAGTAGCTTCAAAAGATGGGATAGCACGTTATAATCCACTTTATTAATAGGCTCTTCAGTCTCTTCATGAATGGGCAATTCTTCTGCGGGGTTATTTCTTCCTGAGCAACCACCTGCTTTCCTTTATCTTTGGACCCATTCTCGGGGGTAGGAATTTTCCACTTCTTAAATTTACTTCGGTTATCTCTTCTAAATCTGGTGCTGAATCTGTTGTTGTCTCTTCTTGAATCTGAACAACTGGTTCTTCTGTAGCTGCTTCCGCATCTGATAACTCCAATTCTATCGCAATCGGAGATTCTTGGAATTCGCAAATGAACTAGTCGCTTCCTAGGCTTTCGTAGCCGCTCTTGTGGACATCGTTTCTTTCGTCGCTGTCATCGAGGTTTTGTATGATTTGAAAATTGTTATTTGTATCGAAATCGAGATCTGGGTTAGGTTGGTTGTCGTTAGTTACGTAATCGTTAGAAACAGTCAAAACGTAGCCAACATCATAACTCTTATCAATATAATATTCCGCCGGGGCGAGCAAATAATCATACAGAGTCAGAGGTCCGAGGGATTTCTCCCCCGAATCAGAATAACCATCCTAGGAAAAGCAGCCCCTACTCTACTCCTCGGAGCCTCGGTCTTCTCTTCTTCGATGATCTTCTCCTCCTTCTGGGGTGATTCTTCAATCACAATCGATAGTGCTAGCTTAGTGGGTTTCGAACTCTGAGCTGAACTGCACACCGAAGCGATTTGGATGCGATCCAAAATTTTCTTCGAAGACTTAGTCCAAACAGTACTCCATCCATCGTCGGTTGTGTACAGGTCTATTAGAACAATAGGATCAGCCGAAATGACATTAATGGAACCTCCTTTTTGGGGCTCCTTCATGTACTCTTTCGGGATCGTTATGTTCCCTCCACTAAGATTATACTCGAGCCAGTTCTTGAAGGTGCAGCAGTCTTCTATCTTATGCCCGAGCATCCGGTGGTAAGGGGAGTAATTCGGATGATCTTTCTTGTCGACTTCTTCTGGCCTTCTGTGCTCTGGTAGCTGAAAGTTGGGCGTCTTACTCAAACTGTGGAACATCTTAGCCACTGCTTCAGTCTTGAAGGGGTATTCCTTATTCAAAGATCCTTCAGGGTCCGTGTTGGGCAAGACGGTGGTTGATCATGCTGCTGCAGCGACTGATAACTCGGTCGAGGCTGTTGATAACTCTGCTGAGGTTGTTGATAATTCCGCTGCGGTGGTTGATAACTTGGCTGCGGCTGCTCTGGTTGTATCTGCACTAGTTGTTTGTCTCTATCCACTACCGCAATGATTCCAGATTTCTTCTCGAATGCTTTTATTGGCTTCTGTTTATCAGCTTTGTTGACAAAACTTAGTTGTTTTGCCTCCTCTTGCAAGCTCCCGGCCTTGCTAAGCAGCTTCTTGAAAGTCTTAATTGTGAATCCTTTGAGGAGAAGTGCTATCGGCCCATGGATACTCTTAAGCAAGATACCAATTGCGTGTTGTTCCTGAAGTTGTGGTTCACACTTCATGCTTAGATTCCTCCATCGAAGGATGTAGTCCACCAAAGTTTCGTTTGGTTTCTATTGCTCTACCACTAGATCACCGATAGTGATGTGGTGTGATCCCCGATAAATATATGTGCTGATAAATATGATAAGAAAATTGGCAACGACACCAAAAACTTGATCCCGCCGGATATATATAAGTGCAACGGCGCCAAAAACTTGATTCCCAGCAACGGCTGCCAAAAACTTGGGCCGTGAGGAATATAAGTGCGCTGATGATTTTAGATATGAAATAATGATTTTATAATAATATGGGATACTACACAAGTATACGTATCGTTTATCAAGTAATATAGGACTTTCTGATTAAGCCCCGAGATATCGAACCCACAGGGAAAAGTTGAAAATCTTTAAAGGAATTTAGAAAATTATCTTTTTACTTTCTTTAATTGTTTTTGAAATAGTATGTCTTGATTTTGAAAAGTTTTAGAAAGTTGATTTGTCTTTTGAAATTTTCTTAATAAAATGCTAAGCAATGAAAGTAAAGGTTTCAATAACTAATAACACTGGATGTAAAAATACTATTAACTAAAATATCTTTTTCTTTCCTTTCATGAAGTAGTAATAATTCTTAAAGTATTATTATGGAAGTATTTAAATTTTGTTGTGACAGATAGAAGCAAATGTGTTCTTTACCCTTACTTGTGTTGGTCTCATTTTTGATAAGGTCTTTTCTCTTCTCTCTCCTTAGTACTTAGGATCTAGCCTTAGGCTTTCCCTTCGACTATCTTAGAGGACTAGAAATGGGACCCACCACTTGGAAATTTAAACACCTCTTAACTCCCTTTAAACCCCACATGCCTGATTGTAAACCCCTAAGTTACTTGGAGGGTTAAGATCAAATATGGAGGTTTAAAAGATGAGTTCTCTATAGGACTTTTTGGCATTAGGACTACCCCGGTGGCTCGGTGCAGTGAGGGTTGGCTTGCACACATTACACTTTCACACACATTCCAAATCCTAAAACCATTCATACCTAGCTTGACTTCATGACTCATGTAGGTAATCCATATGGATGGACCTTAACCCCTAAGCCCTTGGCTAAGAGGGTTAGGAACAACATAGTGAATGCATCAAATGAGTCCTCTCATGGCTCTTATGGGCTTGATATGGCTTCATGGCTCAACCAAAGTGATTTCATTCTACTTAAACTTGATCAATCTTCATTTTTCCAAAATTTCAATTTTTAACCCCCGGGGCCCTACACCCACTAAACCTACCAAATGTCCTTGAAACTACCCAAAAATTGCAAAATCACCTAAATTACCCAAAATTCCTCAAAAACAATCCTAAACATTGCCCCCCACTCAAATTGATCATCCATACCCAAATATACCAAAATTTCCAAAAATACCCCCAATACCCTTCAAATACCCAAAATACCCTTCTTAACCAAAAATTCCATAAATTCCAAAAATTCACAAAAAATTCCCAAAAATCCCAAATATTCCCAATTTCATTTTGTTCAACTACACCATAGGCCAATTTTGTCAATTTAACCCACTTTTACCAAAACCCCCAATTTTACCCATTCTTAACCCAAATGAACCCAATGTCAAACCAAATCAACCCAATTGATCTCAATTTTGGTCCAATTCAATTCTAAACTTTAATTAAATATCCCCAATGTCAATTTAGACCAAATCCAAGCCCAATTTGATTGACATTTGGATCCAATTCCAATTTGAGGCCTAAGGCCCAATTTTGGCCCATGACCTAAACCTAGCCCAAACCAACCCAATTCAACTCCAATTAACCCCAAATCTTTTCCTAAACCTTCCTAATATCCCCACAAAATAAAAAACTAGCAAGATTTGCCCCAAATTTGAACTTAAACTCCACCCAAGCCTAACCCAAAGTCAAAATCCCCATTTTTGGCGTAAACCCAAACCTAACCCAAATGGGCCCAAATCCCAAAATCAAAGCCCAACCAAAGTTGAAAACTCTTTGTGACACTCCCATAAACATTTCTCAACATTAATTTTACATCAAATCCAACCTTAGCCCAACCTTAGCCCAAATTAGCCCAATTTGACCCACTTTGGCCCCTTTACCAAAAAAGCCCAAATTAAATCCAATTCCACTTTAAATGACACCAAACCTTTTCTAAAATGTTCATGACACATCCCTAAGCTAAACCCAACACTTGTTTGGCCCAATCCTTCACAAAATTTCCATCGACCAATTTGTTTTCAAATCTAAAGGCCCACTTTCTTAAACCATCCTAAAAGCCCATCCAAAATGATTTCAAAAAGCCCAAAATCCATTCCAAAGCCCACATGAGATTTCCTCTCATCATCCCTTTGATTTAAATCATTCCCTAAGTTTCAAACTCATCATCAAATTATCCTAAATTAAGCCTCATGCCAACCTCCCCTAAAGTTATCAAAAATGCCAACATCCTTTCTCATGCAAATGAGCTAGCCTTTTCCCTAAGCTAAATGAAGCCATGAAGCCATCCTTAAGCCCCATGCAAGCCATGTGAGTGATGTTCATGTGACCATACCATATTGGGAAAAAGGAGGATCCTGTTTCTTGATTCCCTTAAAGTGATTAAGCACTCTCATGTTTCCCCTAAACCATGCTTAAACTTAAATAAGCTTAGATGGTGACTTTTCCCCACTAAGCTAGCTGACTCACCTGATCTCCCTCAGTCCAAACTAGAGCTTGGAGAGGTGAACCCAACCCATTTGAATGACTTGACCCATTTGGATCCAAAATCACCCCTCCCCCCATACCACTTAAAGCTAAACTCTTTACACATGTCCATGGCTAATTGATCGCACCATTGCCGACCCACGACCCCCTTCGATCAAGATGGTGACCTAACCCTGCTGGCCGGCCGCACAGGTCGCCGGAAAACGCCATGGCCGAGAGCTCCATGTGAGCCAAAATTTTCAATTCTTCCTTGCTGAGTGTCCCAGTCCAATTGAACACCATGGCTGTTCTTCTTTTGCATAGAGCAGTTGATCCCAAGCCTTAAACCCCCCTGGGAAGCTCTCCAACCATGTCTATTTAAACCCACCACCCTCTCGGCCAAACAAGGTGATGAACCAGACCTAAACAAAACTCTGCCAAAATTGCTCCAGAACCTTCTCCTCACCTAGAGCACTTGATCCCCATTGGATTACAACCCCAATTTCCCCCAGCTGAGCTCAATTTCTGAGTTCAAATTCAAGCCCGAAACTAGGAAATTTCCAAAACCTCCACCAAATCCAAATTAAACTCACCCACACCTGCACAAGACCAAGAGAAGGAGATCCCCAGTGAAAGCCCCCTCTCCAGGCCACCCATTTGCTCCAGCCTCCAAGCTTTGAAATCGGCTGTGGACACTTTCATACCTACACAATTCCCCAGATCCAGAGACTTCATCTAGAGCTTCCTTGGGTGCAATCAAAGGTGACACAACTCTCTGATTGAAGCTACACTTCTCAGAGCAAAGGTATGGATCATTCCATCCTCCCGAGCTTCCAGTGATTCTCTATTTTGTTTTACTTAATTTCATAGCATGTAAATCATATGGATGTGTTCGTCTCGTCAAGACGAATCTATAGAGCATAAGAACATGAAAATCCGTTGAGAAATGAGAGAGTTCTTAGGGTTTTAGTGTGGACGGCCACGGGTGCACACCAGTCGTAGACGATGACCAGGCGCCGTCCGATCGAGCGTGTATCGAGTGGACGGTCCAGATTGCGCTGGACCAGAGAACGTTACATGAATCACGGGCCTCTGGAGCGCTGAGTCAGATGGCGGCGTCGAATGGGAGCGCGACGCATGGGCTTTCGGAGCTGCCGAGGATGAGTCGGCGCCGCGTGGATAAGTAGGAAAATATGGATTTTTTTTTATTTATTTAAATACCCAGAACTCAGAAAATCCATATCTTTGTGTAGAAAAATTATAAAATTAAACTAAAAATACCCTCTTGCTCAGTGAACAGAGGAGAATAATGTGGAAAAGAAATCAAGTTATTTTGATGAGTATTTTATTTTTAATTAATTATTTACTCATTTTAGTATTTTGATTCTTCATTTGCATAGACAATTCACTATGGCATGAGACCATAGGGCTTTTGAAGCCTCTGATCATGGGAACATTCCCTGAATTTTTCAAGGTCAGAGGCCCTCTCTATGGAAAGTTATGTATTTTTCAAGTTTATGTCACTGTATTTGGTATTTTAATTCCAATAATTAGCATATTGTCCAATAAATTCTAGAAAAATTTGGTGAAGTTTCTTAGGACCAGAGGACCCTAGGATAATTATATTTTGAGTTAATTCACTAAGAATAACCCTAATTGGCCTAATTACTCAAAATTGAATTTTAATTAATTAGGGTTAACCACACATTAAAATAACTTGAAAATAATTCTTCACTAAACTTTAGGATCAGAGGAACCTCATATAAAAATTTGAAATCAATTGGAAATGTTTAACCCCACCAAATGAATTAATTAAGCCACATGATTAAAATTAAACTTTAAAAATCCATAACTCTAAAAATAAATTTCAAAAATTTACCAAATTGATTTTGTGGGCTCTCTGGTATCAGAGGAGTCTATCAAAATTAAAATTGAAATTTTCTAAATTTTTTTATTTTTAATCATATTTTAATATTTTAAATAATTAAAAAAATAATAAAAATCATAAAAATATTAAAAATCATAAAAATGTCATATTTTGACTCCTAATCACTTAGGAATAAACCAAATATGTTTCCCAAGTCTCAAAGTAAAGATATTGAATTTTAAATGCTTAAAACAATTTTTAATATTAAAAAATGTATTTTCCAACCTTTTCACTAAATTAAGTCCAATAAATCAAAGAAAAATCAGAAAATTGTAAAATTTATTTCTCTGAACTCCTTGAGGTCAGAGAGATTTAAGAAAAATATAAAATCCATTTTTCAACTTTAATTTTATTTCATGATTAATTAATACTCTAAAACTCAAAATAATTATAATAAATAAAATATAATTCAAAAAATCACCAAAATTGGTCCAAGTGGTCCTCTGGTCATTAAGAACATCCCATAATTTTCTTAAGGATAGAAACCTTTCTTTGGTCATGTTGTTGAATTTTCCTTGAAATCCCTTATTTTTTTTTACTAAAAATAATTATATAAATAAATTAAATTCACAAAAATCACATTTTATCCTCTAATGTCTTAATTAACATGTGAGTGAGGTGACATAAAAATTTTAAGCTCATTTGAACTCAATTTAGTGAGTTATAAAATAAATAAGCCTAAAAGGGCATAAAGGTAATTAAAGAATTTAAACCCCTTTATTAAAATTTTAGGTTTAATTAAAATGGAGGGTGAAATATTTGATTTTATCTTTCTTGGATGATTGAAACTTTGGGAAATTTAAAAGGGTAGGAACCCATTAATCACTTTTAATAAACCAAAAATGAAACTTTAATTATTTAAACAATTTAAATTTTTGGAAGATTAATGAAAATTTGAATTATTAAAAATAAGGATATAATTTGAGAGGATATTAATCCTTTAATAAAAAAAATCCCTAAATAAATCACTCCAATAATATTTAACTCTTAATTAAGATCAAAAAGATAATCCAAACTAAGTAAATTAAAAATTAAAAAAATAAATAACGAGTAAATTAAAGAAAAGTTCAAAATATTAAATAATTTAATAATTAAATTAAATTAAATTAAATTAAATAAAAATTAAATTAAAATTAAAATTAAATTAAATTAACATTTTAACAATTAAGTTAAGCTAAATTAAAAAATATTTAAATTAAATTAAATTAAATTAAATCAAATTTAAATTAAATTAAGTTAACATCATTCAATAATAAAAGTAAAACAAATTTAAGATATTAAGATCACTTAAAGTATAAAGATTTAAATCAAAATATAATTTGAACACTATTCCAAACTTAAAATTATTAATTAAAACCTCATAATTAAATTAAATCACTTTAAACCATTAACTCAAACTTCAAATTAAGGATGATTAAAATTCTCAATAAACCAACTTGCCCCTAAAGGCTTTAACTTTTAAATAGAGTATTAAATGAGTTGTCACTTCATTCATTAGGTAATCAGATGCCCAAGTTCACTGAGCAAGAGACAAAGCTTAACTAAACTCTTGGATGATTAATTCACCTGTGCAACTAAATTTACTTGGACTCGTCCTAAGCACTTTCTCAATATGATGAGATGTTTTAGAAGAACAATTAAATTTAATTGTTCTTTGATGAAGAAAATCATCCTTAAACAAAACACAAGAACCTAGACGTCATAGGAGATGACTAGTTATAGGACTAGGATCTTGGTAAACAACCAAAACCTGTCCCTTAGCTTTACCTAGGTATTTGTTGAAATATTTAAATGCCTTAACATGTATTTTAAGTGCAGCTTGGGATGACGGGAAGACCCTCAAGGTACGCTTTTATTTTATTGCAATTTACTTTTTTGCAATTTACTTACATGCACTGTACTTTACTTTTTCTTGCATATTAAACAAGACTGTTGCATGAAAACCAAAACCTTTAGGATAGTCCCTGAACTGAAACCAAAACTAAATTAAAAGTCACCACAAGATAAAATTCACCGCCACAACATTCTAAAATATAAAACAACTCAAAATTTAATCACAAACAGAACAACAAAACAACAATTGTAACTAAATTAAAACATCTCGTTGAATGATCGGGAATACCTCGAATGATGTAACCCACGTGTTGCTAAAAGGATTTCCCACGGTCTAAATGAAAGTGTGGAACTCATTCAGTTGAGTTTAGCAAATTCATCTGGACTAAGTGAATTCGATGAAAATAACGGTGCGGGGATGATGGAACCGTGGGATCTTAATCGGTTCTATTTAAACAACTTTAAGATTTGTTTTAATTAAAATATTCAAAATATTTGGACTTTAATATTTCTAAACCAAAACACTTCTCTCATCTCCTGATTTTCACCTTCTACAACTAAACCTCTACAACAACAAGGAGCTAGGAGTATAGTGGGCAGCACGGCCATCGTCATCAGCAGAACTCGGGTCTACTTCAGCAAAATCGTTCTTAGAATTAAATAACCAAGCCATAGGATTTCGAGGTAGTTTGCCTAGTGCAACATAAATCCTCAACTTTTCGTTAGGCATTTGCATAATCATATTATGCAAATTAGGTCCTGACTCGTCTTAGGATGCTGAGGTAGTCAATTGGTATGACATAAACCCTCACATCTTCGAGACTGTTTGTGTGATCATAACATATAAGCATAAGTCCTAATTAATTAAAATTGGCAGGATTACAACATCAAATAATTTTCCCAAATTGAAGCTAAACAATATGATAGTTTGGGAAGTTGGTAAGATTTTTCTTGGATCCCCAGCTTCTCCTACTTTTCTTCCTTTGGATTCTTAAAATAAACTGTTCTGAATTTGAGCTAATCCCTATTGAAATTTCAAAAATCCAATCCTTTGAAAACTTTAAACTTTGAAATTCTTGAGAGCAAAACCACTGATCATTATCGAGAGTTTTCTTAAGTGATTCCCGTCATTTAAGATGTAATTAACTATAAGGGCTTGCCCTTATAGGAACTTTAAGAACCAAGGTAATATAAAACACCGCTTAATTTCTTTATATTAGCGAGGGCATCTGTCGGCTTATAAAGTTGGTTCGCGGACCAAACGAATGTCACAAATCTTCTAGTTTATTTAAGCGAGCCTCATCATCAAGCGGTGTGTACATTCTTCGGGATAGATATACGGTTTGTGGTGCGGTGCTCGTTTATATAAACTATTCGGGATGTGAGATCAGTTTGATTTCATATCTTAAAATTATCAAACTCAAAATTATTTTCAAAATCAAATACTACTTTCTAAATTACATATATATTTAAATTAAATTTAAATCTAAAATTCGCCAACAACTTCTGTAGGCGACCCCTTTTCTAAAAACGACACTAAACCTAAAAATATGCCGACAACTTGGTTCTATAAAGAACATATGTTAATTTGAAATTTATATTATTTTGAACATGGTTAGGCAGGGAAGATACCAGTCTCTCATTCTAGAGTTCCCTCGATTCCCACCACTTGGGGGCTAACTTCTCATAACAAAACTCAAAACTTCAAACCAAATTAGGGGGTTTTAGCCTGTCACTCTAAAATTCTCTAATTTTACTTCCTTCTATAAAAATATCTTCTAATATTACATTCACTTATATGGACTACAGTTCTCCCCCATATAATTGCATGTGATTCCTACTAACTTTAATGAGATAATACCGCATTGGATCTTACATAATCTCAAGAAATTTTACTACTAAGCAGGCCAAATTAAGAAGTAAACAAAGTTCTCGGAATCAATCTTCACAACTTCTTCCAACTTTTAAAAACTGATACTTTCCACAACAATTCTCTTTAAATTAATTACTTCTCCATTTTAAGAAAGAAAAAGATAAAGTAAACTACTCAAAATGCATTGGGAAAATACAAAAACACATAGATTTAAAATTAAAAACGATAAGAAAAATAATAAACGAAAGCAAGTATTGATAAATAAAATAAAAGTAAACACTTATCTAAAAATCCTTTTCATAAGACTAAGGAAGTTCCTCTGAAACTTTGACTCTTCGCTAATCTACTCCTCAGAGCAAGTCTCCAAACTCCGATGACTCAGAATACAGACTTCAGACTTCAATAAAAACTAAACTAAAAGAAAGAAAAGAAGTGGGAGAAGAACTCTTAACTCCGACCCTTTCCTCCTTTCTACTCTCTACTCCTACTCTAAATAAAAACTTAAAATGCGATGGAAGAATCTCTTAAATTCCTCTCTTCGAAATACGATGAAGAGCCTCTTCAATTCTTCACTTCTTCACTTCTAAGACTCTCTTTAAATAGTGAACCAAAAGGTGCCTTGGTGTCTCTTCAAAATGTGTCCAGATTCGATGTATCTACCAAGGGACGCACCCCTTCATTCAATCTTGATGCCCAAAGGAAGTTATGGACGTTACCACCAAGAGTTGCATCCATTCCCTTTTGAATTTGGCGCCAAATCTAATTAAAGTTCGATTTATAACTGTGGCGGCTAAGCGCCGGCCCAGCGGCGCTTAGCCGCCAGTGCCAAATTTATATTTTTCATTTTTTTGCTCCAAATTTGATCCAATTTTGCTCCATTCATCATGACCATCTATTTTCATCATACCTGCAAGCAAAACACAAAATACCTTCCATTAAAGTGCAATATCATTAAAAATAGGTATAAAAATGTGCATAAAAATACTATATATTTTAGGTGTATCAAAATCCCCCAAACTTAAAATATTACTTGTCCTCAAGTGACGATTAATCTCATAAAACATTTTAGCATGCAAATTATGTAATGAGTTTCTTAGGAAGATAAGAAAATTTTGTTCTAGAAATGGAATAGTCCAATTTAGAAAAAATTTCAGTAATTAAAACCAACTTAAAGTTTAGAAAGTTCTTAAATGAAGGAAAATGATAAAGAAAAGTCTCTATCTATTTCAGAAATATTGTAGATTTTTCAAAATATAGGATTCAAACATTTATTTTTCTCACTTAAAAAATTTTTATGTGAAAAATAATTTTACTTACTATATTATAACCTTAAGCTTTAGATTTTCTCTGATCTTATATCTTAAACTTTAGGTATGAAACAAATTTTTAATTAGGCCCTTAAATCCTCAAGCTTCTCATTCCTTTTTATATACTATTTTTCTCTTTTTCTCTTCTCTTTTTTTTTATAAGGTAAGGATTACTATATCTGGATAGACCTTTAATGATTTTGAATTCCACTCTTCCATTTAAAATAAAGGTCAGATATACACCTTTCACTTAAAAATCATAATAATAGTATTTGAAAATTACTCTTCAATAAAATAAATTTAAGCTTTCAAGAACAAAAGTCAAATCTTCTATTATCCAAAAATACAAAACTTCTTACTAAAGATAGTTTAACTTTATTTAACACCTCTTCATTAAGAAAATTTTAACTTTAATTTTTTCATGATTACTATAAAATTTAACTAAATTCTTTTAATCATTTCTATATTCAAAATTTTGTTCCCCTAATATAACTTCATATATATAATTGTTCTCAATAAAAAATAAGATTTATTTTTAAGTATTCTTGAGAATCAAATAATATTTTAGGTTTTTGAAAATCTTTATTTTTAAGATCCCCCCAAACTTTAAATTTTTAATTAAGATAAAATATTTAAGCATAAGAAATGATACATGGGTGAGAAATAAAAACTAACATATCATGCTTGCAGAAATTTTTAATATCCTAATATGCAAGTATAACAATTTAAATAACAGGAGTAAATTGAAATCAAATTTAGTTTTTTTAAAACATTTTTCTTTTTTTTATAATAAGAAAGTAAAAATTTCAGAAGACTTCTACAGTAGTTGAGGTTTTCAAAGCAAATACACACCAACTAAAATAAAACACTGATACAGATAACAGATGATAGTGGAATTTGAAGAATTTTAAACATGTAGTTTTCCTAGGTAGAAGTTCCTAATAGTGGTTTATAATCTCCTAACAGTTTTTGGAATTTAAAGTACACACTACTAAAAACTCTGACATAACATACACATAAAAAAATTTACAATTACACACTATCACAAAGCAACATATAAATCCATAATAAAACAACAACAATACCTGAATATGCATAACAGATAAATAGTACAACTACAATCTGCATAATATCAAGGTTTACATCACAATACAATCGTCAAACAAAATACTAGATGAAGCATACAAAAACACAACACAACAACACAATAACTAAAACAAACACACGTACATCTACTCTTCATCCTCATCATCATCAAGCTCGTTCCAATCTCTGGATGGCACATAAGGTATATAAAATGGATGAGGTGGCATCTCAACACTCTGATCTCCTCTAATCAGTCTATCCAAGTATTGCTGATAATTCTCCTCATATTCATCATGTTTTACAATATATCTCTCAACATTCTCCAGCTTACCATCCATATCTCTCACATGCTCTCGAGTAAGACACTTTTTTCAAAATCTTTCTTAATAAACCAGTCTTTGAATCAGTAGATGACGAAGCACGTGAAGTAGAAGCACGAGAAGTAGAAGCAGCAGAAGCAGAAGCAGTAGAAGCCCTACCAAATCCTCCTCTCCAACCACACTCTGAATGCACAGTGTAAGCACCAACGTTCATACTGGTAATTGGTCTCAATGGCTGAAGTATCTCTTCCCAGGTTTCAAATTTCACTCCAGATCTTTCACAAAGTGAATGAATCAAGGAAGGAAATCTCATACCTGCAGTCGTGGTTGCTCTAGCACAGTTCAAAACAAAATCATAAATTATCCCTCCAATATCATTAGGCTTCACATGCTGAATACAATGGTTCAACACAGCTCTTTCTCGTCACTTCACTTGTATGACTTAAAGGTAACAACTTAGATGAGATAAAATAATGTCATGCCTTAGAAATGACATTCAATTTGGAAGCAGGAAAGTTCACTCTTCTATCATTTGTAATTTTTCATAATCCTCTTCCATCATTCAGAAATTCCATAATCTCTTCTAATTCTCCTTCCGAAGGATGATAGTTAGAATAAAAACAAAACATATCAGGAGGTAGTCCATAAAAGGTATTGATTGCACCTGAATAAAAGTTTACTTCATGCCTTCTAACCATCACTTGATTTTCCTCTCGGCAGAGTAAATTTGCATAAAATTCTCTTACCACGAAACAACGACAACGACAGAGAAGCAATGATGATGCCGGTTTCTTCTTGCAATCATATCTTTAATCACCTCTCCTGGTTTACTAAACACTCGCTCAGGAATCAACATATGTGATTTCAATGCATTGACGTAGCATTCCTCAGCCCTCAAACTAACAAATTTGTCAGAATCAAACTTCGTCTTATCTCGAGCACGCTTTGATTTTGGAGCCATCTCTAAAAATTCACGAAAGATTCACCATAAATTCCAAAATCAAACTAAACTTGCTAAATTATATTCCAAAAGATATTTTCACTAAATCCAAGCAATTTATCAAGCTTTTCCTCAAATTTTCACCATGAATAGTGATTTTAAGATTTTCCAAAATGCATGGTGAAAATAAAAATTTTTACTTAGGAGTAGTGCTCTTACCTTAAGGAATCCAAATCTAACAATTTTTGTTGAGATCGGCTCTTAAATGATCCACAAAATGTAACCCTAGGCTCCTCTTTCGCGGCAAAACATAGGTTGAAGACGACGAGACAGTTGAAAATGGAAAATTTCGGGTTTTTAACTTACGGGAAACAAATTTTGTGAACTGGCGCTTAAGCGCGAACATTCGGCGCTTGGCTGCGAAATCTGGTGCGTAAGCGCCGGCAATCTGGCGCTTAGCCGCCAGTACCCAAATTTTATAATTAAGGTATATGCACTAAATCACTTTATTAATTACCCTTAGTTAGACCTCAATAATTAATTCTCCCACATAAGTCTTCTAATACTCCAAATCAAAGTTTAATAACTATTGATTCCACACAAATTCACAAAAACACAAACTTATATTCAAATAAACACAACATTTAATACAACACTAGAATTTCTATCCAAATGTGAAGGATAAAATTCTCAAAATACAAGACACTATAATATTAAACTGATAAGTATACATCTTTAAGATGTACCCATCACATCATCAGGCATATATAAAAACACTAAACACACCAAACATGAACTCAACAATAACACTAACATAACACATTAAGACACTAAATAGATACAAACAAAACACATTTAATTCCACTCTCCATTAGGCGGAATATAACCAGGACCACTATTATTCTCATTTGACCCTTCAGAAATGTAGATTTAATAGAACGGGTGATCATTGTTCATTCTTATATCATCTTCTTCAATCCATTTACTTTTCACAAATGTCGCTTTATCTATTTCTTCCACATACCTCGAATGATTGAATTGCATCTTGAGTTGACATCCCATGTGATCCAGATGTAAGGTAATATCATTGATTTTTGCTTCCATTGAAGTCACTCGGGCTTCAATTTTTGCAATCATCTCTGCTATACATTGAATACTAACAGCCAGATATCCATTAAATAACTCATTAGCACTATCACTAATGAACTTACTTTTATCAGAATCTTCCTTCTTCTTCATCTTGTTCTCTCAGGAAGACATGGTGCTCTTCAAAAGTTTCTTCTTAGACTTCAGAAATGAAAATTGGACTTAGGGTAAGTGTTTCTATCAAGTCTAGTCCTTTTTATAGACTTGGGAGATGCTAGAATATTCCCCTAGACATTTAGAATCTTCTAAATAACTTCCATAACTCCTCCCACATGATCTAGGCTTCAAATACACATTTTTCACGTTTTTTATAACTGTGGCGCCTAAGCGCCACCTAGTCGGCGCTTAGCCGCCAGTGCACAATTTAGCACAGGTCTGCTAAGTGTCCAAATTTTCATTCTGACTCACTAAATCACCAATTAAGGTCAAATAAACTCTACTTAAGTTTAAAAACTCCAAATTACTACCATTAAAAACATAAAAATAAACTAAACAAAGCAAACAAAACACACAAAACAAACATAAAGCAAAGCACACCGATAAATATGGGTTGCCTCCCACAAAGCGCTTGTTTTAACGTCTTTAGCCTGACATACCCAGAACTCATTCTGAGTGACCCAACATTAAATTCTCATCAGATTTAGATATGTTGACTGAAAAATATGGTTTAAGTCTATGTCCGTTAATTTTAAATATTTTTCCAGTCTTAGGATCTTGAATATCTACTGACTCCATAAGAATAAACTTTTATCACGATGAATGGACCCATCCACTGGACTTAAGTTTTCCAGAAAATATTCTCAATCTAGAATTATACGACAAAACTTGTTGTCACGGTATAAGATTTTGGTACGAATCTTCCGATCATGCAATAATTTCATCTTTTCCTTATAAATCTTAGCATTTTCATAAGATTCATTCCTTATTTCTTCAAGCTCATTCAATTGCAATAATCTCTTTTCAATGACATCTTTCAAATTATAATTGAACTCTTTAATAGCCCAATAAGCCTTATGCTCAAGTTCAAAAGGTAAATGACAAGCTTTTCCAAAAATCGGCCTATATGGGGAAATTCCTATAAGTGTTACGTAAGCGATCCTATAAGCCCACAAAGCATAATCCAGTTTAATTGACCAATCCTTTCTATTTGGATTAACGGTTTTTCCAATATTCTTTTAATTTCACGATTAGATAATTCAACCAAATCACTTGTACGCGGATGATAAGCGAGTAACAATGCGATGATTAATATGATATTTCTTTGCTAACTTCCCAATAATCGCATTTCTAAAATGACTTCCCCATCGATTATGATTATTCTTGGTATTCCAAATCTGCAAAATATATTCTTTTCTAAAAACTTTGCAACACTTTGAGCATCACATCGAGGTAAAGAATAGCTTCAATCCATTTGGAAACATAGTCTACTGCTATCAAAATATACACATTTCCGAAAGATGGTGTAAATGGTCCCATAAAATCTAATCCCCAAACATCAAATATTTCAACTTCCAACATATAATTGAGGGGAATCTCATTTCTTCTAGAAATATTGCCTACACGTCGACATCTATCACAATTTTTAATATAATCATTCACATCCTTAAAAATTGTAGACGATAAAATCCCGATTATAATATCCTATATGCAGTTTTATCACTTCCAAAATGTCCCCTATAATCAGAATCATGACATTTTTGAATAATTTCATAAGTCTCTTCCAAAGGTACACATCTTCGAATTATAAGATCATTTCCTTGTTTATAAAAAAATGGGTCATCCCAAAAATAAGTCTTAGCATCAGATGGTTTTACGTCATTTTTCTTCATTAAGTATTTAATAGCAGAATGATCAGAATGCACAACACATTTAGTTCCAATTAAATTTGATCGAAATTTATCAAAGGCAAATACTATAGCTAATAACTCTTTCTCAGTAGTGGTATAATTAATTTGAGCTTCATTAAGAGTCTTACTTAGCATAATAAATTACTTTGAAAATTTTATCATATTTCGACCCAAAACTGACACCAATAGTATAATCACTAGCATCACACATTAATTCAAAAGGTTTTTCCCAATTTGGTGAAATTATTACGAGTGCGAGTGATTAATTTTTCTTTTAATGTTTCAAAGGCTTTACTGCAGTTATCATCAAATTTAAAAATTGCATCCTTTTCTAGTAAACGGCATAAAGGTTTTGTAATTTTTGAAAAGTCTTTAATGTAACGTCTGTAGAATCCAGCATGTCCTAAAAAACTTCTAATTCCCCTTACATTGGTTGGGTAAGGTAAATTAGATAGAACTTGAATTTTTGCAGGATCTACCTCCAAACCTTTTTCTAAAATCCGATGTCCCAAAACAATTCCTCCTACTACCATAAATTGGCATTTTTCCAAATTAAGGACCAAATTAGTTTTTTCACAGCGTTTTAGAACTTTAGATAGATGTTCTAAATATGATTCAAATGAAATTCCAAACACTGAAAAGTCATCCATAAAAATTACAATCCCTTTTTCAATTAAATGACAAAAAAAAAAAACCATCATACATCTTTGAAATGTAGCAGGGGCATTACATAAACCAAAGGGCATTCTTCTAAAAGCAAACGTACCATAAGGACTGGTAAACATAGTTTTCTCTTGATCCTCGGGAGTAATTTAAATTTGGTGGTAACCGAGTATATCCATCCGGAAAACAAAAGTATTTATGCCCAGCCAATACTATCCAACATTTGATCTAGAAAGGGAGTGGAAAATGATCTTTCCTTGTGGCAAGGTTTAATTTTCTATAATCGATGCATATTCGCCACCCTGTAAATTATCTTGTTGGTATCATTTCATTCTTTTCATTAATAGTCGCAGATTACTCCTCCTTTCTTAGGAACACAGTGAATAGGACTAACCCATGCACTATACGAAATAGGGTAGATAATTCCGAGCATTCAACCACTTTAAAATTTCTTTCTTAACTACTTCTTTCATAATAGGATTTAATCTCCTTTGGGGATCAGCCCGCGGTTTGCAATTATCTTCCATAAGAATTCTGTGCATACAAATTGAAGGATTGATTCCTTTAATATCAGCAATTGTCCATTCAAAGGCTTTCTTGTGCTTCTTTAGAATTTCAAGCAAACTCTCTTCTTCTTTTTCAGTTAATTGAAAGGAAATTATAACAGGCAAGGTTGAGGATTCACCTAAAAAAGCATACTTCAAATTTTCAAGAAGCATTTTTAACTCAAGTTTAGGAGGTTTTTCAATTGATGGACCATAAGATTTATCTTTTTCATCATATCCAACAATTCAAAATTTTCATGAGCATACTTTAAATCTTCTTCTTGAAAATCTTCAGAATCAAATAACTCCTCTTCTTGCTTATATTCAAATTCTTCTCTTTCAACATTATCTTCATAAGTTGATTTGAAATGACATTCACTTAAATAATCAATAACATCCATCCTTAAACACTCATCTTCTTTACCTCTTGCAGGATATTTCATCGATTTTGAAATATTAAATGTAACAGTCTGATCATTAACCCTCATCGTTAATTCCCCTTTTTGCACATCTATCATGGCTCTGCCTGTAGCTAGAAAACATCTCCCCAAAATTATGGGTATCTCTTTATCTTCCTCCATATCTAACACAATGAAATCCACAGGAAAAATAAATTGATCCACTTTTACCAAAACATCTTCTATAACTCCTTTAGGATATGTGATCGAACGATCTGCTAATTGTAGAGTTACAGTAGTTGGGGTTATTTCTCCTAGTCCCAGTTTTTTTAATATTGATAGAGGCATAAGGTTAATGCTTGCACCTAAATCACATAAAGCTTCTCCATAGAATCTTTCTCCGATTGCACATGGAATTGTGAAACTATCAGGATCTTTAAGTTTTTCAGGAAGCTTTTTCGAAATTATCGCACTACACTCCTCACTAAGTGCAACAGTCTCATTTTCTTCAAACTTCCTCTTTTTATTAAGAATATCCTTCATAAAATTCGCATGGCTTGGCATTTGTTCTAGGGCTTCAGCAAATGGAATATTAATGATAAGCTTCTTTAATATCTCCAAGAATTTTGAAAATTGCTTATCCAAACTTTTGTTGACGAAGTTTCTGAGGAAATGGAGGTGGTGGTTTTTATAAATCAACCTTAGGTGGAGAAATAGGTCTTTCAAAACCTTTTGGAGCGTCCTCTTTAGGTCTTTCAATCTCTTCTTTCTCTACTCCAGTCTCTTTTTGAACTCTACCTTCCAATTCTTTTCCACTTCTCAGTTGAATTGCTTTCACTTGTTCTTTATTCTTTTCTCTTGGATTCACTTCGGTATTACTTGGAAACATTCCTTGGGATCTATTACTTAAGGCATTTGCAATTTGTCCCAATTGATTTTCAATATTTCTGATGGTTGCTCCTTGAATTTGTAATTGATTTCCCATATGTGATACTACTTCTTTCATAGACAACTTCTTCTCCTTAAATTGTAAAGCATTGTTATAACCTGAAGGATAAGTTAATCTATTATTATTATTACCTTGGTTGTTTCAATTCCCCAATGGGTTTACTTGGGTGTTCCCCCATTATTGATTAATGACCACAAGAAAATATATTGAGAAATTCATACCAATTTCATATGAAATTACACTTTAAAGAAAGATATTTTCTGTGTTTTTTTTCAGGAATGAAGATTTATAGGTCCTGAGAGCAAAAAGAGCAAAAAGGCAAGAATCTGGAGCAAAAATGATGAAAATAGATGAAAATTAAACTGTCCCGCCGACAGCGAGATTTAGGCCGCCGACGGCGAGATTTTCCCGAAAGTTTTGAATATATTATAATAGAAGCCCGCCGATGGCGAGATCGAGCCTGAACGGTTAGCCTTTCCTCTAGAAGCCCGCCGACGGCGAGATCGAGCCCGCCGACGGCGAGACAGTTGATTCAAGCCAAATATGATGAATCTAGACGGGTTTTGAAAAGGTGCTTAAACAATCTTTGGAAATATGACTCCTTCTATAAATAGAGACGATTTTGTGTGTCAGTGGGTGTCAGTTGGTGTCAAATTAGTGTTTCCTTTTGTAGTAAGAGTTAGTGTTTAGTGTCTTGGTGAGTTTCTAAGTGTGTTGTACAAGAAGGAAGAGTCAAAGGAACTTTGAGGAATCTGGCGGGAGAAGATTTGAGATAAATATAATTGTTTATTGTTTTATAACTTTAAATGAAATCCAAGATCTGTGTTAATTTTCTCATGCATTCTGAGTAGTTTTCTTTGTCTTTCTCCTTGTTGTTGAGGTTTTGTGAAATGAAGAATTAAATGAGTTGTGCCTAATAATATTAAATAGAGATTGTGATAATCTTTTACTTAAATCTTAATTTACTTTCAATTTGGCCAATTAAATTGTTAACATATGTTGAATTATTCAACTATAGTAAAGATTACATCCAAGATTCAGGAAATTCAAAAGCCTTGGATTATCGGGCGAAGAATTGAACATTTTAGTGTGACAGACTAAAATCTTCAATTCGGTCCTATTATTTGGGAGCTAAAGTGTAGATGTTAGCCCTCAGGCGAGGGGAACGTGGGAGCTCTGAAGTTGCAGCCAGTATCCTCCCAGCTTAGCCACAGATTCAGTAACCAAACATATGATTAGCAATGTTCTTTGCAGCTGGACCAAAGGGTAAAGAATAAGGATGTTACTATTTGGCACAATATAATTCTAAACTCATTTAATTATTCATTCACTCAATCCTCTTAACAAGGAGAAAGATAAATTTCTAAATTGACTTATATATTCTGCCCTTAAGTAATAGTTTTAAGTTTAAGTGTTCTTCATTTTTCGTATACTATGCTAAATTAGATTAGTGATCAAGTTTTACTAAAAATTAGTCTTTAAATCTCTAACTTCCCTGTGGGATCGATATCTAGGACTCCAATAGAGCCCTTTATTACTTGAACGATACGTATACTTGCGTTGATTAAAAGGGGAGAGAGTACAATTGCTATTTTACTCTGAAAAACATATATAACTTAATTAAGCTTAACAATTATATACATCATTAAATTTCTACCCTGCTCTCTCCCGAGGCTGAATTCTTATATTTGTAGCCGGAGGTCAAGTTTTTGGCGCCGTTGCGGGGAAGAAAAGTAATTATTCAAATAAAAATATATAATTATATAAATATATAAATATAATTACTAGAGTAACGGACTATTTTATTATTATTTTTAGTTGTGTATGCATAAATTTGGAACCGAAGGTTTAAAACCTTACGATTCAGAATTAGAGCACACTATTAAAAGAATTAGAAAACAGAAAAGAGAAATCATAAAATTAAATCAAAAGGCAAATAATCCAGAAATTGAAAATATAAACCAACCAAGACCTTTGAAAGATTACGCTAACCCTACATTAGATGAAATTTACTTAACTATCCAAAACCCTGATGTAGCGGCTAACTCATTTGAGCTTAAACCTGCAATTATCCAAATGGTACAGAATAATCAATTTAGTGGTTCACCAAATGAAGATCCTAATTTACATCTTGCAAGTTTTTTAGAGCTATGTGCTACTTTTAGATATGACGGAGTATCTGATGACGCTGTTAGACTTAGGTTATTTCTTTTTTACTTAAGGGATAAGGTTAAGATGTTAAATTCATTAGCACCTGGATCAATTAAAACTTGGGCAGAATTATCACAAAAATTTCTATCCAAATATTTTCCTCCTTCAAAAACTGCAAAGCTTAGAAATGACATAACTTCTTTTAGTCGGCTTGACGGAGAATCAATATATGAAGCTTGGGAGAGATTTAAAGATCTTCTTAGAAAATGCCCACATCATGCATTACCAGATTGGTTAATTATACAAACTTTTTATAATGGTTTAGTAGGATCTCTTAGATCGATCATTGATGCTGCTGCTGGAGGTACATTATTGTCAAAACCTTTTGATGAAGCTTATTCATTAATTGAAGAAATGTCTACCAATAATTTTCAATGGCCTTCTGAAAGGTTAAATCCTAAAAAATAGCCGATATACATGATTCGATGCAATATCTATGTTAGCTTCTCAAATTGTCGCTATATCCAAAAAATTAGATCATTTTGGAATGAATTATTCTCCTAATATAATAGAAGAAAATTTATCTGGACAACTTATAGATGCTCAATCTTCATATGAAACAATAAATGTTGTTAATAATAGACACAATAATCCTTATGCAAACTATTATAACCCTGGATGGAAAAATCATCCAAATTTTAATTGGAATAACAATTTTGCTAATCAGCAATGGATGAACAATTCAGTAAACCCAGTGGGAAATCCATCTAATCAAGGAAATTCTAATTATAAACCTTCTTATCCACCTGGATTTAATAATAACTCTCAATTTAAGTATAAGAAGTTATCTATGGATGAATTAATATTAAATATGGGTCAACATTTGTAGAATCAAGGTAATCAGTTATAAATTCAAGGAAACCAATTACAAACTCAAGGAACAACAATTAAAAATACTGATACTCAACTTGGACATATCGCTACTGCGCTTAATAATAGAATTCCTGGAACTTTTCCTAGTAATGTGGAAATAAATCCTAAAGATCAAAGAAAAGAACAAATTAAAGCGATACAGTTACGAAGTGGAAAAGAGTTAGAAACAAGAATGCGAGAAGAAACGAGAAAGTCGGAATGAGGAGGTGGAAATTGAAAAAGAGAAGGATCAGAAAGATCAAAATCTAGAATATCCATTAATATTTATGAAAATTTCTGTAGAAAAACCACCACCACCATTTCCTCAGCGACTAAGGCAACATAAAAAAGATAAGCAATTTTCCAAATTTCTTAAAATTTTGAAGAAATTAATGGTAAACATTCTTTTTGTAGAAGCATTGGAACAAATGCCCAATTATGTGAAATTTATGAAAGATATTTTAAATAAAAAAAGAAAACTCACAAACAATGAAACTGTTACACTTAGCGAAGAGTGTAGTGCAATTATTCAAAAAAAGCTTCCTGAAAAATTAAAAGATCCTGGTAGTTTCACTATACCTTGTGCTTATTGGAGAAAAATTTTATGGGAAAGCATTATGTGATTTAGGAGCCGACATAAATCTAATGCCTTTATCAATCTTTAAAAGATTAGGATTAGGAGAAGTCTCACCTACTTCAGTAACTCTTCAGTTAGCTGATCGTTCAGTCACATATTCTAAAGGAGTTATTGAAGATGTGTTAGTGAAAGTGGATAAGTTTATCTTCCCAGTAGACTTTATTGTTCTAGATATGGAGGAAGATAAAGAAATACCCATAATATTAGGAAGACCCTTCTTAGCTACTGGAAAAGCTATGATTGATGTTCAAAAAGGAGAATTAACTATGAGAGTAAACGATCAAAAAGTAACTTTCAACATTGCAAAATCAATGAAATATCCTGCTATAGAAAAAGATGATGAATGTTTTCGAATGGAAATTATTGAACATCTACAAAATGAAAAATTTAAAGAATACTTTGAAGAAAAACTAGAAATAAAAAATACTGAATTAATTGAAGAAACAAACAATGAAGAATTAGATTATATACAAGACAGATTTGAATTATTGGATAATACAGAAAATACCGGAAATAATATATTTCCGTCAATTATTAAACCTCCTGAACTTGAATTAAAAATTTTACCTACTCATTTGAAGTATGCTTATTTAAGTAACTCTTCAAATTTACCAGTTATTATATTAGCAGAATTAAATGAATCACAAGAGCAAAAACTTTTGGACACATTAAAAAATATAAGAAAACTTTTGGCTGGACTTTAGCAGATATTAAAAGAAATAGTCCTTCAATATGTATGCACAGAATTATTTTAGATAATGAACACAAACCAAGAGTTGATCCCCAAAGGAGATTAAACCTGATTATGAAAGAGATTGTCAAGAAAGAAATATTAAAATGGTTAGATAATGGTATTATATATCCTATTTCTGGCAGTGCTTAGGTAAGCCCAATTCACTGTGTTCCTAAGAAAGGAGGGGTGACTGTTAAAGCTAATGAAAATAATAATTTAATACCTATAAGACAAGTTACTGGATGGCGTATATGTATTGACTATAGAAAATTAAATGCAGCCACCAGGAAAGATCACTTCCCTTTACCATTTCTAGACCGAATGTTAGATAAACTTGCCGGACATAAATATTTTTTATTTTTTAGATGGATATATCGGTTATCATCAAATTCCTATTGCTCCTGAGGATCAAGAAAAAACTACATTTACCAGTCCTTATGGAACATTCGCTTTTCGAAGAATGTCTTTTGGATTATATAATGCACCTGCAACATTCCAGAGATGTATCATGTCTATATTTAGCAAATTAATTGATGATGGAATGGAAGTATTTATGGATGATTTCTCTGTATTTGGAACATCATTTGAAGTATGCTTGAGTCATCTTGAAAAAGTCTTAGAGGTATGCGAGAAAACAAACTTAGTTCTAAATTGGGAGAAATCTCAATTTATGGTTGTAGGAGGAATTGTATTAGGGCGTAAAATTTTGAAAAATGGCATGGAAGTTAATCCTGCAAAAATTCAAGTTATAGCTAAATTACCACCTCCTACTACAGTAACAGGGGTAAGAAGTTTTCTTGGACATGCCGGTTTTTATAGACGCTACATAAAAGATTTTTCAAAAATTACTAAACCTCTTTGCCAACTTTTAGAAAAGGACAAGAAATTTGAATTCACAACAGAATGCTTAAATGCTTTTGAATCAATAAAAGATAAATTAATCACATCACCTATAATAGTTTCCCCTGATTGGGAGAAACCATTTTAACTTATGTGTGATGCTAGTGATTATGCTATAGGAGCTGTTCTTGGACAAATATATGATAAAATTTTTAAAGACATATACTATGCTAGTAAAACTCGCAATAATGCTGAAATCAACTACACAATTATAGAAAGAGAATTATTAGCAATTGTTTATGCTTTTGATAAATTTAGGTCTTACCTAATTGGAACTAAATGTATTGTGCATACTGATGCAAGAACTTGATTTTGAAATATTTAATGCAAAAGAAGGATACCAAACTAAGATTAATCAAATGGATATTATTGATGCAAAAATTTGATTTTGAAATCGTTAATAAAAAGGGAACTGATAATCAAATTGCAGATCATTTATCAAGACTAGAATATAATGAATTATCTGACATTGATAATGAAATTACAGACCATTTTCCTGATGAACAACTTTATAATATAAATGAGTGGAAAATACTTTGGTATGCTGATATAGTAAATTATATTCTAAGTGATATTTTACCACCCTTGCTAACTTTACAACAACAGAAAAAATTCATTCATGATGCTAAAACATATTTTTGGGATGAACCAAATTTATATAAGCAATGTAAGGATTTAATAATTAGAAGATGTGTGCCTTATGAAGAAACTGAACAAATCATTCAAAAATGTCACGATTCTGAATTTGGAGGACATTTTGGAATGGATAAAACTGCTTATAAAATTTTACAATCAGGATTTTATTGGCCTACTCTTTTTAGAGATGTTCATAGATATATCAAAACTTGCGATAAATGTCAGGTAATATATCTAGAAAAAATGAAATGCCTCTAAATTTTATATTAGAAGTTGAAATTTTTTATGTTTGGGGATTAGATTTCATGGGACCATTTATACCTTCATTTGGAAACTCATATATATTAGTTGTTGTTGATTATGTTTCTAAATGGATTGAAGCACAAGCCTTACCTCGATGTGATGCTAAGAGTGTTTCAAAATTTTTTATGAAAAATATTTTTACAAGATACGGAATGCCGAGAGTGATTATCACTGACGGAGGATCCCATTTTAGGAACAAACATATTCACAAATTAGTAAAAAAAGTTTAACATTATTCATAAAATTTCAACTGCTTATCATCCACAAACCAGTGGATTAGCTGAAGTTTCTAATCGAGAAATTAAACAAATTTTAGAAAAAACTATAAACCCTAATAGATTAGATTGGTCTACAAGACTAGACACTGCATTATGGGCATACAGGACTGCTTATAAAACTCCGATTGGAATGACTCCTTACAGGCTTATTTATGGAAAAACTTGTCACTTACCAGTTGAATTAGAGCACAAAGCATATTGGGCGAATAAATAATTTAATTATAATTTAAAAGAAGCTTGTGAGGAGAGATTATTACAGATGAATGAATTAGAAGAATTAAGAAATGAATCTTATAATAACGATAGAATCTATAAAGAGAAAATGAAATTATGACATGATCGAAAGATTAAACAGAAAAATTTTGAACCAAGACAAGAAGTTTTTCTCTATAATATAAGATTAAAATTATTTCCTGGAAAATTGAAATCTTGATGGTTAGGACCTTTCACTATAACTCAAATATTTACTACGGAACTATAGAAACTGAAGATCCAAAGATTGGACACAAATTTAAAGTAAATGGACATAGATTAAAACCATATTTTGAAGGAAGAAGACCAAATTTTAAAGAGGTTTTAATCTTCAATCAACTTGATTAACAACCAGAATAGGTCGGGCTGACGACGTTAAACCAAGTGCTTTATGGGAGGCAACCCTTAGTAATCTTAAATAATAGTTTATTTACTTGATTTATTGATAATTATAGTATAAATGAATTCTAGTACTCATATTTATTTTTATAATCATCACAATATTAAGATTAACAAAAGAAATTAAAATTTTGGAAACCAAAGCAAAAATGGGCAATTTTGCCTTAGCTCGCCGACGGCGAGATCGATGCCGCCGATGATGAGATCTGCGCGCCTTAATTCAACTTAAAATTATAACTATCCCGCCAACGGCGAGATCGTTACCGCCAACGGCGAGATCGTTACCGCCGACGGTGAGACTGGTACAAGAGCGGTTTTAGGGAGTTATTTTGGCGGTTTCTGGCGATTTTAAGTGTTTTTCTCTATATAAGATGCCTAGAACTCAAAATCTTCACTTTCTACTTATTAGAAACGAATAGAAACTCCACAAAAACAAGAAATTATGGCATCCAATCCACTTGAAATCATGAAATCCCAAGTGTTCAATAGGAGAAAGTTTGTCAGTTATGATGCACAGCGGATATTCAACAAGGTTATGACGAAAAAGCGATTGATTAAAGAAAGAGGATTCGTTAATAGGGGAGCAGAGAATTCGACAACATCTATTGAGGAGATGATTATTCGACGACGTTGGGAGGTATTATGTTATACAACTTCTGCAGTAGTTATCCTCATGGTCAAAGAATTCTACTTCAAACTTCATGGAATCAACAATGGAAACGTATTTGTACGAGGCAAATGGGTAACTTTCACTCCTTCAAGAGTTAATGAGTTGTATTCAATTGAGAATACACTTGTTTGTCACTATTCAAATTCTTCCCTACAAGATATAATATGAATGAGATTTACCGATATTTGACTGATGAACCAGAAGATTGGGAAATGTGAGAAGACGGGTACGTTATTTTTTCTGCATCACTTCTTAACCCCGTCTCTAAGCATTGGCACTTCTTTATTTCCTCAAAATTATTACCCACTATGAGGGTAAATAAATTCTCTAAGGAATGTGCAATTTTAAATTATTGTATTCAAACTGGATTACCCATCGATGTTGGAACTATTATTGTGAAGTCTGCCTTAGGCCTAATTGTGCATGGATCTATTCACGGGCTCGGACATCCTTCAACAATTTTCGCATTAAGTAGTTGTTGACCTCATTTTTGATGAGGTCTTCTCTTCTTCTCTTTAGTACTTAGGATCTAGCCTTAGGCTTTTCCTTTGACTATCCTAGAGGATTAGAATTGGGACCCACCACTTAGAAATTCAAACCACTTCTTAACTCCCTGCGAACTCCACAAACTTGATTGTAGACCCCTAATCACCTAGAGGGTTGAAATCAAATGTGGAAGTTAAAGGATGAGTTCCTATAGGACTCTTTGGCCTTAGGACTGCCCTGGGTGGCCTGGTCTGGTGAAGGGTTGACTTACACACATACTACACCTATATACTACATTTTCACACACCTCCTAAAACTAAACCCATATCCAATTTGACCTCCTGACTCATGCAGGTGATTCACATGGACGGTCTTTAACCCCTAAGCCCTCGGCTAGAGGGTTAGAAACAACATAGTGGGTGCCTCAAATGAGTCCCTTCATGGCTCATGTGGGCTTGATATGGCTTCATGGTTCAACCAAAATGATTTCATTCCACTTACATTCACCCAAGCTTCAATTTTCCAAATTTTCAATTTTTGACCCCCGGGACCCTACACCCGCTTAGCCTACCCAAAACCCTTAAAACCACCCGAAATTTGCAAAATCACCTAAATTACCCAAAATTCCTCAAAATAAATCCCAAACATTCCCAAATTACTCAAATTGATCATCCATACCCAAAAATACCCCCAATACCCTCCAAATACCCAAAATGCCCCTCTTAGCCAAAAAATCCAAAAATTCAGAAAATGCCCAGAAAATTCCAGAAAATCCCAAATATTCCTAATTTTATTTTGTTCAACTACACCATGGGCCAATTTTGTCAATTTACCCCACTTTTGTCAAAATCCCCAATTTGACCCATTTTAACCCAAAAGTGAACCCAATGTCAAACCAAACCTACCCGATTGACCCAAATTCGGTCCAATTCAATTCTAAACTTCAATTCAACATCCCCAACACCAATCTAGAACAAATCCAAGCCCAATTTGATTGACATTTGAATCCAATTTCACTTTGGACCTTAAAGCCCAATTTGGACCCATGACCCAAACTTAGCCCAAACTCACCCAATTCAACTCCAATTAACCCCAAATCTTTTCTAAACCCTCCTTAACATTCCCACAAAAAAAAAACTAACATGATTTGCCCAAAATTTAAACCCAAACCCCACTCAAATTCAACCCAAAGCTAAAAGGCCCAATTTTGACCTAAACCTAAACCTAACCCAAATAAGCCCAAACCCCAAAATCAAAACTCAACCAAAGCCAAAACCTCTTTGAAACACTCCCATAAACATTTCTCAACATTTATTTTACATCAATTTCAACCCTAGCCCAACATTGGCCCAAGTTAGCCCAATTTGACCTATATTGACCCATTCACCAAAGAAGCCCGAATTCAACCCAATTCAAACCCAAATCACTCCTAACTTGCTTCAAATCACTCATGACACATCCATGAGCTAAACCCAACATTTGTTTGGCCCAATCCTTCACAAAATTCCCATCCATAAATTTATTTTCAAACCAAAAGCCCATTTTTCTTAAACCTTCCTAAAAGCCCAAACTTCATGCTAAAGCCCATATGACAAATTCTTCTCATCATACCCTTAATTAAAATCATCCCTAAGTTCAAATCAATCATCAAATGGTTCCAAATCAAGCCATATGCCAATTCCCATTAAAATACCAAAATTCACAAAACCCTTTTTCATGAAATTGACTTAACTTTTCCCAAGCCAAAGATGAGCCATGAAGCCATGCATGAGCCACATGGAAGCCATGAGAGCCTCTTTACATGTCACCATGCCATTTTGGGCAAAAGGAGGAGACTCTTTCCTTAATCTCCTAAAAGTCTTTAACCTCACCCATGATACCCCTTAACCAAGATATAATCCAAATATTCTTGGATAAGGACATCACCACTCCATCTCGACTAGCTCTATCCGATTCCCCACGACACCCAAAGCCCCTTGGAGGGTGCACCATGCCCAAAACCATGGGTTGACCCAAATTAAGCTAAAATGATCCCTCCCCCTTCTACTTTGATTCAACACCTTTACACATGGCCAACTGCGATTGATTTCACCATTGCCAAGACCCGACCTCCACGAGCTCGAGGGTGACTCGACCGGCCGGCCGGCCACCACGCGCGCACGGAAACCACTGAGCCGAGAGCTCGCATGTGAGCCCGAACTTGGAATTCTCACTGTCGAGGCGCCCCATCCCCGATGGCCATTGTAGGCATGTTCTTCTCTTGCCGAGAGCGAGCAGATCCCCACCCTAACTCCCCGGGAGGCCCTCCACCCTCTCTGATTTAAACACCACTCCCTCTCGGCCATGGGAGGTGCTCGAACCGGACCTTATCGAAACTACGCCAAAATTGCTCCGGATCATTCTCCATACTTAGAGCGAGTTGATCCCCGAGTGCCGATTTGCCTCTATTCCCACCAACGAGCCCGATTTCTCGGCCAAAATTCCACCCAAAACCGGGACACTTCTCCACAGTGGATCGATCCTCAAATCGATTGGTCCTACACCTTCACCGGACCGAGGAAGAAGTCCACTAGCAAAAGCCCCTCTCCGGGTCACCCATCCGTTCCAAACTCCAAGCTTTGTGATCGGGCTTAGACGAAATCATGCACAGGCAATTCACTGGACTAGGAGACTTCATCCGGAGCTTGTCGGGATCCAATCGAAGGTGACACAACCCTCGGATTGAAGCCACACTTCTCAAGCAAAGGTATGAGCTAACTCTTTATCCCGAGCTTCGGAGATTCTTCATTTCGAAATGCCTTAATTTCGATGCATGATCACCGTATAGATGCATTCGTCTCTTCGAGACGAATCCGTAGAGCATAAGAACACGAAAATCCGTTGAGAAATGAGTGAGTTCTTAGGGTTTTAGTGTGGACGGCTCTCGGGTGAGGACGCTTGGGGACGATGAACGGATGCCGTTCATTCCATACACGCGCGGACGGACGGCCAAAGTCGCGCCGGATGAGGAGACGGAACGATACAGCGGGCCCCTGGAGCGCTGAGTCGGATGGCGGCGTCGAATCGGGAAAGCGCCGCGCGGCGCTTCGGAGATGCTAAAGTTGACGCGGCGCCGATTCGGATAAATAGAAAAATAGGGATTTTCTTATTTATTTAATTCCCTAAACTTCAAAAATGCATAACTTTGTGTAGAAAAATCAGAAAAATAAAATAAAAATACCCTCTTGCTCAGTGAATAGAGGAGAATAATGTGGAAAAGAAATCATTTAATTTCATCAAGTATTTTATTTTTAATGATTTATTTACCCTCTGCATTGTTTTAATTCTCCATGCATATAGGAAATTCACCATGGCATGAGACCATAGGGCTTTTGAAGCCTCCGAATTTGGGAACATTCCCCGAATTTTCCAAAGTCGAGGCCATCCCTATGAGAAGTTATTGATTTTTCAAATTCATGTTACTGTTTTGAGTATTTTAAATCCAATAATTAGCATGTTGTGAAATAAATTCTAGGAAAATTTGGTGATGTTTCTTATGACCAGAAAACCCTAGGGAAAATAGGTTTTGAATTAATCCACTTGGATTAACCCTAATTGGCTTAAACACCCAAAATAGGTCCTTAATTAATTAGAGCTAATCATGCATCAAATTGACTTGAAATCAATTCTCCATCGACCTTTAGGATCGGAGGAACCCACCATAAAAGTTTGAAGTCAATTGGGTTTGGTTAGCCCTATCAAATAGGTTAATTAAGCCATTTAGCCAAAATTAAACTTAAAAAATTCATAACTTTCAAAATGCTTTTCAAAAATTCACCAAATTGGTTTTGGAGCCTCTCCGATATCGGGGAATTTAAGAAAATTAAAATTGCAATTTTTCAAAAAAGTTGATTTTTTGCATTATTTTAATATTTTTAATAATTAAAAAATAATAAAAATCACCAAAATAATAAAATTCACCAAAATGTCTCATTTTGAATTTTAATCACTTAGGAACAAACCCATATTTTTCTTAGGTCTCCATGATGAGATATTAAATTTTAAAGCTCTACAGCGTAATTTTAAAATTAAAAAATGTATTTTCTAGTATTTCCACTAAAATAATTATAATAAATCGGAGAAAAATCGAGAAAATTGTGAAAATTGGTTCTCCGATTTCCTTGATATCGAAAAGATTTTTAAAAAAATATAAAATTCATTTTTCAACCTTTATTTTATTTTTAAATTAATTAATACTCCAAAACTCAAAATAATTATAATAAAAAGAATATAATTCAAAAAATCACCAAAATTGGTCCAAGTGGTCCTGTGGTCATTAGGAATGTCTCATAATTTTCTGAAGGACTGAAACTTCCCTTAGTCATATTATTAAATTTCCTTGGAAATCCCTATTTTCCACCAAAAATAATTACATATATAAATTAAATACGGAAAAATCACATTTTCTCCTCTAATGTCTTTATTGACATATGAGTGAAGTCACATAAAAATTTCAAATTCATTTGAGCTCAATTTAGTGAGTTATGAAATTATTAAGCTTGAAGGGCAAAATGGTAATTAAAATTTTAACCCTTAATTAAAACTTTAGGCTTAATAAAATGAAAGAGTAAAATATTTGATCTTAATCGATTTGGATGATTGAAATTTAAATAATTAAAGAGGTAGAAACCTGCTAAACAATTTAAAAATAATTAAAATAAACCTTAATAAAATAATTAATTAAATTTGGAAGAATAATAAATTTGGAATTATTAAAATAGGGATGTTATTAGGAAGAAATTTGTTCTTTAATTTAAGAATCCCTAAATTAATCATCTCAATAAGATTTAATTCCTATTTAAAATGATAATCCAAATTTAAAATTTAAAATGCTAAAAGACTTAATCATTGAATTAAATTAAAGTTAAATTATTTAAATTAAGTCCTTTTAAAATTTCAATTAAATTAATACTTTAACAATTAAAATTAAATCATCTTTAAAACATAAAAAATAAAATATTAAATTAAAAATAAAAATAAAATTAAATTAAAATTTAAATTAAATTAAATTAAATTAAATCAAATTAAATTAAATCAAATTAAATTAAATTAAGCTAAATCATATTATATTAAATTAACTTAAATTAAATTAAATTAAATTAAACCACATTAAATTAAATTAAGTTAAATTAAATTAAATTAAATTAAATTAAATTAAATATAACATCACTTAAGACATAAAGAATTCAAAAAAAAAAAAAAAAATCTAAAACAACTTGAACACTATTCCAAACTTAAACCCATTAATTAAAATTAAATTAAATCACAAATCATTTGAACATCAATTTGCACTCAAAAGCTCTTGTTGTCATAACTCCTAAACGGAGTATTAAGTGAAGTGTTACTTCACTTATAGGATATTCAAATGTCCTAGTTCACTGAGCAAGATAACAAAACTTGAACTCCTGGACGATTAATTCATTCGTATAATTAAATTCTCTTGGACTTAAATTAATCCTAGAAATATTGAAAAGATGTTTAAGATTCGTCTTAAGCACTTCCTCGATATGATAAGATGTTTATAAGAACAATTGAACTTAATTGTTCTTTGATGAAGAAAATCGTCCTCAAACCAAAATACCAGAACCTAGACGTCATAGGAGATGACTAGCTATAGGATTAGGAACTTGGTAGAAAACCATAACCCTTCCCTTAGCTTTACCTAGAAATCTGCTTTAAATACTTAAATATTCTAATTGTGTTTTAAGTGCAGCTTGGGATGACGGGAAGACCCTCCAGGTACGCTTTTATTTTATTGTAATTTACCTTATTGCAATTTATTTAATCGCATCGCACTTAGTTTTTCTTGCATGATAAACAACCGTTGCATGAAAACCCACACCTTTAGGATAATCCCTAAAGCCGAAACCAAAACTAAATTAAAAGTCATTACAAGATAAAATTCACCGCCACAACATTTCAAAATATAAAACAACTCAAAATTAAATCACAAACGAACAACAAAACTACAACTACAACTAAATTAAAACGTCTTGTTGGATGATCGGGAATACCTCGGATGATGTAACCTACGTGTTGCTAACGGGATTTCCCACGTGCCTAAATGAAAGTGTGGAACTCATTCGATTGAGTTTAGCAAATTCATCCGGACTAAGTGAATCCGATAAAAATAACAATGCGGAAGGATGGAACCGTGGGATCTTAACCGGTGTTGTTATAATCAACTTTAAGATTTGTTTAATTAAAATATTAAAAACACCTGGATTTTAAGATTTTCTCTAAACCGAACACTTCTCTCATCTCCTGATTTATGACTTCTAAAACTAAACCTCTGCAACAACAAGGAGCTCGGAGCATGGCGGGCGGCACGGCCATCGTCATCAACGAAAACCCGAGTCTACTTCAAGAAACTTTCCTTAGAACTAAATAACAAAGCCATAGGACTTCGAGGTAGTTTGCCTAGTGCAACATAAATCCTCAACTCTTCATTAGGCATTTGCATGATCATGTCATGTAAATTAAGCCCTAACCTAGGTCTTAGGACTCCGAGGTGATCGTTCGGTACGACATAAACCCTCACATCTTCGAAGTCTATTTGTATGATTTTATCATACAAATATAAGTCCTAATTAATTAAAATTGGCAAGATCAAAACATTAAATAAACATTAGGACTTTCCTAAATTCAAGCCAAACAATAGGATAGTCGGGAAATTACCGAAGTTCGCTTCGAATCTGTGATTTCTCCTACCTTTCTTCCTTTAAATTCCCAAAACAAAATGTTCCAAATTTGATCCATTCTCTATCGAAATTCCAAAATTCGATCCTCGAAGACTTAAACTTTGAAATTCTTGAGAGCAGAACTACTGATTATTATCGAGAGTTTTCTTAGGTGATTCCCGTCACTTAAGATGTAATTAACTATAAGGGCTTGCCCTTATAGGGAATTTTAAGAACCCAGGTAATATAAACCCTGTTTAATGTTTTCATATTAAACAGGGAAATTTGTCGGCTTATAAAATTGGTTCGTAGACCAAACGGATGTCACAAATCTTCTAGTTTATTTAACCGAGCCCCATCATCAAGCAGTGTATCTACTCTCCGGGATAGATATACGGTTGTGGTGCGGTGCTTGTTTATATAAACTATTCGGGATGTGAGATCAGTTTGATTTCATATCTTAAAATTTTCAAATTTAAAATTATTTTCAAAATCAAATACTACTTTTCAAATTATTTATTTAAATTCGCCGACAATTTCTGTAGGCGACCCCCTTTTCAAAATACAACACCACAAACACCATAACCTAAAAATATGCCGACAGTAGTCAATACCAAGTTTCTTACGAAGCTTGGGAAAAGATACTATTGCCTTGGAAACCATTAGATCTGACTGATATGTTTCCTACTTTGGATAATGATAATGAGACAACCATTATTACTGATCAAGCATCTCAACACAATTCTTCAATCAAACCCTTGACTGATAGAACTAACATGATCTTACGGAAACTTAAAGGATTGGAGAATGAAATACAAAATGTGATGAATTCCATTAACAATATCTCTGATTATTTGATCACATTGACTGGAGAATGAAAGAGCACTTTGATCGTTCAGGACTTCTGGAGGCTAGTTTTATACGACTTTTCAGAAGGAAGGGATCGATTGAAGAAGATTCTACCGAAGAATTCCCTTTCAAGTCTTTCTATAATCTGTTCGTGCATTTACGTTCTATCGGAAATATTAGAGAAGAATTAAGTTCAGATCTTGATGAGTAGAAGATATTCATTCGTACTTATTTGTGTGTGATTGTTTGAATTTAGTTTTATTTGCACTTTATATAGTTAATCTCAGTCTAGATAAGATTATGTGTTATTTGTTTAGTCTCAGTGTTTTGAGTATTTTAGTGTGGATTGCGACGCTGAATTGTGTGTGTGTTAAGATTTTTAAAGCAATTTGTTAGTAATGTAATGTGTAAAATTTGTAATCACCTGGATTTCATATATAAATTTATAATGTTTGTGTTGTGTAAATGTATGTGTTAAAATAGAATCTAATCATGATAAAGTATATTTAATAAAGTGACCGGACATAAAATAAGGCTTAAAATGAATTGAAAATATTATAAATCTTTAAAAAATTAACTAAAAACTAAAAATTCAAAAATCCCATCGACGGCGAGATTGATCCTTCCAATGGCGAGATTTTCCAGAAACTTTAGACCTATGTAATTAATTAGCTCGCCGACGGCGAGATTCCGTAAAACACTATATTTTGATCGGTCAATCGTCACTATTCATCATCCCCTTCCTCAAAACTTCGAAAAATAGACCTAGGGCTTGATAGATCGTGGATTTGGAGCAATTTCAACACATCTTGACACCGGATTTCGTCTTCCCTTGGTAAGAGCTTCCCTCCTATGTAAAAATTTTTTATTTTTGCCATGAATTTCTTCCACATTGAGGAATTTTGGAAAAATTTAAAATGTGGAGAAAAAATTTGGAAGAAGTTCATGGAACATGATTTAGAGTGATTTTAGTCATCTTTGGAAGCCATTTTAGTAATATTTTGGAGATTAGTTGAAATTTTTATAAAATTGATAGATCGAAAAATGGCTCCGCGACAAAAGAGGCGAATGGATTATGACGAAACATGATTTGTAAGTGCTCAAGCACAATCAAGATACTTCCACAATATCCAAGCAAGGAAGTGCATACAAGACCGCGTCTTTAAGAATCCTGGAGGAGAAGTGGAACGAACAATAAAAGAGAGGAGGTGGGAAAATTTCTGTTATACAACAAATAGAGCTGCAGTGGAAGTAGTGAAGGAATTTTATGCCAACTTAACTGAAATAGAAGATGCACCAATAAAGGTTAGATGATTTTTAGTCGATTTCAATGCTACAAGAATCAATTCTTTCTACGAAGTACGTGACCTACATACCAGCGAGTATGATACTTTTGGAGCAATGGAAGGACCACTGGAGGAAGTAATCAACTTTCTCACTGATGGGAAAGGGGTTTGGAAAATCAAGCAGCGTGAACGGGTAAACTTCCCTCTTTCTATCTTTGAATGCGATATCTAAAGCTTAGCACTTATTTTATTTGTTCTACCTTGTTACCTACCTATCACCATAGTGAAGTAACAAGAGATAAAGCGAGTTCCGAATTTACGTATTTAGAACCGAAGAAGTATTAATGTAGGAAGTATTATTTACAAGAATGTATTAGCCACTGCAAGAAGTGAGAGTGGAGGAGGACTAGGACATCCTGGTCTAATTTATGCACTCTGCCAGTTATCTGGAGTAGAGGCAAGATATGATGAGGAATGGGTGGAGCCTATGAAATCCATTACCCAGGCAAATATAAAAACCTATGAGTCCCACGAAGGATGGAGATCTGAGACTAGGAGTTACGTACCTTCAACTAGTAGGGATATTCCCTCTACCAGTTATGATCCTCCTACTTATAGTTCTCCTACCCTTCATGACTTGATGAATGAAATGACCACAGCGACGAAAGAGTTTTGAAAAGATTGAGGAAAAATTTGAGCATATTGATCAGAGAATTGGAGGATTAGAGCGAAGGCATGATTATGATAGCGAGTATCTCCAGAGACATTCAGAGTTATAGTTTATTATGAGATAGCTTATTATGATGCTGAGAATCGTTACAGAGAGGAGAGCTTGATTTTATATTTCCTAAGTGCCCCCGTTACAGTCATTACCAGCATACTCCACCTGCTGATCAAGGAAATGACGATATAGTTTGGGACTTTGATGCGAAAGATTAGATTCTATGTTTATTTAAGTTAAATTTGTTTAGTTGTTTAATTTATAAACTTTGATTATTATGATGTTATGATTGATCGTATGTCTTTCTTAAAACTTCAGTATTAATGTTTAGTTGATGAACTTGATTGTGATTCGGTGTTAGACTTTTTAAATATTGTTGTTAAAGTTATATAGTTTGTAAATTTTAATATTATTGTAACCTTAAACTGAAAAAGTCAATTGTGTCTGTTTAGCATTAGATTAAATATAAGTTGTGATAATATTTTGTACTTATTACAAAACTTCTTTACCCAGCTATTTCTTTTAATATTATGTGTGTAGAAAGATATTAACAGTACAGAGTTAATTAAGTAATTGATAGAACCTACGAGAACTTGAAAAGGAGAAATACCTAAAGCACAAAGGTATGATTTAAATTTATAGTTTATTTTCTTTTTACCCTGTATTGATAGAAAAATTTAAGTTTGGGGGAAGAAAAAATAAAAAAAAATAAAACACAAAATTTAATTATTAAATTGTTCTCAAATTATATTTTCAAAAATTATTATAGAATGATTTTCTGTAGTAATTTTAATTCAGAATTAATTTATTTAATTATTATAGAAAGTTAAAAGAAGTACTTTTAATGATTAACAAATTTTGTAGATTAAGATATTTAGTATAAGAGAATAAGAATATAGTTAACTATTTGAAGTAAAGAAAACTATATTTTAAAATATTAAATTATTAAGTATTTAATTGAAAAGGAAAAGATTGAAACTCAATGAAGTAAAAACTTTGAAATACATATAAGGTAAGAAAATGTTTCAAGTTTCAAATTTAGGAAGAGGAAAATGAAGTTCAAAATTATTAACGAAGTTAACCAAAAATAGTGATCCTCACTTGAAAAAAAAAAGAAAAAAAAAGGATTGAAAATCTATCCAAAAAAAAAGAAAAAGAAAAAAAAAATATATATATATATATATATAAGTGAGGAGAAGCTTTAGGAATTGCCTTATCAAAAATTGGCTTCATTTGAATCAACCTAAAGAATAAACTTAGTTACATTTCTGAACTTATATATATGGATTAGTATTTTACTAAATAGTGTTTTCATGAATTTCCTATCATCTGAATATCTTAAAGTAATTTAATATTGTAAAATTTAGTCATTTTTGAAATAAATAGAAGACTAGAAATCTTAAACTTGATGACTAAATAGCCTTATATCTATAGAATTAGTTTGATTGTTTAAAAATATTTCTATTTACCTTTACTATAATATTTATTTAAATCAAATTCATAGTATATCTGAATTAAAGTTTTATTACAAATGATCATTACTTTTATGTAATATCAAAATTACTTGAGTGCAAGTAATAGTTAAGTTTGGGGGATTTTGACCACAAGAAAATATATTGAGAAATTCATACCAATTTCATATGAAATTACACTTTAAAGAAAGGTATTTTCTATGTTTTATTGCAGGAATGAAGATTTATAGGGTCTGAGAGCAAAAAGAGCAAAAAGGCACGAATCTGGAGCAAAAATGATGAAAATAGATGAAAATTAAACTGTCCCGCCGACAGCGAGATTTAGGCTGCCGACGGCGAGATTTTCCTGAAAGTTTTGAATATATTATAATAGAAGCCCGCCGACGGCGAGATCGAGCCCGCCGACAAGCAAGCTCGAACGAGTTAGCCTTTCTTCGAAGCCCGCCGACGACGAGATCGAGCCCGCCGACGGCGAGACGAGTTGATTCAAGCCAAATACGATGAATCTGGACGTATTTTGAAGAGGTGCTTAAACAACCTTTGGAAATATGACTCCTTATATAAATTTGTGTGTCAGTGGGTGTCAGTTGGTATCAAATTAGTGTTTCCGTTTGTAGTAAGAGTTAGTGTTTAGTGTCTCGGTGAGTTTCTAAGTGTGTTGTACAAGAAGGAAGAGTCAAAGGAATTTTGAGGAATCTGCTTGGGGAGAAGATTTGAGATTAGTATATTTGTTTATTGTTTTATTACTTTAAATGAAATACAAGATCTGTGTTATTTTTCCCATGCATTCTGAGTAGTTTTCTTTGTCTTTCTCCTTGATGTTGAGGTTTTGTGAAATAAAGAATTAAATGAGTTGTGCCTAATAATATTAAATAGAGATTGTGATAATATTTTACTTAAATCTTAATTTACTTTCAATTTGGCCAATTAAATTGTTAACATATGTTGAATTATTCAACTATAGTAAAGATTACATCCAAGATTCAGGGAATTCAAAAACCTTGGAAGGAGGGTGCAAATAAATAGGGAAATAATTAATTATCGGGCGAAGAATTGAACATTTTAGTATGACAGACTAAAATCTTCAATTCGGTCCTATTATTCGGGAGCCGAAGTGTAGATGTTAGCCCTCGAGGCGAGGGGAACGTGCGAGCTCGAAGTGGCGACCAGTATCCTCCCGACTAGCCACGGATTCAGTAACCAAACATAGGATTAGTCAATGTTCTTTGCAGCTGGACCAAAGGGTAAAGAATAAGAATGTTCTTATTTTGCACAATATAATTCTAAACTCATTTAGTTATTCATTCACTCAATCCTCTTAACAAGGAGAAAGATACTTTTCTAAATTGACTTATTATTCTGCCCTTAAGTAATAGTTTTAAGTTTAAGCATTCTTCATTTTTCGTATACTATACTAAATTAGATTAGTGATCGACTTTTACTAAAAATTAGTCTTTAAATCTCTAACTTCCCTGTGGGATCAATATCTAGGACTCCAATAGAGCCCTTTTTTACTTGAACGATACGTATACTTGCGTTGATTAAAAGGGGAGAGAGTACAATTGCTATTTTACTCTGAAAAGCATCTATAACTTTATTAAGCTTAACAATTATATACATCCTTAAATTTCTACCCTGCTCTCCCCCGAGACTGAATTCTTATATTTGCAGCCGGAGGTCAATTAACACCACCCTGATTATTGTTATTCCAGTTAAAATTTGGATGATTCTTCCAACCTGGGTTATAATAATTGGAATATGGGTTGTTAGGTTTGATTATAGCATTCACAATTTATGGTGAAGAATAAGAATCAACCATTTGGCCTAATGAATTTTCTTCAATCATGAGATTTGGCTGAAAAAATTCATCCAAAATTGGTCTATCTTCCTTGATATAGCAGCAACTTGATTTGCTAACGTTGTAAAAGCATCATTTTCATAAACACTTGCTATCTTTTTAGGATTTAACCTTTCAGAAGGCCATTGAAAATTATTAGTAGTCATTTCTTCAATTAAAGCATAAGCATCAGTAAATGATTTAGACATTAGTGATCCACCAGCAGCAGCATCGATGATTGATCTAAGAGATCCAACTAATCCATTATAAAAGGTTTGAATTATTAACCAATCTAGTATCGCATGATGTGAACATTTCCTGAGGAGATCTTTAAATCTTTTCCATGCTTCATATATTGATTCCCCTTCAAAATGACAAAAAGATGTTATATCACTTCTCAACGTAGCAGTCTTAGATGGTGGAAAATATTTAGCAAGGAATTTTTGTGACGATTCACCCCAAGTTTTAATTGATCCAGAGTGCTTAACGAATGTAACCACATTTTAGCTTTATCCCTTAGTTAGAAAGGAAAAAGTCTAAGTCTAATAAGCATTATCCGAAACACCATCATATTTAAAAGTAGCACACAACTCTAGAAAATTAGCAAGATGCAAATTAGGATCTTCGATTGTTGCTCCCCCAAACTGATTATTAGACACCATTTGGATAATAGCAGGTTTAAGCTCAAAAGAATTAGCAGCTACATCGGAGTTTTGAATACTAGAACGAAGTTCATCTACTGTAGGTTAACATAATCTCTTAAAGGTCTTAATTCTTGATGGATGCCAACATTTTGATTTTGATGATTTGCCATTTCTTGAATATTTTTTTATTTTTCTGTATTTTTAATTTTTTTAATTTTTCTGATAGTTCTTTCTATTTCAGAATCAAAAGGCACAAGTCCTTCAGAACCTGAACTACGCATACAACAATAAAATAAAACAAAACACAACACACTAACAAAAACAAAGAAAAGTAAAAATTTTAAATTTCTTAATTCTCATTAAAATGTAATTTAATTAATTTTCTCCGGCAACGATGCCAAAAACTTGATCCCCGATAAATATATGTGCTGATAAATATGATATGAAAATTGGCAACGGCACCAAAAACTTAATCCCGCCGGATATATATAAGTGCAACAGCGCCAAAAACTTTATCCACAACAACGGTACGCCAAAAACTTGAGCCGCGAGGAATATAAGTGCGCTGATGATTTTAGATATGAAAATAATGATTTTATAATAATATGGGATACTACGCAATTATATGTATTGTTTATCAAGTAATATAGGACTTTCTGATTAAGCCCCGAGATATCGAACCCACAGGGAAAAGTTGAAAATCTTTAAAGGAATTTAGAAAATTATCTTTTTACTTTCTTTAATTGTTTTTGAAATAGTATGTCTTGATTTTGAAAAATTTTAGAAAGTTGATTTGTCTTTTGAAATTTTCTTAATAAAATGCTAAGCAATGAAAGTAAAGGTTTCAATAACTAATAACACTGGATATAAAAATACTATTAACTAAAATATCTTTTTCTTTCCTTTCATGAAGTAGTAATAATTCTTAAAGTATTGTTATGGAAATATTTAAATTTTGTTGTGACGGATAGAAGCAAATGTGTTCTTTACCCTTACTTGGTTCTATAAAGAACATATGTTAATTTGAAATTTATATTATTTTGAACATGGTTAGGCGGGGAAGATACCGGTCTCTCACTCTAGAAGTTCCCTCGATTCCCACCACTGGGAGCTAACTTCTCATAACAAAACTCAAAACTTCAAACCAAATTAGGGGGTTTAGTCTGTCACTCTAAAATCCTCTAATTTTAGTCCCTTCTATAAAAATATCTTCTAATATTATATTCACTTATATGGACTACAGTTCTCACCCATATAATTGCATGTGATTCCTACTAACTTTAATGAGATAATACTGCATTGGATCTTACATAATCTCAAAAAATTTTACAACTTAACATGCCAAATTAAGAAGTAAACAAAGTTCTCAGAATCAATCTTCATAACTTCTTCCAACTTTTAAACACTGATATTTTCCACAACAATTCTCTTTAAATTAATTACTTCTCCATTTTAAGAAAGAAAAAGATAAAGTAAACTACTCAAAATGCATTGGGAAAATACAAAAACACATAGATTTGAAATTAAAAATGATAAGAAAAATAATAAACGAAAGCAAGTATTGATAAACAAAATAAAAGTAAACACTTATCTGAAAATCCTTTCTACAATACTAGGGAAGTTCCTCTGAAACTTTGACTCTTCGCTAAACTACTCCTCAGAGCAAGTTTCTAAACTCCGATGACTCAAAATACAGACTTCAGACTTCAATAAAAACTAAACTAAAAGAAAGAAAAGAAGTGGGAGAAGAACTCTTAACTCTGACCCTTTCCTCCTTTCTACTCTCTACTCCGACTCTAAATAAAAACTTAAAATGCAGTAGAAGAATCTCCTAAATTCCTCTCTTCAAAATACAGTGAAGAGCCTCTTCAATTCTTCACTTCTTCACTTCTAAGACTCTCTTTAAATAGTGAACCAAAAGGTGTCTTGGTGTCTCTTCAAAATGTGTCCAGATTCTATGTATCTACCAAGGAACGCACCCCTTCATTCAAATTTGCCGCCCAAAGGAAGTTATGGACGTTACCACCAAGAGTTGCATCCATTCCCTTTTGAATTTGGCGCCAAATCTAATTAAAGATCAATTTATAACTGTGGCGGCTAAGCGCCGGCCCAGCGGCGCTTAGCCGTCAGTGCCAAATTTTTTATTTTTCATTTTTTGCTCCAAATTTGATCCAATTTTGCTCCTTTCATCATGGACATCTATTTTCATCATACCTACAAGAAAAACACAAAATACCTTCCATTAAAGTGCAATATCAATAAAAATAGGTATATAAATGTGCATAAAAATACTATATATTTTAGGTGTATCATGGTGCTAAGCCCCAACAAACTGTTTAATGAAAAGATTTTCCAATTCTGAGAAAGTCTTGACCGAACCATTTGGCAACTCTGCATACTAATCGAAGGTAATTCTTGACAGGCTACTGACAAACTGGCGAAATAACAAAGCATCACTCCCGCCGGTGTTGCAGCAACTAGCACGAAAATGTGTGACATGTTGTTAGGGGTTTCCCGCACCGTCGAAAGTCTTAAACAGAGGTGGTATGAAGCCCTTTGGGTATTGAACTGCATCAAATTCCTCAGGGTAAGGTCTACCCGTCTGAATAAATGCTCCATTCTTGGACTGGGCTAAGGCTTCTCGCACCTGCTGTTCCACCATGTTCTTAATATCCTTTTCGCGTATCATGCTTTGCGTAGAATCTTTCTTCAGCTATTAATCCCCGTTGACTGATTTAACTTCCTTTCCTCCGTCTGTAGTGTGAATAACTTTCGGGGACGTTTCTTTATGGGGTTGAGGTTGACTTTGAAGTGTGGCTAGAGCAGTCAGCATCTCCTCCATCTTCTTCTCCATTCAATAAATTGTATCATCCTTTTCCAGAAGACGTAGTCTCAGTGCCTCTGGATCATCTCTCTCTGAAGTTGATGGAGCTCCCTGCAAAGCTGATGATGCTTGGGTCTCGACAACGTTGATCTCGGCAAAATCCTCGTCCATGAATTCTGACAAGTCTTCTTCATTTTCTGATCTTTCTTTCCGCTCTTTGGCCAACTGCTGAATGTCCGCCCTTAACTTTTCCAAAGTAACCTCGAGTGACTTTCCTCTAATGGTCCTACGGCTGGTAGATTGTAGTCGATGAACTTCGTCCTCTGGAGTTATCTCTGAGATGGCAGTACTCCTTCTAACTCTGGACTCAGCATCGGAACTCCTTATTTCTGGCTGCTCTGCCGATATTGGCTCCGCGACTTTAGGTCGCCACACCATCCTTTTTGGAATTGGGAGCCTAGAACCGGATGGCTCATCAGCGGTAGGTTGAAAGGTCGTGTGTCTACTAAGATGCGGGCTAGATACCACGGCAGGTAACTTCTTGCTACTCAGTTTCCTTTTCTTCGGCAGAAATTCCTTTTAAACGGTAGGGGGAAACACCTGCGGTCCGAGACGTGCCTTGGCAGGTATTCTTCCTATCCTTCTCAAAATCTCAGACACAGAACAATTTTCCTTTCTCACCAACTTCTCAATTATCGTCCGCAATCGAGTAAGGGGCGTAATTCTTGTCTTTCGTTCTTTACGATCATAATATGTTGGTTGGGGTAACGCGGCAGCGATCCTCTGAGCACTTTCTTCCTCAGGCGCGACAAAAAGTGGGAAAAATATGTTTCCTTCCAACAGAGGTGAAACTCTGACAGTTCTCCTTCCTCTATTGGGATTTCTTCAGGAATGGTAACTTCAGCAGCCCTGGTCTTTCTGATTCTAGCAATCTTTCTGTTCTTATTCCTCCTTTGAGATATATTCAGGGGCACAAACTTCGAACTAGACCCATCTCGAAAACAGACGATGTTGCAAAGAAAGGTTGTACCCTCCACGGTAGTGGGCTCATCACTCATCTGGACTTCCTTCCCTTTCCATTTGGCGGGGGTAGGTGCAGTGATGACCAGACCTGTGGGGGTAGAGACAACAGTCCTAGGAGTGGCAGCTAGTCTTCTACGGACAGCGGTGTGTTCCTCAACTGGGACCCTCTGCAGGGGAGGAAACTTTTGGGTCGACTTCAGGTTGAATTCAATTATAGGTTCCATAGTTTCCGGTACTTTGGCCATTAGTACAAAGAGGGTCACGTCCACGAACTTGATGTCCGTACTATCGAATCCTTGTTCGAAGTGAATAATTGCAGCAACGGGCAGTTCATCCTTGCTGACTGCCAAGTCCAATCCGTTGGTGAAGGAGACAATCAGCTTCGATGCAGACATCTTCTGCAGGGTAGATTCCGAACGTCGGTTCCATATTATGCTTCCTTCTTTCATAAAACTCTTAGGATGAAAAAGAATTACAAAGTCCGAACACCTTCTTATCCATTCTCTTAGTTTGGTTTACAAAGTTTTTCAAATTTTATTTTATTTGTTTTTTTTTTAGTTTGTAGTTTAGAAGGTTCGTTTGTTCATAGTTAAAAAGGTTCGTTAGGAATGAAATAATTAAAGGAGGAAGAGTAAAGAAAGGTAAAGGACCCAATCCAGAACCGGAAAGGGAGAGAAAACCTCACAAGACTCTCATCTCGACGAACCGCTCCTAGGCTAACACCGGAACCTCTCTGTTTAGGGATGTCTAAACATCGGCTCAAAAATCCAAGAAGAATTGACTTGTACCCGTTCAAGACAGAAATGAACATGGTATGTCAACGGAAAGAATGGTAGTTTTGATCCACTAGGGGCATGGACTCACTACCGATTTATGAAAGAAAAACCATCTAATCAAGATGGAGAGAGGAACTGTTCCCCAGCGGAGTCGCCAGAAAATGTTGTTGGCGTATTTTTTAGATTTTAAGTTTAATTTATATATATATATATATATATATATATATATATATATATATATATATATATATATAGTTTGAAAAGTAGCATTTGATTTTTGAAAATAATTTTAAGTTTGAAAATTTTAAGATATGAAATTAAACCGATCTCACACCCCAAATAGTTTATATAAACGAGCACCGCATCACAAACCGTGTATCTTTCCTGAGGGATAGACACACTGCTTGATGATGGGGATCGATTAAATAAACTAAAAGATTTGTGACATCCGTTTGGTCTGCGAACCAATTTTATAACCGACAAATTTCCCCTACTTAATACAAAGGAATTAAGCAGGGTTTATTTTACTTGGGTTCTTAAAGTTCCCTATAAGGGCAAGCCCCTATAGTTAATTACATCTTAAATGACGGGTGTCACTTAAGAAAACTCTCAATGATGATCAGTGGTTTTGCTCTCAAGAATTTCAAAGTTTAAGGTTTTCAAAGGGCTGAATTTTGGAAATTTCAAAAGGGATCAGATCAAATTCAGAACAGTTATTTTGGGAATCCAAAGGAAGAGAAGTGTGAGAAGTTGATGATCCAAGATGAATCTTGGCAACTTCCCGAACTAACCTATTGTTTGGCTTTAATTTGGGAGTTTATTTGGTGTTTCGATCCTGTCAATTTTAATTAATTAGGACTTATGTTCTTATGACATGATCATACAAATAGCCTGGAAGATGTGAGGGTTTATGTCGTACAAAACGGCTACCTCGGGGTCCTAAGATGAGTTAGGGCTTAATTTGCATAATATGATTATGCAAATGCCTAACAAAAAGTTGAGGATTTATGTTGCACTAGGAAAACTACCTCGAAATCATATGGCTTGGTTGTTTAACTAAGGAAGAGGTTAAGCTGATGAAGATTTATTTTGCTGTTAACGATGGCCGTGCTGCCCACCTTGCTTGCTCCAAGCTCCTTGTTGTTTCAGAAGGTTTAGTTTTATAAAGTGGCAATCAGGAGATGAGAGAAGTGTTTTGTTTTAGAAATCTTAAAATTTGAGATGTCTTAGTGTTTTAATTAAAACAAATCTTAAAACTGATTAAGCAGAACCGATTAAGATCCTACAGTTTCGTCATCCCGACACCACTATTTTCATCGGATTCACTTAGTCCAAATGAATTTTCTAAACGCAACTGAATGAGTTCCACACTTTCATTTAGACCGTGGGAAATCTCGTTAGCAACACGTGGGTTACATCATCCGAGGGATTCCCGATCATCCAATGAGGCGTTATAATTTAGTTGCAATTGTAGTTTTTGTTGTTTTGTTTGTGATTAAATTTTGAGTTATTTTATATTTTGAATGTTGTGGCGGTGAATTTTATCTTGTTGTGAATTTTAATTTAGTTTTGGTTCAGTTTTACGGCTACCCTAAAGGTTTTCGTTTTCATGCAGGGTGGCATTGTTGTTTAACAAGCAAGCTTGCAATAAAAGAAAGTACATCGTAGGTAAATAAATTGCTATAAAATAAAAGCGTACCTGGCGGGTCTTCTCGTCATTTCCAGCTGCACTTAAAACACATGTTAGAGCATTTATATATTTAAAAGAAAACACCTAGGTAAAGCTAAGGGAAGGTTCTGGTTGTCTACCAAAATCCTAATCCTATCACTAGTCAAGTCCTTAGGTGTGTTTATGGATGATTTTCTTCATCAAAGAACAATGAAGTTCAATTGTTCTTCTAAAACATCCCATTAGGTTGGGAAAGTGCTTAGGGCGGGTCCTGAACATCTTTTCAACACTTATGGGATTATTCCGAGTCCAAATAAATTTCATAGTATGGATGGATTGATGATCCAAGAATTTAGTTAAATCTTGATTCTTGCTCAGTGAACTGGGATGTTTGATTATCCCATGAGTAAAGTGACATTTCATTTGATGTTTTATTTAAGAATTATAAAAGTGATAGCCTTTAGGGGCAAATCAGTTCATTAGAGGGTTTAATCATTCTTAGTTGAAGTTTGAGTTGGTGATTTAAAAGTGATTCAATTTTAAATTTTCAAATTGATTTTTAAATGTTTTAGGTCATTTAAGTTGAAAAAATATTTTGATTTATTTGATTCAGTTCAAGTTTTAATGATTTAAGTTTGTTTTTAACTTAATCGTGATGTTTTGAATTAATTTTTTTAATTGGTTTAATTTTAATGTTTTGATTATGAATTGTTTTAAATTAAACTTAATATTCCAATTTTGTTTCAATCTTAGTTTTAGGTGATTTCAAATTGATTTTAATATCTTAATTCATCTTAATTTGATTTTAAATTATTTCACATTAACTTAAGTATTTTTTAAGAATATAATTTAATTATAAAATTTCAAGATTATTCCTTTTAATTTTAAACATTATTTATTATGACTTCATTAGTGGAGATTAAATGATGTTTGATCAATCCATTGATTAGGGATTCAATTTCAAAATATTAAAATCTTCTTGGGTCAAAATCCCTTAACCTTTAATAATTCATTTGATAATTAGCTTCCAAAGTTTTAATGATTTAATTAATTAGGGTTTCTTCTTTTAATGTTCAAGGGTGATTAATTGGGTTTCTACCCTTTAACTTCCTTAGTTTCAATCATCCAAATGGAAAATTATGATCAATTATTTTACCCTTCCCTTTGGTTAAGCCTAAATATTAATTAAAGTTAAAGCCTTTTAATTACCTTAATGCCCTCTTAAGCTTATTCATCTCATAATTCATTAAATTAAGCTCAAATGAACTTAAAATTTTTATGTCACCTCACTCACATGTCAATTAAGACATTAGAGGAGAAAATGTGATTTTTCAATTTTTAATTTAATTTATATATTTGTTTTAGTGAAAAATAGGGATTTTCAATGAAAATTTCACAACATGACCAAGAAGAATTTTTTGTCCTTAGAAAAATTATGGGAGGTTTCTACAGACCAGAGGACCACTTGAACCAATTTTCGTGATTTTTTGAATTATATTTTATTTATTATAATTATTTTGAGTTTTAGAGTATTAATTAATTATAAAATAAAATTAAAGTTGAAAATTGAGTTTTATATTTTACTTAAATCCCTCTGATCCCAGGGAACTCAGAGAAACAAATTTTATATTTGGAAAATCCATTCTTTAATATTAAAAATTACCCTAAGCCTTTAAAATTCAATATCTTTACTTAGAGACTTGGGAAACATTTTTGGTTGGTTCCTAAGTGATTAGGGGACCAAATGTGACATTTTTATGAATTTTAATATTTTTGATATTTTTATAATTTTTTAATTATTAAAATATTCAAAATAAGGTGAAAGATGAAAATTTTAGAAAAATTTCAATTTTAATTTTCTTGGGTTCCTCTAATACCAGAGAGGCCTCAAAACCAATTTGGTGAATTTTTGAAATGTACTTTGAGTTTTATGAATTTTTTAATTTCAAAAATGGTTATGTAACTTGAATAATCCATTTAGTGAGTTAAATCATTTCCAATTGACCTGAAATTTTTATGTGGGATTCCCTTGACCCTAAAGATCAGTGAAGAATTGATTTCATGTAATTTTGATGTCTCGTTGTTTCAAATTAATTTAATTTCAATTTTGGGGTTTTAGCCAAATTAGGGTTTGTTTAAATGAATTAAACCAAGTTACAATTTTCCTAGGGTCCTCTGGTCAAGAGATACTTCCCTTAATTTTTCCAAATTTTTATGAGCAACATGCTAATTTTCACAATTAATTTTACACAAAATGACTCTGAACTTAGAAAATAGATAACTTCCCATAGACATGGCCTCTGACCTTGAAAAATTCAGGGAATGTTCCCAAGATCAGAGGCTACAAAAGGCCTATGGTCTCATGCCATGGTGAATTTTGCATGCTAATGGAGAATTAAAACATTCAGAACAATATTAAATTAATTAAAAATCACAGACTCAACAAAATAACTTGATTCTTTTTCCACATTGTTCTCCTCTGTTCACTGAGCAAGAGGGTATTTTTAAATTATTTTCATGATTTTTCTATGCAAAGTTATTCATTTTTAAATTTCAGAGTATTTAATTAAATAGAAAATCCCTAATTTCCTACTTAAGTGACGCGGCGCCGTGTCATCCTCAGCAGATCCAAAACTCCACGCGTCGCGATTTGATTCGGCGCCGCCATCTGAGTCAGCGTGCACTTTCCGTTCCGCGGTTCTGTTCGACTCCATCTCCGCCTTCCATTCGATACAAACTCGATCGAACGGTCTCTGGTCATCGTCTCCATCTAGTTCATCCCGAGAGCCGTCCACCCTAGAACCTTAAGATCTCGCTCATTTCTCAACCAAATCGCATGAGGTTTTATCCTATGTGTTCATCTAAATGAGAGCTACAGATCCATAAGGCTAATATGCATTGAAATTGAATCAAACAAAAAGGAGAATCGCTGGAAGCTCGGGAGCAAAAGAAGTTTTAATACCTTGGTCCAAGAGGTGAAGCCTCGATTGGATGTGCTCGGCACGTTCTTTGGAGTCCCAAAAGCCTACGGATGAAGCCTCGAGCGATGGTGAAATGTCTGGCTATGAAAGTGACCAGACCCAATTTGGTGTTCTGGCCGATAGAACAAATGGTTGGCCTGGTGAGGGGGCTTTCAGTGGTGAACTTCTTCTCTACCTCTGGTGAAGGTGTGGGAAGGTTTAATTTGGTTTCTGTGGAGTTTCAGTGAGTGTCCTGGTTTCTGGCCTGAAATTGAACTCCAAAATTGAGCTCAATTAGTGGGGATTAAGGCAGGAGGACAGTGGGGCTCTTCTTCTCTAGGCTGGGAGAAGGTTTGGGGGAGTTCCGTGAGAAAAATTTCAACACCTTTGGCAAGGCCGAAGGGTGTGGGTTTTATAGCCATGGCTGCCTGGTGGAGCTCAGGGTCAGGCAATGAGTGGTTTAGGCCGCTTAGGTCAAGGACTGAGCAGGCAAGGTGGCTGCAGAGGAGATGGCTCACTGCTAAGGTTCAATTTTGAAGTTTCAAGGAAAAGGGGGTGCTCGGGCGTGGTTGTTCTGGCGGCTGGGGTGGCTGGCAAGGACAGTAGGCGGCTGGGCAGGCTGAGGAGGAGTGGAGGAGAGGCTCGGGTGCATTAATTGGGCTGAGGAGGTTGCTTAAGGAGAGTTGGAGGATGGGACTTAGCCTTTAGCAAATGGCTAAACCCAATGGTCCCAAGTGGTGGACCATTGGTCCATGGCTCAAGGGGCATGGGTTGGGTCAGATCAAACCCACCTTAGGAGGCCTAGGGTTGGCTGTCAAGAGGTTGACATGATCAAATTTGGTTTGGTTAAGTTCAATTTTGGTCATGTGTGCACATGGGTTGGTTTGGATTCAACATGGGCTAGCTTCAGTTTTGGTTTGATTTAGGTCCAAATATCTTGAGCAAAAATTTGTAAATGATTGCCATGAAGAATTTTCATGAAGACATGGAATGGTTTTGAGTTCAATTGAGAGGTCAATATGGTGGATTTTGGGACTTTGATCAATTTGGGTAAGGTTGGGTCTCTAAGTTGGCTTAAGGTGGGGTTTAGACCCAATTGAATGTTTCAAATGGTCTAGGGGAATGTATTGAAGAGTTCCCAACATCAATTGGGAGGAAATCTTAGGATTAGGCCAATCAATTGGGTAGATTTAGGACATGTGTTCAATTTGGGTTAAAATGGGTGTTCTTAGTTTTCAAATGGATTTAGGCTAGACTTGGGCTCAAATTGGGATAATTGAATGTTACATGGGTTTCATAGGAGTGCCATGGAAGGTTTATGATTGAAATTTGGGGGGGAATGGTTGACATTAGGTTAATTGGGGAATTTTGGATTAAATTGGCAAAATTGGGGATTTTGGATTTCAAATGGAATTGAACTCAAATGTGAATCAATTTGGGCTTGAATTTGGTTTAGATTGGTATTGGGGATGTTGAATTAAAGTTTAGAATTTAATTTGGGCAAAATTGAGGTTAAATGGGTTGATTTGGTTTAACATTGGGTCCACATGGGTTAAAAATGGGTCAAATTGGGGATTTTGATAAAATAGGGTCAAATTGGCAAAATTAGGTTATGGTGTAGTTGAACAAAATGAGTTTCGGAATTTTTGGGATTTTCTGAATTTTTTGGGAATTTTTGGAATTTTAGTCTAAAAGGGTATTTTAAGGTATTTGAAGGTTATTTTAGGGGTATTAGGGTATTTTGGTGGATTTAAGAGGTGTGAATTGTTTTAAAATGATTTTTAGGAATTTTAGGAATTTTGGGTAATTTTTAGGAAATTTTGGAGAGTTTTTGTAGTTGTAGGAGCAATTTATGTAATTTTAGGTAGGTTTAAGGACCCAATGTCAAAACCGGAAATTTTGGGAAATTGGAATTTTGGTTAAGGTTGATTGGAGTGAAATGGTTTAGATTGAGCCATGGACCAATGTTAGTGTTCACTTTGAACATCTCATATATTGTTCCTAACCCTCTTAGCCGAGGGCTAGGGGTTTGGATCCATCCATATGAGTGTTCTAATGAACCAGGAGTCAGGATTATGTAAAGATAGTTCAGGGTTTAGGATGTGTGTAGGGAGTGCAGTGTGTGCAAGATAGTCCTCACCAAGACCAGGCCACCCAGGGGAGTCCTAAGGCTTGAGCATCCTATAGGAATTCATCATTGTCTTCCTGCTGTTGACCTCATTTTTGATGAGGTCTTCTCTTCTTCTCTTTAGTACTTAGGATCTAGCCTTAGGCTTTTCCTTTGACTATCTTAGAGGACTAGAATTGGGATCCACCATCTAGAATTTCAAACCACTTCTTAACTCCTCGCAAACTCCACAAACTCGACCGTAGACCCCTAATCACCTAGAGGGTTGAAATCGAGTGTGGAAGTTTAAAGGATGAGTTCCTATAGGACTCTTTGGCCTTAGGACCGCCTCTGGGTGGCTCGGCTGCAGTGAAGGGGCTGACTTACACACACACTACACTCATACACTACACTTCCATACACCTCCTAAAACCACACCTATACCTAACTCGACCTCCTGACTCATGTAAGTGATTCACATGGATGGTCCTTAACCCCTAAGCCCTTGGCTAAGAGGGTTAGGAACAACATAGTGGATGCCTCAAATGAGTCCCTTTTATGGCTCATGTGGGTTTGATATGGCTTCATGGCTCAACCAAAATGATTTTATTCCACTTATATTCACCCAATCTTCAATTTTCCAAAATTTCAATTTTTACCCCGGACCCTACACCCGCCTAACCTACCCAAAACCTCAAAACCACCCAAAATTTGCAAAATCACCTAAATTACCCAAAATTCCTCAATACCAATCCTAAACATTTTCTCCCCACTCAAATTGATCATCCATAACCAAAAATACCAAAAATTCCAAAAATACCTCCCAATACCCTCCAAATACCCAAAATACCCCTCTTAGCCTCAAAAATCCAAAAATTCAGAAAATTCCCAGAAAATTCCAGAAAATCCCAAATATTCCCAATTTCATTTTGTTCAACTACACCATGGGCCAATTTTGTCAATTTACCCCACTTTTATCAAAACCCCCAATTTGACCCATTTTAACCCAAAGTGAACCCGATGTCAAACCTAACCTACCCAATTGACCCAAATTCTGGTCCAATTCAATTCTAAACTTCAATTTAACATCCCCAACACCAATCTAGACCAAATCCAAGTTCAATTTGATTGACATTGGGATCCAATTTCACTTTTGGCCTTAAAGACCAATTTGGACCCATGACCCAAACTTAACCCAAACTCACCCAATTCAACTCCAATTAACCCCAAATCTTTTCTAAACCTTCCTTAACATCCCCATAAACAAAACACTAACATGATTTGCCCAAAATTTAGACCCAAACCCCACTCAAATTCAACCCAAAATCAAAAGCCCAATTTTGACCTAAACCTAAACCTAGCCCAAATAGACCCAAACCTCAAAATCAAAACCTAACCTAAGCCAAAACCTCTTTGAAACACTCCCATAAACATTTCCCAACATTAATTTTACATCAATTTCAACTCTAGCCCAACTTTGGCCCATGGTAGCCCATTTTGGCCCACCTTAGCCTCTTTACCAAAAGGCCCATATCCAACCCAATTCAAACCCAAATCACCTCAAATTTGTTTCAAACCACTCATGACACATCCCTAAACCAAACTGAACAATTATTTGGCCCAAGCCTTTACCAAAATTTCATCCCAAAATCCATTTTAAAATTCAAAAGCCCACTTTCCTAAACCTTCCTAAAAGCCCATTTCCTTCAAAATTCAAAAGCCCAAATCATCCTAAAGCCCATACGACATTTCCCCTCATCATACTTTCAATTAAACTCAATACCTAAGTCCTAAAATCATCATTAAGCCATTCCAAATCAAGCTTCATGAAAATTCTCCACCAAAATACCAAAATTCCTAAATTCTATTTCCATGAAATTGACTAAACTTTTCCCAAGCCAAATGGAGCCAAATACAAGCCATGAACAAGCCACATGAAGCCATGGAAGGTTTGACATGTGATCAAGCCATTAATGGCAAAAGGAGGAGCCTCTTTTAAGCCCCCTTAAAAAGGTTTTAACCCTTTTAATGCTTCACCTTAATCCATGATTAATCAAAATATTCATGGATGGTGACCTCTCCACCCTTTTCTAGCCGATTCACTCGATCCTCCCTCAGCCCAAATCAACCATGGGGAGGTGAACCAAGCCCATTTTCAATGGGTTGACCAAACCAAGTGCAAAAGAAGCCACCTCCTCATGCCATTTTGATCCAACCACTTTACACATGTAAGGCTTCAATTGAATTCACTAACTTCAACCCCTGACCTCCCTGGCCTTGAGGGTGACCCTTGCTGCCGGCCGACCACCCGGCCGCCGGAAAACACCATGGCCGAGACATGGGGAGGAGCCAAACCTCGGAATTCCACCTTCGTCGAGCCGCCCCATGCCCAATGGCCACCATAGTCGTTCTTCCCATGCCGCAGCAACGGCGATCCCAACCCTCGGCCATCCCCGCGAGGCTCCCCGACCACCTCTATTTAAACCCGACCCCTCACGGCCATGGAAGAGAGTTGCATAAACCTCGCCGAAACTCCGCCAAAATTGTTCCAAACCCTACTCCACACTTAGAGCGAGTTGATCCCCAGGTGTCAATTTGCCCTAATCCCCACCGACGAATCCAATTTCTCAACCGAAATTTCACCCAAAAACCAGGACATCTCCTCACGAGTGAGCCAATTCCCAAATTGATTGGTCCTACACCTTCACTGGACCGAGGAAGAAGTTTCCCACCGAAAGCCCCATCTCCGGAGCCACCCGGTTGCTCCGGCCTCCAAGCTTTGTGATCGGCCGTGGTCACTTTCCTAGCTAGACAATTCACTGTGCCGAGGACTTCATCCGGAGCTTACTTGGACCCAATCGAAGGTGACACAACTCTCGGATCGAAGCTTCACTTCTCCGAGCAAAGGTATGGACTCCCTCTTCTTCCCGAGCTTCCGGAGATTCTCATTTTAATTTGAGTCGATTTAAATGCATGTTTACCGTATGGATGTGTTCGTCTCTTCAAGACGAATCCATAGAGCATAAGAACACGAAAATCCATCGAGAATCGAGTGAGTTCTTAGGGTTAGAGTGTGGACGGTCACGGGATCGCACCGGCCGTAGACGATGACCGAGAACCGTCGGATCGCGCGTGTATCGGATGGACGGCTTGGATTGCGTCGGACCGGCGGATGGTGCGTGAACCGCGGGGCCCCGGCGGCCGAGTCGGATGGCGGCGTCGAATGGGAGCGCGCCGCGTGGTCGTTCGGAGATGCCGAGGATGACGGGCGCCGCGTGGATAAGTAGGAAATTAGGGATTTTTCGATTTATTTAAATACTCGAACTTTAAAAATTCATATCTTTGTGTAGAAAAATCACAAAAATAAAATAAAAATACCCTCTCGCTCGGTGAACGGAGGAGAATAATGTGGAAAAGAAATTAATTAATTTTGTCCAAGTATTTTATTTTTAATTAATTATTTACTCCTCGCACATTTTCAATTCTCCATGCATTCATACAATTCACCATGACATGAGATCATAGAGCTTTGAAGCCTCCGAACTTGGGAACATTCCCCGAATTTTCCGAGGTCGGAGGCCACCTCCGTGAAAAGTTATTGATTTTTCAAATGCATGTTCGTTGTTTTGAGTATTTTAATTCCAAAAATTAGCATGTTGTGAAATAAATTCTAGGAAAATTTGTTGATGTTCCTTACGACTGAGAGAACCCTAGGAAAAATAGGACTTGGGTTAATTCACTTAAGATAACCCTAATTGGCTTAAACATCCAAAATAGACCCCTAATTAATTAGAGCTAACCATACATCAAATTGACTTGAAATCAACTCTCCACTGATCTTTAGGATCAGAGGAACCCACCATAAAAATTTGAAGTCAATTGGACTTGATTAGCTCTATTAAATGGGTTGATTAGGCCATTTAGTCATTTTAAACTTTAAAAATTCATAACTTTCAAAATACCTTTCAAAAATTCACCAAATCGGTTTTGGAGCCTCTCCGATATCGGGGAATTTAAGAAAATTAAAATTTCAATTTTCTAAAAAAGTTAATTTTTTAGTATTATTTTAATATTTTAATAATTAAAAAATAATAAAAATCACAAAAATAATAAAATTCACCAAAATGTCATATTTTGAAATTTAATCACTTAGGAACAAACCCCATATTTTTCTTAGGTCTATTTAATGAGATATTAAATTTTAAAGCCCTAGAGTAATTTTAAAATTAAAAAAATGTATTTTCTAGCATTTTCACTAAAATAATTATAATAAATCAAAGAAAAATCAGAAAATTGTAAAATTTGGTTCTCTGGAATCCTTGATATCAGAGAGAGTTTTAAAAATTTTAAAATTCATTTTTCAACTTATATTCTATTTTTAAATTAATTAATACTCCAGAACTTAAAATAATTTTAATAAATAAAATATAATTCAAAAAAATCACAAAAATTGGTCCAAGTGGTCCTTCAGTCATTAGGAATGTCCCATAATTTTCTTAAGGACAGAAACTTTCCCTTGGTCATATTATTGAATTTTCCTTGGAAATCCTTATTTTCCATCAAAAATAATTATATAAATAAATTAAATACGGAAAAATCACATTTTCTCCTCTAATGTCTTTATTGACATATGAGTGAAGTCACATAAAAATTTCAAATTCATTTCGAGCTCAATTTAGTGAGTTATGAAATTATTAGGCTTGAAGGGCAAAATGGTAATTAAAATTTTAACCCTTAATTAAAACTTTAGGCTTAATAAAATTAATAAGTAAAATATTTGATTTTAATCTGATTTGGATGATTGAAATTTAGATAATTAAAGGGTAGAAACCTACTAAACAATTTAAAATAATTGAAATAAACCTTAATTAAATAATTAGTTAAATTTGGAAGAATAATAAAATTGGAATTATTAAAATAGGGATATTATTAGGAGGAGATTTATTCTTTAATTTAAAAATCCCTAAATTAATCATCCCAATAATATTTAATTCCTAATTAAAATGATAATCCAAGTTTAAGATTTAAAATGCTAAAAGACTTAATCATTAAATTAAATTAAAGTTAAATTATTTAAAACAAATTCCTTTAAAATTAAAAATTAAATTAAAAATTAAGAATTAAATTAAAATAAATTAAACTAAATTAAATTAAATTAAATTAAATTAAATTAAATTAAATTAAATTATATTATATTAAATTAAATTAAATTAAATTAAATTAAATTAAATTAAATTAGATTAGATTAAATTATATTATATTATATTATATTATATTAAATTAAATTAAATTAAATTATATTAAATTAAATTAAATTAAATTAAATTAAATCAAATTAAATTAAATTAAAACTAAATTAAATTAAATTAAATCAAATTAAATTAAATTAAGTTAAACCATATTATATTAAATTAACTTAAGTTAAATTAAATTAAATTAAACCATATTAAATTAAATTAAGTTAAATTAAATTAAATTGAACTAAAAATAACATTACCTAAGACATGAAGAATTCAAAAATAAATCTAAAATAACTTGAACACTATTCCAAACTTAAATCATTAATTTGAACTTAAATTTGAATCACAAATCATTAAATATCATTTTGCCCTTAGGAGCTCTTACTAGCATAACTCCTAAACGGAGCGTTAAGTGAAATGACACTTCACTTATAGGATATTCAAATGTCCTAGTTCACTGAGCAAGACAACAAAACTTAAACTCTCGGACGATTAATTCATTTGTATAATTAAATCCATTTGGACTTAAAACAATCCTGAAATATTGAAAAGATGTTTAAGATTCGTCTTAAGCACTTCCTCAATATGATAGGATATTTATAAGAACAATTTGACTTAGTTGTTCTTCGATGAAGAAAATCGTCCTCAAACTAAAACACAAGAACCTAGACGTCATAGGAGATGACTAGCTATAGGATTAGGAACTTGGTAGAAAACCATAACCCTTCCCTTAGCTTTACCTAGGAACTTACTTTAAATGTTTAAATATTCTAACGGTGTTTTAAGTGCAGCTTGGGATGACGGGAAGACCCTCCAGGCACACTTTTATTTTATTGTGATTTACTTTACGGCAATTTATTTAATCGCGTTGCACTTTACCTTTCTTGCATGATAAACAACAGTTGCATGAAAACCTACACCTTTAGGACGTAAACCAAACCGGAACCCATAACTAAATTAAAAGACACTACAAGATAAAATTCACCGCCACAACATTCAAAATATAAAACAACTCAAAATTTAATCACAAACGTAACAACAAAACTACAAATACAACTAAATTAAAACGTCTCATTGAATGATCGGGAATACCTCGGATGATGTAACCCACGTGTTGCTAACTGGATTTCCCACGGCCTAAATGAAAGTGCGGAACTCATTTAGTTGAGTTTAGCAAATTCATCTGGACTAAGTGAATTCGATGAAAATAACGGTGCCGGGATGACGGAACCGTGGGATCTTAATCGGTTCTGTTTAATCAACTTTAAGATTTGTTTTAATTAAAACATAAAAAACACATGGAAATGAAGACTTTCTCTAAAACCAAACACTTCTCTCATCTCCTGATTTATGACTTCTAAAACTAAACCTCCGCAACAACAAGGAGCTCGGAGCATGGTGGGCGAGCACGGCCATCGTCGTCGACAAAACTCGAAATCTACATCAAGCAAAACTTTCTTAGAATTAAATAACCAAGCCATAGGACTTCGAGGTAGTTTGCCTAGGGCAACATAAATCCTCAACTCTTCGTTAGGCATTTGCATGATCATATCATGTAAATTAAGCCCTAACCGGTCTTAGGATTTCTGAGGTAGTCGTCCGATACGATATAAACCCTCACATCTTCGAGGCAATTTGTATGACTTTATCATACGAATATAAGTCCTAACTAATTATAATTGGCAGGATCAAAATACTAAATAAACATTATGACCTTCCTAAATTCAAGCCAAACAATAGGATAGTCGGGAAATTACCAAAGTTCGCTTCGGATCTGTGATTTCTCCTACCCTTCTTCCTTTGGACTCCTAAAATAAAATGTTCCAAATTTGATCCATTCCCTATCGAAATTCAAAAATTCAATCCCTCGAAAACTTAAACTTTGAAATTCTTGAGAGCAGAACTACCGATTATTATCGAGAGTTTTCTTAGGTGATTTCCGTCACTTAAGATGTAATTAACTATAGGGGCTCGCCCTTATAGAGAACTTTAAGAACCCGAGTAATATAAACCCCGTTTAATGTTTTCATATTAAACGGGGAACTTGTTCGGCTTATAAAATTGGTTCGCGGACCAAACGGATGTCATAAATCTTCTAGTTTATTTAATCGAGCCTCATCATCAAACAATGTGTCTATTCTTCGGGATAGGTACATGGTTTGTGATGTGGTGCTCGTTTATATAAACTATTCGGGATGTGAGATCGACTTTGATTTCATATCTTAAAATTTTCAAATTTAAAATTATTTTCAAAATCAAATACTACTTTTCAAATTATTTATTTAAATTAAATTAAAATTCGCCGACAATTTCGTAGGCGACCCCTTTTCAAAATAAAACACATAACCTAAAAATATGCCGAAAATTTCTGGCGACTCCGCTGGGGAGTAGTTCCTCTCTCCATTTTAATCAAATAGTTCTGCTTTCAAAAATCGGTAGTGTATCCATGTCCCTAATGGATCAAACTACCCTTCTTTCCGTTGGAATACTATGTTCATTTCTCGTCTTGAACGAGTATAGCCAACATTCTCTCGGATTTAGGAGCCACTCGTTTAGACACCCCTAAACGAGAGAGGTTCCGAGATCCTTTTACCTCATTTCGAGGTGGGGTGGACCTCCAATAGGTGTTAGTTTAGGGGTAATCCTTCGAGTCGAGAAGTCTTGCATAAGACTTTCTTTTCCTTTCCAACTCTGAATCAGATTCATTACCTCCTCTACACCTTTGAACATTCCGTTCTAAATAAACAAACCTTCTAATGAATGACTCTTTTAATAAATATACAAGAACAAGAATGTGTTCGGACTCTTTTCGATTCATTTCTTTTCGTCCCGATGAGAAGGAGCACAACTTGGGATCGACAATCGAATCTACCTTGCGAAATGGAAGCCCCAAACCGATTTTCTCCTTCACCAACGGATCTGGACTTCGCCGTTTACAGGGGATGAGCCGCCCGACAATGGGATCATCCGGTTTGGACAAGGATTCGAGAATACAAATGTCAAGATCGCCGACGTTACCCTTTTCGCACCGATGGACAAAGTGTCGAAGCCGAGAAACCCATGATCGAATTCAACCTTAAATCAACTCAAGAATTTCCCCTCTGCGAGTTCGAGAGGAGTACCGCTCGTCCATAGAAGGACCGTTATCTCTACCCCCACCGGTCTAGTCGTCTCGCACCTACCCCGGCTCCCGCCAAACCGAAGGGGAAGGAAGTCCAAATTTGTAACGAGCATGTTACCGCGGAGGGTACGGATTTCCGTGCAAGACCTTCGTTTTTGAAATTGGGTCCAGCTCAAGGGTTCCACCCCTAACACGGACTCGCGAGGAGAAACAGAGGCGGGAAGATCGCCGAAAGGCCGTAGCCGCCGAAGTCGCTTTCCTGAAGAAATTCCCGAGTACACACCACTACCCGAATACATACCATCGTCCGAGTATACACCCCTTTTGGAAGGGAGCGCATTCCATCCCCTTTCCGCCGCAGCTCGACGAGGAAAATGTCCGCAGGATCGCCTCTACATTACCTCGGCCCGCATACTATAACGACAACAGAAAGAAGAGGGCTAGGGTTACACCACTCGCCCGATTACGGACTCGTGATCGAAAAGTTAGCGAAGAAGGAAAGATGCCCCGTGTCGGAAATTTTAAGAAGGATAGGGCGGGTGCCGCCCAAATCTCGTCTTGGGCCGCGAGTAGAATCCGCTATCGCCGCGGAAGAACCAAATAAGAAAATGAAGGCTAGCCCACCTGTTGTTGTTTCGGGTTTACGGATCGTGGAGGATACCACCTTCCAAAGCATTCGACCGACGGACCTTCCGGTCCCAGGCCTTCGTCGCTAGAAGGATGGTATGGCGTCCCACTACCGGCCGCTAAGACCGAAACAACGACTCGAAAAGGAAAGTCTCGTCAGGAGACTCGAGTCCGAAGAAAGTGCTACCTGCAGAGAAGGGAACTCATGAGAAAGAAACTCGACAATTATCACATGACAACCGCAAGGATGTACGGAAAAGACCACTAGAAGATGCTATGGAAAAGCTAAGAACCGATATTCGGCGACTAGCAAGGAAAGAGAGAAAAAATTCGGAGATGAAGTTGACTCGTCGAGTTCATGGATGATGAGTATGCGAGAAATTAACATGGTAGAAACACGAGCTTCGTCGGCTTCACAAGGTGCTCCCTGCACTGCAGAAGAGAGGAGCCGGAAGTAATGAGGAGGCGACTTCAAGAGAAAGATGATACGATCGCCCGGATGGCGAAAAGGATGGAAGAGATGGCCGCAGCCCTAGCCACTCTCCAGAGTCAGGTTCAACCCCAAAGAGAAACACCCCCGGAAGTTATTCACATTGTAGACGGAGGAAAGGAGATTACATCCGTCAACGGGGATGATCAATTAAAGAAGGATGCAACACAAATCATGATTCCGGAGAAGGATATTAAGAGCTTGGTGGAACGACAGGTGCGAGAAGCCTTAGCACAATCAAAGAGCGGGACATCCATTCGGACGGGTAGACCTTACCCCGAAGAATTCGACGCCGTCCAATATCCGAAGGGCTTTGTACCACCTCCGTTCAAGACCTTTGATGGAACCGGAAACCCTCGACGACATGTTGCACATTTTCGTGCCGCTTGTTGCAATGCCGGCGGAAGTGATGCTTTACTCTTCCGACAATTTGTCGCGACTCGTCGAGGATCGCCTTTGATTAGTATGCGGAATTACCAAACGGTTCGGTGAAGACATTTTCGAATTAGAGAACCTCTTCATCAAGCGATTTGTCGGAGCTCGACACCACATCACTATAGGTGATTTAGTGGTAGAGAAGCGAAGCCGAATGAAACCTTGGTGGACTACATACATCGATGGAGGAACCTAAGTATGAAGTGTGAGCCACGATTATAAGAACGAAGATGCGATCGGCATTTTACTAAAAAGCATCCATGGCCCGATAAGCACTTCTCCTCAAGGGATTTACTATTAAGACTTTCGAGAAGTTGTTAAGCAAGGCCGGAAGCTTGCAAGAGGAGGCGAAGCAATTAAGTTTCACCGATAAAACGGATAAACGAAGCCCGTGAAAACCTTTGAAAAGAAGTCCGGATCGTTGCGGCAGTCGACAAAGGCAAGCAACCGATACAAATATCATCGAATGGCCGCAAGCAACCTCAACGGAATTACCAAGAACCCCGACCCAGCTATCGATCATCTCAACAAGTATGAACAACCGCCTCGTCCGCAACGTACGTTAAGGGAACTTCCGAGCGAGGAGTATCCGTTCAAGAATGAGGCAGATGCCGAAAATGTTCCGCGAGCTTGATGAAGACTCCGCATTTCCAACTACCGGAACCTAAGAGACCGTAAGACGTCGACAAGAAAGGTGATCCCAACTTTCGCCCTTACCACCGGATGCTTGGGCATAAGATAGAAGATTGTATTACCTTCAAGAGTTGGCTCAACGACAATCTTCGGAAAGGGAATATAACGATCCCGAAGGAGTACATGAAGGAACCCCAGAAAGGAGGTTCCGTCAATGTTATCTCGACGGATCTCATTGTTCCGATAGATCCCTATGCGACTGATGATGGATGGGCTACCGCTTGGACAAAGTCTTCGAAGAAGATTTTAAATCGCATCCAAACCACTTCGGTGCGAGCTTCAGCTCAGAGTTCGAAACCTGTTAAGTCGGCGCTATCACTTGCGATAGAAGAACAACCTCAACAAGAGATAATTGAAGAAAAGAAGAAAATTGACGAAGAAGAGAAGACTGAGGCACCTAAGGCTGGACTAGGGGCCGCTTATCCTAGGATAGTTGTTTCCGATTCGGGGGAGAAATCCCTCGAACCTCCGACTTTGTATGATTATCCGCCCACTCCGATGGGATCTTATAATGATGAGGGTTATGGCGTTGGCTACGTTTTGACTGTTTCTAATGATTACGTAACTAGCGACAATCAACCTAATCCGGACGTCGATTCCGATACAAATAACAATTCTCAAATCATACACAATCTCGACGATCACAATGATGAAGAAGACATCCACCAGGAAGGCTACGAGAGTTCAACAAGCGACGAATCTATTTGCGAGTTTCGAGGAACCCCAATCACAATAGAGTTAGAGCCTTCGTACTCCGAAGCTAATCCTGAAGAACCTGTCGTCCCGATTCGGGAAGAGACACCAAGCAAACTCAATGCTAAATTCGAAGAAATCACGAAGTCAACTTAAGAAGTGGAAGAGTTCTACCTCCGAGAATGGGTCCAAAAGACAAAGGAAAGCAGGTGGTTGTTCAAGAAGAACCAACCCCGGCAGAAGAAATACCCATTCGAGAAGAAAACGAGGCACATGAAAACAAAGTGGATTACAACGTGCTAGCCCATCTTAGGAAACTACCAGCCAAACTGAGCATCTACGACGCTCTCATCTTATCAAAGGAGATGAGAGAAGCTCTGATCAAGGCCTTACTTGATCCAGAAATTTGCTTAGCTCGAATGGCCGGAGAGTCCTTAGATGAGGTTTGCTCGTTAAAGGAACGACGAGGTGTTACCTTCACGGACAACGACCTACTACTTGGGACGACGGACCACAACCGACCGTTGTACATTTCGCTTACAATTGGGAAGTTTACACTCTCCAGAGTATTGGTGGATCCAGGAGCATCAATCAATATAATGAATCTTCGAACGTTAGCATACTTAGAAATTGATGCTCGCGAGCTCGAGGCGGACAAAATGTTATTAAGATGATTCAACCAGAAAGGAGAAAGAGCCCTCGGCTCAATAACACTGCTAATGAAGACCAGTGACTTAGCAAAGACAACCGCGAAATTTCACATAATTGATTCAGAAACGTCGTTCAACGCTCTACTGGGCCGACCATGGATACATGAAAACAGGATGGTACCATCATCTCTACATCAATGCATCAAATACTACGACGGAGGGGAACAGTGTATTAAAGGTGACTTACAACCGTTCTCCGTACATGAAATCGGAATCCATGAAGATGCAGCTTATTATGCACCTCCGAAGAAAACAAGTCTTCTCCGGAGATACTATAACAAATGAAGCAAAGGAAATTTGGGACAACGAAGAACCCGAAGTTCTAGTCCAACAGCCACTCACCACTCCCTTACGGCGAGATGGTGAAGGTTTCTCCACAACTCGCATCCGAGGACGAGGCCGGGGACGAGGTCGTGGCAGTAGACGTTAGGACGATCGGGACGAGGAAACCGACCATCAATGTCGATTGGGAAGATAGTTCTGAAGAAGAAAAGAAATCAAACAAGAAGTAGCGACAATAAGTCGAAAGAAGCCGCAATTCAAAATCCCTATTGAAGATGAAAGAAACGAAGAATATAAATCGATGTACGAGAAGATTAACCACTATGTACATACTATGACCCTGACCCCAATCCATTCTAATAAGATCGAGGGTATGGAGGTCAAAGAGGTACGTAGCGGTGGTGCAAAGCCCATCAAATTCTACCGTGGTGCTCCTTCCTCCAAAACCGAAAATAATGTACAACTCAAGATGCTACTTCATCGAATTAATGGAATCGCCTTCGAGTGGTACTCTCCCCGTGTTCAAAATTTAATTCGGCGTGGTTTCTTACCTCGAAAATGGACAAAAGGTCGATCACAACATTTTGAAAAATTATGGAATAACTCCGGTCGTCCACCCAATTCAAAACTTGGTCTCGGATTCGGCACGGTAGGATCGGCCGACGATACCGAATTTTGCTTGGTTGTCACCGCGAGTCTAATGAAAACCGCATGGAAACTACGAAGAGCTCGAAGATTTACAAATTGGAGATGCTCCACCAGAGTTCGAAGAGGAGATCAAATCTACAATAGATGAGTTAACGGAAGTTAACTTAGGTACTAGCGAAGAACCTAGACCTACCTTTGTTAGCTCCTTACTCAATAAAGAAGATTTTGAAGAAATAATTAAGTTATTAATGGAATTTAAAGACTCGTTTTGCTTGGAGCTACGATGAGATGCCGTGTTTAGCTCCGGAGGTCGCAATCCATAAGCTAGGGGTGGATCCCCGTTCGTTCCAGCCGTACAAGGTCCCGTAAGGATGCGTCTAGAAATCGAACAACAAGTCATACTCGAAGTTAAAAAGCTAATAGACGCTAAATTTGTCCGTGAAGAACAATACCCGACTTGGTTAGCCAACGTGGTACCGGTCGAGAAGAAGAATGGTCGGATCGGAATTTGTGTGGATTTCGTAGATTTAAACAAGGCATGTCCGAAAGATGAATTTCCTCTACCGATCCCGTAATTAATGATCGACATTGCTTCGACGCATGAAATATTCTCATTCATGGATGGATCTTCGTGATACAACCGGATAAAAATGGCTCCGAAGATGAAAAACTTACAAGCATTCGTAACGCCGATCGGGGTATATTGCTACACAAATGATGCCATTCGGATCGAAGAACGCAGGAGCAACCTACCGTAGAGCGATGACAAGAATTTTTGATGATCTCATCCACAATCAAGTCGAATGCTACGTGGATGATGTGGTCATCAAAAGCAAAGTAAAGGAAAACCACCGTATGATTCGAGAATTGTTTTCGAACGATTAAGACAATTTAACCTTAAGATGAATCCCTTAAAATGCGCCTTCGGCGTCACCTCCGGGAAATTCTTAGGATTCGTTGTCCGACATCGCGGAATTGAAATCGACCCGTAAAAGATTAAAGCTATCTTAGAGATGCCACCTCCCGTAACCTTAAAACAACTACGATCTTTTCAAGGGAAGCCGGCATATCTTCGACGCTTTATCTCAAACTTGTCGGTAGGTGTCGACCTTTCTCGGCACTAGTTAAAAAGGACGCCAAATTTATTCGGGAAGAGAAATGCCGGAGGGCCTTCGAGGACATTAAACAATACTTAATGACACCTCCCGTCTTAGCAGCCCCGGCCTCGTGTAGACCGCTAATACTTTATACCGCGGCTTTAGACGACTCTCTCGAACCTCGTTAGCCTGTGTCAATGATGAGGGTAAAGAAAATGCTCTTTATTACCTAAGCCGTCGTTTATCGCCAACGGAAATAAGGTATCCCGCAATTGAAAAGCATTGTTTGGCCCCGATCTTCGCCGCTCAAAAGCTCGTGCATTACATGCTTTCTCATAAGGTCAACCCGATTTCGAAATTTAATCCATTGCAATACTTGATGACCCGCCCAACGCTTTCCGGCGGACTTGCTGGATGGTCAATGATATTATCGCAATTTGATATAACTTTCGTGCCTCTTCGTGCCGTAAAGGGACAAGTCTTAGCAGACTTCCTCGCAACACACCCTTTGCCGGCAGAATCGCCTCTCAATGACGACTTGCCAGATGAACAAATAATGAACCTAGAAGGTCCTGATGATCGACGTTGGGAATTATATTTCGACGGAGCATCTTCAGCACATAAAGACGAAGAATCGCAAGTGATAAGTACCCGTAAGGCGTGGATCGGATTAATCTTTATAACACCGGAGCGAGGGATGTTAAGATACTCCTACCACTTGACAGAGCCGTGCACAAATAACGAAGCGGAATACGAAGCCCTCATAACAGGACTGGAATTAACTATTCAAATGGGGATAACAGACATCAACATCTACGGGGATTCGCAATTAATCATTCAACAAATCGCCGGACAATACAGAATTTTAAAACCAAGACTCGAGCAATACTTCCAGTATGCCATACAAATTGCTGAACAGATTCCGAATGTGACGATCTACAAAATTCTCAAAAAGACAACGCTTTAACGGATGTGCTAGCCTGTCTCGCAAAAGAATTTCGCCTGTTTGCAAGATGAATCGGTGGAAGTGTCGGTTCACGGACGTCGAGTCCTATCACGACTCGACATGTACACGATACACAAATCGAAAAAGAAAAAGGATCAATTGCAAGCAAGTGACGTAAAACACAGAAGATCGGCGACAACCATTAATAGATTACTCGCAAGCGTGAAAACTACCGGACGATAGGTCGTTAACTCATCGGATCAAGAAAAGAACTCGTCCTACGCATTAGTAAACAATACGTTATACGTAAGGTCTTTTGATCAAATGTGGCTAAGGTGCCTAAGCGGGTCCGAGGCCCGTGAAATTGTTAAAGAGGTGCATTCGGGACTCGTGGCGCTCACCGCCGGGTCCGAAGATGAAAATGAAAATTAAAAGACTAGTGGTACTATCGGCCCTCGATAATGACCGACCGCATGAAAATCGCCAAGAGCCGTCATCGGTGTCAAGTGCACGGAGTGGTTCTACACCAACCTCCAAATGTGCTACATCCGACACTGCATCGTGGCCATTCGAATGTCGGGGCACGTATATAGTGGGTCCAATAGAACCACCGTCGTCAAAAGGACATCGCTTCATTCTTGCGGCTACTGATTACTTTTCCAAGTGCGCGAGGCAGCTCCACTTAGAGAAGTGAAAGCACATCACGTACTACAATTTTTCAAGAACCAAGTTGTTTACCATTTTGGAGTGCCGCGCAGGATCATCTCAGATAATGGGTCAGCATTCAGAAGTACGCAAATCAACAATTTTGTCAGGAGACATGGAATCGACTGGTGATATTCAACAATTTACTACCCAAGAGCAAACGGCCTGGCTGAGGCTTTTAATAAAACTCTCGTTCAAATTTTAAAGAAGACTTTGGACGATAATAAGAGAAATTGGCACGAGAAGTTGTTAGAAGCCTTATGGGCCTACCGGACAACTTTCGTAACTCCTACTCAAGCTACACCTTACGCTCCGGTGTATGGGTCCGAGGCAAGTGTTACCTTTAGAGGTCCAAGCCTTCCTTCACTCGGGATTGCAGCTTGCAAACAAACTCACGACGAAGAGAATGCCGATTACGACTAGAAGAATTGGAAAGCCCGGAAGGGAAAAGACTTGCAGCAGCAGCGAGAATTTAGAACTATACCAAGCTAAGATGGTTCAAGCCCATGACAGATCGGGTCCGCCTAAGAACCTTTAAGGTTGGTGACTTAGTTCTCGTTCTCAAAGACCTATTCTCGCGCACCGCAAGATAGGAGGAAAATTCGAACCCACTTGGGAAGGACCGTTTGTGGTCGAGGCGAGCCTACTCAGGAGGCTCCTACCGCGCTAGTGAACTCGCCACGGAGAACGACATATGCTTCCGATCAATGGACGATACTTGAAAAAGTATTACGCTACCTGATGTTTCGAAGGAGTGAATTTTCCATCCCTAGAAGTACGGGTGAAGTAATTACTTATGACTGGGTCCGAACCCAAAAATAACAAAAAATGTGCTAAAATAAATAAAATCATGATAATAAAGTTTTCTTTGTTTTCCCTCTTCCAAGTCAAAATCTCTTTCCTGATCTTTTCCCACTTCATTCTTGTTGAATATAAAAATAAAAAATTTTTGTCTTTAATAAACATTTTCTTAATGTTCTTGTTCTTAGATGCACCCCCGATCCTTTTCCTCGTCTTTTCACTGGGAAATGTCGAGCGGCGGTTGGTCCCGAACTTTAGAAATGGCGTAAGTCTTGCACTCGATGAAAAGAGGGTGAAAGATGGAGCGATAATAGAGATCGACTCGTACTTCGCACCGGCAGGCTCGCAATACGAGGAAAGTGACCGGGTCCCGATCGACCGAGAGGAATCGCCCGACCGACAAGAATGAAAGTGGGTGGCCCAAGCCACCAATCCAGACAGACAGAAAAGAAAAACGGACATCGAAGAAGACAAGAGAATCAAATCCGTAGTCGCTACAGCAGAGGGCGGACTTGTCGCCGCCGCGCCCACGTAAACTCGTGAAGTACGAAGAGCTACTCTCACAAGCAACTCAACGGAGAAACAAGAATCGCCGTATCCACAAGATGCTAACTAAATTAGCAACGGACCGGCGCGACGAGGAAGTTGCTACGCGCACATATACTTCGAGGATACCGGTTCGCCGGAACCCGAAAAAGGAGACCAGCTCCCGTGACGACGGAAGAGACCGCGAGAAATCTCAAGAGGAACGTAAGAAAGAAGGCTATTACGCCACCGGATGAAGCCGCCGTAATGCATGACCTTGTTGCGAAGCAACCCCGGAGGATGTCCCGACGGACATCATCCCCGAGGAGCCGAGGTATGCGGGAGAACGTGAAGGGATTGAGCCATATATCCCACAAGACGTCACCGTGGCCTCGCCATTTGCAAATTATTCCGTAATACGAGCTAGAAAGAATACGTAATGTCCGTAAGAAAACTTTTGAATACTTCGAGAGAATCGTAGGCGGGAGGATCAATATACTTGAAGGCCTCGAGCTACATACGTACGTGTTCTCGAATATGAACAACAACAAATCGTGGATCGCATCCGGGATTTGAAAAAGATGGGCTCGAGCGGGTCGCTTAAGAGAAAACACTTACTCGAACCCCGGAGATGGATGCCGTGGAAAGGGAGAATTACAATACAATGTGGATGCCGCTATAACTTCGCAGAGGACAGAAAGGTAACCCACCGGGGATACTCCGTCATGGCCAGGTGGATCCAATGCCATTAGTCATTAAAAGATGGTAAAAAGAATGATAACATGGGGGGTATTGCCGGCAGATTGCATACCCAACAGCTTGCATCATCAACATTTACAAGAAGGGTGATCGTATACCCCCGCACATAGATCACCACGACTTTGTCGACCTTTCGCACAGCTTCTTTTATGAACGAGTGTAATATCATGTTCGAATATGACCTCCGGATAAGTAGGCCCGTGTGAGTTCCGAGGGCCGAGAAAGATACCATTACCGTAGGTTCCGTCATGATACCGAAGGGCAACGGGCGTATATCGCTAAGCATTGCATACCAGGAGTACCAGTGAAGCGGATCTCGCTTACTTTCGAAGGATGGACGACAGGAAAGCACCTTACCACTTCCAACCGTACCCGGAGTTAGAGAGCCTCCGGCCTTACGAGCCGCGAGCTACATGGAAAATATCACACCTCCAACGTACATCCATACGGCATCCTTGCCAAGGATGGCTTGGAAGGTGATGTTATCGACCATGTACCTCACTATTCGGACATGGATTTTCGACGGATACCCTTTTGGATGAATCGACAAAGATCATACATAGTCCGTTTTGAGTCTATATGGATTGTATGAGATGTATTCCGGATCGAGTCGTACGATGTATCTTCAGCATGATTGGAATGAAAGTGACCATGTCACAATTTTGGCCTTCACCTCTTTTGTGCAAATTGACTGGGAAATGCCATTAAAAGTTAAATGAACTTCGAACAAAGAACAGAAAAGAAACAAAAAGAATACAAGAAAATTTTCCTTAAAATCTAAAAAATGATAAACTCCAAATTCACGATAAAATAAAATTTGAATCGATAAAAGACAAACAAAATGACCACAAAATCTCAATCAAATTTCAAATTCAATCTTTCCAAATTTCAAATCAAATCTCAATCAAATTTCAAATTCGATCTTTTCAGATCTCACATCAAACCTCAATCAAATTCAAACTTACCCTTCCAAATCTGAAATCCAACCCGTTCTACTCTCTCCCTTGTCCGGGAAGGAAGCGGTTGATTCCATCGACACGGATCGAATCCGATGGCGAGGAATCACATTCAATCCAAACCAGAGAACTTTCAATCAATTCTTCCGAATGGGATATGTAACATCTACATATTCCCTCCTAATCTATTTCCTTCCATGAAAGTCTTTTACAACTTTCATGAAATTCTCGAAACACCAAAATTCCACACTTTTCAAATCAACATTACAAATCGTTGCAAAGTCAATTACCCATCAAAATCAACTTTTCGAGGTCGAGGATTTTACATCCGAGACCGCACTCGCTTTAGGATTCTTTCCTATCGCACCGAAATACATCAAAATCAACTTTTCGAGGTCGAGGATTTTACATCCGAGACCGCACCGCTTTAGGATTCTTTCCCTATCGCACCGAAATACATCAAAATCAACTTTTTGAGGTCGAGGATTTTACATCCAAGATCGCATCGCTTTAGGATTATTTCCCTATCGCACCGAAATACATCAAAATCAACTTTTCGAGGTCGAGGATTTTACATCCGATACCGCACCGCTTTAGGATTCTTTCCCTATCGCACCGAAATACATCAAAATCAACTTTTCGAGGTCGAGGATTTTACATCCAAGACCTGCATCGCTTTAGGATTCTTTCCCTATCGCACCGAAATACATCAAAATCAACTTTTCGAGGTCGAGGATTTTACATCCGATACCGCACTCGCTTTAGGATTCTTTCCATATCGCACCGAAATACATCAAAATCAACTTTTCGAGGTCGAGGATTTTACATCCGATACCGCACTCGCTTTAGGATTCTTTCCCTATCGCACCGAAATACATCAAAATCAACTTTTCGAGGCCGAGGATTTTACATCCGATACCGCATCGCTTTAGGATTCTTTCCCTATCGCACCGAAATACATCAAAATCAAATTCTCGAAGCCGAGGATTTTACATCCGAGACCGCACCGCTTTAGGATTCTTTCCCTATCGCACCGAAATACATCAAAATCAACTTTTCGAGGTCGAGGATTTTACATCCGAGACCGCATCGCTTTAGGATTCTTTCCCTATCGCACCGAAATACATCAAAATCAAATTCTTGAAGTTGAGGATTTTACATCCGAGACCGCACCGCTTTAGGATTCTTTCCCTATCGCACCGAAATACATCAAAATCAACTTTTTGAGGTTGAGGATTTTACATCCGAGACCGTACTGCTTAGGATTCTTTCCCTATCGCACTCGAAATACATCAAAATCAAATTCTCGAAGTCGAGGATTTTACATCCGAGACCGCACTCGCTTTAGGATTCTTTCCCTATCGCACCGAAATACATCAAAATCAACTTCTTGAGGTTGAGGATTTTACATCCGATACCGCATCGCTTTAGGATTCTTTCCCTATCGCACTCGAAATGCATCAAAAATCAAATTCTCGAGGTCGAGGATTTTACATCCAATACCGCATTGCTTTAGATTCTCTTCCTATTGCAATGAAGCACACCAAATCGAGCTCTTCGAGGTTAAGGATTTTACATCCAATACCACATTGCTCTGAGATCTCTCCTCATTGTAATGATTCAATCCAATCAATTCAATTTTCTTTTGAGGTTGAGGATGTTACATCTAAAACCGCAAAATTTCAATTTTCATTTCAAATCAAATCCCTTCAAAATTAATTTTAACAAAACTTCAATCTAAATTGAAACTCGAGTTGAAATCTGAATTCACACATCAAAACTTAAACTGAAACAAAATTTAAATCAAAATTTCCCCGGATCTTGTGATTTGGAATTCACCTCCTTTTCCTTTCCCCAGCGAGAGTTCAGGAATCTCCAGTCTTAGAGATATACTTGACACTCCCCAGCGGAAACTCTTCTACTTCGTCCTAAGTTTGTCACTTGGACATCTGTGATTGGTTTTGTTGATCTTTTCGGTCAACGCCAATACGCGCGTGTGCTCGGTTAGCACACCACACCTATCGGGGGTCCATTTGTTGACCTCATTTTCGATGAGGTCTTCTCTTCTTCTCTTTAAGTACTTAGGATCTAGCCTTCAGGCTTTTCCTTTCGACTATCTTAGAGGACTAGAATCGGGATCCACCATCTAGAATTTCAAACCACTTCTTAACTCCCCGCAAACTCCACAAACTCGACCGTAGACCCCTAATCACCTAGAGGGTTGAAATCAAGTGTGGAAGTTTAAAGGATGAGTTCCTATGGGACTCTTTGGCCTTAGGACTCGCCCCGGCGGCCTCGGTCTAGTGAAGGGCCGACTTACACACACACTACACTCATACACTACACTTCCATACACCTCCTAAAACCACACCTATACCTAACTCGACCTCCCGACTCATGTAAGTGATTCACATGGATGGTCCTTAACCCCTAAGCCCTCGGCTAAGAGGTTAGGAACAACATAGCTGGATGCCTCAAATGAGTCCCTTTTATGGCTCATGTGGGTTTGATATGGCTTCATGGCTCAACCAAAATGATTTTATTCCACTTATATTCACCCAATCTTCAATTTTCCAAAATTTCAATTTTTGACCCCTAGGACCCTACACCCGCCTAACCTACCCAAAACCCTTGAAACCACCCAAAATTTGCAAAATCACCTAAATTACCCAAAATTCCTTAAGACCAATCCTAAACATTTTCTCCCCACTCAAATTGATCATCCATAACCAAAAATACCAAAAATTCCAAAAATACCTCCCAATACCCTCCAAATACCCAAAATACCCCTCTTAACTCAAAAAATTCAAAAATTCGGAAAATTCCCAGAATATTCCAGAAAATCCCAAATATTCCCAATTTCATTTTGTTCAACTACACCATGGGCCAATTTTGTCAATTTACCCCACTTTTATCAAAACCCCCAATTTGACCCATTTTAACCCAAAGTGAACCCAATGTCAAACCTAACCTACCCAATTGACCCAAATTCTGGTCCAATTCAATTCTAAACTTCAATTTAACATCCCCAACACCAATCTAGACCAAATCCAAGTTCAATTTGATTGACATTGGGATCCAATTTCACTTTTGGCCTTAAAGCCCAATTTGGACCCATGACCCAAACTTAGCCCAAACTCACCCAATTCAACTCCAATTAACCCCAAATCTTTTCTAAACCTTCCTTAACATCCCCATAAACAAAACACTAACATGATTTGCCCAAAATTTAGACCCAAACCCCACTCAAATTCAACCCAAAATCAAAAAGCCCAATTTTGACCTAAACCTAAACCTAGCCCAAATAGACCCAAACCTCAAAATCAAAACCTAACCTAAGCCAAAACCTCTTTGAAACACTCCCATAAACATTTCCCAACATTAATTTTACATCAATTTCAACTCTAGCCCAACTTTGGCCCATGGTAGCCCATTTTGCCCACTTTAGCCTCTTTACCAAAAGGCCCATATCCAACCCAATTCAAACCCAAATCACCTCAAATTTGTTTCAAACCACTCATGACACATCCCTAAACCAAACTCAACAATTATTTGGCCCAAGCCTTTACCAAAATTTCATCCCAAAATCCATTTTAAAATTCAAAAGCCCACTTTCCTAAACCTTCCTAAAAGCCCATTTCCTTCAAAATTCAAAAGCCCAAATCATCCTAAAGCCCACATGACATTTCCCCTCATCATACTTTCAATTAAACTCAATACCTAAGTCCTAAAATCATCATTAAGCCATTCCAAATCAAGCTTCATGAAAATTCTCCACCAAAATACCAAAATTCCTAAATCTATTTCCATGAAATTGACTAAACTTTTCCCAAGCCAAATGGAGCCAAATACAAGCCATGAACAAGCCACATGAAGCCATGGAAGGTTTGACATGTGATCAAGCCATTAATGGCAAAAGGAGGAGCCTCTTTTAAGCCCCCTTAAAAAGGTTTTAACCCTTTTAATGCTTCACCTTAATCCATGATTAATCAAAATATTCATGGATGGTGACCTCTCCACCCTTTTCTAGCTGATTCACCCGATCCTCCCTCACCCCAAATCAACCATGGGGAGGTGAACCAAGCCCATTTTCAATGGGTTGACCAAACCAAGTGCAAAAGAAGCCACCTCCTCATGCCATTTCGATCCAACCACTTTACACGTGTAAGGCTTCAATCGAATTCACTAACTTCAACCCCCGACCTCCCCGGCCTCGAGGGTGACCTCGCCTGCCGGCCACCACCCGGCCGCCGGAAAACGCCATGGCCGAGACATGCGGGAGGAGCCAAACCTCGAATTCCACCTCGTCGAGCCGCCCCATGCCCAATGGCCACCATATCGTTCTTCCCATGCCCGAGAGCAGCTCGATCCCAACCCTCGGCCATCCCCGCGAGGCTCTCCGACCACCTCTATTTAAACCCGACCCCTCACGGCCATGGAAGAGAGTTGCATAAACCTTGCCGAAACTCGCCAAAATTGTTCCAAACCCTACTCCACACTTAGAGCAGCTTGATCCCCGGTGTCAATTGCCCTAATCCCCACTCGACGTAATCCAATTTCTCAACCGAAATTTCACCCAAAACCAGGACATCTCCTCACAGCTGAGCCAATTCCCAAATCGATTGGTCCTACACCTTCACCGGACCAAGGAAGAAGTTTCCCACCGAAAGCCCCATCTCCAGAGCCACTCCGGCTTGCTCCAGCCTCCAAGCTTTGTGATCGGCCGTGGTCACTTTCCTAGCTGGACAATTCACTGTGCCAAGGGACTTCATCCGGAGCTTACTTGGACCCAATCGAAGGTGACACAACTCTCGGATCGAAGCTTCACTTCTCCGAGCAAAGGTATGGACTCCCTCTTCTTCCCGAGCTTCCGGAGATTCTCATTTTAATTTGAGTCAATTTAAATGCATGTTTACCGTATGGATGTGTTCGTCTCTTCAAGACGAATCCATAGAGCATAAGAACACGAAAATCCATCGAGAATCGAGTGAGTTCTTAGTGGTTAGAGTGTGGACGGTCACGGATCGCACCGGCCGTAGACGATGACCGAGAACCGTCGGATCGCGCGTGTATCGGATGGACGGCTTGGATTGCGGTCGGACCGGCAGATGGTGCGTGAACCGCGGGCCCCGGCAGCCGAGTCGGATGGCGGCGTCGAATGGGAGCGCGCCGCGCGGTCGTTCGGAGATGCCGAGGATGACGGGCGCCGCGTGGATAAGTAGGAAATTAGGGATTTTTCCGATTTATTTAAATACCGTAACTTTAAAAATTCATATCTTTGTGTAGAAAAATCACAAAAATAAAATAAAAATACCCTTCGCTCGAGTGAACGGAGGAGAATAATGTGGAAAAGAAATTAATTAATTTTGTCCAAGTATTTTATTTTTAATTAATTATTTACTCCCCGCACATTTTCAATTCTCCATGCATTCATACAATTCACCATGGCATGAGATCATAGAGCTTGAAGCCTCCGAACTCGGGAACATTCCCCGAATTTTCCAAGGTCGAGGCCACCCCCGTGAAAAGTTATTGATTTTTCAAATGCATGTTGTCGTTTTGAGTATTTTAATTCCAAAAATTAGCATGTTGTGAAATAAATTCTAGGAAAATTTGGTGATGTTCCTTATGACTCGCAGAACCCTAGGAAAAATAGGACTTGGGTTAATTCACTTAAGATAACCCTAATCGGCTTAAACATCCAAAATAGACCCCTAATTAATTAGAGCTAACCATACATCAAATTGACTTGAAATCAACTCTCCACCGATCTTTAGGATCAGAGGAACCCACCATAAAAATTTGAAGTCAATTGGACTTGATTAGCCCTATTAAATGGGTTGATTAGGCCATTTAGTCATTTTAAACTTTAAAAATTCATAACTTTCAAAATACCTTTCAAAAATTCACCAAACTGGTTTTGGAGCCTCTCTGATATCAGGGGAATTTAAGAAAATTAAAATTTCAATTTTCTAAAAAAGTTAATTTTTTAGTATTATTTTAATATTTTAATAATTAAAAAATAATAAAAATCACAAAAATAATAAAATTCACCAAAATGTCATATTTTGAAATTTAATCACTTAGGAACAAACCCCATATTTTTCTTAGGTCTATTTAATGAGATATTAAATTTTAAAGCCCTAGGGTAATTTTAAAATTAAAAAAATGTATTTTTTAGCATTTTCACTAAAATAAATATAATAAATCAAAGAAAAATCAGAAAATCGTAAAATTTGGTTCTCTGGAATCCTTGATATCAGAGAGAATTTTAAAAATTTTAAAATTCATTTTTCAACTTATATTCTATTTTTAAATTAATTAATACTCCGAACTTAAAATAATTTTAATAAATAAAATATAATTCAAAAAAATCACAAAAATCGGTCCAAGTGGTCCTTTGGTCATTAGGAATGTCCCATAACTTTCTTAAGGACATAAACTTTCCCTTGGTCATATTATTGAATTTTCCTTGGAAATCCTTATTTTCCATCAAAAATAATTATATAAATAAATTAAATACGTAAAAATCACATTTTCTCCTCTAATGTCTTTATCGACATATGAGTGAAGTCACATAAAAATTTCAAATTCATTTGAGCTCAATTTAGTGAGTTATGAAATTATTAAGCTCGAAGGGCAAAATGGTAATTAAAATTTTAACCCTTAATTAAAACTTTAGGCTTAATAAAATTAATAAGTAAAATATTTGATTTTAATCTGATTTGGATGATTGAAATTTAGATAATTAAAGGGTAGAAACCTACTAAACAATTTAAAATAATTGAAATAAACCTTAATTAAATAATTAGTTAAATTTGGAAGAATAATAAAATTGGAATTATTAAAATAGGGATATTATTAGGAGGAGATTTGTTCTTTAATTTAAAAATCCCTAAATTAATCATCCCAATAATATTTAATTCCTAATTAAAATGATAATCCAAGTTTAAGATTTAAAATGCTAAAAGACTTAATCATTAAATTAAATTAAAGTTAAATTATTTAAAACAAATTCCTTTAAAATTAAAAATTAAATTAAAAATTAAGATTTAAATTAAAATAAATTAAACTAAATTAAATTAAATTAAATTAAATTAAATTAAATTAAATTAAATTATATTAAATTAAATTAAATTAAATTAAATTAAATTAAATTAAATTAAATTAAATTAGATTAGATTAGATTAAATTATATTATATTATATTATATTATATTATATTATATTAAATTAAATTAAATTATATTATATTAAATTAAATTAAATTAAATTAAATTAAATCAAATTAAATTAAATTAAAACTAAATTAAATTAAATTAAATCAAATTAAATTAAATTAAGTTAAACCATATTATATTAAATTAACTTAAGTTAAATTAAATTAAATTAAACCATATTAAATTAAATTAAGTTAAATTAAATTAAATTGAACTAAAAATAACATTACCTAAGACATGAAGAATTCAAAAATAAATCTAAAATAACTCGAACACTATTCCAAACTTAAATCATTAATTTGAACTTAAATTTAATCACAAATCATTAAATATCATTTTGCTCTTCAGAGCTCTTACTAAGATAACTCCTAAACTGGAGCGTTAAGTGAAATGACACTTCACTTATAGGATATTCAAATGTCCTAGTTCACCGAGCAAGACAACAAAACTTAAACTCTCGGACGATTAATTCATTTGTATAATTAAATCCATTCGGACTTAAAACAATCCTAGAAATATTGAAAAGATGTTTAAGATTCGTCTTAAGCACTTCCTCAATATGATAGGATATTTATAAGAACAATTTGACTTAGTTGTTCTTCGATGAAGAAAATCGTCCTCAAACTAAAACACAAGAACCTAGACGTCATAGGAGATGACTAGCTATAGGATTAGGAACTTGGTAGAAAACCATAACCCTTCCCTTAGCTTTACCTAGGAACTTACTTTAAATGTTTAAATATTCTAACGATGTTTTAAGTGCAGCTTGGGATGACGGGAAGACCCTCCAGGTACGCTTTTATTTTATTGCGATTTACTTTACTGCAATTTATTTAATCGCGTCGCACTTTACCTTTCTTGCATGATAAACAACAAGTTGCATGAAAACCTACACCTTTAGGATGTAAACCAAAACTGGAACCCATAACTAAATTAAAAGACACTACAAGATAAAATTCACCGCCACAACATTCAAAATATAAAACAACTCAAAATTTAATCACAAACGTAACAACAAAATTACAAATACAACTAAATTAAAATGTCTCATTGAATGATCGGGAATACCTCTGATGATGTAACCCACGTGTTGCTAACGGGATTTCCCACGGTCTAAATGAAAGTGCGGAACTCATTTAGTTGAGTTTAGCAAATTCATCTGGACTAAGTGAATTCGATGAAAATGACGGAACCGTGGGATCTTAATCGGTTCTGTTTAATCAACTTTAAGATTTGTTTTAATTAAAACATAAAAAACACATGGAAATAAAGACTTTCTCTAAAACCAAACACTTCTCTCATCTCCTGATTTATGACTTCTAAAACTAAACCTCTCGCAACAACAAGGAGCTCGGAGCATGGTGGGCAAGACGGCCATCGTCGTCAAGCAAACCGAAATCTACATCAAGCAAAACTTTCTTAGAATTAAATAACCAAGCCATAGGACTTCGAGGTAGTTTGCTTAGGCAACATAAATCCTCAACTCTTCGTTAGGCATTTGCATGATCATATCATGTAAATTAAGCCCTAACCGGTCTTAGGATTTCTGAGGTAGTCGTCCGATACGATATAAACCCTCACATCTTCGAGGCTATTTGTATGACTTTATCATACGAATATAAGTCCTAACTAATTAAAATCGGCGAGATCAAAATACTAAATAAACATTATGACCTTCCTAAATTCAAGCCAAACAATAGGATAGTCGGGAAATTACCAAAGTTCGCTTCGGATCTGTGATTTCTCCTACCCTTCTTCCTTTGGCCTCCTAAAATAAAATGTTCCAAATTTGATCCATTCCCTATTGAAATTCAAAAATTCAATCCTCGAAAACTTAAACTTTCAAATTCTTGAGAGCGTAACTACCGATTATTATCGAGAGTTTTCTTAGGTGATTTCCGTCACTTAAGATGTAATTAACTATAGGGCTCGCCCTTATAGGAAACTTTAAGAACCTGGGTAATATAAACCCCGTTTAATGTTTTCATATTAAACAGTGGAACTTGTCGGCTTATAAAATTGGTTCGCAGACCAAACGGATGTCATAAATCTTCTAGTTTATTTAATCGAGCCCCATCATCAAACAATGTGTCTATTCTTCGGGATAGATACATGGTTTCGTGATGTGGTGCTCGTTTATATAAACTATTCTGGATGTGAGATCAGCTTGATTTCATATCTTAAAATTTTCAAATTTAAAATTATTTTCAAAATCAAATACTACTTTTCAAATTATTTATTTAAATTAAATTAAAATTCGCCGATAATTTACGTAGGCGACCCCCTTTTCAAAATAAAACACATAACCTAAAAATATGCCGACACCTGCACATTGTTCCTAACCTTCCAAGTGATTTGGAGGTTAATGAACATCCATGTAGGATTCCAAAGAGAATCAAGATTTGGTTTGAATTTCTAAATGGTGGTTTCCATCTCTAGTCTTCTAGGATAGTCAAGGAGAAGTCCTATGGCTAGATCCTAAGCACTAAGAGGAAAAAAAAAGACCTCACTAAAAATGAGGTCAACATCATCGCTCAAGTAATACATGGCTCTAGTGGAGTCATCGATATCGATCCCATAGGGAATATTTTAGAGGCTACGAACTAGGATTATAGAACCCAATTCAAAATCACAACTTGTAAATTGAAATTGCCTATCTGTCACAAATATGTAATCGACAATAATATGCAGTTTTAAATAAACTAGTTCTACTAACCGATAAATAATTCTACTAATAAAGCGAAGTTCAAATATTTAAGGAAGAATCTTTCTCCTTTGTTAAGAAATTTAAGTGAATGGATAATTTGAATTAGTTTAAAATGATGTTGTGCCAAATAGGAGCATATCTATTCTTTACCCTTTGGTCCAGACATAAAGAACATTGACTAATCCTATGCTTGGTTGTTGAATTTGCTGCTAGGCTGGGAGGATACCAGCTCTCACTTCGGAGCTCCTACGTTCCTCTCGCATGAGGTCTAACAATCTACACTTCAACACCAGAACGATAGGACCGAATTGAGGATTTTAACCTGTCACTCTAAAATCTCCAGTTCTTCGCCCGATAAATATTATTTCCCTATTTATTTGCACCATACTTCCAAGGATTTTGATCTCCCTGAATCTCAGATGTATTGTTTACTATAGTTGTTAAATTCAACATATTTTAACTAATCAATTGGCCAGATTGAAAGTAAATTAAGATTTAAGTAAAAGATTATCACAACTTCTTAAAAACTTTTCTTTGCACACTAATTCAATTTATCATTTCACAAAAATATCAAAACAAGGAGAAAGACAGAAAAACTACTCATATTTCATGGAGAGGATACGATAAAACTTGGATTTGATATATAAAAACAATGTTCTACAGACTAAAATAAATAAACACAACTTACCTTAAATTTCTCCCCAAGCAAACTTCTTGAAGTTCCTCTGAATCTCATCCTTTCTTTACAGTACGCAGAATTCTCCTTCGAAACGGCAATGAAGAAGAGATCTCTCACTTCCCTTCCACTCTTACAATCTCTCGAAGAATTCCTCACAAATTTCACTATTTGAACTCACTGACTAACACTCTAGAACTCTATATGGACTCACTAGACTCACACACTTGACTCTCTAATGGATTAGAATGACATGTGGTAAATACAAATGGACGCTAATGGAAACAATTGGACGCTAGTGGACCCTTCTTTCGGCACCAAATTGTTCCTTTTAAAGTAAATGAAGAGTCTCCAAGAGTTTTCTAAGCATCCCTTCAAAAATCGTCCACATTCAATGTACCTCATGAAAGATTCGTCGATCCCACCGTCGGTGGCCTCGAGCTCGCCGTTGGTGGCCTTCTATAATACTTAGCCTTGGACCCCTTCTGAATAAGTCCCGCTGTCGGCGGCATTGATCTCGCCGTTGGCAGGCTCCCTTTTAATATATTCTGAACTCTCGGGAAAAACACGCCGTCGGGGCCATCGACCTCGCCGTCGGCGCCTGACTTGAACCCATGATTTTGCATATACTTTAAAAATATAAGAATTCAACACCACTACTAGAAGATCTAAATCCTCAGCAATAGCCCCAAAAACATGACTTGGAGTGTAATTTTAATTTTAGTAACAATTATATATTATAATCTTTTAATCGCAGAGTTACCTTAAATGCAAGTATACGTATCGCTCAAGTAATACAGGGCTCTAGTGGAGTCGTGGATATCGATCCAACAGGGAATATTTTGGAGGCTACAGACTAGGATTATAGAAATCAATTCAAAATTACAACTAAATCGAAATTGCCTATCTGTCACTAATACGCAATCGACAATAATATGAAATTTAAATAGAACTAGATCTACTAACAATTAACTAATACTACTAAAGTCAAGTTCAAATATATAAGCAAGAATCTTTCTCCTTTGTTAAGATATTTAAGTGAATAGATAATTAGAATTAATTTTAAAATGGTGTTGTGCCAAATAGGAGCATACCTATTCTTTACCCTTTAGTCCAGGCATAAAGAACATTGACTAATCCTATGCTTGGTTATTGAATATGTGGCTAGGCTGGGAGGATACCGGCTCTCACTTCGGAGCTCCCACGTTCCCCTCGCCTGAGGTTAACAATCTACACTTCAGCACCCAAACGATATGACTAAATAGAGGATTTTAGCCTGTCACTCTAAAATCTCCAATTCTACGCCCGATTAATATTATTTCCCTATTTATTTGCACCCTGCTTCCACGGATTTTGATCTCCCTGAATATCGGATGTAATCTTTATTATAGTTGTTAAACTCAACAGATTTTAACTATTCAATTGGCCAAATTGAAAGTAAATTAAGATCTAAGTTAAAGATTATCACAACTTATTTAAATCTTTTATGGCACATTAATTCTAATTATCATATCAAAAAAATATCAAAACAAGGAGAAAGATAGAACAACTACTCAAAATTCATGGAGATGATGCAATAAAATTTGGATTTCATATATAAAAGTAAAGTACTACAAACTAAAGTAAATAAACACAACTAATCTTAAATTCCTCCCCAAGTAAACTCCTTGAAGTTCCTCTGAATCTCTTCCTTCTTTACAAGATACGTAATTCTCCTTCAAAATGGCAATGCAGAAGAGATCTCTCACTTCCCTTCCACTCTTACTATCCTTTGAAGAATTCCTCACAATCTTTATTTGAACTCACTATTTAACACTTACTAATAACAATGGATATTAGTAGACTCTCTATAGGACACTAAGTAACTATTAGAAATCTCTAATAGTACTTTTTACAGACTCTTAGTGACTTTTAGAAGACTCCAAAAGGACAATTTTTTTGGCCTAAAACGGTTCTTTTTAAAGTTGTTGAAGAGTCTCAAAGGTTTTCCAGGCATCCCTTTGAAAATCATCCAGATTCGACGTATATTGTGAAAGAACCGCTGATCCCGCCGTCGGCAGCCTTCTAAAAACAGTGCTTTAAACTGACATCGTCATCGGCGGCCTCCCTTGCAATTAATTCTGAACTCTCAGGAAAATCACGCCGTGGGAGCCATCGACCTCGCCGTCGGCGCCCTAGGTCAAATTTACATATTTTAGCTCTTTTTGCTCCAAATTCGCTACTTTTTGCATATTTTCTCTCCTTTGTCCTTAAATATTTATACCTGCAGAAAAACACCAAAAATACCCTTCTTTAAAGTGCAATATCATCAAAATCAGTATAAAATAGGCATGAAAATCTTAACCTTTTTTCCCTGGGTCAAAATCACCCAAACTTTAACTATTACTTGTCCTCAAGTAATCTTTAGTACTACATAAAATTTATGATTTATTGTGGTAAAGTTTTAATTCAAAGAATACTGTAATTTTGATTTAAATAAATATTATAGCAAAAATTCTTAGAAAGATTTTCAAGTAATTAGATTAACTCTGCAAATATAAAGTTATCTAGTCATCAAGTCTAAGAGTTCTAGTCTTCTATTCATTTCAAGAATGACTATATGTTGCAATATCAATTCACTTAGAATATTCAGAAGATAGGAACTTCATGAGGAAACTACAAGTAAGAAACTAGTCATAAATATAAGTTCATAAATGCTTTTTAGTTTTTCCCTTTAGGTTAATCCAAGTGAAGCCAATTTTTGATAAGGCATCTCCTCAAGCTTCTCCTCACTTACTTTTTCTTTTCTTTTTTTTTCTTTTGGATTGTTTTTCAATCCTATATTTTTTTTCTTCTTTTTCTTTTCAGGGATTGTTTTTCAATCCTTTTCTTTTTCTTTTTACTGAGGATTACTATATCTGGATAGCCTGTTAATGATTTTGAACTTCACTCTTCTTTTCCTAAATCTGAAACTTTTAAACATTATTTACCTTATATGTACTTCATAGTTTTTACATTATTGAATCCCAATCTTTTCTTTCTCAACTAAATTCCTAAGATTCTTAATATTTCAAAAATTTAGTTTTTTTTACTTTAAATAGTTAACTATAGTCTTATCCTTTTATACTAAATATCTTAACCTACAAAATTAATTTTCATTACTAAAAATATTTCCTTGAATTTTCTATAATATTTAGATAAAATCTAAACATAGTTAACTGAATTAAATTTTATCACAAAAATCATATAATAATTTTTTTGAAAATATCTTATCTGAGAACATATAATAGTTAAGATTTTTCTTCCCTCCCCCAAACTTAAAGTTTTTCTTTAATATAAATAATACAGGGTAGAAAGAAAAATTCTAAATATAAAATTAATACCTTTGCATTTTAGGCATTTTTATCTTTTTGAAATTTGCAGGTTCTTCTCAAAATTTTTAACTTCAACTGACCTGTAATATTTAAAAACCTTTCTACACACATAACAGTTTAGAAAATTTGTTGGGGTAATGAAATTTTAAAACAAGTATATAAAACTAAACATTAAACAATAGTAAACTAACTACACTACACATGACATATGCATTTCACAACACAAAACAAACATTTTACTATTTTAAAGTAAAAAGTTCACAGTTACAATTACCATCACAAATATCACAAATATCCAGAAATGAAAATGCAAACTGTCAAACCAAACACATATCCCAGAAACAAGCATAGTCCACATAATACAATAAAAATCAAAGTACAACAACAAAACTAAAACAAACAAATACATCACATCACTATCACAAAGATCAATCAAAATCCCATACAACGTCCTCATCACCCTGGTCAGCAGAAGGATTGGGCTAATACTGAGTATACCGGGGGCATTCTGGAAAAATTACATAAGGCTCTCCTCTGTAGTATCTGGCCTGAGCATCATAATATGACATCTCAAAATTAGAGTGCCTCTGAAGATACTCACTATCATGATTGTGTCTTCTCTCTAACCCTTCAATCCTGTGATCAATTCTTTCTAATTTTCCATCCAACTGCTCAAAATTTTTCCTCTGCAGGGTCATGGCATTCATCGGATCATATAAGGTAGGGGACTAGAGGCATGAGGGTCATAGCTAGTAGAAGAAATGTCTCTACTAGTAGAAGGTGCCTTGCTCCTACTCCCTGTTCTCCATTCCTCATGGGATTCATAAGTCTTTATATTCGCTTTACTAATGTGTTTCATCGGATACACCCTTTCCTCATCATCTCTCGCTTCAACTCCAGATAATTGACAATGTGCATAAATGAGGCCAGGATGCCCTAAATATTCACTTGTCTCACTCTTTGTAGTGGCCATAATGTTTTTGTAGATTATTCTCCCCGCATTAATGCTTCTGTTGTTCTGAATATAGAAATTCAGAACCGCTCTATCTCTCGAGACTTCACTATGATGGTAGGTGGGTAGCAGAGTCGAACAAATGAAATAATGCCATACCTTAGCAGTGGCATTCATCATGGACAATGGAAAGTTAATCCGTTCACGATTTTTAATTTTCCAAACTCCTTTCCCATCAGTGAGAAAGTCAATAACATTGTTCAACGGATCCTCCATTGTTCCAAATGTTTCATACTCGCTAGAAAAATAGTCGTGAAGCTCGTAAAAAGTGTTAATACGATTAGAATTAAAGTCAACAGAGAATCCTCTTACTTGGACTGCTTCATCCTGGAGTTGAGTAAGATTGGAGTAGAACTCCCTCACAACTTCGATAGCAGCTCTGTTGGTTGTGTAGCAAAAGTTCTCCCATCCTCTCTCTTTGATAACTCGTTCCACTTCTCTTCCAGAATTTTTGAAAACTCGATCTTGGATGCACTTCTTACTTTGAAAGAGTGAAGTATACCTCGCTTGTGCTTTCGCATTTATGAATCGAGTCTCGTCATGTTTGAGTCTTCTCTTTTGTCGTGGAGCCATTTTTTTATATATAAAAATCACAAAAATCTAAACTAAATTTCAAAATAATAATACAATGGCTTCTAAATGGGGTTTAAACCAATCTAAATCAAGTTCCATGAATTCCTTCCAAGTCTTTTCTCCACATTTTCAAATTTCCCAAAATTTCTTAACGTGGAAAAAAATTCATGGTGGAAATCAAAAATTTTTACATAGGAGTGAAGCTCTTACCAAGGGAAGATGAAATCCAGTGTTAGAATTTGTTGAAATTGCTCCAAATCCGAGATTTATCAAGCCCTAGGTCGATTTTTTGGGTAAAATGGCGAAGAAGACGATGAGTAATGGCATTTGACCGGTCAAAATCGCAGTAAATAGGTAATTTTTCTTGATCTCGTCGTCGGCGGTCTCGAGCGCGCCGTCGGCGGGCTCTATTGAATAAAATTCCATTCTTCTCGAGAAAATCGCGTCGTCGGCGGCCTCAAGCGCGCCGTCGGCGAGATTCTAAAAAATTGATCAATTTTCAAATTCTTGTGATTTCGATCAATTTTAAGCATCCTCGTCATCCGTTCGATCCTTATAATCATATATTTTAAGCGCTTAAGTAATGTATTAACACAAATTAACATACACACAACAAAACTTCACATTTATATATTGAATCCAAGTGTCTACAACACACAATACATAACACTCATAAACAGGTATTTTCTCAACCTAAATCCATTTAATCTGTGTTGCAATCCAAACCACAACACTCAAAACGCTGAGAACAAACATTTCAATCATTATCTCATCTATACTGAGATTAAAAAGCAAACTATGAAAGCAAACACAATAAAAAAAGTTCAAATCAAATACAACATAATAAAATAAGCAAATTAATTCTACTACTCTTCAGAATCTGTATTGGTTTCTCCTCTGATATCACCCATTGCTTGCACATGGAAAAACAAGTTATAAAAAGGTCTGAATGGAAATTCTTCAGTTTAATCTTCAACAATCCAACCCATCTTCTTCATCAAGCGTATCAGACTCGCTTCAAATTGCCCAGTATGATCAAAATGGTCCTTCATTCTCCAATCAATATGATCAAAGAAATCAGACATATTGTTAACTATACTCATCAAATTTTGTACCTGCTTCTCCAGATTCTTGATTCGATGTAAGATCATCGGTGTCTTGTCCGCTACTAGTGGTTGAATAGGAACAAAATTCTGAGATGCTTGATCCATGATCACGCCAGTGTTATTCTCTTCATCATTGGCTGGGAACATACGAGTTGGGTTTAAAGGTTTCTAGGGTAACAGAATTTTCTCCCAAATCTCGTACGAAACTTGAAACAAACTGCATATTGAAAATATTGTGGAAGGATGTACAAGCCCTTGAGATGATCCTTGAACGATCGGGTCAAACAAAGACTTCACAATTATTGATCCAATATCAATGGGCCATCCCATTTGAATGCAGTAGTTCAAAATTGCACTTTCTTTCGTGACTTTGCAGATTTTCATCATCGGCAACAACTTTGCATAAATGAAAAAGTGTCAATTCTTTGAAACGGGATTTAAAAGTGTTGCAGAAAAATTAACGTACCCGTTTTCTCTAACTTCCCAGTCATCAGTTTCGTCTGTCAAATACTGGTATATTTCATTCATATTGTCTCTTGTCGGCACAAAATTTGAATAATGGCAGACAAGAATATTCTCAAGCATATATAACTCATTAATTCTTCTAGAATTGAATGTTATCCACCTACCTCGCACATAGACTCTTCCTTGGTTGATTCCATGTAAATTGGAGTAGAATTACTTAACCACTGGAACGACTATTGCGGCAGTAGTATAACAAAACACTTTCCATCTTCGTCGCATAATCATTTCTTCAATTGGTGACGAAGAATTGCATAATCCTCGATTGATGAATCCTCTTTGCCTAATAAGCCTTCTCTTGGACATCACCTTGTTGAAAAGTCGCTGCGCCTCGGCACTGACGAACTTTCTCCGGTTGTAAACATGAAATCTAGGGTAATCTACTGAATTGGAGACCATTAGAGAGGAAATGAAAGTTGTTTCCATTCGTTTTTGGGTTTTAAAGTGTTTAGGAACCGTCCATGGGAGTTTATAAGGGATGAATTCGCTAAAACCCGCCAAAATCCGCCATTTCGAACTCGAAAAACTGCCCACTCGCCGATCCCGCTGTCGGCGGCCTCGAAGGCGTCGTCGGTGAGCCTTGTGCAATTAATTCCAGGGCTCTCGGGAAAAACCTGCCGTCGGCGGCGTCGAGCGCGCCGTCGGCGCCCTAAGCAAATATTTGCACGTTACGCCGTGGTCTTTCACGTTCCAAATTTTCTCTATGGATCCAAATTCTTGATAATCAAAGGTCAAATACAAGTAGTAGAATTCAATATTACTACAAACTATCGACAAATTCAAACAAACACACAACAAATAAAGATAACTATGGGTTGCCTCCCATAAAGCGTTTGGTTTAACGTCGTCAGCCTGACCAATTCAGGTGTTATTTAGGTTGACTAAGCATTAAAACTCTTTATAACTTGGTCTTTTACCTTTAAAATATGGTTTTAATCTATGTCCATTCACTTTAAATCTATTCTCAGTCTTCTGATCTTCAATTTCAACAGCTCCATAAATGTAAACCTGAGTCACAGTAAAGGGTCCTAACCAATGGGACTTTAATTTCCCAGGAAATAATTTCAACTTTATATTATAAAGCAAAACTTCTTGCCCTGGTTCAAAATTCTTCTGGTTAATCTTCCGATCATGCATTAACTTCAATTTTTCCTTATAAATTCTATCGTCATCGTAAGATTCATTTCTTAATTCTTCTAATTCATTCAATTGCAACAATCTCTTCTCACCAACATTTTTTAAATTAAAGTTGAATTCTTTAATCGCCCAATATGCTTTATGCTCCAATTCTACTGGTAAGTGACAAGTTTTTCCATATATAAGCCTGTAAGGAGTCATACCAATAGGAATTTTATAAGTAGTTTTGTATGCCCATAATGCAGTATCCAATCTTGCAGACCAATCTACTTTATTAGGATTAACAGTCTTTTCTAACATTTGTTTGATCTCACGATTAGAAACTTCAGCTAAACCACTGGTTTGAGATGATAGGCAGTAGAGAATCTATGAACAATATTAAATTTTTCTGCCAATCTTTGAATGTATTTATTCCTAAAATGGGATCCTCCGTCATTGATAATCACTCGCGGCATTCCGTTTCTTGTGAAAATATTTTTCATTAAGAATCTTGAAACACTTTTACCATCACAAGGAGGTAAAGCTTGTGCTTCAATCCACTTTGATACATAATCAACTGCAATTAAAATATATAAGTTCCCAAATGAAGGAATAAATGGTCTCATGAAATCTAATCCCTAAACATCAAAAATTTCCACTTCTAACATGAAATTCAGAAGCATTTCATTTCTTTTAGATATATTACCTGCTCATTGGCATTTATCACAAGTTTTGATATATACGTAAACATCCCTAAAAAGAGTAGGCCAATAAAATCAAGCTTGCAAAATTTTAAGAACAGTTTTGTCAATGTTAAAATGTCCTCCAAATTGAGAATCGTGGCATTTCTGAATAATCTGTTCAGTTTCTTCATAAGACACACATCTCCTAATAATAAGATCATTACATTGCTTATATAAATATGGTTCATCCAAAAAATATGCTTTGACATCATGAATGAAATTTTTCTGTTGCTTCAAAGTTAGCATAGGTGGCAAAATATCGCTTACTATATAGTTAACAATATCAGCATATCAAGGTATTTTCCACTCATTTATGATATAAAATTTTTCATCAGGGAAACTGTCTGTAATTTCATTGTCGGTGTCAGATGATTCATGATATTCCAGTCTCGACAAATGATCAGCAATTTGATTGTCAGTTCATTTTCTATCAATCACCACAAAATCGAGTTCTTGCATTAAAAGTACCCATCTAATTAATCTATGTTTAGTATACTTCTTTTGCATTAGATATTTAATAGCAGAATGATCAGTATGCACAATACATTTAGTTCCAATTAAATATGATCTAAATTTATCAAAAGCATACACAATAGCTAGAAACTCTTTTCAAGAATCGTGTAGTTAATTCAACATCGTTAAGAGTTCTACTAAAGATAAGATATAACTTTAAAAATTTTATCATATCTTCGACTAAGAACGTATCTCAATAAGCATAATCACTAGCATCACACATTAATTCAAATGGTTTCTCCCAATCAGGTGAAACTATTACAGGTGTTGTGATTAGTTTTTCCTTTAATATTTCAAAGGCATTCAAGTAGTCTTCGGAAAATTCAAATTTCTTATCTTTTTCTAAAAGTTAGCATAGAGGTTTAGTAATTTTTGAAAAATCTTTAATATAAGACTCGTAGAAACCAAAGATGTCCAAGAAAATTTCTTATCCCTCTCACTATAGTAGGAGGTGGTAATTTAGCTATTACTTGAATTTTTGCAGGGTCTACTTCCATGTCATTTTTTGAAATTTTATGCCCTAATACAATTCCTCCTGCAACCATAAATCACTTGAATTTTTGTAACCATAAATCACTAGAATCCAACATGTCCTAAAAAACCCCAACATATTGTCGCAAATTTCAAGGAAAGTACGGGCATGGTGTATGACAGGATGCAAATGAAGAACAAGTGAGATCATCTCAAGAAGGATTGTAAAATTTGGAAGGAACAGAAACGAGGATCAACGGGCTTAGATTGAGATACGGTGAACAAATCATTGATGCTTCGGAGGAGTGGTGGGCTAAAAGACTTGCGGTGAGTAATTTTTCATTTCGTATAATTGTATTCATTTTATTTTTTTGTACTGATTGAAGTGTTTAATATGATTTTGCAGGTGGTGCCTGCAGTGAAGAAGTACAAACATTTTGGCAATGAACTCGAGTTAGAGGAGAAGTTGGACTGGATGTTTGAGGGCATCATCGCAACAGACAAATATACAAGCGCTCAAGTGAGACAGGGTTTTGTGCTACCACTGAGAATTTGGTCATTAATCTATCATGTGATTCATCCGATCTCGACAGCCCGGAAATCCCTAAAATCCAGACCACAAACTTTTCTAAGTGTCATCGTGTAGAGGGTAGAAAAAAGTGTGGAGCTACTTATATAAAAAACCAAATATCACATATGGTGGGAACTTCCAACGATGCCTCAAACACAGTTCAGGGAAATTCCATTAAGTAGGTCGTGAAACTTTTGAATGAAGATGATGAAATTTCAGAGGATTTTGATCTATACTTTTTTGCTGTAGAACTTTTCAAGATTTGCTCCACAGATATTTCTTCGCAACGATTGTCAAAGAAAAAAGTGTGGCATATCTACGGCATTTTTATGCTCGCGTGGAAAATTGAGGAAACTTTTTTCTTATTTGCTATTGAGTGGGAGATTGTTTTATTTCATCTGTTGTTGCTTGTTACACTTTTACTTCGTTATTCTATTTTATAATGGTAAGCTTATTTGATATTCTTAAGCCATCATTTTCATCTTTTATAAATGCTTCGGTCATGTTTTCTTCGTGATCTATTAATTCTATTTATTTTTTTTAACACTAGTACAATATACATAATCATGGGTTAAAACCATGAAAAATGGAGATTAAGAAATGCAAAGATTCTCCTTGATCGTTAAGTACTACAACACATATTGACTGCTCTCCATTCTTCACATTATTTTGGTGACAAATGGGTTGGGGAAATGCTTTGCGGACATCCAACGAGATTCAACAATTTATTTCGTATGAGACAAGAGGTATTTACAGATCTTATAGTAAAACTTAGTGGATTTCATGGTCTTCAAGGGTCATCGAGGATGACGCAACGTGAGATGTTGACAATTTCTCTTTACATATTATCACAAAATGATTCAATGCATTGTTCGATGGAACGATTCCAACACTCATCTGAGACGATCAACAAATACTCTATGTGGGTCTAATGTACTTGCGGGACTATCTAAACAATTCATAAAACCAACCGATCCAACGTTCGCATGAACTTCTACAGAGATTCAAAGCGATGCACGTTACATGTCATTCTTTATGGTAACATTTGCAATTTCTAGTACTCAAATTTAAATATGAATACTTGACATTAATAACTCAAATGTATATATTTATGATTGCATTGTAGCAATAGATGGAACCCACGTTTATGTGAGAGTTACAAATGATGAAAATATTGTATTTATTGGACGTTGTGGAGCCCTTACACAAATTGTCATAGATGTGTATGACTTTAACATGTGTTTTACGTTTGTCATGCCCGGTTGGGAGGGTAGTGCGCTCGACAACATAATTTTGAAGATTTCTATGCAGAACTCTCAATACAACTTTCCACACCCTCCACACGGTAAGTTGCAGCCCTGAATCCTTTAGTTGATCACTTTAAACATCATACTGAACCTACATGCATTCCAGGCAAATATTATTAGTAGATGCTGGTTATCCATTGTAGTGAGTGTATCTCAACCTTCCCTTATACGAGATATCATTTATCTGATTTCGAGAGAGCTAGAAATGTGACACGAGGCAAAAAATGGGATTTTAAGGAAAGACATTCCTCCTTACGTGGTGTCATCGAGAGGACTTTCGACATTTGGAAGAACAAATAAGTCATCGAGAGGACTTTCAGCTGCTGTGAGGAAGCTGAAAGTCCTCTCAATGACACCACGTAAGAAGTAATGTCTTTTATTTAAATCCTCTTTTTTGGCACATGTCACATTACTGACTTACTCGAAATCAGATAAACGATTTCTCGTATAAGGGAATGGTTTGAGATACCATCGCTGTAATCAATAGCCAACATCTACTAAATAATATTTTTCCTCGAATGCATTGTAGGTTTAGTTTAATGTTTAAAGTGATTAACCAAAGGATTCGAGGTTGCAACCTACCGTGTGAAGGGTGTAGGAAGTTGTAGTGAGCATTCTGCGTAGCACTCTTCAAAACTCTGTTGTCCTGTGCACCACTCTCCCAACCGGGCATGACGAACGTAAAGCATATGTTAAAGTCGCACAACCATGATATTTTGTGTAGGGACTCCACAACGCCCGATAAATGCAATATTTTCATCATTTGTAACTCTCGCATTACGTGAGTTCCATCTACTACTCCAATGCAATCCTACATAGATACATTTGAGTTATTAATGTCTAGTATTCATTTTTAAAATTGAATACTAGAAATTCTAAATGCTACATTAAAGAATGACATGTAACGTGCATCACGTTGAATATCTGTATGAGTTCGTGCGAATGTTGGATCAATTGGTTTTCTGACTTGTTTAGATAGGCTCACAAGTTCATTCAGACCCATGGAGAAGGATCTGTTGATCATCTCAGATGAGTGTTGGAATAGTTCCATCGAACAACGCATTGACTCTTTTTATGATAATATGCAGAGAGTCATTCCCAACACCCCACGTTGTGTCGTCCTCGATGACTCATGAAGACCATGAAATCCATTAAGTTCTATTAGAAGATCTGTAAATACCTCTTGCCTCATGCAGAACATGTTGCTGAATCTGGTTGAATGTACAGCAAGCATTCCCTAACCCATTTGTCATCAAAATAAGACGATGTGAAGCATGGAGAGCGGTCAATGTACGTGTTGTAGTACTCAACGATCAAGGAGATTGCTACATTTCTCCGTCTCTGTCTTTCTTGGTCTGATTCCATGATGATGTATGTTGTACTAGTGTTAAAAAAATAATTGAAATTAATAAATCATGAAGAAAACATTACCCAAGCTTTTATAAAAGATGAAAAGGACGACTTAAGAAATATCAAATAAGCATTCCATTAGAAAAGAAGTAAAAGTATGCCAAGCAACAACAGATGAAATAAATCAATCTCCCACTCAATGGCAAATAAGAAAAACCTCAAGTTTCCCTGCGAGCATAAAAATGTCGTAGATATGCCACTTTTTTTTCTTTGACAATCGTTGCGAAGAAATCTCTGTGGAGCGAATCTTGAAGAAATTCTACAAAGAAAACAGTATAGGTCAAAATCCTCTGAAATTTCATCATCTTCATCCAAAAGTTTCACGACCTGCTTAATGGAACTTGCCTGAACTGTATGTGGGGCATCGTTGGAAGTACCTAGTAGATGTGAAATCTGGTTTCTTATATAAGCAGCTCCATCCTTTTTTTACTCTCTATATGATGACACTTAGACAAGTTTGTGGTCTAGATTTTAGAGATTTCTGAGCTATCAAGATCGGGTGAATCACATGATAAGTTGACCACATTCTCAGGGGTACCTCAAAACCCTGTCTCACTTGGAGCGCATGCATATTTGTCTGTTGTGACGACATCCTTAAACATCCGGTCCAACTTCTCCTCTAACTTGGGTTTAATGCCACAAAGTTTGTACTTCTTCGCTGCGGGCACCACCTGCATAATCTTATTAAACACTTCAACCAGTACAAAAAAATAAAATGAATAAAATTATACGAAATGAAAAATTGCTCACCGCAAGTCTTTTAGTCCACCACTCCTCTGAAGCATCAATGGTTCGTTTCACCGGATCCCAACCCAAACCTGTTGATCCTTGTTTCAGCTCCTTTCAAAATTTTCAATCCTTCTTGAGTTGATCTCACTTATTTTTCATTTGCATTCTGTCATACACCATGCTCGTACTTTCCTTAAAATTTAAAATAATATGTTGTCACCCTTTCTTATTAAATAGGTTGTGAGCATGTTTTCCAGTTCAATTTCTTTAAGGCAGATATCACAAAATAATAATTTTGTTTCTTTTTCCCATATTGCCGGTGTACCTGTAACTTTGATCTTATTAGTCATTGTATTGCTAAAATAAAACAAATTATTGTAACATAGCAATAAAAAAGTGTAAAAAAAATAATTATGTACCATGTGGATTGTGGCATGCAAACTACAATTAAGAAAAAAATGAGACGTCAACTTAATTAACCACCCTTTCGCTAAGGTTAAAAGCCTTAACCAGTTAAGAAGAATATTGAAATATTAAGAGGGAAAAATTGTATCCATCGTGAAGAATTGAGAATCAGTTTAAACATTTATTTAAGTAAATACAATCTAGTAGCTCATAACGAGACCCGCAACTTTCCAGGATTTCAAACTTCACAAAAATTCAATCAAGTATATGACTATCTTTCTGTTCCACAAAATTAGACGAAACTTGAAACATGGTAAAACACAAAAGTTTGCAATGCAAGGGATCCTTGATGTTCTCGCACTTTGACAGCCTAAGCCAATAAAATGCGGAAGTTTGTTCAAATTGCTTATAATTCATGTTTTGTTTGATCCTTATGCACAAAAGAAAACCAAACACAAGTATTTTATTCAGATAAACCACAGAGCCATTTTTTCTATTGAGATCAATAGCTTAACTCTAGTTTGTAATATACGACAAACCTTTATGTGCTTGTTTATTCCAAAGAAAAACAAGCAGGCCACAACTCAAAGCATGTGATGGATTAAGCTTGCAAGATCAAGAAAAATCAAAAATACTTTACTGAACTTAAATCTATCAGCAAACAAAAAGAAAATCACTACATGTTCGCACAAGCACTCAACTCCATATCTATCAGGTGGCAGCTTTCAATTTAACAAAATTTAATGGTTCATGATAGATGTTTGGGACCTATAAATTTTAATGGATGTAACCGTTGCATGCTTTAGTAATTGCTCCAAATGAAAATAATAGAAATTGAAACTTCAGCCCAAAACAAGAAATTCTTAATAATCATGCACATTAATCTTTACTATGAGAAGTTTACTAATAATCATTGGAGGTGCAATCTAAACTTGAAACATAGTAAAAGCGCAAAAGTTTGCAATGCAAGGGATCATTGATGTTCTCGCACTTTGACTGCCTAAGCCCAAAAAAATGCAGAAGTTTGATCAAATTGCTTATAATTCATGTTGTGCTTGAGTCTTATGCACAAAAGAAAACCAAGCACAAGTATTTTTTTCGGATAAACCACAAAGCTGATTTTTCTTTTGAGATCAATAGCTTAACTCTTGTTTGTAATATGCGACAAACCTTTATGTGCTTGCTTATTTCAAAGGAAAACAAGCAGACCACTACTCAAAGCATGTGATGAATTAAGCTTGTAGGATCAAGAAAAATTAAAAATACTTTACTGCACTTAAATCAATCAGCAAACAAGAAGAAAATCACTACATGTTCACACACACTCAACTCCACATTCTATTAGGTGGCAGCTTTCAATTTAAAAATATTAAATGGTTCATGATAGATGTTTGGGACTAATAATTTTGAAGTATGTAATTGGTGCATATCTTCAGTAATTGCTCCAAATGAAAAAAATAGAAATTGAATCTTTCAGCCCAAAACAATAAATTCTTAATATTCATACACATTACTCTTTAATATGAGAAGTTTGTTAATAATCAATGGAGGTGCAATCTCAAATTTATTATGTGTAAAAGAAAATATCCCATTGCAATGCAAGAATACAAGGTTGCACTCAATGCACAATTCTCCCTGTAATGCAAAGACTAGAAAAGGATTGATGTAAGCAGACTTATACCAATTTCAAAGAGAACACTGCTACAATTCAAAATAATGACCGCCAGATTGCTCAAAGTGTACCAAATCATTTTTCCAAACCCGTTCTCAAGAAGAAAAAAAAGGTGAAGTTGAAAAAATGAAGAAAGAGAGAATCTATATGAGAACTTGTAGGAATTCATTATGAGTTTCACTATAAATAATTAGGCAACAAGTACTCTCCATGATCCCTATTGATAGGTATGAACCAAAAATCGGGTGAAGGCTACATTTTGAGTTACATAACGTTGCATTAGTCTTTACAATAAGTTTTCTTAAAAAATTTGAAACTGAAAATTTGTGCAAATTTTAGAACTCAAATTATTTTTTACAGCATCCTAACGTGATTGCTTTCAAAAATCGTATGCGCAAGCTTAGATTTTGCAGAACAATCTAAAATCAATTTAACAACAAATTTGGTTCTAAGCTATTTAGATTTCATATGAATTTTGTATTCCTTCTAAATGCTTTCAAGAAACCACTTGAAGAAACATCAAAACGAATTTGGAAAGGTGCGTAATCAAAAGAAAAAAAAGAGTAAAAAAAAAGACCTAGATACGAAGGGCGCCAAGTCTTTACACCACCAGACAGCCGAAACGATGGAGCATACCTTGGCAGCTGGCGGTCGGCGTGAAGAGAGAGTCGTAGAGAGGCAGCGACTAGAGTTCGTGGCGTGACTATTGTCAGCGAGCGACTCGACAGGCGTTCGTGGCTTTCAGTTTGCGGAGAGAACGGAAGAAAGTCTGCAGGCTGCGACCGTCACTGCCTGCCGGATGCCTTCTGGTCTTGGAAGGCTGACCAAGATGTTCTCGAATGGATTTATGGAAGCTGAAGAATGAACGAGCCGAACTGTCAGAGAAGAGTAACGAACAGGAGAGAACAAGAATGAACAAACGCCAGAGAGGAGGGTGGAAGGAGTAGAGGTTGCTTTCGCGTAACAAACTGAACGAACCAACCTTTGATCGAAGGGCAACTGGGTAAAAATAGAATCGCGGAATGCGGGCTGCGGGGTTGATTCCACGGCCCACTTTTTACAAAAACCTCCCATGCGGTGGCCGCAAAGCTCCTCAGCCGCGCCCCCAAACTGTAGACTTCGGCGGTGGGTGCCGCGAAGCTCTCCAGCCGCGCCCAAACATACCCTTTGGCTTAATCTTTTGGGTTTAAAATAGTTTTAATCAATGACATACACCTCGCATTTTTAAATTTTCATGTCATTTGATTGCTAGCCTTGATTTGTACATTACCAACTTCATAATATTCAAGGTTTCATCATTTACAAGATGAACCTTCTAACGCTTTCATGCTAAATAATGAGCCATGGACTCAGATACCACTTCTTCTTTATTAACTTCAAGATCAAGGTTGTTGAGGAAAATAAATCTTCTCATTCCACCAATCTTTCACTTGGAGATTAATTCTAATGTATTGTCTTACTATTGTTTATCTATGTGCAGTACGCCCTCTTTACTGTTTTTCAGTCCTACACCTAGCCGATATGGGACTAAATGTCTGTGACATTCTCCTCCACCCAATCACGTGACGCCCTCGTCACGGATCGGCTCCACTGAGGGCCCTACACCGTGGAGAGTCCCCACACTCGGCAGAGCTGCCGCTACGATCACTTATCACGCTCCCAAAAAAGCTCTTTCGGGAGCGTGACAAGTGGTATCAGAGCGGGGTACTACCTGTCGGGTGTGGAGACTTCGTGTATTGGTAGATATTCTTTTCAACTTTCGCTTGAAGTTCAGCATTCTCAGCTGTTATTAGGAGTGAACTTCTTTATTATTGCAGCTAATGACTGGCAGCTGCTGGCATGGTGTTAATTGAAACCCATACCTCTGTGCATTAATTAAATTTTGCATCTCAGTCTTGACCATTTTTTTTTTCGGCTCTCGTTGAGTGCCTGCATTTTTGTTTTGGTAATACTTCAAAATTGAGTTCTTTTAATAGTTTTTATGCTTACTTCCTATATAAAAAGGCTTGCGTAGTATTTTAGTTAAATTTAATACAATATTGTACAATTGAATTATGTTTAGTTTCAATTTAGGGGCATTTACATACATTATCACTCAATTCTGTATTGACATATATAACATCTAAACTTTAATATTTACATCTATAACACTCAAATCTTTAACACACATTAAAAATACCATTTTTACTACCTTTTTAAAAGTCAAATGCACTTTTTTATGTATAGGAATGTAAATCCATAAAAATTGTGTGGTAAGTATGTAAATATCCCTTCAATTTTATGCCTCTGCTCTGCACATTCTTCTGTATACTCTCTCTTAACTTCTCTCTACCGTAAAGAAAACAGGTATCCAGATGACAAATTTGATAGATATTGGCAGCCATTTATTGGAGATGGGCAGACCATGAAAAACATTCAAAATGTGTCTGTTTCTGGTCTATAGAACTTGCCTCCAGAAAATATTTTTAGTACTGCTTTGACATCTGATGGAGATAATAACATGGAGCTCCAATGGCCTCCTATTTCTCTTACAAGTTCTAGCTACTATCTTGCTCTTTATTTTGCCGATATGTCGAATGGAAATCCTCTGACTTCTGATGTCTTCATCAATGAATATACCTTTTACCATAATCTCAAGGTTTCATCCTCCAGTCTGGTTGTCTTTGCGGACAAGTGGAATCTATTTGGTCCTGCAAGCATCAATCTTCGGTTGGATTCTGCTCCACATCCAATTATTAATGCTGGAGAGGTTTTTGGTGTTTTCTCTCTCGAAAAAGAACCACAACCTGGGATGGTATGGATACTTGCATCCAATAGGTTTAACATGGATTAATGGTATCATTTAGCAGTAAAACTTTGGAATATTTACATATATACCACTCAATTCTTATGTATTTACAACTAAACTTCAATTTTTACTTTCATGCCAATACATTTATGCAAGGAAAGGTGTAAATCACTTTTTAAAAGTTAAAATGATGACATTTTTTATGTGATCGAAAGGTTTGGGTATAAATATAAAAACTAGAGTTTAGGTGTTAGATATCGAAATACATAGGGATTGGGTGGAATGTATGTAAATGCCCGTAGAACTTTCTATCTCATTACTCTTCTATGATTGAAGTGGTTGCATTGGAGAGCCTGAAGAAGAGTCTTAGCAATATACCACTTGATTGGGATGGGGATCCTTGCTTACCTCGTGAATATTCAAGGACCTGCATCGCCTGTTCTAGCGGAACACAAATTCGTGTCTCACCGTGTGGTTAGACATAAAGTGCCAAAATAATCCCTTGACTGCTTGCAGGCAGTCGTCCCAGAGTATATAAAAGTATCAAATTAGTCCACAAACTCTCTAAATTGGGGATAAAAAACTCATTTGTAGGGATTATTTCAGTTCAATATTAAAAAAGTTTGGGGACTAAATTGATACTTTTGATACTTTTCTCATCAAATATATATTGTGAGGTCTTTCATGTTTTTCTCGTTACCTAGTAATGTGTTACCTATTGGTCATGCTAGGAACCTATGAAATATGAGGATTACAATCTAAACCTTAGAACTCATAAAAGCAACATTGCGTTGTGAGGATTGAATTGAAAGGAAGATTTACATACATTACCACACAATTCCCTATATATTTACATATCTAATATCTTAATTTTGATTTATACTGTTATAGCATTTTAACTGTACATCAAATGGTCTATTTAACTTTTCAAAAGTTAGTAAATGGCGTATTTTTGTGATATAAAATATATGTGTTATGAATTTAAAAAAATATATTTTTAGGTGTTAGATATGTATGTACATAGGAATTGTGTGCTACATATGTAAATGCCCCAACTTAAAATTGTCAATTTTTAATTTGTAATCATAAATGCTTCACTCAGTTTCTTACGGGCATTTTTCACTAACCTCTTTTGTTAAGTTAGACAAGGAAAAACTACTGTTCATTTTTATCATTCATGTACATACCCTAAACCCTCTTGATAGACAGAGCAGATGGTCGAAAAGATCCTTAATTTTCTTTTCTTTTATCACTTATATTTTCTATCTGTTGAGAATTTTAGGGCAAAGAAAACGTCAGAATCGACGCAAATCCAGAAAGAAACATAGAGATTTAATGAGGTTCCGTAAATATGTATACGTCTTCGGGTGCAGAGCGGTAGCTTTTCCTTCAATTCAAAAAAAGAGTAGAAGATACACTTAGGATTACAATACATCATATATATATATGTATATATATATATATATATATATATATATATATATATATATGTATATATATATATATATATGTATGTACCTAACGTACAATATGTAATTACAAAATTACCTCTGTACTGTATCACGGGACCGTTGCCCCTGCACCCCTAACCCACATAATGAAACTCCCCCGATTGGACAGATGTTTCCGCTCCACTCCGCTCGCTCGCTCGGCTCCGCTGGCTCACTCTGATCCGCTCTAGCATCTGTCTTTTATCCGATATATGAGCCATACCTAACACCAGCTTTCTAGAGAACAATAATTTAACTGGTCATATTCCTAGCATCCCGTTAAACAAACCTTGATTAAGCCATAGGTAAATAGCACTACAATACAAACTTTCTTACATAATTTTTTGTTGAGAAATTAGGGCAAAGAAACGCAAGATTCAAGAACAGATACAGGAATTCAATGAGGTTCGACCATTTGCCTACACCATCGGGAGCAAGTGCGGCGGCTTTCCGCTCCACTCCCCTCGCAAGCTCCGCTGGCTCGCTTCACTCTGCCCCAGTATCTGTCCCTTATCTGGTATATGAGCCATTCCTAACATTTTTTTTTTTCATTTTAAGATAAATATTTGCTTATTTTATGATTTTCTAGGCATTCACCTGGGAATAACTTAACCCCAGCCCGCTTAAACGTGCAATAAGTTCCAGTACCTGAAACTTTCTTGTATGGAGTGTGAATCAAGTGCTGGGTGGAGCAATTCTTCATTTAAAGCTTGTACTTCGAGTATCTTCAATCAGTGCATTTGTGGATATTGGTCCAAACTGTTTGCTTAAACTTAAGATTGGAATGTGCAATTTAGGAATGGGTTGGGAAAGTTAGCAGCAAATGTGCTGTACTAGTTTAATCTTTCAGGAGCGCTTAGGCTTACAAATTTTCTTTAGTGTTTATAACAAGTCATGTAAAATTGATGTTGAAATTATTTTTTTGCATTTCTTTAGTGTTTATAACAAGTCATGTAAAATTGATTAATGAATCAACTTTTTACTTATAATTTATGGATATGTTTACTGATTGTTTGTGAAGATTTTTTCGTCCTTAATCTGCTTGTTTTCAAAAGAACATTGAACAATTGGTGTGTAAGATTCCGATTTGTTGTTAAATATTAGTCCCATTTAACATTTATTAACGTTTCATTGAATCATCAGTCTTTCATTTTTGGGTAGTTGGGTTTTGATTTGAAATATATATATATAAGATCTCAGCCCAACTATATAATTGGTTAGCACGATTTGTAGCTACTACTTTGATTGTTACAAATTTAGTGTTAGCATTGAAGTCAATCATATCATAATTAAAGTGTTGCATGCCTCATCTTATGATATAAAATGATGGCTTACTTTGAATTTCTGTGAAATCATTTGGAATAAAATATCCTTCCATGTTTTTGTTCTTAGCATAATGAGTTTGTTTTAAATTATATGGAGTCATCTTCTGTAAATAAATCGTATATTTTTGCCCTTATATGATGTATCCTTCAAGCTTTAAAACATAGAATATCTCTTTTCTTATGTTCATGATGTAAGAATGTTGGCTTGACATTAGATTGGTTGACTGGCGACTCGATCTATGACGCTAATGCAAAAATAATTCATATGATTTCTTTGCAGACAATTGGTGTGAAAGTTTCATTGAATTAAGTCTGTTTGTTAAGTATTGCTTTTTACCACCAAGTGGGTTTTATGCTTAATAATCAACACCTTATACATTAAAACAACAACAAAAACAACAAGCCTTTATCCTACTAAGTGGGGCTGGCTACATGAGTCTTTTCTCTCCACCGTGTCCTATTAAGTGTCATATATTCATTTAATTCTAATAAATTGAGATTATTTTTTATGCAGCTTGCCCAAATCTTTTTAGGTCTACATCTACTGTTCTTAACACAAGTTAAATCTAAAACACGTACTCTCCTAACCAGACATCAGATGGTCGATGTTTAATGTGACCGAATCATCTAAAAAACTTTCTCTAATTTTGACCGCCATTGAAGCTAGGCCAACCCTTTCGTAGATACATTCGTTTCGCATTTTGTCTCTAATAGTCAAGCCACTCGTCTACCAAAGCATTCTCATCTCAGCAACGTTTAACTTAGTTTTATGCTTTTCTTTTATAGACTAACATTTTGCACCATTAAACATTGCAGGTATCACCACCATCTTATAAAATTTTCCTTCAAGTCTAAGTAGTACTTTTCTATCACATAATATGCCTGATGCATTCCTCCACTTCAACCATCCAACTTGAACTCTACTAATAACATCCTCATCTATATCACCATCACTTTGGACAATAAACTCGAGATATCTAAAACGTTCACACCTTTTAATGATTCGATCACCCATTGTTACAACTCCGCTACTAGATCTACTACTAAATCTACATTTCATGTATTCAGTTTTAGATCAACTTAAACGAAGGCTTTTATATTTTATTGTAGATATCAATAGTGTAAGTTTATACATAACTCTCTATTGTCTTATCCATAAGACACCTTATACATTGCTTTGATAAATTAATTTTAGTTCAGTTTTATTGGCTTCATGAGCCTAGCTATTGCATTTGTGACTCGGTTAGTATTTGATGATAATAAATCTTGTATATTATTATACAATCATTTCCAAGTCGTAGGACATTTGCTACTTGGAGAAGAGCACAAGGTGTTCTGATTAAGAAGACTCAAGTTCAAGTATCATTTCAAAGTTGGCTTTGTTTTATGTGTGAGTTTAGGTATACTTCATTAGAGAAGCTATCTTGAAGGGTATGGTTTATGACCTTCCTATATAGACAAGGCAACTCATGGACAATTAGAGTGGCCATTAAAATTACTAGACTTAAAATCTTAGCCTATATATGCGGCGGGCTAGGGCAAGATTTCAAACTACCTTGATTATTTGCATAATTAGTATTTCAGATAACATTTAGTCTTGGGTTTGGCAAATAGTAAATGTGGCTTTTTTATATTAGAGGCATATGCGATATTTTGGGTCTTATAACCTTACCCTATAGGTAGAGGTAGATAACTAGTGAAATACTTGAAGCTAGCTTGACATCTTATTTTGTGTGACCAATGTCTCAAATATTTGGATTTGGTGTTGGCTTAAATTTTCGCAGTGCCTATTATCTTGAAATTAATATAGGGCCTACAAGGTTTTGGGTCTTACAACTTAGCTTTCTAGACAAGGCGGGTCAAGAAAAAATTTTGTTTAATTTGGTCTAACTTCATATTGTATTTGTTTAGTGTCTCCATCTTATATATATGGATTTCTTGAATCTTAATTTTAAGGTGACATAGAAAGGTAGGGCATAAGATCGAATTATGAGAGAGGCATGTGAATATGATTATGGCCTTATGCTTTCATTTGAAGGAAAAGAGAGTTTCCTCGTCTATAAAGAAAGATTAATGTGTGGTGGAATCTTAAGTTGGAGAGGTGCTCAAGTGTGGATGTAAGCTCTTGAGTAAATTTAATCGCATAAACATTGATTATGTCAATCTTGATATACAATTTTAATTATGCTTATTGAGTAGATTTGTATCTAAATATACTTGAATGTTGTATGTTGAATAAAATACAAAGATTGTGCATTTAAGTTAAAATAATTATCTTCATCATGGTTTGTAAGCAGACACAAATTCTTTTGATGTATATTTCTTTGTATCAATATAATCTATTTTGTCATGAAACTTGGGTTTAATATTTGATAAAGTTATCTCATAAGCCATTTTAGTGCTATTATTATTTATATTTGTGTCTATGGTTAAAAACGTTTAGCTTAATGATTTATTCTTCATCATACTTGCATGTGTTTTTTTTTGTAGGATCAACTTAATTATCTTTTGTTCTTTAATTACTTTTAGAAGGCTATTTTTTTTTGAGGTGAGGGGCTCCTTGGTTTAAGAATTAGTTTGAAATGGGTTGCTTCTTGGCAAAGATGTTTAGAAATTGAAGCAAAAATTTTGCACTTTGATAATTTCAAAATTATACTCAAAATTTGTCTTTTTAAAAAAATTATTTCGCAGAAGAGCTTAACAGATCAAGTTTATCTTGTAATTATTTTAAATTGGTTTTGTGACAATAATTAATTAACTATTAAATCAAATGAGTCTCTCTCGCAATAGAAATGAAACAACAAAATTACACTTATTAATACGGTGCTATCATAATATTGGATTGAAAATTATTATTATATATAAACTCAATTAGCAAAATATGATCCTCCCAATTTTCTCTAAAATTTAGAATAAATAACCTCCTTAAATCATTTTATATTATGTCAACAATCTATTATCATTTTCAATCAACTTTATTATCTTCTTGATGTTGTATGAAGTTCTCTTTTAGAGTAGGTTGGCCAATCATCTATATAATATATAAATATACATATCCATTATTTTGATTACTTTTTTTACCTTTTTTAAATCAAAAATCAGTTCAGCATAAATAGTAAAAATTCTTTTTTTTTCAATGTTTTTGTGGATTTTTTGCTCAAAGCATATACAACACTGTCATTTTTTTGTTGATACCAAGTGCTCATATTCTTTAAACAATTGTAATCACTTTCTCTATCTCAAGTTCATGTTATTAAAGGTAAAAATATATTTTAAATTTCGATGGTCAATATATGTTTCAACTTATGCCATAAAAATGATGACAACAAATTTTAAATGTAAATGCAATTATTGTTAATTTCAAATCATGCATATTATGATTTTTTCTTTTTTTCACATGGCTTTAACTATTTCGATGCTTATGCTATTATTTTATTATGTTGTCTCAAAATGTACCCTAAAAATTGTAGTAATGCATCTTTAAATAATATAAATTTTTTAGTATCAGCTGAATAGTTGAAATAGGCGACGACATTGTGCAAATTCTAATTCAGGGCCTGTGGGGCTGAACCGGTTCAACCCGGTTCAGCAGTAACCTTCAAGATGAATAGCCAGAAAATGAAAATAAGGAGGAAAAAATAAGTCATGCCTAATGGAAGAGAGAGGAGGGGATATAAATCGGCTGTCATTCAACCCTTCTTGCCCTCCCTCAATATTCATAGCCTCTAACCAGCCCTCCACCTACTAGCCAGCCACCACCCAACACAAACACCCTTCCCTAAGGTCTGTTTGTGTTTGTTTATCATTTATTTTCTATTTTGAAGAGTCGTAGTAATAACTGATTTTCAATTTTACTCTAATGTGTGTTTGTGCTTGTTTGTCGTTCATTTCTGTTTTGAATAGTCGTTGTTATAACTGATTTTCAATTTAAGCAATCACGTTTCTGATTTTATTCAAGTTTAGGTTAACTCTAGTATTATTTTAGTATCAAAGCAAATCTAATCATAGTCTTATCTTAAGTTTCTTAACTTTCACCTTACTCAGGCCACCTCCACCAATTTTTTTTTCTTTTCTATTACCAGACCTTAGCCACATTTTAACTTAACCTAACTATCAATTGTTGATTTTCTAAACCAGCAACCCAAAATCAAATTCTATGCATCATCGAATAGTCCCCCACATCCTCTTTCACCTCCCAACTTTAAATTTTATCCATGCCGCCAATGAGATATACGCCCAAGCCTATCTTGGAAGATATATAATGGGATATCCATTGACTTCAGCAGAGGCTTGTTGGCTTTGAGGATGAAATTCAATGGTAGGTTACCCTCGACCATGATCGGGAGAATCGAAGGGGAGAAAGAGAGAATCTAAAGATGAAGCTAGAGTCACAATATTAGTTCCTACCAATTTATTACAAACAAGATGGTAACTCTAGCTTTAAAAGTGGAGAGACCGCATCACCAAGCGACCCCCAAATCTTACAGGAAGAGTTCAGTCTTTGAATCTTATAGTCAGGGTACACCCTGGAGAACACCCAAGATGACCCCCCGTTAGAGTATAAGCTAATTCAAAGTGGTGAATAGGTAAAGCCAATTCGCATCTCAAAATCTGTTACAACTAGGAAATGTTGCAAGTATCATGAATTTGGGCATAGTGAATTATAATTCACAACTAGAGTTGATTTGTTTCATTGAACAAGGAAAAATTTAGCAGTGACATAGTTTATCCGGGAGAAGATGAAGACTTCAGAGAGGATTCTAAACTTGCAACCAATAAGAGAGAGATGTTATTGATTCTAGGTGACCATAGAAGAGAGATTTCAGCTGATAGTTGTAGATGATATATGAACTGGTGACTTTGATGTAAGGTGCATTCATGCTGAATATGAGATTGTGGTGTCTCGAGCTACCATTGACAATCATTGAGAGGAACATCAGTAGGAATAACTTTGCATGTCCAAAAGAAGTTAATACTAGACACAGGCCAATTCCAGATAAAAAGTTTTTAAGCATTTCAGATATATATATCATGCCTCCTGAGTTGTCCCTTCGGAAGAAGGTCTAACTTGTTAGAGATAACAATATTTTGAGTTGCTTATGGAAGATAATCATGAGCCCTTTGGGGATAAAAATTGGTTCAACGATATTCCTTTGGGGATAAAAATCAGTTCAACAATATTCCTCACGATAGAGGATGAGATAGGATGGATGAACCACAGCGATGGGAATCACCCATGTTCCTTGGAAGAAAGAATATTCTACTGTAGGATCCATGTTCTTCCCAAGAAGGAAAAAATACCTCATGAGTGGTTACACATTAGGGTGGCCCAACCTGTTAGAGATGTTATTTCATAGTTGACAACCCCTTACAACCTTGCTTATCAAACACATCCAACTAAGTATGAGGAGTGAGAGAATCATATTATATATTTACTTGTTTGAAATTTGGCTCGAGTGAACCTGGATTGTTGTGTACCTCCAACTTAGATTGTGCTAAAAAAAGGATAAATACCCATTCTATCAAGATGTTCTTTGAAATGACGTCGCCTACAGAATTGATTTACCGAGAGCTTACAACATGAACGACTTGACTACTAGGAGGAGACAAAAGTTTTGACGATTGAGGTCGAACCTACCTCAACCCCGGGAGACTGACACGGAAGCAAGAAGGCTAAATTGGTTCAACTTGGTTCAACAGGAACCTGCAAGGTGGAGGAGCTGCTCGACCCCTCCTCTCTCTTCCATTAGGCGAGAATTATTTTTCCCCTCCCTATTTTCTTTTTTCGGCTATCCATTATACGTTGTTTGTAGTGTTATGGTTCATTTTTTTGGTGAGTTTGTTTCAGACTTTTGTCAGGACAGCCGCTGACGTCAGTTTTCTCCTACGAGGTTGTATCTTATGATAATTCTATTTTTCTGTTAAAGTAAGACTCGTTAATGTATTACCGTCAGTCGTGCCCTTCAAATTATATTAATACAATTACAGTAAATTTTATTTTTTGTTTATAATAAATTTTATGAGTAATTAGCCTCATTTTATTGTTGCATAAAATTCTAATTTAGTACTTTTATCTTCTATTTCCAATATTTGTTATTCATTTTATAACATGATTTGTTAGATCTCATTATTGCAAATTCATAATTATATATAAATATTGGTGGACATATTGCAATTATATTTATGTGCTTTGATTGTGGTGCATGAAATATAGATGATAATATATTATTATTATATATGTAATAAACCATTGTTGTGGCTAAAGGGGCTGATGGGTCCTTAGAGAGATGGTTGGATTTTCATAAGATTGATACTTAACTTTCCATGTTTCAAAATATCATATAGGCACATGCGTGCGCGCACACACACAAATATTGCACTTATATATTATCATGTAGTATTAAAATTTTGATAAGTTCTATAAACATGAACACACTTGATATTGTTGAATAAAAATATCTACTTAGAAGTGAATGATTTAAATCACTCAAATTCATGATCACAAGTATTGGATAATTTTCTTGCAAAATTTATTATGCATAAAATGAATTGTCTTATTTTATTGTTCATACTGCATGTCACATTTTCTGTCATTTATGATTTACTAAATATTAATTATTTATTAAGTTTGCTTTGCCAAACTTGCTTGTTGAAATTTTATATATCATGTTATATTCAATCACTCGGAGAACCGTTTCCGTTAGATTAGAATTTCCAGTGGTAAATTTACTATTAACATTTTATACACTTGCTTTGGTTCTTGTATTTTCTCTTTTTTGTTTGAGTAATTGTTTTTCTATTATAATTTCGGTTTTGTTTCAATTAATTTTATGCTTTTTTGTCGGTTGTAGTTGTATTAGTTGAACATTTATTAATGAATAAAAATTATCTTTCATTATTTATTTTTGTTATTACTTGCATACGATCTTTCTTTTGAGAACACAAATCGTGTTCAAGTCTTTTCATCATACATTGTGTTGTTGGATGCACCACCTTCGGGACCCAGGGCGTAACATTATAACGAAAACAAACATTTCAATGTAACAAATATAACCATATAAAAATTTGATTTAATCTAAAATAGGCCAAAATCAAGCATAATGAAGTACAAATGAAGTTTTTATAGTGCTACTCAAAAGACAAAATGATCTATGAATATTATATTTTTGTTGACCTCACTTCTGTTGAGGTCTAGTTTCTTCTTTAGAAGCCTAGGATCTAGCTGTAGGACTTCTCTGTTGACTATCCTAGAGGACTGGTGATGGAACCCTACCCATTAGAAATTCTAAACACTTCTTTACTCTTCTTGGAGTTCCACATATTTTATAATAACGTATAACACTTAGTAGGTTGGGGCCAAATGTGAGGGAGCTCAAGAAGGGATTCCCATAGGGTTGCTTGACTTTAGGGTTAGCCCAAGGTGGTGTGACCGGTCAGTCCTGCACACACACATGCAACCCCATAATCTCATTCACAACCTAAACCCTAAACTAATCACCCTTATCCTGACTCCCCATTCTTTTGGAAACTCAAGTGAGAGGTTCCTCAACCCTTAGCCCTAGGCTAGGGTTTGGCAAAGACCAACACATGGAGGATCCAAAATGAGATTTCCCTTGTACCATGTTTCAAATAAGGTGACCTCATGATTAACATTCTCAATTGATCACAATTTTACCAAAATTCCCAAATTTGGCCTCCTAGCCCCAAACTTTCACCAAATTACCAAAATATCCCTAAACCTTAAAATTTTCCAAAATTTTCCAAAATTACCCAAATTTTCTTCAAAAATCGTATCAAATCATCCCAAATCACTCAAATTGCCCAAAAACACTTCAAATTTCTCAAATTCCAAAAAATAATCCTAAAATACCCAAAATTACAAAAATGCCCATCACATCCCAAAAATTCCAAAAATTCCCAAAATTTCCAAAAAAAAAAACACTCCAAATGTCCCTAAAATCTGTTTGAACCACTCAATTAAGTCCAATTTGACCAAATTGACCCATTTTAACCAAAATTCCCAAATTGACTCTAAAGGCCCAAAATCCCCAAATTATCCCAAATTTCCACCAAATTGACTTTAATCTCACCCAATTTCAATTCCAAATCAAAATTCATCATTTTCAATCCCAATTGAAACTAAACTCAAGCCCAATTAAGACAATTTCACAACCAAATTCCAACCCCAATCCCAAAATCCCCAATTTGACCTTATACTAAAATTCCTTCAAATTGAATCCCAAAGTCAACCCAATTCCCTCAATTCTAAATTCTAAACTCTTCAAAACATTCTGCTAAATCAATTTGAACCATCAATTGGACCAAATCTAAGCCCTAGCTCAATCCAAACCCAAGTCTAGCTTACATGCCCCAAATTGACCCAAATTTAAAATCTCACTAAATGGAACTCCCCAAACAATTCAAAATACCAAATTCCTTTTCAAAACTTCTCATGTCAATCATCCACATCAAGTTGACCAATCAATTGACCCAAAGCTTAGTCGAAACCCAACCTAGACCTAAATTCAAACCAAAAGCCCAATTTTGAACCCAAACCTCAAATTTGACCAAACCCATACAAATTAACCAAACCATGGTCAACACAACCAACATTTGAGCCCTAGGAACCAAGCTAGATCAACCTGGCCCAACCTAGTTGAGCAATGGACCAAGGGTCGCTTGATTTAGGAGATTTCTTCCCATATTTGGCTAAACCAAGGGAGATCTTTGCTACCAGCCATCAAGCCACTCAAACCATCACATTTAAACTCCCCTGGCTCACCTGAACCACCTAGCCACTAGCTCTGGCCTGGTCGGCCGACCTAGTAGCTGGAAAACGTCAAAACTGAGAGCCACCCCACGCCTTAAACCCAAAATTGAAACTCCCTGAGGTGGCCAGCGTCCATTGGCCACTTACACCTTTCTTCCCTCCACCTAAGCAGTAGAGCTCACCCAGATTGAAGCCCTAGTGACCACCCTTTCCCTGCCTATTTAACCACCACCTCCCACGGCCAAACAAAAAAGAGTGCACTTAACCTTGGGGAGACTCTTTCAAATTACTCCTAGAGCTTCTCCAGGACTTCCTTAGCTCAAGCCTACAACTCTCCAGCCATCTTCCCTACTGCCTGAGGCCAATTTTTCCACCCAAAATTAGGGTATAAAGAGGACACCTCACCAAACTACACAAAACTTCAAATTAGCTTGCTCCTCACCTTCCCCAGGCTAAACGAAAAAGTTCTACACTGAAGGCCCCCTCGACTAGGCTCTCTGCACCTGACTTTCACCTAAGCCGCACCACCTGTAGGAGGAGCTCCTACTCAGACCTCACCTCTGCTTGAACAAACACTTGGAGGAGCTTTGCAAAGTCACATGGAACGTTCACAACACTTCCAATTAAGACCACACCTCTTGGACATAGGTATGTGCCATTTTCTCAAAATTTCAGCTCGATTTGGGCCTTTGTGAAACTTACATGTATTTCATACTTGACAAATCATATAGATAGGTTCGTCTTAAGAAGATGAAGGTATAGGAACATAACCCACACGATTTGATTGGGGTAGAGGGGGATCTTAGGTCTGGAAGTTGGATGGCTCACGGGACACACCAGATGAAGACGATGACGGAGAGCCATCTGATCGTGCTTGTATCAGATAGACGACGTTGATGCATTCGGACGAAGGTTCGGGGCAAAAAGAGCGGGCCGCGTGGCAACTAATGCGGAAGATGGTGTCAAATGACGGAGCACTGCGTGGGTGTTCGGAGCGCTGTAGGATCCATTCAGCGCTGACTGTGTTAGTAGGAAATTCCAGGGATTTTTTATTTATTTTAATTCCAGAACTTAGAAAATTCATAACATGGTGTAGAAAAATCCTAAAAATGAAAGAAAAATACCCACTTGCTCAATGAACAAAGGAGAATAACGTGGACCAAAATCAAAATTATTTATCATGTATTCTATTTTTAATTAATTAAATACTCAGAAAATTATTTAAATCATAACTTAATAAATACAAATCACCATGGCTTGAAATTTTGAGGGCTTGTTTGCTCTGTTGTTAGGAATGCTCTATGATTTTTCCAGAGTTAAAGAGCATCCCTAACACAAAAGCCCTAATTTTCAAGTTAATCATATCTGTTTTAATTAAAAAGTTTTAATAATTAAAATATAAATAAAAAATACAAAACTTATTTTGGTAGGTTCACTTTGGCCAGAGGACCTAAGAAAAATATAAATGGATTTAGGTAATTAATAATGACACTAACTATAATTATCTCATTAGAAGCCTTAAAAATTAAATAATTAAAATACAAATAGAGAAATCACAAAATTGAGCCCACACTATATGTAATAGCCATACTAACTCGCTCTAAAAATTTGAAACCCATTTAAATTAATTTAACCACAAAATTTGATTTTATAAGCGAAATGACATTTTTGGCATTAAACAAATTATAATAATTAACATATAACTAAGAAAATTATAAAAAAATGACTTTGGGAGTTCCTTGTGATCAGGGGCACCCAAGAAAAATAAAATCAAGCCCTAAGTAAAAAACTTCATTTTTAACCTATTTTCATAATTTTTAAAAAATTAAAAATAATTAAAAATCATAAAAATCACAAAAATATAAAAGTACACTAAATATTTCTAAAATGTTTCCTGATACTTAGGAGCAATTAGAATATTTTTTCTAATTTTCTAAAAAAAATTATGAAATTTTTAAAGGCTAAAAATGAATTTTCCTTAATTTTGCACTAAAAATTAAAAAAAAAAATGAAATTTGTTTATCTGGGTTCCTTGAACTCAGGGAGATTTATGGGAAATATAAATACTATTCAAAAAATCACGAAAATTGGTACAAGTGGTCATCTGATCTTGATAAATCTCCAATTATTTTCCTAAGGACGGGTAGTATATCTTTGATGATTTAATGAATTAACTTGAAAAATACTTATTTTTCATTAAAAATAATTCTAAAAATAAAATAAAAATCAGAAATATTACATTTTCTTCTCTGATATTTTAATTGACCCATGAGTGGGATAACATAAAATTTTTGAAGTCATTTGAATTAAATATAAAGAATTATGAAGTGATAAGGCCTTATAGTACAAAAATGATAATTATGAAATGTAAGCGCTAATTAATATTTAGGCTAAATCAAAAGGTAAAATGGGTAATTTTAATCATAATGAACTCTTTTGAATATTTGAAACATAATTGGTTAAGAGGTAGAAACCAACTTGTCCACTTTTTCACAATAACGATAATATGTAATTTTATAAATTATTGAGGTTTAGAAGTTACCTTGATTAGATGACACTAAGATAATTGACTTATGCTAGGAAGATAATAACTTACTTATTTGAAGCCCCTAATTGGTGATTTCATGATAAGTATAATCCTTTAATGAGAATTGATTCACATTTAATTGAACATTATGATTATTGCAAACTTATCCTAAAGATTGGATTTTAAGGGCTTATGAAAGAGCTAGGCTTAATCTAAAGTTAATTAATGATGTTTAGAAAAGAAAACACAATTAATTACAAACAATTTAAAAACACTGCTAGGCTTATTTCAATTAAAGGAGTAAAGGTCTTTAATTGCTCAACCTGCCCTTAAGGGCTTTCACCCACATAATCCTTAAATGAAACATCAAGTGAATGCATGATTACCCCCTCAGGAGATGATTAAAACATCAAGGTTCATTGAGCAATAAGTTAAAACATATATATTAAACCTTAACTTTAATGACGGATGAATGATTTAGCAACATAATAAGTTCAGAAGAACTCGAGACGTTCCAAAGGATTTTAAAAGAGGTATGGGTTTCATGCCCTGCATCCCTTTATAGTCTTTTGGATATCTTGGAAGACAACTAAACACATTATTTCTTTGCTCAAGAAAATCATCCTAAAAATCCAAATGAATATGAACTCGCTAGATTATGTCTAGGAGCCAGTAGGATCACCCCGAACATTTCATGCTTTCTTTTTCTGCAAATTATCCAAATTCTCTTGAAAACTATATATACATATTGCAAAAGCTAAAATTTCAGCGGACACGAGAAGATGACAGGTACACACTTACATTTTTTGCATTTCGATTTCCTTTCGTTTTACTTTAATGCATTTTGTTTCCTGCATTTATTTACTTTACCTACAACTCAAAACAAATTTGCATGCTAAGCCAAAACCAAAGATGAAATTGACATTCAAAACAAAACCCAAGAAAAAACAAAACTTCTCTTCAAAATTAAACATCATTTTCAAAACAAAACAAAACTGAACTAAAATTAATTCACCCTCTTTGTATGATTAGGAATCCCTCAAAGGAGGCAAACTACGGCTGCTAATGAGATTACCCCGAGCTGGATGGACTAAGCGGATTCGAAGAAAATAGTGGTGCTGGAATGAGAGAACCATGTGATCCTAATTGTAATCGCTTGATCAACTTACATTCCCCCAATAAGACATTCAAACAACAATCACTACAACAAAACCTGACATATACACCTTAAATATCTTGGAACTTATTTAAACCACTTGAAACTTACACTTCTAAACTTAAAACCCCTTGCAACAAGAATCTTAGAGCATACACCATGGGTAGTACGACGAGAACATGCAGAAGAACATCTTCGAGAGCAAATAAGGCTACAACAAAGAAAACGGGTTTACAACAAAGATATCCTTCTTTAGAATTAAACAACAAGTAATAGGACTTCGACGTTGTCTGCCTAGTGCGACATAAATCCCCAATGGATCTCTTAAGCCTTTACTCGCTGTGTAATATAAGCCTTAACTCATCTTAGGATTCCGAGGTCGTCGTATGATATGACATAAACCCTCCTATCTTTCAGGTTATTTATATGATTGATATCATACATATGTAAGCCCTAAATAATAAAATTGGTATGATGAAACATTAAATAATTTCTCTTCAAATTTGAAGCCAAACCATAGGATAGTTTGGAAAGTCATCGAGGTTCTCCTAGGGATCTGTGGCATCTCCTAGGGATCTGTGGCATCCCCTAGCTCTCTCTTTTTAGATTCCACAATAATTGTTCCCATTTACACATTTCTCATTTGATATTTCCTATGTCCGACCTTGAAAATCCTAAATGTTTTGAATTCATGAATACACTGTTTCCTAATCATCATTGAGAGTTCTCTTAAGTGACTTCGATCTTTTGAGATGTAATTAACTATAGAGGCTTGCCCTTATAGGAAAAGTTAATAACCCAGGTAATATAAACATTATCTAATCTTTTATATTAGATAGATGAATTTGTTGGTCAACATAAATGGTTCGCAAACTGACCCGACCCGCAATTACGCAGATAATTAAACTTATAAAAGATAGGTAAACTTGACCCTAAAATAAGCGGCTAGTATGCAAGATTTAAATAATTTTTAAATAATAATAAACACACTAGGGGTACTACATAAGTATATATATCGTTTCAAGTAATATATGATTTTCTTTTTAAAACCCTAGGTATCGATCCCATGGGGAAATAAGTGTAAATTAAAAGAATATTTTAATTATACAGAAAATAAAAAGTAAATTCTAATTTTTAATTTTACTTTAAAACTAAATAAGAGTAAAAACAAACTTACTAGATTTTCTAAATTATGCAAAAGTATTTAAGCAAATGAATAAAATTCCTAATATAAAAATACTCTTCTTACAAATAATTAGTAATAAGTAGAGGAATTAAAAGTGTTTAGAACTTAAAAATGTTATATTATGACAAATAGGAGCATAAATATTCTTTACCCTTTAGTCCAGATATAAAGAACATTGGCTAGTCTAAAGTTTGGTGCAAGATATGTTATTAGTTGTGCTGAGTAGATTCTAGGTTCTCACTTCTATATTACCCATTGTGCCCTCTCCATAGGACCTACCAGTGACCATTTTTCCTCACTTTAAACCAAATTGATAAAATTTAGCCTGTCACTCTAAAATATCCAATTCTACGCCCATCTATTCTTATCTCTCGATCAATTTGCACTCCCCTTCAGATGATAATCTCTGATCTTCCAAAGTGAAATGTGATACTTACAAGTTATGAATTCTTAGCCCACGGTCAGGGCTATAAAATTTTTCCACAGGTTTTAACAATACAATTGATCAAGTTGTAAAGTAAAAGAAGTTTAGGTAAAATATCATCTCAATTTTAGGTAAGAAAAAGAAAAAGTTCTTAAACAAAAATCAAAACCTCTTAACTTAATTACAATATATTTGTAAGGAGAAAGAGAAGGAAACTACTAAGAAAGCATTGGATTAACACAACAAAACTTATTCATAACCATTAAAACAAAAGCACACAACTTAAGAGTTAAGTTACAAATATTTATCCGAAATGTTCACCAAAGCAATCCTCTGAAGTTCTCTGACTTTTCTGACTCTTTCACACTCTTACGGAACTTTAAACTTCAGGGAATCACTAACACTCACTAAACAATTACATGAACTTAAAGTGAAAGAAATTAAGTGTTAATTGAGACTGAATCTAAAATAACTATCTTCTGCTGTATAATTAATTTTTATTTATAGAGCTTCAAAAATGACCAAGGCTTGCTTCAGACATCTCTTCAAAATTTGTCCAAATTCGTTGACAACTGTCAGCAAAAAACCTAATGAGCTTTTCTATTTTCTAGTTTCTAGTTTGATAACCATAATGTTTATTAAAAAATTTATAAATATACACAACTTTTATAGATTTTGGGTCTGTTTAGCACAGCTGCAGCTTATCCAGATAAGCAGCTGATCAACAGCTTATTAGAATAAGTTGACAGACTGTTTGGGGCAGCTATTTGAAAACAACTAATTTACAGCTGTTTGTGGATAAATGATCATTCTGCCTCTGTTAAGTAATTTTGTTTGTAACAGAACTATCTTAACAATATATTTGATACTGTAGAAAGAAAAAAAAAATTAAATTTTATTTTTTCAGAGTGCATCTATGTTATAAGTCTTTTGATTTGTTATCCCTAAAAGCCTCATCAGAATAGGTTTTTAATCTCTTCCTATTTATGTTTATTTCATAATTATTTCATTTCCAAGTTTATGTTGAGATATTTGGTAAGATTGTAAATTAGAAGAGATGGATTTCTCGATATATATAGCCTTATGGTTGAAGATTGGTAATGATAATTATGTGAGTATTCTCTAACAAGTTTTTTCTTCAAGGAAGGAGAATATAAATATTCTAAACAGTTTTCACCTTCGAAATTTGACACATCAGTTGTCGTTCAAACACATAATCCAACTGCATCTGTTTATTTATCCTAATCGTTGGAACCACTCCATGCTCCAAAGCTAGTCTATGTTGGCATGACATTGTCATGTGGCCTGAGACTCCTATTAAAATAAAATTTTTAAAAAAATTCACCCATTTAACTGAAATAAAATCAAATGCTAACAGTTCATGCAGCTTCTCAACGAAGAAACAACAAATGCTTGATACAACTGCATAAAAACTTTGATTTTATTTTTCAAATTGGGGCAACTTACGGGGAATTTTACATAAAGCAAGGCTTTCTAAGGCATTTGATGTAATTGGCCCCTTGGAATCCTAACCTAAAAAATTATAAGATAAATAATAGTTTCTCTCCATCTTTTCATCTTTGCCGTTAACCGCATCTTCTGATCCCTCTTCCTCCGACTCCTCTGCATTGTCTTCAGAAGAAGATTAAGCAGATGAGCTACTGTCAAGCGAACCTAAGATGTTTGTGGGTCATTTTCTAGGATGAGAAGGAGTTGCCAGCATGAGAAGAGTAGAAAAATGGCAGAAAAAGGGAAGATGGCGAGCTCATGGTGGTCATTATGCGTCGGTGCAAAAAGTTAGAGATTGGTCGGTCGCCGTATGGATATTCTGACACCCAGTTTTAAAATTGATTTTATATATATGTAATTTGGGAAATATCATTTTAATTTAAAAAAAATGAAATCAAACCAATCACATATATGCAATAGTTTAAATAATCGAGCACTACATCACAAGCCATACATCTATCCTGAAGAATAGATATATTACTTGGTGGTGAGACTTGATCAAATAAACTAAAGAATTTATGATATCTGTTTGATCTACGAACCATTTATGTTGATCGACAACTTCTTCTATCTAATATGAAGCAATTAGACTAGATTTGTATTAATTTGGGATTTTTAAGTTTCCTATAAGGGCAAACCCCTATAGTTAATTGCATCTAAGATATCCGAAGTCACCTAAGAAAACTCTTGATATAGATCAGGAAATATTATTTTCATGACTTCTAAAGGGTAGGGTTCTCTAAGAAAATGTGGTAATAAGAAATCCAATAGGTGAGTGGCTCAAGTTTGGAACAGTTATTATGGAAATCCAAAGGAAGAGAAGGCTAGGGGAAAGATAGATCCAAGAATAATCTTGGTGTTTTCCCAAACTATCCTATGGTTTGGCTCCAATTTGAGAAATTTATTTAGTATTTCATCCTGCCAATTTTATTATTTAGGGCTTACATTAAGTTGATATCAATCATGTGAATAGTCTGGAAGAAAGGAGGATTTGTATCATATCTGATGACAACATCGGAACCTAAGACGAGTTAGGGCTTATATTGCACAGGGTGCATAGGCCTAAAGAGATAAATTAAGGATTTATGCTGCACTAGGTGAGCTACCTCGAGTCTTAGGGCTTATTGTTTATTTCTAAGGAGTTTTGCTCTTGAAGATGGTTGTGCTAATCACTATGCATGCTCCAAGCTCCGCGTCGTAGCTTGTTTAGTTTTTATAAGTGTCAAATTGAAGAGATTGAGAGAAGTAGCATGTTTTGGAAATGTTTGAATTGAGATGTCTTAATGTATTATTAGAGGAATATTTAAGTTGATTATAGCGACACCGGTTAGGATCCCATGTTTCCCTCATTCTAGCACCACTATTTTTGTTGGATTCACTTAATCCAGATGAATTTACTAAACTCAACTAAATGAGTTCCGTACTTTCATTCAGATCGTGGGAAAGCTCGTTAGCAGTCGTAGGTTGCCTCCTCTGAGGTATTCCCGATCATCCGATAAAGACATTTTAATTTAGTTTCACTTGTGATTTTGGTTTTGTTGTGATTAAATTTTAAGTTGTCTTATATTTTGATTATTGTGGCGGTAAATTTGATTTTGATTTGATTTCAGTTTTGGGTTCAGTTTTGTGGTTATCCTAAAAAGTTTTGATTTTCATGCAGGGTGACATTGTTGTTTAGCATGCAAGCTTACACTAAAGAAAGTGTAGAAAAAGTAGATGTTTTAAACTTATAAAAGCGTACCTATCGAGTCTTCTCGTTCCTCCACCTGAAAATTTAGTATATTTTACAGTAAACATTTATAATTTATAGAAAGTAAAGCCTGTAGATAGGTTCGTCACAAGTCTATCAAACCCTATGTCATAACTTGTGGGCTCTACTTATTCATTTGAGGGATGATTTTTCTTTAATAAGTATGATAGATTCAGTTGTCCTGCAAGAAGTCCAGAAGACTCTTGAAAAAATCCAGAGAATATCTAGATATTTCACAACCCTTTTAAACTTTCTGAAGTTCATTTTGAACTTATCATACTCATTAAATGATTCATCCATTTCATACCCTTACACTCAATAAACATTGATATTTTAATCATCCAAAAATGGGGTAACCATCACTTAAATTTTTTTTTATTTATGAATTATGTGAGTAAAGGCTTCTAGGGGCAAAATGATTTACTAAGAACTTTTACCCATTTAATTTTAAAGCTGGGCTTGTAGTGCTTCAAATGGTGTTTGATATTAGTTAAGTTTTTTTTTCTAAACCTCATTAGTCAAATTTTAATTAAGTCTAGTTCACTACTAAGCTCTTAAGACTTTAGTGGGTATATTCATATTTTAGAAAAAGAAGTTAAGTTGACTTCTATGATTATGATTCTTATCAAAATATTGAATTATCATTAAACCATTGAATGTAGGGGGTTTATATCATTAAATATCATCTTCCCTAACTTAGGATCATTTAATTTTGATTATCTTACAAATTAATATAATTAAAGAAATTACAAGCTTACCCTTTAATAAGACAAAAAAAAATGGTTTCTACCATTTATTCCTTTACGTTTCAATCATTCAATCATGTTAGTTAAGATCATTCATTACCCATTTTCCACTTTGATTAATCCTAAATATTGATTAAGGCTAAATTCTTCAAAATTACAACTTTGACCCTAAGGCCTTAATACTTCATAATTAATCAAATTTAACTCAAATGATTTTGAAATTTTTATAGTATCATACTCATGGGTCAATTAAAATATCAGAGGAGAAAATATAATTTTTTTAAAATTTTACTTAATTTATGTAATTATTTTGATGTAAAAATAAGGATTTTTAAGGATAATTTTATAATTCAATCAAAATATAATATTTATTTTTAAGAAAATTACTGGAGGTTCACCTAGATCAGGGGACCACTTGGACCGAATTTCATGATTTTTTGAATTATAATTTAATTATTATGTTTATTTTAAGTTTTGGATTTTTAATAAAAAATATTAATTAATTTAAAAATTAATTTGTATTTTTATTAAATTTTTCTGAGGTCAGGGGACCCAGAGAAATAACTTTCATATTTTTGTGATTTTTATTTTAAGTATTAGAATTATTTTAGCAAGAAATTAGGGAAAATCCATTTTTAAGCTTTAGAAATTATTTTAACCTTTTAAAATTTAATATCTTCACTTTGAAAATTAGGAAAATTATTCCAATTGTTCTTAAGTGATTAGGAGGCAATTTAGAACATTTCCATCAATTTCATTAATCTTATGATTTTTATGAATTTTTAGTTATTTAAATATTTAAAATAACCTTAAAAATGAAATTTTTATTTTAATCCTAATTTTAGTTTTTTTAAGTTCCTTTGATTAAAGAGAACTCTCAAATCAAAATTGATAATTTTTTTTGTTGTTTTTTAATTATTAGAATTATTTTAATGCCAAAGGTGATATTTAACTTAGAAAATTCATTTAAGTGGCTAAATCAATTCCAAATATCTTCAAAATTTTTATGGGAGTTCCTTTGATAGTAAACCTCTGTGAGAAATAAAAATCAAGTTATTTATACTTATATTTAATTCAAATTAATTTCCTTGTAGTTTTAAGGTTTAATGATAATTAGAGTTATCTTTGATGATTTAAACCAAGTTGTATTTTCCCTATGATCCTCTGGTCACAAGTAACCACTAAAATATTTTTATATTTTTCTGATGAGTGTCTTAATTTTTATAATTATTTTATTAAAACAGACACAATAAAATAGAAAAATAGAGATCTCCTCATAGAGATCCCCCCTGACCTTGAAAAAATCAGGGAAGATCCCCCATGACAGAGGGAACAAAAACCTAAATTTCAAGCTTTGGTGAAATGTTCATGCAAATGGAGAATTAAAATACCAAATAATATATTTAATTAATTAAAAATAAAATATACATCAAATAAACTTGAAACCATTTCCACATTGTTCTTATATGTTCATTGAGCAAGATGGTATTTTTATTTTAATTTTCTGATTTTCTACACCAACTTATGAATTTTTAAAGGTAGTCTGATTTAATTAATTTAAATAAATCCTAATTTTCTACTTAAGTGACACGGCGCCACGACAACCTTAACAGCTCCGAAGGCACCACACGACACGCTCCCATTTGATGCCGCCATCTGACTAGGCATCCACGTGGCTGCGCTTTATGTTAAGATCTTATATTCGGAGTGATCCCAACCGTCCAACCGTTACACGCTCGATCTAATGGCGCTCCTCCTTCATCCCTAACTGGTGTGCACAGAGAACCATCCATGGTAAAATCCTAAGATCTCTGCCTAGACTCAACAAAATTGCTTGGGGTTTGATCCTATGGACTCATCTAAGTGAGACAAACCTATCTATATGGCTAATACACCATGACATACAGGAATTGAAATAGGCTCGGGAGGAAGAGTGAGCTCAATACCTCTTTCTGTGAGGGGAGGCCTCAATCAGATGGTTGTGGTAGCTTCAATTGGACCCAACGAGCTTCCAAATGAAGCCTCTTGCTGTGGTGAAAAGCCTGGGCCCAAATTTGACCACTGCCGATTTCATGTTTTGATCAAATTCTAGGTTAGAGGGGCCTGTGATAGGGCTTTGATGAGGGAGCTTTTTCTTTCAGTATGGTGAAGATGTGGGTCCAATTAATTTGGATTTGATGCACTGTGGAGCTGTGGTAGAAAGTGTCCTAGTTTCGGCTGGAATTTCAGTGGGGAAATTGGCCCTGGACAGTGGGGACTAGGGCTGGAAGACAGTGGGATTGCACTTAGGAGATCTCAGGGAAGCTGTTGAAGAAATTTGACAGAGTTCCCTTGAGAAATTTTTAGCACCCCCATTTTGCGGTGAAAGAAGGATTTTATAGCCATGGCTGCCTGGTGGAGCTCAGGGCTTGTTGGTGGGTGGAACTGTATGCTTAGGTGGAAGGCAGATGAGTTTCAGTGAGCAACTAGAGCTTGACACATTGGATGAGTCAATTGGGTCAAGTTTGGCTTGGAGTGGCTCTCAGTTTGGGCTCCTCTAGCGACTAGGCCTGCCGGCCAAGCCATGGGAGGGTGGCCAGTGGTCAGGTGAGCTGCGAGGTCAGACCATCATGGTGATGAACTTAAGTGGCTAAGTGTTTATTGCAAATCTCCCTTAGGTTTACCTATTTAAGGAAGGGGATCCCCTAATTTAGGGGACCCTTGGTCCATGGCTCCACTATAGTGGGCTAGGTGGATCTAGCTCAGTCCCTATGGTCCCAAGGCTGGCTATGGCGAGCTTGGTTCGGTCACATTTGGTTTAATTTGTCTATATTGGGTCATGGGTTCAATTTGGGCTATTTGGGTTCAATTTGGGCTAGATTGGGTTTGAGCTTGGATTGGGTCAAATTTAATGAGCAATATTGTGTGTATGATTGTTATGAAGAGTTTAGAAAAGAATTGAAGTGGTTTTGAATTGATTTGGGGGGTCAATTTGGCTTGATTTGGGTATTTGGTCAATTTTGGGCATGTTGGTTAGCTTGAGTTTAGATTGGGATAGAGTGTGGTCAAAACTCAATTAAATGTTCAAAATGGTCTATGGGGATGTTATGAAGAGTTCTTGACATAAATTGGATGGAGATTTTAAGGTTTGGGCATTCGATTTGGTGACATTTGGACATGTGGCACATTTGGGGGAATTTTGAGGATTTTGGCTTGGGTTGGATTTGAGTGAGGCTTGAGTGGAAATTTGGGTCAATTGGCAGTTTAATTTAGTTTAGGGGAATGTTATGAAGAGTTTTGGATATTAATTTAGGGAATTGGTTTGGTCATGAGGTTCAATTGGGGGAAATTTGGTCACATGGTCAAATTTGGGGCTTGTTGATTAGTTGAAATTGGGTTAGCAATTGGGTCAAATTGGGCTAAGATTTGGTTTAGATTGGTATTGAGGGTGATGAATTTTGGTTTAGAATTGAAATTGGGCAAGATTGAGGTCAATTGGATTGACATTGGGGGTGATTTGGGGGAAATTGGGTTTTAAGGGCCATTTGGGGCTTTTGGTCAAATTGGGCTCATGGGGTGGTTCAAAACTAAAATTGGGATTATTTGAAGGGTCTTGGGAATTTTTGGACTAGGATGGACATTTTGGTAATTTTGAGGGTATTTTTGGAATTTTTGGAATTTTGGTAAATTTGAGATGTTTTGGGTATTTTAAGTGGTGAGAAATGTATTGGGATAATTTTTGGGAGATTTTGATAATTTTGGTTGATTTTGGGAATTTTGGTTGATTTTGGGAATTTTGGACAAATTTAAGGTTTTAGGGGCAATTTGGTCATTTGGTATAGTTTAGGTGCAAAGGGGCCAAAAGTTTGGATTTTTTTGTAAAATTGGGGTTGAAAGGAATTGATAATCCATTTGGGCCATGTACCAAGGGAATTCCCCATTTGGATCCTCCATGTGCTGGTACTAGCCAAACTAAGAGCTTGTGGAAACCACCCAGATGTGTTTCCAAAAGAGTAGGGGATCAAGTGTAAGGAAGCTTGGCATAAGATTTAGGGTTGTGAGGTATTGTGTGAGAGTGTAATGTGCAAGTGTGTGTGAGCCTCACCCAGACCAGATAGGGTCAGTCCTAAGGCTTAGCCCTCCAGTAAGGAACTTCTCTTGAGCTTCCTATTGTTTGGTCTCATCCTCCTAAGTACTTTGGGGTTAGACTTTAAACATTTGAAAACTACAAGTGAAGCAAAGAAGTGTTTTGATTTTCTATGAGGTAAGAGTTCTATTACTAGTCTTCTAAGATAGTCACCAGGAGAGTCCTATGGCTAGACTCTAGGTTATTCTAAAGAGAGACTAGACCTCAACAAAAGTGAGGCTAACATTATGTTGGTATTTTAGCTATCAGTTGGGAATAATGAGATACTAACGCGCTCCCATCATTGCCAACCCAGCTCTCTATCGCGAAGGTTCGTTCACGACCTCAATGATTTTGGTCGCGAGAGAGAAGAGACACAAGAGGAGGAGACGCGAGAGAGACGAGGGCAGCACTACGTCGCGAACAAATGGGGGTCGTCGTGTCGATCCAACATATTAATAAATGTCGTTCTCAAAATGCAGCGTGAACGTGCTTATTAAGCAGAACTACGACCTTATAAAAATGTCACCCACACTTATAAGCTGCTCCAAACGGGGCCTTAGAGAGGCCACAAGAAAAAAAAATTATAAATAAAAGAATTCAGAGCATGCCATCATGAATCCAATGCCTATCATTGACACCAACATCGACATATGCCAACAACATCAATATTGTTGACTAGACTAAGAACCAAGACCAACGTTAATTATTGACGATATAATATGACACCCACTATTAAGCTCGATATTGCCAATTTTGATGATGATTGTTGTCAACCATATTGACATCCATCGTTGATATTAAAATTGACACACGACTTTGTACCAACGTTGAAGCACGCACTCAACACCAAGATACTAGTCATTGCTAATAAAGCCGACATATGTTGTCAATATTAAAACTTGTCATTACTAATGATATAGATTTATGTCATCTTTAATAAGAGTAATGCCTATTATTGACACCAACACTAATACAAAAATTAATACCCACTATTGCGACTAAGGTTGACATACACATATGATGCCAAGTCAAATATTTGCCACCATGTAGTAAAACTACCCAATATGCAACTGCACGAGACATGAGCCATGGTCTTGCATTTTCATGCTGCGGCTGACACGCTCACAACCTCATAAATCTAAACTGTTATCCCATGACTTCACGACGGTGCTACACAACTCTATATGATCCATGATGTTGGCTACATTGAAAAACACTCAATAGATATTGTAAACCCTTATTTCGTAATTAATATAAGCCCATAACAAAGTTATCAATAAATAAAATAAAAAATGTATTTCCACATTCAAATGTTAAAAATAATAAATTCATAAAATAAAAAAAAAATTATTTTAATACATACCACACAATAATCATATATTTACTCTAACACTTAAAATTTTATATTTACATATATATATAATACTTAAATTTTTAACATCCCGTCCAAAATATTATTATTATTAATTTTTTAAAAAATAAAAAATATATTTTTCCTTATGGATGATTTTTTAATACAGAGGTGTTATAATTGTAAAAAATCAAATTAGGCGTTAGACAAGTACATGTATTGACGTTGTTTAGTGTGTATATAATTTCCTTAAATTTAATTTACATTTTTAAAAATTAAAAAGGTAAAGAAACAGCTTTCAAGGTTAAATTCGTTTCGTCACCCTACGCTCAAGGAGTGTATTTCTTTCGACCAAGAAGGCCAAAACCCTACTCTGGCAGTGGTCGCCGAACGAAGGTAATGGAGCTGTACTACACTATTCTTTCCACTTTGTCAACCACCTTAAGTCGCTCTTCATCTTGCATTATTCAGCTTCCCATTTCTATAATCGAAGTTTGATGTTTTTGGGACATCTGCTTAGGATATATCCTAAGCGGGGATAATGCTGTAGAAGATTATTGTTCTGCAAATGGCTTAGGGTTACTTAGCTTAGAACTATTTGGTTGAGGTGATGCATGGCGCGCTAATTTCTCATATGGAAGCAAAAATTGTACACATTGTTGAAAATGACACTTACGATTACTCTTGGTAATGTATTTCGAGCAGTTTGCATTGGATTGAAGTCTGGAGGAAGCGAAAACGTGGATCAACTTGGTTGAAGGTAGCATTAGCTCATAATGCTGCTGTTGAGCTAAACTGAAGGTGAGATGATCCTTGTAATCTATTCTTCCATGCAATGCTAGCGAATTAACTTTTATATGATCTGGATTATGTATTCTTTATGTTGTTTCAGGGAATTTAGGTACCTATATGCAAATTTCATGCAGTATTAATCCTCTTAGAGGTGATGTCAAGGATGAGACTTCCCTAAGAATATGAAAAGGTGAAATATGTCGTGTATAGTTTTTCAGTAGCTATTAATGCTTGATTTTTTTGGTAGTTTAATTTTTTGTTTATTTATTTTGTTAGTAACCTATCTCAAAACCTGGAGATTGAGAAGACTTATGATTGTTGTCTTTTTTTATGCTGTTGTTTGTGTTTTAGTGGGAAGAATTTTTGAGGAATAATTTATCTTGAAACTTTTGAGTAGCCACTGTCCATTGAAAAGGATAAGTGAAAATTTAGAGGTTCCGAATATTGTGGAAATGCTTTAAGCTTTTTGCATTGTTGATGGTTGAAATCATGAGACCAATATAGTTTGTAGCTCATTGAAATTATGGCATGAAGCCAAGTTATTATTCCAAGGCACCAACTTCTCTTTATCAATTATGAGGTTTTATTGAGAATAAAACATGGATTGTGTCTTCTTTTTTTCTTTCAATTTTTTTCTTGTGGTCACTGTCCGTCTAATTTGTGCCTGAAATTTTCAAGTTGCAAAATTTGTTTCCTGGGCCGGTTGAGATTTTTTGTGGGCGGTACTTCATCAGAGTTTTTGAGAGGCTCAACCTATTTTGCACTATTGTATTATTCTTGTTTTGTTTTTGTATATTGAGTTTATTGATGAACTCTTAGGTTATAAATGGCCGCAAACATGTTTTTTTTCTGGCTATACTGTTCGAAAGCTAACTTTTTGTGTTGCTATGATGCTTGATCAGGGCTTTCTGGAGCCTGCATGGATCAGGCCATTGCATTAAATCTGTGTAAAGTTTGGCTAATTCTCTACTCCTAGTGTTAATGATAAATGTTTCTATATCAAGGAGCATATAGGGCCCTGGAAGTACTGATTTTTAAACGGCAATCACTATATTGATTTGAAGTTACACCGCGTTTCAAAAATATTTTGTGTAAGTTGACTTGTTTAAAAAACTTGATTTTCTCTCATTCCGTGAAACCAAATTTCTGCGAAACGAGCAGTTTACTCATGGTTTAATACTCCCATTTTTTACTTATTTGAATTTGGATCATTTATATGGCGTCCTGATTATTGAAAAACTAAAGTGCTATTTGGTTGAGATGACAAATTGATGCTACGAGTAAAGGGGTCTATTGGACGCGTTGCATTTTCTGCAGATTATTTTTTTTTATGCTTACTATCATTTATAATCTTCTAATTTTGGTGCTATAGGTTTAGCTGTGCAAGAGCGTGAATTTCATCACCATCATGCAGGGTGTGATGGCTAGCTGGGTAGGGCAGTCATTTGCTCTTCCGCAATGCAGCGCTGCGAAGGGAAACAAGTCACGAATTCGACGAACAAAAGAAGAGAGGAGAACATTGGTGGTGTCCTTCATAAAGAAGTAATCACTTTATACCGGATAGATGATATTATCCGATTCCCTTTTTTTTTTATCTCTGGTATAGAGAGCCTGTTAAATAACCATAGATTTAGTAAAAGATAATATTTCTTTGCTGTTATATTATTTTGTTTTTTTATTATTTGTATTCTGATTACTTTTTTTTAATGGAAATAATTTACATTGATTTAACCTGAATGATATAAGTTGACTATCACTAGCAATGTTTTAAAATGAACTATTTTCCCTTTTAAGATGGAGAAAAATGACAGTTCAATAAAATTACATTTGTGCTGATAACAGACATGATTTAGTTATTTTGAATTCAAATGAATTCTTTTTCCTTCACAAAAGTTTACAAATAGTGTTATGCTTTTGGTTATGCAAGAACTATTTTTATCATTTTGCAAAGTCATCCTTCAAGTCAGTGTATCCTCTTGTCTTTATCTCACTTTGCAAGTTCAAATATTCTGAGAATCTTCTTTTTTATACCTTACTCTCAATGATATCATACCAAGGAGACATTAATTATACAAAAGAGGCCATTATTATCCTTGTCCTGTCTGGTAAATGCTTAGCATTAAAACTATTATGGTTTCAGTGCTTGACATCTAATTGAGTTATTTATATTGACAACAGCTATTGGTACACAAAGGAAGCTTATACCATTGGATGACCAAATAAAGACTCTTGGATGAATTGATTCTTAGTGATTATATTCCTTTCAATTGATATTTTAATCATTATGGCGATTGAAGTGCTTCCCAGAAAGATTTGTGTGTTGTGATCTTGTGTCATTGATATGCACTTTCAAGTGGTCCATTTTATATCGATGCTAGCATGCCATTGTGCATATTGTATGGTATGAAGTACAAATACTTTTGGAGAGCTTTTTGACATAATGAACACGACATTAGACACTTGGCTACATGGGAAATCTTGGAAAGAATGTTGAACACACCAGTTAGTTTCCTATTTTTTATATTTAGTTTCCTATTTTTTATATTTTGGAAAGGATTCGTAAACCGCATGGACATAAAAACAAATTTTCAACACAAATTGGAGAGAATATACTGCACTAGCATACTATTCAACCAAATCAACTTTATTTTAGTCCCCTTGCCCCTCCTCCCACCTCCCACCTCCCACCTCCCACCTCCCACCTCCCAACTCTCATATGTGCTTTAGCATTTTCTCTAAACATCAATGAAACAAGATCATGCAATTTTTTGTTTTTTTGCTTGAAAACATTTTTGCAACTATTGCTTAATATTTTTGAAAAAGTTATTAAGTTGATTGAGCACATTCACACTTCTAGTGTCAAATATTGGAAATTCCAAATTAATGTTTGCATGTGTGGGTTGAATGTGATAGATATCTATGTATGGTTTTATTCGTGAACATATTAAGTAATGGCATCCAACTTGTTATTTTCTACTATTTCCAAGATTTAGTGGCACTACATCACCCAGCGGCATATACCGATATTTGCACTATGATTTTATGCATTTCTACAAAATTAATGTTCATGTTATTTATTCTCCTCACCTTATTAGGTGCAGCGTGTTGTGTTTTAATTTTTCAGCAGACATAGTAAATGGTAGATAAGACACTATCCATGAATTTTAACTTACGTTTTTTTTAGGCACAAATCTTTATGGTTAATTATCCCTTTCAATATGACATAGAAGTTTTGATTAATGCTGGTATGCAGGCTATATGATGATCTATTGTGGTAGCTTCTAGCGAGATATGCATATCTTGATTTTATAAGTGAAAGATACGACACTATTGGCTATGAGTAGATGATGTAGGATGGCAAAAGTCTCGATCAAGCAAGGGAACAATGAAAATCCTGATCAAGATATTATTGTCTAATATCTTATGTTATTATGGATTTTGGTCACTTAGATGATAAGAGTTGTGTAGGCTATGCATCCCTTATTGTTCTATGAAAAACCTTGTTAGTGGGCCAATTTAATGGATAAATAGTGGGCCTTATGCCTTAGCGTGTCATATGACTCACAACCGATAAACTTAACTATTAAAGAATATCCAAGCTTTACCCTTATTTGGTTGTTGTGTTTCGAGGGTTCATTTTTGGCATGACATCATGGTCCAAAGGAAGATTTCTATATTCTTATTGGTATGAGAATCTTGTTTGTTATCACATGAGTAACCTAGATTTTGACATTGGCTATTTTTGAGCTTTAATCAAACGTAAAGTTGTGTTGATGACAAATGCATAGGGTGATTGGTTGCCACTTGGAGCATGAAGTGACATCAGAACTTATAGGCTATATATATATATATATATATATATATATATATATATATATATATATATATATATATATGTTTGTGTGTGTGTTTGCTACTATTTTTGTATTGGTGGCTTTGGCTTTAGATGTGTTTCCTCTTCAATGATTTGCATGATTTACACCCTTCACTGAGAAGCAAGTGATTGAAGCATATCTTAATTTCTTTCTGGTTCTTGAGACTTATTCTCGAACTTTAGGAGTTGTGATGATCATCGTTTACCCTCTAAAGATGATTTGTGATTACCTATATTATTGGGTTATTAGATCCCCGGAAGATTTGTCTTGGAAATTAAGGGATGTATTTTAGGTTGGGAATCTCCCGTTATGAATTTTAATAGCCAAACCCATTATTAGGGACATTGGCTTGAGATGCATTGCCCTGTGATCGAGAGCTTGATGTTATTAGTAACCCCATCCATTGTGGTTTGCAATAGGTGGGCTCAACATTGGGTTTAAGGACATCTTGATTGGGCTTGCTTTGCTTGACTTTTTAATTAGTGGATTGGCTAAACAAGTAATTTTAAGAACACATTTGGATATGAAGTGAACTATTTGGACCCGATATGGGGTTATGGCTATCTTTGAGTGTTTTGTTTTGTAATCAAAAGCACAATTTTGATGATGAATCCCTTTAGTTACTATATTCTAATAATTATAATCATAAGGATGAAGAACCCAACAATTTGTGATGATGCTAAATTTGTTTGATATATTCGTTTCAATAATAGATTTCTTGAATCGATGAGAAGCTATTTTTAGTTTACACTATTGTATTATTGAGTGTGGCTCACCCCGCATGAACGCCATTTCACTTGTTGGTGAGGAAGACTATCAACAACTCTAAAATTTAACCATCTTTATCTCATATGGCAATTGATTGGTAAGCTGAGCATTCTTTCAGCTTAGGTTGATGATGCTTTGCCAGCCTTGGAGTTATTCTTAGCCAATTTTTGAAGCTATTTGATTAGTTGAAGAGATTGACCCTCAATTTCTTGTATTTTAGCACTCAAAGCTATTTGACCAGTGGATGGCTTTGGTCTTTTGATAACATTGCCGGTCTTAAGGGTTTTTAGGATTGAAATTGTATTTTGATTTATGTTTGGTTGATCCGGAGATTGTAAGCTTGAAGAGCTAGATTTATTTCTGTAGTGTACTGAGTGAATTTGAGGCTTTGTTTTCTGAACTTTATGGGCTTGGCATTTTGGTATATAAATTGAGGAATTTGAGCCTACAATGGTTGTCATAAACCTTCTTTACTTATTGTATTTTACATGTAAGTTTTTTAATAGTATCAACAATCTTATTGAACTATTGTAGTCATCTCGGGAACCTTACATTACCATCTCAATCGTAGCTAATTGTAGACTAAATAGAGAGGTTTGATTGTGGAAGACTTGAGACTTATATCCTGTTCATCTGGGACTGAATGATTGTCCGAGTCCTTGGTGGAATATAATGTTTCCACTTGATTTAGTGGAGGTTTGTATTGCTTTCATTGTGGATAATTATCAGGACATGGGTCAGGTAACTCTTTATTTTTTATGTAGAGAATTCGGTTTTGTGCAAGTCATTATTATTTAGTTTGGTGATATTCTCGCCATAAAAAGTCTCAGAGCCTTTATCCAAATGCATGGTTAAACTTTTTGGTTTTGAGAATTTAGCGGAATACTTTTTTGATATAAAAGGGGTATTAATACAACATACATGAATCCTAAAATAGGAAAGACGTAATACTTATATCTCCAAAATTACAATTAATTAATTCCTAATAACTATCCAGAGAAAAGAAATATATCAAAATAGGAAATAACAGGAAAGGAAAGAAATCAATTCTTAATAACTTCTAGCATTCCCATTCAATTTGAAATGTAGATGTCAATCATGTTTAACTTGGATTTGAAATCATCAAACAACGGGCGAGGTCCTTTATGAGGTAGAACTTGAAGTCTTCATCCTTAAGAACATTTAGGGAGACTTCTAGTTGATTGCGGTTGTCTATGACTACAGATTTTGCAGTTTCTGTAGGTAGGCGGAAGGTTGCTACAGTTAATGCTGCAAGGAAGTTTGCGGAAAGTAAACAATATACGAGGAAAGTCGTCGAGCATGACCCGCAAGGAAAAATCTCCGAGAGGAGGGCTTATTGCAGGAAAAGGCTTCGAAGGAAGGCCAGTTGTGGGAAAAAACTCCAGATGAGGGCTTGCTATGGGGAAAAGCCCCGGAGGAGGAGAACATTTAGGGAGACTTCTAGTTGATTGCGGTTGTCTATGACTACAGATTTTGCAGTTTCTGTAGGTAGGTGGAAGTTTGCTACAGTTAATGCTGCAAGGAAGTTTGCAGGAAAGTAAACAATATACAGGGAAAGCTGCTGAGCATGACCTGCAAGGAAAAATCTCCAGAGGAGGGCTTATTGCAGGAAAAGGCTTCGAAGGAAGGCCAGTTGTAGGAAAAAACTCCAGATGAGGGCTTGCTATGGGGAAAAGCCCGGAGGAGGACCCCGTTGCAGGAAAAAGGCTCTGAAGGAGGGCCTGCTGCAAGCAAAGGTTCTGAAGGAGGGTCCGTGATAGGAAAAAGTAAAAAAAAAAACTATAACGACAAAGGAGAATATAGGAAGGTGTCATCATTGTCATTTTCTTAGGGAAAAAAGAGAAAAAAATCATCCTCCCTGAATGATGATCCTTGACGGACATGAGAGGTAGACAGGCTGGAGAAGAACTGACTAGAACTAAGCAGCTTATTTCACTTGGCTCTCAAAAGAGTCCAACGAGTCATGCATGAACTGTTGTGGAATATGAGATCGTAGCAAGATCTTTAATTGTGGAAGATTTGGCCAAAGACTTGTTTTCCAGTTTCTCGTGGAGTTTGTGGTGTTTAGGTCCTTCGGTCTGCGAGGGGATTGACGTAGATGCAAAACCTCTGGTGGAATCAAGAACAACGTGGACAGAAGCTCGAAAGCGGAGGAATCAACCATGGCTTCAATAGAGACAATAGAGAGGATTAGATGCCGAGGCATGGAAGGAGTCAATCCTTGCGTCTGGCAAGGAGGGTCACGAATCTAACGAGCAAGATGCATATTCTTCGGCATAATAATATACCCTCTTCGCATGGATGGCACAAAGATTTGTCTTTAAAGAGACCGACAGTGTAAGTCTTCTCAGCCTCATAATATACCTTCTTCGCATGGATGGCACAAAGATTTGTCTTTAAAGAGACCGACAGTGTAAGTCTTCTCAGCCTCATGATGCGCAACAACGATGACACTCTGAAATCGAAAAGTGGTTTTGAAATCTTACTCATTTTTGCGGACCAGACGTTGGAAGGGAAGCTTACAGATGAGGTGCTCCGTGCTCTTATGGGACTTTCTGATCTCCCTTAGCGCAATTGTTTCGGGACAGAAATAACGGTGTTACTTCACAACACCGGTCGCAGAAGCCTACTTTGTGGCCACTTTGGTTGTCGGCTACTTCCTTGGGGCATTTCCGTCGGTGGAATTGCAAGCGGTTTGTTTTGTCCACACCATCAAGATGGTTTGGGCTTATTTCTTGTCTTTGCATGAAGACAAGGATCGACTGCTGCTTGTTGCCGCTACTTCTTCGTTCATAGGCTGGCTGGTTAGGCTGCAAGTAGGGATGCTGTGGTCCTCCAGGGAAACAAGATAGGAGGGCCTATAGGGAAACCAAAAAGGAGAACTGACTGCCTGCAATATAATATTTGGCTGTTGCCAAAGTCAAGGAGAAGGGCTGTCGGACTAGAAAAGGGCCCGACGAAGGGCCGTTCAATGCTACTGAGGCAAGGAGAAGACTTGCAGTAGGAAGACTAGCTGCTGCAGGGAAGAGTTGAAGAATGGTCTTAAAGGAGAATTTGGCTGCCTGCAGGGAAGAATTCAGGGCTGTCGTAGAATTTCCGCAGGAGGAAGATCTCTTGCAGAAGGAAGAAATCTTGTTGACAACTTACAATAGGAAGTTTCGGCTATAGAAAGGAGTTTCAACGGCTAGAGGATTGTAAGTAGAGGAGTTCTGATGGATAGGGATCTGCAGGGAGAGAGTTCCGACGTTAGTTTGTACAAGGAGTTCCGAGGCTAGGGCCTGTAGTGAGACGAGTTCTGACGGCTAGAGAATTGTAAGGAGAGGAGTTCCAACGAATAAGGTTCCGCAGGAGAGGGTTCTGATGTTAGTTTCTACATGAAGGAGTTCTGGAGGCTAGGGCCGGCAGGGAGAGGAGTTCCGGAGGCTAGGGACCTACAGGGAGAGAGTTCCGATGGCTAGTTTCTGTAAGGAGGAGTTTCGGCGGCTAGAACTTGCAGGAAGAGGAGTTCCAACAACTAGGTTCTGTAGAGAGAAAGATTGCCTGCTGCAGGGAATAGAAAGTTTCCGTCGGTAGAAGATCTCCTCCAATAGAGACTCTAGGGGCTGTTTCAAGGCTTCATATCATGTTGGTTTTATGAATTTAGCAAATAGTTTATTGATATGAAAGGAATGTATAAATACAACTTACATGATTCCTAAAGTAGGAAATACATTACACCTATATCTTCCTAATAACTACCCAATAATAAAATGAAATACATAAAATATGAAAGATATAAAATAGGAAATAACTGGGAAGGAAATAAATCAATTCCTAATAACTTCTAACACCTTCAGTCTAATTATCAGTCTTGTGTTTAGCGCGGAAGTTGATGACCACATTCAACCATAAAGACCTTCAACAGCTCCTCTAGAGGTTGTGGTTAAGGTCTTTGTATTAAGGATCAATCCATTTTGTTGCTTCACCAAGCCCCATTTTAGCCAAGTGTGATGAATTTTAGGTGGTTGAGGTTTACACGAGGAGAGGAACAGCTACAATACACATGTTGGTGTCAAGCAGGTCATGCCAAATTTCATACTTATCACTCAATTCGTAGTTATTTTTAAAACTAATGGTCTTATCTCAACTTGTATAAGTTTCACTTGAATACTAAAACTTACAATACAACTCTAGATTATATTTTTGGGTATCATTAAAATTGGTAAGTGTTTGGTTGCAACACATGTAAATTCATGAATCAATAGTTTATTTGAAACCCCCGCCCCCAAATTATATTTTTGGGTATCATTAAAATTGGTAAGTGTTTGGTTGCAACACATGTAAATTCACGAATCAATAGTTTACCGCGCGACTCCTCTTTTCTCCGTCTTCGGCTTTTGCCGTAGGCATCGGATTAGGGCCGACATTATTTGCATCCTGCCATGCCTCCTTTACTGCTTTTTTTTTATAGATTTTACTTAGAGGTCGACATTTATGGTAGTACAGAGGACATTTTTATTCCTTGTTAATGTGAACTCCATTTGCTGAATTCCTTGTAGTTATAATTCAGTCACTTCATAGTAGGTATAAGGTTATCATTATCATTGAGTTGCTTTTGGAAGTATCTTTAGTTTTATAAATCCTTTTCATGTTAAACTTTGTATATCCTTCTCATAGTGACAATTCCAAAATACGATTCTTGTATTCTCTGCATTGATTTATCAGTTGTGATGCTTGCATTTTATCTATCATTTAATTTCCTAACTTGTTTTATAATACTGTATTTCATAGTAAAACTACCAATACCAAATTAATGAAAAACTAACACTGAATTTAAAAATTTCCTTCAGGTACCAGAGCTCACATGATGGGAAATTTCCATCCCTTAATCTCACACACAAGGAAGTAGGCGGATCATTCTACACCATAAGGGAAATTGTGAGAGACATTATTCAAGAAAACAAAGTGCTGGGTCCCGGAAACCCATCGTCAAAATCACTAAATCTTGAATTTTACTCGGAAGAAGAGATAGATAATGGAAAATTTTCCATTTCAACAATTGATAATGGAATAAATCATGCTCATTTTGAAGATGATTTTTCAATGGAGCCCCTAGAAGTTTCAAATGAAGAAAATATTTCAATACACAAACCTGGTTCTCAGGTAAAGTTCAAAACTGATCTAAATGAGAATTTTTCCTCGCAAAAGAAGAATGGCGAAACTCATCTTAAAGAAGATTCTGCTAACAGCAGCGTCCTACATGAGAATTTGGTTAATACAGGGATGAAGGAATCAAATGTTCAACCTAACAGCCCAGTAGATATTGGTGTTCAATATGCTATGCAAACACTTTCCTTATATCCTACTGTGTCTGGAAACTTTTTGGTTGGATCTGAGCTGAAGAATGAAAACTCAGACAATAAAATATCTGTGATAACTCAGTGTTTTGAAGAGAGCACTAACACTTCAGAGACTTCTGTTACCATGAATTTATTAGGAACTAGTATGCATTTCACAGACACTGTAGATGATCAGTCAAATTGTTGTAGGGGGCATAATAATGACGAAGTCTTGACATTAGTTGAAGATATGTTAGACCAAGATGGTTCCTCTGAAACAGTAGCTCCAACAGTTTTGTCAAATATTTCCAGATCTGCTCGCTCAGAATTAGGACCATGTGGCTCAAACAGGGAGATTGATTTTCTTAGCGAACAGGGAATTGATGCAGCAGAAAGAAAAAATGTGGATAGCTTTGTCTTAAAGACAACTAGATTTCCTGTGCCTAGTGTGACAGAAAATGATGTAAGTTATGCTATAATAGAACTAACACCATTTTTCAGGCCTTAATTTCATATATTTTAGTTAATTTGATGCGCTTCATGGCAACATATTTGGTTACTTTACACTGAGGGTTACATATGGAGAATATAGAAAGCATTGGAAGTCCTTATCATGTTTAGGGTTTGAAGAAGGGTTAAAGAAATGATATGAAGATATAATGTACCGTGATTTTGGTTGTCTGACTCTTATTTTTTGAACTTGAAGCTTATAAAAAATTGCAGTTGGGTTTTGAATATAATTTTCAAATTAGATATTTACTGTGCATCTTTTTTGTATTTAAATTTAATTAGAATTTTAAATTTCATATTAAGGTTAAGTTTGGCTAAGTTTGTTTTGAAGTCCATTATTTAAGTTACATAATTGTATGTATTTTATGCTTTGGTGGCTCATTATTGATATTTGTTGGTTTTGCTTTTGAAATTGTTGTTTCATGTGTTGCCTTTAAATAATAAAAAAGTTAATTGCAGATATATGGCATGTATACCTAAAATATACAAAGTATGGTTGATTTGCTGAGCTTTGTGTTTTGAAATACTTGTAGATTCATGAACTATTACTCTTTTATACTATATCGTCCAATATTGTTGTCAAATGGTTAGCTACACTTGCATTATTAGTTTACATCCGGGTTATATGATTGATTCACGTTTTGCTTATGCAGATACAACTGGTTGATAAGTCTAGTAGTTTTGTTGGTACTATTAGAGAATCCGAAAATGCCTCAAGCAAACTATTTGAACCTGTCATCCAAGAGTCAGATCATTCAGATGTCAAGTCTGAAAACCAATCTGATGCTTTCAGGATTGTGAATGGTGGAGGCTTTATGAGGTAAATTACACACTTACCCTATTTATCACAACATCCCAAATTTATACAAAGTATGGTTTTTGAATTAGTAGATTACTGCATCTTTATTCTGTTCTCTATAGTAAATGGATTTGTAATTTTAACACACTTCTAAGGAAATATTACCAGTCCAAGATTCAAATTCTCACAATTCAACAATATTGAGAATCTTGAAAAACTAGTGTGTGTGTGTGTCTGGAAAGAGCGTTGTTTTCTGATTCTAGTAACTTTTACTAGAATATGATCCATCACTATCATCATTTAGCTTCTCTAAGTCCGAACTATTTATGGTCAGCATATGAATTATCCTACACTCATTCCTATTAAGTGCCCTATTTTGTTACCTCTATTTTGTGCAAGTCTTTTGCATTGTTTTTGGTCATGTTCCTTCTTTTTATCATTCCTTTGTAATTCTTTCATATCTGTTCCAAATTTCTTAATTGGTGCATATTATGGTTTATAATGTACATAGTTAAATTCATTAAGTCTATTTTTAGTTTTTATATTATCAATAGGTGATATGCCATTCTTCATTTAATATAATAATCATTTATCATTCTTGGTCATTGTTTTCCAATTAGTCATCTTAACATTTTATTTTAACCATGCTCATCTTTGTTGCCAATCACTAAGGTTTTTAGCTTGGTTTGGATATATCAAAAAATGGATCAAGGTTATGAATGGATGAAGCTTGAAATGAGCTGATTAATGAGCCACAAATATAAATTGATAATTTTATTTGCTTTTTTATTCATGTTTGAATTCAATTGTACTGGTTGAAATTGGATTGAAAGTTAATATGTATTTAGTCTATATATGCTTTAGAATTTGTAATATATTTAGAAAATAATCATGACAGCATAGATACATATTTTATATATTGTAGATCATATTTTGTAGGAATCAATTTAGCTGACTCTATTCATGGATTTTGAGCCGAGTTCTTTTGAAACTGAAACTAAACTAGCTATGTTCCAATCTTAATCCATCTTATTTGATAAGATTAGATCTTGATGTGTTCCTGCACCTCAATTTATACCTATATGCCACCTTTCTTATGCATATTCTCCTTTTCAAAAGTTAATATATTGATATTTTTGATGTATAGGAAAGATTTGGGTTATATAAATGTAAAATCAAAATTTAGGTATTAGAGATTTAAATACATAAGAATTTATCCGCACTTCTTCACTTTGATCTCTTATTACAGTACTTCTGTTGGATTAGCAATGTCATTCGAAACTGAATTCGCTTGAAAATCTCTAATATCAGTATAAATTCAAACTAGAATCAATTGAACTTTAGTTGAATTTTGTGCCATTGGTTGACTTTAAATAATTTCAAAATGAACATAGAGTATATGCATTTATGGAAGTTGAGTGATAATTGATGTTTTAACATTTTGGACATAGTGTGGAGTGCTTCCAGGCTTAAGAGCCTATTTCGAATTCTGGAGCCATAAAATTCTTTTTTTACTAATCTGGCATTGCCTATAATTCTTTCTTCCTTCCTATATATCACCTTTATATTCAAAACATAAAATTAAACTTTCTATTACATTTATGGGGTGATTGATATGTAATATTAACAGGATTTACGCTATGAATTAACGTAAATTCTGTCAAATGCATTAAAAAAAAAAACAGATCTTATATCCTGCCGTCTCTTAAATCCAATATTTCCTCGGTTTTGAAGTAAATCCTAGATTTATTAAATCTGTTTATTAGGTGGATCTAATGGATTCAAGTGAGGAAGAAAACGCACTTGTGGTTTGTCGCTTCTCTTATCACCAAATACTTCAAAGGGATTTAGTTGGATTTAAACCTTAATCAAACCAAATATTTTTTTTAGATTTTAACCTTTTTGAATTTGTTAAATCCGGATTTACAAGATTTACTAAATCTTATTTAAGTTAAATCTTGGGTGCTGCTAAACACCCCCTTCGTAAAATTTGTGGCCGAGCATTAAATGTGTATTTACATGCACACACACACCTACACATATATATGTAGATAATAGAATAGAAAAAAAGCGGTCCTTTTAATAGAATTAAAAAAGCTTGAATCTAACATTAATAAAAACTAAATAATTTTGCCATTTCAATGGCCTTTTATCTCTTGCAGCTCTTCAAACGAGGAGGCGGCTACCAAAGATTCTGTGATTTCGGAACCAAACCCTTTCTGGGCTGCAATCAAATCGTTCGTCTCCTCTTTGATAAAGTTTTGGTCCGAGTAAGTAACTCTCCTCTATCAATGATATGTGATGTGATATCAGCCCTTTTAATTATCTATATTCTATCGTCATCTCATCTTTAGATATTGTGAGAAATAAGCTATTGTGTTTCAGTCGGCTACGTAGCTCTTATTTCTTTATGCTTTTTACTTGCTTTGGATAGCAGAAATGTCTTCTATAGTGATGTAATATTTCGCATTGCTTTATTATGCTGTGAGTAAAGAAACAATTATATGGTAAAATTATGTCAAAATTTCTCTCTAAACTGCTTCGAGCTTTGTGATAGTTTCAGAAAAGACTGGTGCAAAATTATTTTGAGTTGATTGAATGATTAAAATTGGAATAATATTGTTCTTTCAATAATACATGCATATCACTCAATTCCTATGTATTTATATATCTAATAGCTAAGTTTCAACATCTCCATATATGCCGCTTATGCATGAAAATTTGCATTTCATTTTTTGAAAGTCAAAATAGTGATCTTTTTAGATTTGGGTGGTATGAATGTAAATAAAATAAAGTGTAGGTGTTACATATGCAAATTACACAGGAATTGGGTGGTGTGTTTGTAAAGAATTAAATATGCTATGGGCGTAAATGATTTTTTTTTAAAGTTAGTTGTGGGCGTAAAAGTCTTTCTAAAAATTGCCCCTTTTATTCAAGAATACTCTTTTACCAGTGTAATTAAGCTAGCTTCATTTTTTATATTATATAGTTGTTTATACATCTTATTCTTATATATTCATTTATTTTTAATTGTACTTTGATATTTGGGGTCCGAGGATTAATTCATAAAATATTATCGTAAAAAATTGGTTTGAAAATTTAGAAATCATCATTCTTTGCTTCTTCAATATTTTTAGTATTTAGCTCAACAAATAAGAGTGAGTGATCTATCGAAAAATTATTCCGTCCGGAGTCCGGATGCAAGTTGCGTCCGGACGTTAGCTGTGTACAGCTTGATCTCCGACCTCGACTGTATCAGAGCCGTCGTCCGGACGCAGCTTTGCGTCCGGATTTCAGACGGAATAATTTTTTGTGATCTATCTCCTCTTTGGGATCATATATCACTACTTATTAAGTTCTTGTGATGCTTATTAATATAGGTTCACTCCTTAGATAAAGAGTTATTATTTTTAGTTTTCATTTTTTTTAATGATCATTTTCTAGCTTATAAAAAAATAAGCTTTACTACTATTGAATTATTCAATTAATAAACCAAAAATTAAATTTGCTGTAAAAATTTTTGGAATTTTGAATTTTTGTATTATTCTTGTTGCATCATAGTTTCTCTTTTCTTAAAATAGATCTCACAATGCATTCTTTAGAAGGAATCTCTTATTTATCGAATCAATCAAGTAGGCATATGGTGGTGTTACCTTTTGCCTAAAATTATTTTCTAATCTATATTCATTCAACATAGATATGGCTAATTTTAATAGTTTTATTTTTCCTCACTATTACTCCATTTTCAGAGAATTTTAGGTTAAAAAAGTTATGCCTAATATTATATTCACTATAATCATCTTGAAATAGGTTTTTTTTTTAATTTTTAATTTGTGTTAAATATTAGAAAATGCTTTCCAAATTTCCTTAAGTGTCAAAATGTGTTATTCTTACTAACCAAAAATTACAGTGAAACGAGAGAATGACATTGTAGAGTGAACATATAAGATTTGACCTAAGTTCCTAGCAAATCATTGTTTTTTTTTTGTGGTTGTAGTGTTTTAAAAAGATAGTTGTAAAGTTGTGGAAAAATATATTTTTTAGAAAGCTGCTGTGAAAATTATAAATATATATATTTTTTTCAAAAAATCTGACAATAATGTTCTTACAATCATTGTATTTTCTTACAATCATTATATATATATATTCACAAAAATAGTTTTCCACCACAAAAATTTCTAGAAGACAACAGAAAAGTAGTTCTCAAAACATAGATGTGGTGGCGGTCTGAAATGCAAAGCAGACATAAAGAAGAGAAACAAAGTAGAATGATAAGCCTCTAAGTTGGGTTACTCGATTAATGGATTATGGAGAATGAAGGGCTCATGTGAGTTTGTCAATTGGCCTATGTCCACCATAAGGAAAAAGAAGAATATGGTTCGTTATTGGAGGACAAAGAGGAAGAGTACGAGTTTTTAGGCTCTCCCTTTTGATGACAGTTGAATGAGCTTAGTCTCAACAGTCAAATGCTTCAAAATCTCTTATCGAGGCCAAGTAAGAGGTGTGTATAGTTGAAGCATTGATTAGAGGTGATCCTACAATTGGAAGTTGTTGTGCGGGTCCAAGCATCTGGTCATAGTGGCAATAAAGGATGTGATCAAAGTGGCATGATATAAGGCAATCACGTGCCAGCCCATGGGTGTTTGGATGATTGATTGGTTGTATAGATGCCATGGCATTGTCTTGAGGACATAGATGCAGTGGGTCATCATTCCCTTGCAAAATAAGGCACCATAAATGGCATTTTCTTAATGAATTAGGACCATTATTCATGTACCAATGATGTGTGCTTTTCCCTTTGCTTCATAACTAGGATGCCATGTTGCATCATTGTGTGGTTAGATCGGTTAATGATGAAAGACAACAAAAATATTGAGTTTTCTTAGGATTTGAGGAATGAATATGATTGGTAGTGCTGAGGAAACCGTGTGAGCATGCTAAAGGATAATCATTTGATATCTTCTTGTTGATTTGATTATGTTCAAGCTGAGTGGAACTTGAAGCTAAGTCTTTTAGTATTTGATCTTTTAAAGGAATCTTGAATTGGTCGGGTTATGTACAAGTTGGACGGTTTTAGCTTGACATCACGGAAGTTTCTTCTAAGCTTTAAATTTGATTAGGTAGAACAATCAAATGAGAAATCATATTTGTTGTTATGTGTGAACTACCCTGATCGAGCACGTGAAATAAGGCGTTACGCAAACTCCTCACTTTGAAATCATATTTATAAAGTGGAACTAAAATATTGTTTGAGGTTACTTCATCTCCCTCCTTTAGCTTCTCTTGGGAGCATCATTGATTCATTAAGACATAACATTATGCGAATGGTCAAATTTGAGTGACACTTATAATGAAATGAAAGGTCAAGAAGGAGATTGTAGATGAGGTAGTCTAAAGGCAAAAGTCAAGTTAGCTATAATAGAGGAGGCCACAAGGAAAGTGATAGTAAAGGATGAAGAGTTAAAGGATGAAGAGGTAAAATAAAATGTTTAAGGAGGTGACTGTAATGAAGGAAGCAATGAAAAATACAACCATCCATCACATGTAAAGGTTGGTCACGATAACAAAGTATAATGAAAATGATCTTTAAGAATTTTTAATAACTCTAGAAGTATAATGGAAGTGATAATCCATAAGGATACCTTGGAACCGATAGCCTAGGTTCATGAGATCGGTGATAGAGTAAACATGAAATTTGAAATGAGGGGTTAAATTTTGTAGTTGATCATGAATGAGATTCAATAAAGGAAGCAAAATACCAACTTTATTATCTAGCCACTTGTCATTAATCATACTTTTGTGCTCACTTGAATCACTAGTGAAGAAGTGGAGCACAGGCTTCTTGATTAAGGATGCTATTTTTAATATTGAGTCCTGTCACATGGGACCATTGTGGTGATACAATTAACTCATCTTTAGGATGCCAACATCAAGCTAATGAGGCTAGTTGCTGATTTAGATGCTTATTATGATCTTGGCTCATTATCGAAGATGGAATATGATTCATGGGAGGAAGCTCAAAGGTACTACCTCCTGATGTGACATGTTGGTGCATGATTATTCATTCTAGTGGTCTCAAAGGACAAGAGGATAGTTTAGCAAAATTTTTTTGATGGGATGAATAAGTGCTGTTGTAACTTTATATTTTAAAAATTGTTTCCTTATTTTACTTTTTATATATTTAAGATGTACTTTTTGTTATTTTTTGATAATTCTAAAGATCCAAAATCAACACACCCTCCATAACATGTGAATCTCCATCACATAGTATGATTACTTTTCTCGTAATGAATGAAATAAGCCATTCCTCTCATAACAGTATGTGCTTTACCCCTAGGTAACTCGACAAGAAAAAAATCTTCTGAATCCCTTATGAGTCATAATAATAGAATGAGGTGCTTCCACCATCTAGAATCCGAAGGCACGTGAATGAGAAATAGTCCATAGTTACCTGAGAGTAGCTCTACTCACTACAGACATAACTTTGAGTCCCAGAGGAAGGAAAGTCTGAACTCAGTAGTATACTCCTGTGACTACTCTTCAAGGCATAAGCTAATACAACTTATTAGTAGTGGAAAATGAAATTTTGATTGAATATGATAAGCATGTCTTCAAACAAATTCGATAAGGCAAAACACTTATTGTGATCCTCTCCACCCTCTAGTCATACATAGATGTAACTTATTTTTTCATTCTCTCATTCTTCTCGCAGTATTCTGTTGAAGTACTAAGATAATTGAGAAACTAATGTATATCCAAAATAATTTTCTTTAAACAATATAAAAGTTAAAAATACTAAACGGGCCTTACAGGCTTAATGGACCGGGCCCATAACAATGAATTTAATGATTTGGTGCTGACTAGGCCAATTGTACTCTTAAGCCATATCTTTGGAAGTGACGAGCTACAGAGCTCCCTGCTGCTCAGAAGGACACTGTGAGTACCTCCAAAGCATGTCAACATTCTTGTGAGTTCTTTCGAATGTGGTCTCTAAGCTTATGTTTTCAAGCGATCTCCTCCGGTTGAGCTCACACATATTTCCTGAGTTTTTTACTGCAAGCTCTCATGGACTGGTTGAACTCCTGTGATTACTCTTCAAGGCATAACTAAAACAAATTATTAGTGGTGGAAAGTATCATTTCGATTGAATATAAACATGTCTCTTGATAAATCTGATAGGGTAGAATGCTTGTGATATTTCATCTCTCTAGTCATACATAGAGGTAACTTATGTTCTTGTTCTCTTACTTTTCTCCCAGTACCCTATCAAAGAGCTAAGATAATCGGGCAACTGAATGTATATTTGAAAATGAGTTTCTTTAAACACTATGAAAGCTCAAATACTAAACGGGCCTAATGGACCATGCCCACCGACTATGAATTTAATGGTATGGTGCTGATTTGGACAATCATATTTGTAAGCCATACCTTTGAAAGTGATAAGCTACAGGGCTTCTTGCCACCCAAAAGGACATCATGAGTCCCTCCAAAGCATGTTAACATTGTTTCGAGTTCCTCCGAATGTGCTTGCTAAGCTTAAGTCTTCAAGAGAGCTCTTTCAGTCGAGCTCACTCACAGTTTTCGAGTTTTTATTTCAGGCTCGCATGAACTGGTTGAACCTTCCCACCAAGCTTGTCGACAACTATTTGGCTACACTACTGAGTTCAACGGACAGTTCTTTAAGATAAAAGGAAGAGAACTTTAGTCTATGGCATACATATCACCATTTATTAACAATATGACAATCCACACAGGTGGTCTTGTCGGCAGCTAGTCTTTTAAAGCTCTGTACCACACAACCTTCAACCTAGTTTTATATTTTATTCTTTTGGCCTCTGCGAGGGAACATAGGCTACATAGCATATAAATAAGAAGAAAATGAGAAAGGAGGCATTGAATACTGGTTCCTCCAAAAACTCTCTCTAAGAGAATTCTTCAACTTCTTCCCATTTCTTTCTCAAAGTCTCTCTTGTATTGTATAAGTGCATGAATTATACAGGCTCTCACATCCTAAAAGGATTCAACATTCACAAAGAAAACTACTTGGATAAAATAACTTACAATCATCTTGTGGGCCTGTCAAACATATCCATCTAACATCACCAAGGAGATGCCTTTCACTTTGACCTTTGGGTCAAGGATTGTGACATTGATCAAACTTTATAATAAACCAGGTTAGATTTACAACAATAGTATGAGGACTCTTAAAGATGCTTAAAGATGAGATACGATTGAAGGGTGTGCATTTTACATTCATCATAAAAAAAGAACGTTACAAAAAGCTACAAAAAAAAGAAGCAAAACTATGCCATAGAGGCATAAAAAAAGAATGATATATCTTGTGCTAAAAGAGTAGATAGTTAATTTGACTCTTCCCTAGAAAAAAAAAAAAACAAAAAACTATCAAGTAGGGCTTGCTGAGCACAAAAAGGGGCAACCCTATTACAAAAATGAGGAACATAATAAAATAAAAGTCGTCTAAACTCTAAGAGAAAAGCAATATCGAACTATGAGCGGGGTGTCTATTCTAGCTGTGCTGCCGTCAGATCGTTTCTAAAGAAATTAATGACATTTTTGTTATATTCCTCGATGATGATTTCGACAACCTTGAGCATCCAAGGATTGAGCCACCCTTTGATAGAGAGGGCGACCTTTAGCTTAACTTGTGCAATATCCTAATGGGTCCAACTTTTGCCAACAACTTTAATGGATCGTCCCGTTTCATCACGAATAACCATAGAAATGCCCGCATAGTTAGAAGGAAGTAAAGCTCCATCAATGTTCTCCTTTACCAACTAGGGGGGTGGGGGTGGGGGTGGGGGTGGGGTGGGGGTGGGCACACCAATGAGAACAAGAGGACAACTGGGAAGGCTGGGGAGTGTCCCATTGTCCCTAAATTGGGAAATGGTGAGCATAAGAGAAAGCTCCAAGAATAGTAGTCGCAATAACTGGTGGGGTGCCAAATGGTTTTTCATGTTTCTTGGCGTTATGTGCATGCCAACAATGGTGAATCATATAGCAGAACAGACAAAGTTGTGCAACATTTTTATCATGCACAACTACCAGAGCACTGATGGTTTCCGCCCACGAGTGAAAGGTGGGTAATGTCGTACCCTATTTGTGCAGATTTTCCACGGCAACCATTGTAATTTTGCATTAAGATTAAATATGGTCATGGTCTTCCGCGGGAAGAACAACCCGGGGATAGTTTAGTTGATCACTTATGCCCCGCCGATGTAACTAGATATTAGTAGGGATAGATTTTCGAGCAAGACACCACCAAAAAGACCTTTCCCGAGGGTGAAACTTTAGCCTATTTAACAACCTGAAGTTCCCATTACTGTCTCCGAAAAGGGCAGCATAACCGAGCGAAGTTATTGTGCGACCAGAATTCCACGCAAGAAGTTCAATTTCATGTGTCTCCTCTTCACCGAGATAAGAAATTTGAGAGATAACGTTTTTGAGCTCGTTGCCAAAATGTTGCTGAAACAAATCTTCCTTCACACCAATGAGAACAAGAGGACAACTGGGAAGGCTGGGGAGCGTCCCATTGTCCCTAAATTGGGAAATGGTGAGCACAAGAGAAAGCTCCAAGATAGTAGTCGCAATAACTGGTGGGGTGCCAAAGGGTTTTCCATGCTTCTTGGCGTTATGTGCATGCCAACAATGGTGAATCATATAGCAGAACAGACAAAGTTGTGCAACATTTTTATCATGCACAACTACAAGAGAACTGATGGTTTCCGCCCACGAGTGAAAGGTGGGTAATGCCATACCCTATTTGTGCAGATTTTCCTGGGCAACCATTGTAATTTTGCATTAAGATTAAATATGGTCATGGTCTTCCGTGGGAAGAACAACCCCGGGGATAGTTTAGTTGATCACTTATGCCCCGCCGATGTAACTAGACATTAGTAGGGATAGATTTTCGAGCAAGACACCACCAAAAAGACCTTTCCCGAGGGTGAAACTTTAGCCTATTTAACAACCTGAAGTTCCCGTTACTGTCTCCGAAAAAGGGCAGCATAACTGAGTGAAGTTATCGTGCAACCAGAATTCCACGCAACAAGTTCAATTTCATGCGTCTCCTCTTCACCGAGATAAGAAATTTGAGAGTTAACGTTTCTGAGCTCGTTGCCAAAATATTGCTGAAACAAATCTTCCTTCACACCAATGTAACAAGAGGACAACTAGGAAGGCTGGGGAGCGTCCCATTGTCCCTAAATTGGGAAATGGTGAGCATAAGAGAAAGCTCCAAGAATAGTAGTCGCAATAACTGGTGGGGTGCCAAAGGGTTTTCCATGCTTCTTGGCGTTATGTGCATGCCAACAATGGTGAATCATATAGCAGAACAGACAAAGTTGTGCAACATTTTTATCATGCACAACTACCAGAGCACTGATGGTTTCCGCCCACGAGTGAAAGGTGGGTAATGTCGTACCCTATTTGTGCAGATTTTTCTGGGCAACCATTGTAATTTTGCATTAAGATTAAATATGGTCATGGTCTTCCGCGGGAAGAACAACCCCGGGGATAGTTTAGTTGATCACTTATGCCCCTCCGATGTAACTAGATATAAGTAGGGATAGATTTTCGAGCAAGACACCACCAAAAAGACCTTTCCCGAGGGTGAAACTTTAGCCTATTTAACAACCTGAAGTTCCCATTACTGTCTCTGAAAAGGGCAGCATAACCGAGAGAAGTTATCGTGCGACCAGAATTCCACGCAACAAGTTCAATTTCATGTGTCTCCTCTTCACCGAGATAAGAAAGAGTTAACGTTTCTGAGCTCGTTGCCAAAATATTACTGAAACAAATCTTCCTTCACACCAATGAGAACAAGAGGACAACTGGGAAGGCTGGGGAGTGTCCCATTGTCCCTAAATTGGGAAATGGTGAGCATAAGAGAAAGCTCCAAGAATAGTAGTCGCAATAACTGGTGGGGTGCCAAAGGGTTTTCCATGCTTCTTGGCGTTATGTGCATGCCAACAATGATGAATCATATAGCAGAACAGACAAAGTTGTGCAACATTTTTATCATGCACAACTACCAGAGAACTGATGGTTTCCGCCCACGAGTGAAAGGTGGGTAATGCCGTACCCTATTTGTGCAGATTTTCCTGGGCAACCATTGTAATTTTGCATTAAGATTAAATATGGTCATGATCTTCCGGGGGAAGAACAACCCCGGGGATAGTTTAGTTGACCACTTATGCCCCGCCGATGTAACTAGATATTAGCAGGGATAGATTTTCGAGCAAGACACCACCAAAAAGACCTTTCCCGAGGGTGAAACTTTAGCCTATTTAACAACCTGAAGTTCCCATTTCTGTCTCTGAAAAAGGCAGCATAACCGAGCGAAGTTATCGTGCGACCAGAATTCCACGCAACAAGTTCAATTTCATGTGTCTCCTCTTCACCGAGATAAGAAATTTAAGAGATAACGTTTCTGAGCTCGTTGCCAAAATATTGTTGAAACAAATCTTCCTTCCAAGTGCCATTTTGCCGCAAAATAGCCAACGTGAGTCCCTCCAATCGCGTACAATCAATGAAAGTTGGCCATTTGATAAACACAAGATAAAAAATCCACGTGTGATCCATCACATAAATCAGTGAGCCTTTCCCAATCTAGTGATGTTGTTGAGGTTGACCATAGCATCCGTTAGAATCTTCCAAGTCACAGACTGTCCACGTTTACCTACCCGGACTCCACTTAGAGTAGGGCTGGCAATTTGGCTCGTTGTTCGTGAACAGCTCGTGTTCGGCTCGTTCGTTAAGCCTAACGAGCCGAACACGAACAAATTTTTAAGCTCGAAATGTTAACGAGCCGAACACGAACAATCGTTTGTTCGCTCGTGTTCGGCTCGAATCGTCTCGAAATAAAAAAATAATCATATAATTATTTATATAATAATTTATTATATATATTATTTATATATTAATATATTATATATATTTATATTTAAGTTTAAATCATAATTGCTTCCGTAGTAGCGTGGTTATGCTTCTTGTTTCCATTCATTTGGTCCAGGTTCGAATCCGGCGCTAGACATATATTTTTCCAATTAATTTTAACGAGCCAATTTCGAGCCGAACACGAGCCGAACACGAACACACCTTTCACGAGCCATTTCAAACACGAGCCGATTTCGAGTCGAGCTAATTTCGAACGAGCCGAACACGAGCCAAGCCTGAGCTCACTCGAGCTCGGCTCATTTACAGCCCTAACTTAGAGGGCCATATTTGGCAGCCACACATTAATGAAGCAGAGATTTAGGGTGCTTGATGAAGTTCCATGCCAAACGGGCCCTAAGAGGAGCACACCATTTCTTAAATTTTTACTGACCGAGATCACCAACATTAGTAGGTTGACGCATATTTGTCCAGCTAACATAATGTAGGCCTTTGCGATTCCTGTCTTTCTCCTAGATAAAAGGACATGCACTTCTTTTCAATTTCAAAGCCCACCTTCAAGGGAAGATCAGAGTGTGTTAGAAGAAAACTGGAGATAGGAAGTAAGGAAGTTCGTACCAGGGTGCTTCGGCCCGCCAGAGATAGGAGCTTGTTTCCCCATCAATTCAGCTTGTTGGAGGTTTTTTGTTGGAGTTTGTCGAAGTATGAGTAATGTAGTTTACACATGACAACTTGGACTCCCAAGTACTCGACTTCTTCAACTTTATGGAATTGCAGCATTCTAGCAATCCTATTCTTTTTCCAATTCGTTGTTTTTTGGCTGAAAAGAATGGATGATTTTGTTTGATTAATCTTTTGCCCCATCCAGGAGCAATAATCCTGCATAATTTTAAGCAAGCCCTTGGCTGCAACCATAGACGCTTTAATAAAAAGCAAGATGTCATTAGCGTATAGGAGGTAAGATAAGAGCCTGCCATTGTTCGTAATTTTGATCCCAGGAAGGTCATTATTGTTGAGTGCTAGAGATAATATTTCAGAGCATAAAATAAATAAGTAGGGGATAATGGACAACCTTGCTTAAATCCACATTGAGCTCGAATCCATTTTGATCTTTGCCCATTAATGAGTAGACAAATTTTAGGTTGTTGGATGCATTGGATGACCCAATTGATGAAGACATTCGAAAAATTCATAGCTTGAAGCATCTGCCAAAGAGTTTCCCAGTTCATTTTGTCTTTGCATACCAAAAAAATATCTGATGACACGAATCTCAAAGCAATCCAACGACTAAGGTGGGAGACGATCTTTAGAAGGGTATTAGAGAAAAGGGGGAGAGGCAAGAGATTGTTTGAGGGTTGTGAAGGCTTCTTCGCATTCGGGCATCCATTCAAAATATTTGGCTTTTCTAAGCACTTTGAAGAAAGGGGCGCATTTGTTTTCTAATATGGAAATGAATCTGTTGAGTCGTGCTATTGGGCATGTTATTTTTTGCATCTCTTTAGTCCTTTTTTGGGGATGGCATGTTGATGAATGCTTGGAATTTTTTTGGGTTAGCTTTTATGCCTTTAAGGGTTAGAAAGTATCCCGGGAACTCATCAAGGCTCTAAATGTGCATTTTAACGAATTCAACCTCATGTTAAATTTTTTAAATGTTTGAAAAGTTTCTATTAAGTCTTCTATATGCTATGTGGCTGATCGACTTTTGACTAACATATCGTCAACGTACATCTCAATGTTTTTTTCTTTTTGATTAGCAAAAATTTCATCCATGAGGCACTGGTAAGTCACCCCATCGTTTTTTAGCCCAAAAGATATTACATTATGACAATAAATTCCCTCGCTAGTAATAAAAGAGGTTTTTTCTGTATCAGCAAGGTGTATCTTTATCTGGCGGTACCTGAAGAATGCTTTGAGGAAGTTGAGAACCGAATAACTGATCGTCGAATCCACCAGTGCGTCGATCCTCGACAGGCGGTAGGCATTCTTTGGACAGGCTGAATTCAGGTTGATGAAATCCACACACATCCACCATTTGCCTTTTGCACCATTACGATGCTGGAGATCCATGTGGGGTACTGTTCCTCCCGGATGTATCCAACGTCCTTCAACTTCTGCATCTCCTCCCAGATAGGTCCTGACAATGTTGTGGCTGAAGTCCTAATTTTTGCTTCATTGGTCATGGCAAGGGACCCACGTTTAATCAGTGGCATGCGGCGTCGATCGACACGCTAGGCATTTCGGCCGCCATCCATGCGAAGACGTCTCGATTTTCTCGGAGGGTTCTGATCAATAATTCTCTATGTCTTGCATCAAAAGCTTCACTACTTAAAAAATATTTACCTTGCTCTCCTGTGTAAGTTGGGACTTAGAGGGAGGTCTTGTTGGTCTCAAGACCACCACTGAAGTTCTGGATGTCCAGGGGGTCGTTCTCCATGTTACTTATGGCTCGCTGGTAATAGACTCGGGACTGCTCCAGGTCTCCCCTGATTGTGATGATCTCTCCATCCCCAGGAAACTAAGGAAGATTAGACGATCAACCAATCGACTTGGACTTTGTTCATGGACGGACGCCTCTAGCCTGTTGGACATCGGACTCAGAGTATTTTTATGTAGTATAACGGGGTAGAACATCTACCACTCAATCGAGGTAAATTTTCAAGTAACTAACAATCAAACAGAGTACGAAGCTTTGATTGCAGTTCTTTGCTTAGCCGCGGTAATGGAAAACCTGCACATACAAGTGAAAGCCGACTCATAGCTAGTCGTCAACCAAAACAATGGCGAATTCGAAGCAAGGGATGAGACGATGGCAAGGTACCTCGAGAAAATGAAGGCGGAGGTCCAGAGGTTTACCAGCTTCAAAATCAAACATGTCCGAAGAGAAGAAAATTAGATTGCAGACCTCTTGTCTAGAAGACTTCACTTAGGAGAACAACCCCAAAGACTCGAGCGGCCTACACTTGAGGAACCACTGACAATGGAAATTCACATCGAGGGAAGGAAAAAAATGGATTGACCCCTATGTTCACTACATAGAAACAAGAGATATCACCGAGGAGGTCACTAATCACAAGAGGTTCAAATTTAAAGCTGCCCAGTATCTAATGGTTGAGGGGAAATTATTCAAGAAGTCGACCACATCCCTAGTACGTGAAGTGTTTTAGAGAAGATGAGGTAGAATACTTTTCAAAGAAGTTCACGATGGAGAGCATGGAAGTCACTCCGGAGGAATAACGCTCGCTCACCGGATCCAACGACAAAGATACTTTTGGCTAAATTTACTTAAAAGAAACAAAATAGTATTTCCGGAGGTCCTTGCAATGTAAAAAATATGGCCCCCTGAGACATCAACTAGCCCAAAAACTCCATCCGATAGTCAGTCCTTGGCTTTTCGCTGTATGGGGACTCGACATTCTCAGACCTTTTCCCTTGTCATACAGACGACACAGTTTCTATTGGTGATCGTTGACTATTTCTCTAAGTAGATAGAAGCAATGCCCCTCGCCCACATAATCGTAGGAGTAGTTTAAAATTTTTTGTTGACGAACTTGATCTGTCGATATGGATTGCCGTTCATCATCATCACAGACAACATAACTCAATTCTCTAATAAAAGAGTCCAGGATTTCTGCAAAACCCAGAGATATAACCTCAAGTTCTCCACTATGCATCATCCCCGAACTAACGGGCAGGCTGAGGCCTGTTAAGGAAGAAAGTAGGAGCGAGGGGAAAGTGAGCAGATCTAATCCCCTAGGTGCTATGGGCCATACAGACAACACCATCCTCATCCACCGACCAATGTCCGTTCATGCTTTCCCATGAGATGGAGGCTATTTTACCCGTTGAGTACAACAATCACAACTAGAGCATACTCACTGCTTCATTCTATGATGAGGAGAAATTAGAGGAATGATGTGAAATAAATAGCGAAGGGATAATGCTTGCTTTGAACCTGGCAAAGAAAAATTGGGCTAATGGGACTCTTTGGCAAGAAGAAGTCAAACGGAGGACAACCAAATACTTTAACAAGAATATTTGGGAAGAGATGTTTGCTCCCAGAAACATGGTACTGAAGAATACTGACCCCGAGGCGAGTGGACAGGCAGTCGGGAAGCTAGATAAGATCTGGAATAATCTCTACATCATCAACCAGAAGGCCGGACCCGAAACATACAAACTCAAGACCTACACGAGAAATGAGGTCCCCCGAACTTGGAACGACGACGATTTTAAGTGATTCTTTCCTTGAGATTTTTTGAAAATAAAACATTTTGCTTGTATTTTGTTCTTTATAAATGAAATGAATCACTTCTCATTTCTTTCTTTGGTCATTCCCTTCAAGATATGCCTTACATCAAAAATAAAATGTGTTGTTCTCACATATCAAATAATGAACAAAAAAGAAAAGAGATTTTCAATATTCTACGCTCGAGGAACTGACTTTCCAGAAACACCATAGACCTGATAAGCGATCAACACCCGACAACGACAAGCTCCGCGAGGGGTGTGTAACGATCGTCAGTGGAACGTGGGACGTTTCAGCACACGATGTGAAAAGCTCCGTGAGGGGGTGTGAAAACAATCGTCCGAACACTCGACAGTGACAAGTTCCTCGATGGTTGTATAACGATCGTCAGTGTCAGGACATTTCAGCGCCCCACAGTGACAAGCTCTGTGAGGGGTGTGAAACTGATCGTTGGAAGCCCTTATAATAATTTCAACACCTGACAACGACAAGCTTCACGAGGGGTGTTTAATGATTGTCAGTGGCACGTAGGACGTTTTGGCACCTAACAACGACAAGCTTCGCGAGGGGTGTGAAAACGATCGTCTGAAGCCCTTAGTAATATCAACAATCGACAGCGACAAGCTCCGAGAGAGATCTATAACGATCGTCCCGTATGCTAAATCAAATGGAGTATAATGCATACATATATACTCTCGTCAACAATCTATAACAAGCGACAGATTATCCAATGCAACCAACAACTAGATAAAAGAAAAATCACAGCTTAAGAAGCAAAGCTTCCGGCTTCAAAATTCCTTGCACTATAAAGTTCATTTACGAAATTTGATTGAAATCTTCCTCACAACACACACAAACAACAAAACAAAAAAAAGAAAAAAAGAGAAAAACAACACCTCAGCTCTAGACGTTTGAATATTTTCCGACACCCTCCTACCTGGTTTCCTCTCCTCCTTCGACATAGTTTGGATTTTTGTTCGATTGGTCCTCCTTGTCCTCGGGATTCTAAAGGAGCGTATGAAATTCCTCCATTTCCTGCCATTTTAGATCGACCAATTTATGCTTTACTAACTTTTCAATGGCGAGGGAAGCGCCAACTGTAATTTGACGGGAGACAACCTTGACTTGCTCCTCCCGGGTAATCATCGAGGTCATTTTCTCCTTAAACTTCTTGTTCTTTTTGAGAAAAGTTGTCACTTGAACCTCTTGCTCTTGAGCCTCCAATTTCCTCTCCTTTACAGACAGTTTCAATCTCTCCTCGGCCATGGTAGCTCTCTGTTTTAATTTTTGAACCCGCAGGTTTGACCTCTCAACTAGTTCCTCAGCTTTGTCTAAGAGGATTCCCTGAAATACGTGGCTTCCCATGCGAGGGCATGATAAAGAAAGACCTCTTGAAGCATGTCTCTCCTCTCCATCGATCTCAATGTATTTTCAAAGGAGGGGGTTCAAAACATCTCCACTAGGGTCGACGAGTAGTTCCCATTTAGAGGGGTGCTGGGGAACCACTTCGTCTCCTTGTCAATGAGTGCATAATGGCCGCTTGTCCAAGCTCCGGTCCCTTGATCACGTGTAAAGACCACTCGGGTGAAATTTCCCATGCGAGGGCATGATAACGATCGACCGCTTGAAGCATGTCTCTCATCTCCATCGATCTCAATGTATTTTCAAAGGCGGGGGTTCAAAACATCTCCACTAGGGTCGACGAGTAGTTCCCATTTAGAGGGGTGCTGGGGAACCACTTCGTCTCCTTGTCAATGAGTGCATAATTGTCGCTTGTCTAAGCTCCCGCCCCTTGATCATGTGTAAAGACCACTTGGGCGAAATTTCCCACTCTTTTGGAGGAGGCAGCTCTGTCGCCAGAGCTGGAGCTTTTCTTTTTCTTTGGGAAGCTTCTCTCCCCGCTCTTGCCGCAGCCCTCGATTCTCCCTTAGACTCGGTCCTGACTGAGATAGGACGGGAGGAGAGACTCACCTTTGCTCGTTTATACAAACCTAGGAACGAAGTCCCACCAAGAGTCGTGGCACGAACTCTACTGACCAGTGGATGAAACAGAGACTCCTGGATAAGGAGCATTGGGAGTCTAGAGAGCAGCCTCCTCGCTCCTTATAAAGAACCTAACGGAAACTGCATTAGTGTTATACATCTGCATATACAAGTAACAAGTTTGAAGAGAGTTTTCCCACCTTCGACATCTCCTTTGGCTAATCTAGGTGGGTTAGACCGACCCCTGCCTCTGCCAGACGATGGAATGCTACCTTTTCCCCACAGCTTCTTCGAAGATGCCTGATCCTCAGCTGCCTTCTCCTGAGCCACCTCTCGATTATAGGAAGAAATCAACGGTCCTTCGGTCATTATCTTGATGCCGTCTGGATGAATCATACGCTCAAACACCTTCGGGTCAAGGTATTGAAATAACGAGAGGCATTGACCCTCAATCAACGCCCCATGGTCTCGAAGGTTCCCGGGTAAATTTTTGATCTTTTTTATCTCGCACTCTATTGAAGAAGTGCAGATCGCCCTACTGCGTGCACAGGAGCCAACCAAAAATTTTGTTTTCCAATCTTTGATCTTATTTTCGGGACCTAGAAGGTGGATCTTGGGACCAACAACGAGCTGAACATAACCACACCGATCTATTCTGAACAAAAAGAAGTGGTTGAATAACTTGATCGACCATGGAATCCACGTCCTTCTATCGAAGATGACAAAAGTCATCACAATAGCCACGAAGTTCGGGAGAACCTGGGTAGGAACGATCCCGTATCAATTAAAGATCGATTGCAGCTCTCTGCAGAACGACGGCCGAAGACCCATTTTGAACTGATCTTTGTAAAAAACTTTGTCAGCGGAGAATTGTTCTGCGCTTATGGTTGGTTGCTGGTCGAAGGCGAATTGAAGAGTTAAGAATGTAAAGATCCTAAATCTCCTTCACATCTGTCATAGAGAGAATGGAAATCTTTGTAACTAGAATCGAGTCGAACAATTTCTGGGAAAATTTCCGCTCCATGGAACTCGAAGTATTGCGTAGGAGAAGGAGAGAGAAGCAAAAATGGCAAGTCGCAGAAGGGAATAAAGCCCTCCGATAACTGCTGCGTGCACACACACACACATATATATGGTATGTGATGACGAAACGCCACCCACAAGATAGTGACACGATACTCGAAGTAAACTAATCATGATCAGAGAACGGGAGAAGAAGCAAAAATGACAAATCACAGAAGGGAATAAAGGCCTTCGATAATTGCAAAATACAGGCCTCAAATAATTGCCTGTAAGAGAATTTGAGGACTTTATTCAATCCTCACGATCGTCGGTATTTAACCTACGCACAACTCTCCTTTTACTCACTTCTCCTTCAAGGGGCTTTACCTGCCAATTTTTGCTTTACATCCAAGTTTTGGGTTTTTGCCGCATGCCACCAAGAGCCCTAAGGAGGCATCTTTATAGTGAACGAGGCTCCTGCATGAGCAGGAGAAGATAAAAGGACCTAAGGCCAGAAAAGAAAGAGAATCACACAAACCTCTCTTGCTATATGGCTTATTTATAGCTTCTTGAGTGTCGGATTCCAGGGGAATCATTTATTGAGTAATCATGTCATTCAATTTATAGTTTTATACTTTTTGTCAGTGAAAAAGATTCCCTTATTTTAATGCGTGGCTCAACTTTCAAGAAGGAAGGAAATCGGTGAACTAAATATGTATACAGAAAATATGATACAAATCTCAAGACAGTCTAACGACTAATGCTACAGATTATCATCTGAATGGCGAACCAAAAGGCAAATGATGCGAAAAGGATCTCAAAAGTCTTGATGATCGGAGGGAGAAGAGTGATCACTGTATAATACTATCGAAGAAGATTATGATGACCACGCATTGGATCACCAATTGGCCAACAGTCTAACAGAGGTCCAAGGATCATCTAAAGAGAGTCGAGGTGGTCTCCATGACTTGAGTCGATTGATAATACATCAAAATCATCAATGATCGAGTTTCAAAATGCAACCCAGAAACGATCGATCGACCGACCAGGATGAACGGTTGTTAGACAAAATATCGGTTGGGCCGCTCTTGTAAATATTCTACTGTATTTTCTTGGCAATTTACTAAGGTAATCCCTCCAAGGCAAATGATTAGGGGGTAAAGGTGTAATTGTAACATTCGAGTCCCTATGTCTATAAATAGGGATCATTTCATAATAAAATGTTACGTGTTTTTCACTGTTCTCTACTATTTTCTTCTTCCTCCTGGTACACTCTTTTCCTTGGGTGTGTTTTCTGGACGCTTTGGATTCATCAGTCGTAAGCTTGTTCCATATCAATTTTATCGCCATAAATCCTGTAGTTGAAGTTGAATGCCAAAATTTATTACACATCTCTTATGCCAAGAGACGATGCTCCGAAATGGACCGACCATGGATGAAGGGTACTTGCTCAGCAGGTATTATGTGAGTTAGGACACCTTTGAGTCTTCCCATGAACACTTTAGCAACAATCTTGTAAATAGATTGGCATAGGCCTATTGGATGATATTTATTTGGGGAGTTAGCTGCGTTACATTTAGGGAGAAGAATAATAATTGTCTCATTCTAATTGTCAGGCGTGTAACTATGTCAAAAAAAGTGTCGTACAACATTGAATATATCTTTTCCCACTACAAACCAAAAATGTCGGAAAAGGGATGAAGTGACACCATCAATGCTGGGTGAACAGTTTGGCCCCATACTTATTTATGCATCCCACACTTCACCATTGTAATTTCAGTAATCAAGCTATTATGAAATCTTGAGATATCCACTTGCTTGTCAATCATGGATGGCCATAAATCCCAATTAACAGGATTTTTACGCCACTTATTTAGGAAGAAGTCGAGGAACAATTTCTGAATATCCTTCGGATCTTTGGTGAACTCACCTCTTTCATTCAAAGCCTCATGAATAAACTTTCCTCGTCTCCATGCGCTCGCCACCGTGTGAAAGAAGTGCGAATTTGTATCTCCCTGCTCCATCCATCTAACCTTAGAGCTTTCTTTCCACGATGCCGAGAGACGAGCATGGGTGGAGTTTAGTGCAGCAATCTTCGTTCGGAGGTTTTCCTCATCCAGCCTAGAGAGCCAAACATCCTCAGAGTCTTTGAGTTGGAGCACCATGATTTCTTCTTCAAGTGCCTAATGCAAATTCCCCAATTCTTTAAATCTGAATTTACTCCAAAAATATAGCGCCTTTAAAGTACGAGAGCATTTATAGTTAAGAATTTCACACTGTTCCCAAAGTCTACTTTCCTCCAGTTCCTCTAGACGATCTTCCAAACCATCAAGTATGTGAGCCAGATGTCTTCAAATCTAATCCAGCGGGATCTTTTTGGATTATCTCCACCAATTTCCAATAAGATGAGGGAGTGGTCGGATGCGACCTGAAGCAGGTGCTTGGCCTTGGCATACAGAATATCGCACAAAGCTGCAGAATTGATCAAGAACCTATCATGCCGGATCCAAATTTTACTGTTATTGGTCTTGTTATTGCACCAGGTGAAGTGGCGCCCAATGAATCTTAGATCTGTAGATCATTGGCCTTCATAAATTCCTCCATTTCTCTCACTAGTACAGTAAGTGAAACTTTTGCCTTCTTTTTTGTTGGCATGAGACAAAATACGAGTAAAGTCCCTGCCAATTATTGTTGGGACGGACATATCCAAATAATTGGAGATCATATGCCAAAGCTGGCGTCGAATGTAGTACTCTTGCTATAATAAACAATAACAAGGAGTCATGAAGTGCCATTTTTAAATTCACCCTGTCCCACCACACCTAGTTACGAGGACTCAAGCACCTCAGAGGAAACAAAGTCTTTTTGCCAGAGCACAAGAATGCCCCCCTGATTTACCTTTGAGTACTTTTTTGGAAAAACTCCCAATTAGAACTAATCAGCCCATCCACATCTTTGCGTCCAATATCTTACATCTTAGTTTCATGAAGGCCCACTAATCGAGCATTATGATAAAAAACAATGTGCTTGAGGAAGTTCGGGGCCCTCTATAGTTCCAATGAATGATTGAATTCATGATGTCACTGAATGGGACGCGATCCCACAGGCCTTTAATTTCGGTGGGATAATTCTCCTCTTCTGTGGAATTGGTTCAATGGGCCCCAACCGTGGTAATTCGTTATCAAAGTGAGTGTTTGAGACTTTCACAGAGCTATCACGGTGCTTGCTTCGTTGGAGTCTTTTGGTTTCTGCCTTCAAGAGCTCCCTTAATCTTGCCATTGAATGGTCCAGTTGGACTGTCTCCAACTTAGCTTCCATGTTACCACCATCACCAGGATCATGGCACACTGCTTTCCTCTTGTTAATCTGGCTGTGGTTACTAGTGGTGGATGGGGCTGCATCTCCATTTCCTTTTTCTTTTCCACCGGCATACAAGTCATACCTAGGCTTTCTCAAGTCTGGTCTTACCTTGCTATTTCCTTTGTTTTTAGTGTTCTTCGTTCTCTTCTTGGTCACCAAGATCCATGCTGCATAATCATGCCTCTCAAGCCCCACCTGTTGGGTATCTGGGAGATCAACTTGCTGAAAGGAAGGCAGCAAAATTCCATCCTTAGCAACTTTAGGTAGATCTAAGGTGTTATCCGGAACTGTTCCCCTTTCACAGGCTCATGCAAAGCTTAGGAGTTCTCTGGACACCAGCAACATCACTTCTAGATGCCAAAAGAATTCCGGAATTCATCGCCGACTGATTGACATTACAAGTCTATTGTTTAAAGTTTGTCGAACAAGAATCAACTCTAGTGGGCAGTTTTTTGAGAGGCCAAGTCTAACGCATATTCGAGCATTCATACTCCTTCCCCCAGTGGCGGTTTGGGCATCAAGCCACATTGGTTTCCCAATCATATCAGCAATATGAAAGTTGTTTTCTCAATCCCAGTGTAACAATAACAGTTGAGGAAGTTGAATTCAAACCGGAGACGCAAACCCATTAAACGAATTTGGGGAAAAGGTTGGTGACCACTTGCCGAGGTCCAAAATACACTTTAAGACCATCCACGGTCCTCCCTTCAAAACAACATCATGACTTTCTTCACCACAAGAAAAAATGCAGATAAATGAATCCATCCCAACTAGAACCAATTGGAATTCACCAAATTGAGCCCACTTGCGTCCCAAAAGCTTACCCACCAGAGCTTTTTGCAATTTTTTGATATTTTTATCAATGACATCTTCATTGAGATCAACCGAGACTCCATCTGGAGAGATCATAGTCCGATCAAAGTCTTCATCAATTTGGATGTGTTGGAGTTTTTGCCAAGCGCCAACTCCCTTGTCTTAGTGCTGGGGTGGAGCCATTGATGCTTGATCAGAGCTTCTGAACATTCTCAACTGGTGCTCATCAGAGGTTCTAGTACTATCATCAAAGCTAGGAAAATATTTCTTGTGTTCAGTGATGCACCAAAAATATATACGGTTTTTGCTATATAATTTTACTCATTTTTCATGATATTGCACTTTAAAGAAATGTATTTTTGATGATTTGTTGCAGGTATTGTGATTTTAGGTGATTGGAGTGAAAAGAAGCGAAAAAAAACGAATTCGGAGCAAAAAAGAGCAAAAATGAGCAAAATGGTGAAAAAGATGTTCTGGAGCCGCCGTCGCCCAAATCCAGAGACTCCAGAAAATATTGGCAGGATAGAGTGCCGCCAGCGCCCTATCTGGTGCCACCGGCGCCCGAAGTCGGTGGAATTTAAATTTGAAGAGTTTTGACGACTTTTTGAAGGGATGCTTATGGAAACTCTTGGGATTTCGTCCCTATCTTATAACTAACTGTTTTTGGACGAAAATGGTGTGTCTTGTGTCTTCTAGAGTAGTTTTAGTGAGTGTTAAGTGTTAGAGTTTAGAAGAAGTGTGTGTAGAGTGAGGATTTGAAAGGAATTCTTCTACAGGAGTGTAGGAGGAGTAAAGTGAGAGATTGCTTCTTCCTTTCCATTCTAAAAAGAGAATCAAGTGTTGTAAATAAAATTGAGAAGATGATTCAAAGGAACTTCAATGGAATTGCATTAGGGAAGAGAAAGAGATAAGTTATATTTTCTTTTGTGGTTTGTATGACTTTTCTTTTATATATAAAATCCATGTTTTATTGTATCTTACCAATGAATTCGAGTAGTCTCCCTTGTCTTTCTTCTTGCATAGAGATGTGATTATGGATTGATGTGGATTTGATGTCCTTTTAATGTAATGAAAAAATTGTGATGGTTTTTCATTTCGAACTTAATTTAACTTTCGATTTGACCATTTGAAATGTTAAAATATGTTGTTGAACATTAAGTTTGAAAGGATTTAATGTCTTACAACAATAATGAAAGATCCATTCAATTTCTATGGATGAATTGCGTTGTTCATGGGAATTGAGTGCAAATAAATAGGGAAATATATTTTGATGTACTTAAATGTGGAGATTTCAGGGTGACAGGCTGCAATCCCCAAATTGGTTCTAAGATTAGTAACTAATATCAAAGGTTAGCGCCGGGTGAAGGGTGAGTGGGAGCTCCGAAGTGTGAGTCGGTATCCTCTCAGCCTAGCCTTAAATTTAGTGACTTAACTAATGTTCTTTTCTTGCTTAGAAGAGGGGGTACTCTTTTAAGGGTAAAGAATCATCTATGCTCCTATTTGTCACAATAACATAAAGTATTGTTACATATCATTGCAAGTAAAAAAATACTTTTATCATATATCGAAAACCTTTCAAATACTTAGTTTAGTGTGTCTGTTAGTTAATTCTGTTTTTAAAGTTGTTAGAAGTAATTGTAGTTTAGTTAATTGTTATTGTTTTCTGCATAGTGTTAGTAGGAGTATGTGTTAAACCTTAGTGCCATTTAAATATCGGATTTTAGTGATATATTATTTATATTGTGAACGTTTTCTTATACTTTGAACTTCCCTGTGGGATCAATAACCAAGACTCCATTAGAGCTCTGTATTACTTGATAAGATACATATACTTGTGTTGAATGCTTGGACTTAACAGAATCAGTATAAATATATAAATTTGAGTTCATAAATTCTTGCAAAATATAAGTCCCGTGCATCATTCAGTACTGACAAATAAGTTGCTGAACCTGTCACAGGCATTTCCACGATAATGTGTTGTGCAACCTTGTATTTTGTGAGAAGGCAATGGAGTGAAATTTTGTACGCTAGCAGGAAAAAAGGCTTCCCGTCTAACTTCCACATCCATATTCAACATTCTTTGTCCGGAATGAGTCATATTAGTCAGGTTCACATTTGGATAGAGTTGCTAAACTGACCATCAACTTCCATTGCCGCAGGTCTAAATTCTCCATCCCTAGTTGTTTGGGGAGATCTGACAAACTGTGAATTCCCTCCCAAGTTTCCTTCCTTCATACAATCAGCTAGATGGGCAGCAAGATTACAATCCAGATAAGTCGTGCACGGAAGAGTAGGTCCACGAAAGGGGACCTGATCTATCTCCATTAATTGTTTGAGCATCTGGTTACCATCCAATGGGATTTTCCTCAGATCCGTCCCAACAGCAGCATGTTGCAAACATTCTTCATCACGAAATAGAGAATCATCCGCATTCGTCTAGTCAATCTCCATGCTCGAGTCCCCAACAAATCTAGGTTCCACGAGTCTATTTCTGCAGTCCTGTACTTCTTGCGGACGTGGACAGAACCATCCAACCTGTCGTTGTGGTGACCATCAGCCTTCTTACATCCCCCATCTATGGAGCTAGCATTTGCAGAGAGATTTTTTAGTGCACGCTCGTAATAAGTCACATTGACCATCACCCCAATCCCTAGTCCCATTCTACTCTTCTTGACCGGAGATCCGCCAGAATCCGCACCTCCATCACCCCCAGAAGTCGTTTCCCACTTGTTGATCTTCGCAACAGGAAGTAACTAGTAAAGATTTGATGTCATAAAACTAAAGCCATCTAGTTGTCTTAAGAAGCTTTTCTAATCATGTATTTTGGTTTAAGTAAAGTTGAGATCATCGAAAGCACCAAAGGGTCTAAGAAGTTTGCTCCAAACTTGTACGGGCTGTTCATCATCAAAGCCATCAAAAGATTAGAATATACATAAAACAAAATTGTAAATTGTACTCACATTTTTGTGCATTTTTGAGTCTAACTACTTTATGCTCCATATTCTCAAGATTATTGTGTGTTGATGATCCAATCAAATTATTCATTTATCAACAATTTCTTATATAGTGTATGGGTGAGTGATGACAAATACAATAATCTATCTAACCTGATTTACCAAGATGTTTAAATATATATTGGTGAACAAAGAGATGCAATTATTCTTGTTAGCATATTTTTGAGAGTGGCCAAGCTAATGGCACATTTAATGCCACAATGAGTCTCTCATCTAATCATCTCTTCATAGTCAAAGAATGAGCAACAGTATATAATATGGTCTTCATATTGTGGCCTTCACCTCTGTATGAGAAGATGACGAGGGATAAAGTTTAATATTGCCATATGTTCAAGCTATTAGTATAATTAGGTGAATGCTCATAGGAACCTCCCTCATGGTGTTGTCATACATCATCTCCAATAGGAGAGGCTAGAGGAAGCACCTCTAGGTTTATAATATCTTTCTTTATTATTGTATAGAAGAGATATTGTTATAAAATTTACTTTGTAAAGACTTATTCCATCTAAATGTTTTTTGATTCCTATGAAATGATTTCTTCTAGTATAATCTTGTATGAGAAGACTTTTTGCACTTCAATCAATGCTCTAGAATACAACAAAATTCTAAATAAATTATCTCTAGAAAGCATGCCATTGATATTAAAGTACCCAGTCGCCCAATACCTGACCAACTAGGAATTATTATATTATGTTAGCAGTGTTCTATCTTTCAAATAGATCTTCATCTACTTACATGGTGTTTTGTTCCTTGGTGGATATGATAGCCAGCTCCTTTATTGAGGCGCCAAGCCTTATTTTGTTATAACATCAAATTTTGGTCTTATACTTCATGAGTTTCAGTTGGTTAATAGACTTCCCATTATTAGTTAATATGGAACACTAATTTCTCCATTTTAATTTCGACCATAAACCGGAATTTAGTCAGAAATTATTTGAGAATAGGCCGGCTCATCCTCGGAATCCGAAAAGAAAACAGAGACAGAATTTCTCTGACATATAGAATAAGACTGAGTAGCTTGCTTACTCTCAGTCTAGCGTGCGTTGGCGGCAAGGAAGCATTGGAAAGACTAGACCATACACATACACACATTAGTACAATAGGCATTCGGGAAGCGACGTTTTCGCTTCTTCTAAGCTTCACTTTAGTTGGCCGACCACTACATAGATCAAACTACCAGTCATAAGCAATAGCGATACAAAATTTATATTAAATTTTGTTATTTATTGCATCAAAACATAATAGATGCTGTATGTCATTTATAGCCCTCCCTACCTGAAAAAGGAGCTAGTTTTATAATATAGTTTGATAAATATGGTAAGCAATTAAACAAATTGTTCTTCTTCTACTGCTTATTACACCCTCCACATATGGTAAGCAATCTCTTTTTAAGACTTATTTTATATAAATGGGGCATTTACATACATACCATCCAATTCCTATGCATTTATATATCTAATACCTAAACTTTGCTTTTGTTACATTTCTACCTCCCAAAATTTTTATGTAATATTAAAATATTATTATTTAAAGGTTTAAAAATTGACATATTTAAAAACTAAAGTTTATGTATTAGATAAATGAATTCATAGGAATCGAATTGATTAGGGCTCTTAATGAAAATTTTGAGCTCAACTCGGTTAATACTCGTTCAAATTCGTTTCGATTAGGAAATAAATAAATTTGAACATTTTTTAAAAACTTGGAGCTTAATTGTACCCTATTTGAGTAAAATCCAATTTATTTATTTATATTCATGAATAAATTCTTTTTTTTTGCTAAAAAGTAACTTATTAAATGCTTGACTTTAAGTTCAATGATAGTTCATATCATATATTAATATATTATTTAAATAAAATTTAGTTAATCATAACATATTTAATTTAATAATAATATATTATAATTTATTACAATTAGGGTTGTCAAAACGACTCGTTGTTTGCGAACGTGTTCGGTTCGTTCGCTAAGCAAATTAGCCGAACATGAACATTTTTTTTGCTCTCGATATATAAATAAGCCGAAAAAGATGAATAAAATTTTATTCGTGTTCGGCTCATTTTGGCTCGAAATAATCACACACACAATATTACACAATATTAATTATTTTAACGCTACAAAGATTTATAATAAATTAAAATTACTAATTAAAAATATAATAAAAATATATTAAATTTTATTTAAATGAATATTTTATTATAAATAATAAGATTTAAATCTCGCCCTACCTTTAATATCCTACAGCTGTGCAATTAGGGTTGTCAAAATAGCTCATTGCTCGTGAATAGCTTGTATTCGGTTCGATAAGCAAGCGAGCCAAACAAAAATAATTTTTTTGAGCACGAGACTAACACGAACAATGATATTGTTTAATAAGCTGAGTTAGGACTCGCACAAGATTACACTCCTAACACTTGAATGCATGGCTAAGGTTGTCAAACTGATTTTTTGTTCGCGAACAACTCGTGTTCAGCTCGTTAAGCAAACGAGCTGAACATAAACAATTTTTTTATTTTTGAAATATAAACGAATCGAACACGAACAATAATATTTTTTAATAAGCCGAACACGAGCTTATATATCTGAATGAATAATTTATTAGTACTTATTTACGCTGCTTGATTACAATAAATATCGGCTAAAACTCACTCATATATTACCTTTTAATTGACGTAGAATAGTTAGATACTAATTCAAAATTTATTCAATTATATATTTATTTTAGTTTATTAAATTATTTATTAATAAATTTATATAAAAAATTATGTATTTAATACAAGTTGAAATATTCATTCAATTCATATAAATAATTAGGGTTCATGTTAAATATAATTATTTAAGAAATTAAACAAATATAAACATACATATGAAAAGTAGGAGCCCCACATGAATTATTTGTAACACAACCAACCCAAATCTAATCAACGATGTATTCAGGACACAGCCAGATTACAATCATAGAATTGGAGAAATATTTTTATACGGAGACTGCATGCAGCTTTAAGTGCGTACTTTTAATAATCTCACAATACCCTCATAATAACCTATGAATAACACTGAAATGGAACCCGCGAAGGTTATTGGGTTATTGAAATTAATACCCCAACAAACTGTCTATAACCCCTCAATAATCACGAAATGAAGTTTATTGAGGGGTTATTACGTACGCAGCGCTGCGTGCGTTCTCCGTATGAAAATATTTCTCCGAGAATCGAGCGGCATGTTTATAAATATTACAAATAAAATAGCAGCAAAACAATTCAACAAGTCCTAAAACTTCGATTCGAAGTTAAAATTTGCATCGAAATCAGAACAACTCGACGCGCACAGCGAGATAAAAGTTTAAAATTTACATTGCAAGCTGTATAAAATTATATAAAATAGTGTTTAGTATGTAATCATGCATCCTATTGATCACTAATAGCGGATTAAGCGATCAACTAATCTTAATTTTAAACCAAAAGTGGATTATATAATTTTAAAATTATTTATGTTCCCATTATCCACGCTTGCGGGGTCCACAACCTCACATGTAATATGCACTTTTAGGTTACCCACCAACGTTTAATATGCATAAATAGTAATATGAATGTATACAATTATACATCATTGCAAATGTAATTATTGAATCTTTTTAAGACATATGATGTTGTATAATCTGTGAACTCATATAATCTTGGAAAGATTACGTGAAAGAGGTGGAAGGGAGTTGGGGAAATATTAGAGAGAGAGAGAGAGAGAGAGAGAGAGAGAGAGACTCTTCTTCTCCACTTTTATCTCTTTTTTATACACCAGAGAGCCTATGTGCCCGCGTAGGGGTCTAAAGAATAAATAAAAAGCTACATTATATGTCGTACAGTATAGAGTCTAAGTAGTCTCACCATTCATAAGATCATTGATATAGATGTTAGATGACCAATAAATGACATATTTATGATAATGAAACAAAGTTCTCTTCCTTTCATCAAGCTCGGTGATGAACTGTTCGTTAAGCTCGGTGATGTAACAAGGCAGCTATCAACGAGCAGAGTAAGAGGATTCTACTGATCCATGCGAGCAAAGTAAATGAACTCAAAAAATGTGAGCAAACTCGACTGAAGGAGCTCGATTGAAGGCTTAAGATTGGTGAGCTTTGTCGGAGGAACATGTAGAAATGCTTACAAGTTTTAGAGGTACTCATTGTCATTTTAGGAGGTAATAAGTCATTTAGCTTGTCACCTCTAAAACTATGGCTAATGAGTACAATTGACAGGGTCAAAATCAGACTATTAAGTGCATGGTCTGTGCGCTCAATCAATTAGGCCTCATAAGTCCCACTTAATATTCAAAATTTTATGCTGTTCAGAAAATTCATTTTTGGATATGCGTTTAGTTATCCGATTCTCTTAGCTCTTTGGTAGGATACTACTATAAAAAAAATGAAAGAATAAGTGACCATCATGCATGACTAGAAGGACGAGAAGGCTGCAATAATCGTTTTTCCCTATCGGCGTTTGTCCAAAGACATATTTGTTCAAATTCAATTGAAATGGTGCTCTCGCCACTGGTAAGACTTATTGGCAATATCCTGAAGAATAATTGTACGAGTTTACTGCTTCCATCAGGGGTGAGGGGTGGTGCTCGGAAGTCATACCTGCAAAGAGTAACTGCGAGTACTCTTGAGTAACAATGAACTATTTCTCATTTATGTGACTTTATTTTTATGTGATGAAAGCAACTCATTCTCTTGTAAATATAAAAAGATTTCTCCTTGTTGAGTTACAATGGGTGAGAATGCATGTTCTATAATAAGGAATGAGGGGAGCAACTTATTTCAGTCACTAGGAGAGTTGTTCTCTCAAGAAACGATGGAATAAAGTGTTAAGAGTTTAGACTTCTATGTTATGGAGGGTGTACTAACGTTTAGTTCTTTAGGATTGTTAGAGAATAAATATCATATCATTTGAGACATATATCATGTGGACATTTGCAACGTCCGTTGATGTGCCATTATCTTGTCATAAGAGAAGGAAATAACATTAGTAATACATAATTAATTTCAGTGATTATAAAAAGAGTTATTCTTGTTAACTTTTTTTAAGATATATAATAACCTTGTTAGTCCTTGTTGAGATTGTAGGTTAGAGGTTACATTCTTTTGCTTTTTCATTTTTTTTCTCAGGAGTCCACTAGTACTCCAATCTTGCTTCTAGGGTTGTCAAAAAAGCTCGTTGTTCGCGAACAGTACGTGTTCGGTTTGCCAAGAAGTTCGTGTTTGATTCGTTCGATAAGCAAACAAGACGAACACAAACAATTTTTTTCGTTCGGTTTGATAAACGAACCAAACACGAACAATGATGTGTTCGTTCGTGTTCGGTTCGTTATTGTTCGAAATATAAAATAATTTAAAATAATTATATATAAAAAAATTATGATATTTTAAAAATAATTATATATTATAAAAATTTATCATATTTTAAATAATTAAACTTTTATAAATTATAATATATGATAAATTATTTGTAATAATAATATTATAATATTAATTATATTAATATAAATATTATAATATTGTAATTAATATGCTATACTATATATTAAAATAAAATCCTAAACAAAACCCTAAACGCCTTATTCGGTTTGTTTCATTTTGAGGAAGTGTAGATTACCTGATGTGTACGGAATACCTGATCAATTTGCTTCATTTTGAGGAAGTATGCTATCAAAGCTAGGGCTTTCAAAAAAGCTCGTTGTTCGCGAACAGTTCGTGTTTGGTTCACCAAAAAGTTCGTGTTCGATTCGTTCGATAAGCAAACGAGACGAACACGAACAATTTTTTTTCGTTCGGTTTGTTAAACGAACCAAACACGAACAGTGATGTGTTCGAACATTTCGAACACGAACACTAGCTCTGTTCGTTCGTGTTCGATTCGTTTACACCCCTACTTGCTTCAATGAGAAAGATCTCCAAGGAAGAGATGGATGGTCCAGAGGAACAATTAAATGTGACCGTGCATTAGAACCTGAAAAGAGAAACATTCTAAGGGATCCTAAAATTTAAAAGAGGAGTGAAATAGTAGAGAGTTCATAGGTCGTCGAGATGAAACTTCCATTAATGCTTTTTTATCAATATTTTCTTCGTTTACTTAAAGCATTTTGTTAGCAAGAATGTTTCGATTCAAACTAAAAGTCATCCAAAGTTGTTCTTTCAACAAACTTATAGTCAAACTGACTAGCTCAAGAAAACAAACCCAACGGTACTAAAATATATCTAATCCAAATCAAATCAAGTCTGTATCAACCAGTTAAACCACTTTTGGTGGCTTCAATTTGTGATTTGGGAGATCAAATAAACTAAATTCGACACGCCTATAATCAAATTGAGCATCTCATCAAGAGAAATCAAAAGTACCTAAGTTACCTAATTTTGAGGTCATTAAGGCTATCTGATCACATAAAATCTCTTATGATGAGGTGAAATCAACATGGGTCGTCCAATCTGATGGTTATGGTTGTTATTTGTCATATGATAAAAATACCCTTCATCTAGGGCCTATAAGTAGAACTCCTCTCACTTAGGGGGAGGGAGAGCAAGAAGAAGAAAGAGCCCATTTACAGTGTTGTTTTGGACTGAAGACCTGACATTAACTTCAGACCTCCGTAACCACAACCGATGCTCGCCGACGTAGTCGACCATTGTCAATTTCCCTTGCTGACTGTCCCCAGCTCATCGTTGTTGGTGGATTTTGCAGAGTAACGAAGTACTTTACAGAGTAATAACACACATTACAGAGTAACAAAGTATCCCGCAGAGGAACCAATAATGAAGTATTTTGCATATCAACGACATATATTGCAAAATAACAAAGTACTTTATTGAGCGACAAAGTCTCCTGCATACAAACTAACACTTGTTTTAAATACCATGCAACGACATACCCAAAACACGATGTATTGAAGACACAATTCCAGCATCAAGTTGCTTTTGATTGTTGCACAACAAACCCTTATGTGTACGAATATTGTATTTGGAAAAACCATGTAACTCTTTTCCGGTTGTAGGATAAGAGCTTATTTATCTATTTACAAACTTATAGTGAATCATTTTAACAGGGTCAATCCCTTTGGTTTTTCCCCACTTCGAGCTTTTCTACGTAAAAATTTTTGATGTCTCTTCATATTCTTTTTATTATCTCTGTGTGAGTTGGATTTGTACAACACCGAGACAATAAATTATTTATTTCATTGATCCTAATTTTCTAGCACACAATAGTAATATTTTGTTATCCTAAAGTTATACATGAAAACATGTATTTCTTTTCTTAAAACTAAATAATGGTGGCATTTTTATGTAGTATTAAAGATTTGAATGTTATGCATGTACATATGAAATTAGTTAGATACATAAATACATGAGAATGGGATTTTAAAATTTAGGGGCATTTTCATAAATAGCACCCAAAATTTCTTAATTTACAAATTTCACACCCAAACTTATCAATTTACATTTAAAGCACATAAAATATTAGATCTTCTAAAAAATAACATTTCCCAACAATTCCGGCCTACTGTTGTTGTTCATCACATGGAAGAGAGAGAGAGAGACAAGGGCTGTCAAAAGATAATAATAACATTTTCAAATCTTAAAGATGTTAATCCCATTACGGGATTTAAAAGAACTGAAGATTGCGAGAAAGACATGGGCTACCTTCGTCAATGTAGTCGGGTAGGAGCTGAAGAAGAAGAAAGATGGGAACGTTAAAAAAGATATGAGTTTCAGATATATTTCTTTGTATGCCGCGCAAGTGGGAGAAAGATAATGGCTATCGTCTTCAACTGCTTCACGTTGGAGCACAAACAGAAGGATGGAAGTTTTGAGGTCTTTGTGCGCCACGATCAAGAATTTCAGAGTCTTCAAAATCTCAACTTGCTAACATCATCTTCTGACATGCTGATGAAGTCTTCTTAACAAACTACTAAGACCTTATCGACACATACAAGATTGTTGTCAAAAGTCATCAGTAGGTATATAATATAAAATTATTAGTTTGTTGCTTTCATCTCAATGCATAATCAAATTTCCTTTTAGTGCACATTGAGTTCTATTGCAGCGAGAATTAAGATGCTCTTCTACAAAGTGTTCACATCTCCTCCTCACCCTTGTTATCTTGACAATTCAATGACATCTTCTTGGCAAACAGGCTTCTATAAAACTTGTTTTCACGATTGTAATCCTTCTAAGCAAGGAAAGCTGCTAACTTCCCCTTCTTGATTCCTTCTTGCATTCTATCTTAGTAGGGCGACACCTTCCTCACATCACTTATTAATAACTTGATATTCTACTACCATTACATGGATGTGAAATCCCTCTATACTTTCTTAAAAACAATCCATTAATAATTTTAGGAGGTCCGTCTAATAGTTACATAGTCACCATTCATAAAGATAAAAAGTAAAGGTCAATTCCTTCAAGGAACACTCATACATCTTATGCATGTATCTTATTAATATCATTTTAGATTGTCACTAGACTCAAATTTAGTGAACTTCTTACCATTGTAAGCTAAGAGCTCTTCAAGCCAACAACATAACTTGGTCACCAATTCACCGATCAACTCTTCAAATTAATAACTTAAATAACCCATACATTAATGTCAATGATATTTTGATGTATTCTTAAAATACATTATCATTCAATACCTGTAATTCATGAAATAATAAGTCACTTTATAGGGTAAATTTGAAGTAGGATTGATGAAAAGAAAAACTGAAAAATAGTGGTGGTGAAATGGTGCCCTTAAGAAGGGGATAAAAATAAAATCTCAATTTTTCATTAATATATATTTAAAACATAAGAAAATTATGTACACGTGTGGGGTTAAACCAAAAAAATTACACATTGAGGGCTCATGAGCCTTGTATGTGGCTTAGGTACGAGACTCGATATTCAACCCCAACCCTATGAGCTAGTGCAGCAAAACCAACTGATCTCTAAATTTTAAACAAAGAGGTTGGTGCCGAGGAATCTAGTCTTGGTGATGAGGTTCATGTTTCAATTTTTTTGGATAAGTTTTTTTCTCATGTAAATTAAGTTGAATATATTGAGACTTCAATCCCCATTTGACCTATTCCAGAGAAAAAAAAGGCTTTTGAGGAAGTTTTAAAATAAAATATAATAATTCAATAGAAAGAAAATATTTAGAATCCATTTGGGGAAGAGGTATGGTTGATCTATTGGATTTTTCTTAAAGCAATTAGAACCATCAAATGAACAATGTGATTGAAATTGATAAGATGAATTATATATATGTTAATATGTCAATTTGGGCCTTATTGGGTCAAGGAATCCAATTAGGTTGCTAAAGATTCATTTAAGTTTCTTAGGTTATTATTAAATAATATAAACTTTCTAATCAATTTATTAGAGGCTATTCTTTAATGGACAATGTTATATTATTTTTTGTTGTTTAAATAATCATTGACCTTAAAAAATTCCATCGGGTTAGACTAATGTTCAAAGGGATTTAGCCTATTCTAAACGTATACTATGGTTAAATCATCTATGATTTGATGATTAAACCCTAAACTTAGAGATTAACAAGATATATAATATGGTAATTTGGTTGAAAATTATCAAATTGTCATAGGAATCCTAAGGCAAATTAGGGCATCTGATATAAGTTTGAGCATAAGTTGGAACAAGGCCCAACAACTACAATAAAACTTCTCATATTCAATTAAATTGCACTAATAAGTAATTGAAAAAAATAAAAAAAGACACTTTTATCACAAATTATTTCCTTTGGGATCTATAAGAGTTAAGCATGGGAGTGGTTCACCTACAAAAATTATTTATTGAAATGATGATTTTAGGTGTTAACAAATTTTTTATACCAATAAATAACTATAAAACTAAAAAGTATATTCCTTACATATTTACTTTTTATTATGCATAAATTGCATGTATTTGAGACAATTTGGAGGTCAAGTGGGTATAAGTTTTTGTGCTCATCATATTCTAGTCTAATCCCACTTGTTTTTGTTATTAGTTTTCCTTCTATTTGGTTTTTAATATTCTTGGAAAAGTGCGAAGAGGAAGATATGGATATTTTATATGTCATATCTTACATCTTTGCTATATTGATCTTTATCGCAAAGATTATTTATTATATTTTCAAATATTTGAGGACAATTACCAATATTGTATTAATTTGTAGCTTTCATGTGTTTATAATCATCTTATTATACAAGTATATTGCTACTTAGTTTGACTAATGTGCATCATAATAAGCTTCCAAAATTGATTTATAAGCCAAAATTTGTTTGGACAATCTTAATGTAAAAAATAATGAATAAGAATCCCCAAGTAAGGAGATTGATTGCAAATTTGGCATATTTGTCATCAAGAAAAAGGGACGAGCATAGGTCTTCCATACTAAAAACAAAGTTAGGAAGTACCATTTGCCTAGTAGCATGATAATGGATGTACTAACTTTTCATAACAACTCACAATATTTGCTTAAGATATGCAAGAAATAAATTTGATTGTTGGGCTATGGCTATATGTAACCTTAAGGCATATTTTTTTTTAGTTATATTTAAGCAATTGTGATCCTTTATCAACATGACTTATTATGATAATATTATAGACATGAGAGTGTGTGAATACCTGGATTAATGAAAATTTTTCAATTTGAATGCTACTATTAATATGAGAAATAATTATCCCTAATATCCAATGCAGTATTTTTTGTCAAAAAGTGCACTGTGGCATACTTTTTATAGCCTGTAAATTTTCTTTGGGAGCTTTAATCTTGTTATTTCTATTTTGCCAAGGATGAGTAAAGATGCAGGTATGAGATATTTGATAGATGTAATTTTGATAGTACTTTTTTTCATCTATGTTTTAATATTAGGTTGTGCTTAATCTAACATCTATTCTGTGATAGACTATGTTGGTGTTCCATTATTAGTAGATTTGTAATGTTAGTTTTAATTTTAAGAATATTCAATTTAAGTCTAGCGGTCGTCTTAAGTTCAATTGATTAGTATTTCAAAGCTTTTAGTTGAATTTTAGAATGTTTGTTTTTTTTTTTAATTTAGAGTTGTAATGAATATTATTAACGAATAATGTCCACTCTGGGATGGATATTATATTTTAAAATATACGAAGACATGACATGGAGTTAATTCTACTATATTTTTGAGAAAGTGACTAGCATGATTTTTTCAAAGATTTGTGTTTAATCAATTTAAAACTATAGTAAACTTTAGGAATTATTTAATATAAATTTATTTTAATGAATTATTAGTCCCCAAATCATATGAAAGTAGAATCATAGGAAGCTCACAAATAGGGTCACAACTCACAATAACACTCAATAGGGGTGAAAAAACAAGAAGAGAAATTAGGGCAAGAATGATGTTATATGCCTTCTATGATCTTGATTAACCTTCTTGCAATTTGATATAACCAGGCCAATAAAGCAATATTATTTGTAGTCTTTCTCCTCACAATCACCTTGTCAAATATTATAAAATTATCTTATGATGTAGACATGTAGAAAAAGAGAACAAGAGATAATATCAAATGAAGCCCCCTTTTTTTTTTGTTGAGAAATTTGTATTTAAAGTACTTCTCAAATTAAATTTCAAAAAGTAGCTATCCATTGTTGGCTTATAAAACTCTACAAAAGTAAAAATTATTGAATCAAGAGTCCTGGTGCAATTTTGTATCAGGACTTCAATCAGAGTCTGTCACGTGTACAGACCCACCCATATATGTAAATACATAGGAATTAAGTGGTATATATGTAAATATTTCTAAAAAATATTGTTGTCTTAACTTTTAAAAAGTGCAATATATCTTTTCATGCATAAATAAGATGATATATATGTGTGTGTGTAAGAATTAAAGTATAATTGTTAGATATGTAAATACGTAGGAATTGAGTGGTATGTTTGTCAATCTTCCAAAATTGTTTTATTTGTTTGTATTTGCTTAGTTGGACATTTAAGATATGGCATAAAAAATACTCGACAGGTGTAGCGAGCTCAGTGTTTGTTCATGTTCAACCCATTCATATATATATATGTGTGTGTGTGTGTGTGTGTTTGAAATGACTCATCAATAAAGTGTTTGTATTTGACTTGATTTAAATTAGATTATTCATTTATGGCTCTTGTTCAGCTCAAATTTAACTCGAATGTTTTAAAAAATAATACATTTTAATAAATTTTAAATAAAACATATAAAATCAATATAAGAGGGTTATAATAAATATTATGTTTTTAATTATCTAATTAATTTGAATCAAAATGTGTTGGACACATAATACAAATTTATATTTATTCAAATTCCGCTCGTTTATGAATCGAGCTTAAAATAATTATTAGTTTTTGTGTAACTTTTTTAACGAACAAATAAAATATAAACTATTTAATGAACCGAATAAGAGCTGTTTGTGGATGGTGATTTTTGTGACAAGAGAGATTTTAAGGTTCTGTATGGGGCAGCTGCAGTTTAATAATAAGCTGTTGTGAAACTACTGCAAAATAATCTGATGTTCAAAAAACTACTGTCACTATTATAATTTTTTTTCCTAGTCATATCGTAGCTAGAAAGTATCACACCTAGCCAGAACACGTGGGAAAATGCAGTTTTCAGTGGTAACTTTTTCAAAAAGATGTCAAAATGTAATTTATCCAAATAATCAAAATTATGATGTGGTACCGCACTACCGCCCCGAACAGACCTCTTATCGAACGGCCTCGTCAAATAAATATTATTCTCCTCGCTATTGGGATTTCTGTAGCCACTAAAAAATCTCAAAGCAGCATAATCAAAAGTTTTACTATCTCTCCCACACTTCACCTTATTCGCCACTCGCGAAAATTCTTTATCAGTCTTGTATTAAATGGAGAAATGTGGAACTATGGCCACAAGCTATTAACGAGCATTTTAATTTGATTGATTCCCAAATGATAAAACTAATTTCCACTTATTTAATAAGTATAATTTTCATAACTCGTATTACATTAATTTTGAGTCATGACTTTCTTACTTTTGTATGATTCTCTTTGCACTTTAATAAACAAATATTCTAATGTTTAATTCAGTTTCTTGGCATTGTATAAAAATCTAACACACACACACTCAGACAGATACACTAGAAGTTTTTACGTAAAAAACCAGAAAGAGAAAAGACAACTAGGCCTGGCCTAGTTGAAATGATTCAGTATGAGTTAGCAATTACACAACCAACCCCTTGTCTCACAGCGGGAATGTGTTACATAGTGTAGCGATGTATAATGTTTATAGGATGAAGGAATCACTGTGCAACAGTCAGGAGCAGTCACTGTTGAGAGTGGTTGTCAGAGGCTCGGTATACCATCTTCGCAGCACGTCGTTGCACCACGCTCACAATGATGTGCTGCTCCGTAGGATGCTTCGTTACTTTGTGGTGTCGATGGTTGTTTCATATTTTGTTTCATTACTTTGTAATGTATGACATGGACTCTGCATAGGACTTTACTGCAACGAGTAAGCAGTAGTCAGCGGTGGTCAACAACGATCAGTAAGCGGTGGTCGGCGATTGCGAGAGAGGGAATCGTTTGTCGGGTCTTTGGTTCGGAATGACAATGGAATTCTGCTATTTCTTTGTGAACCAGCTTTAAGTCCAGCTCTTCTAGATGTTCAAGGCCTAGGTCCCTTTTAATGAAGAGGTAGGGATCACTTCATCAGACAACCCTGAGAGACCCCATCGATCGAACATTGTTTTCTGGACATTTAACTACCTTAACGATGTCATAATTGAGTGACCTCAGACTCATTGGATTTATCTCATTGACTCTTGATTCGACTATAATCTCATCAGATTTGAAATTTATATAACCTTCCAATTAGCTACAAAAAACTTTCAAAAGTGGTTCAATGACTTATCAATACTTGATTTAACTCGGACTAGACCAATTTTGGTGCTATTGTATTCGTCTCGTTGAGCCAGCCACTTTGATCATACGTTTGTTAAAATCAGATTTCTAGATATTTTTTAAATCGAGTATGAATATTTCTTGCCTAAAAATTGCTTTGAGATTCGTGTTTTTCACCTCAAGCTTTACGTCAAATGACAAATTTTGTTGATTACATATCAATATTGTTAATCAAATTTTTGTGCTTCTAATTATTCTTTAATTTTGAAAAATCTACTTACTACAACACAATTCTCATGTATTTATATATCTACCACTCACACATTCACACACATACATATACATATATATATATATATATATATATATATATATTCATAGTACTTTGGGTGTCCTGAATCTATGCATAAAATGTGTATTTTACATTTAAGAAATAGGTGATAGCGATATTTCCAATGAAAAGTCAAAGACTTGTGTGCTGTGGTAGATAAGTAAATATATAAAAATTGCGTGGTATACATATAAATTTTCTATTTCTTAATGAACATTTAAATGATGACGAATCGCTCAACTCAATTGAAATAGCTCGCAATCGGACAACAGGACTCCGCACGTAGAGCTATGTGCGGACGTCTGTAAAATCGAGCCACGTGGCGCGCGTGGCAAGAAAATAGCATTCGGCCAGAATAACACATGAAACATTCCCTCCGTGTTATTCATATGTTATTCATGTGTTATTGTGCGTTATTTAGATGTTATTTTGTGTTATTCAGGTGTTATTCTGCTCCTAGAATATTCTCGGTGTTATAATAACACAATAACATATGAATAATACATGAATAACACATGAATATCACATGAATAACATAGGAGGGAATATTTTCTGTGTTATTCTTTTTTTTTTCCGACACGCACCACGTGGTGCGATGTTACTGGACTCCACACGTAGCCCTACGTGCGAAATCCTGATTTAAAAATTTTCCCGCAATCGAGACCTTATTATTTCTTTGGCTCCCCAACAATCCAAATATTACATTTTTATCCCTTCTCTCTTGAACTACAAAACAATTATTTATTTATTCATCTACCCCTCCTCTGCTGATCCATGCATGATGAAGTACAAGTGAAGTAAAAAACTGCATCGCTTGGCAACCCTTTGACGCACACAACGAGATTAAAAATTCAAAATTTGCATCGCAATCACCGATCGACGTGGACTACAAGATAAAATGAAATAATGATAAAATATTGGGTTTAGTTTGTAAATATAATATTTTAATGGTGTCTAGCTGCAAATTAAGCGATCAGCCTACATCTGCTAAGCTTAATTATATAACGAAATGGATTGTATATTAATTAAATATTAATGTTGCTGTCACCATTAGCCACGCTTGCTTGGTCTTGTCCACAGCTTCACATGTATTGTCACTTGTAGTTTACCAACCTATAGCTCATATAACTCCATGGCAAAAAATAAAAATGGAAGCTTAAAAAATATATATAAATTAAATAATAATAATAATAATAATAATAATAATAATAATAATAATAATAATAATAATAATAATAATAATAATAATAAATTCCATGGTCATTGGATTCTTGTGCAGATGTAAGGAAGACATATTTAGATGAGCATGCTTCATATAAAATGCTTAGAATTATGTATGTGGCCCCCACTGGCTGCTTTCACTTCTTAAATGTTTGATATGTCTTTCCATATATATATATATATATATATATATATATATATATATATATATATATATATATATATATATATATATATACAGGCAGGAGGTTCCAACTAACTCGACTAAAAGACAACTCACACAAAAAAAGAGGAAACGGATCCGCCTAGTACAATAGCCTTAATCACACTAAGTGAGGTCGGCTACATGAATTTTTTTTCTATTGTGTCCGATTTAGTGTCATATTTTCATTTAATTCTAATAGATTAAGATTATTTTTTATATAATAAGCTCAAGTCTTCCTAGGTCTGCCTGTGCCTTTCTTAACATAAGTCGAATCTAAAACATATACTCTCCTAATCGGATCATCAGATGGTCGATGTTTGATGTGACCAAAGCATCTGAGGCGACTCTCTCTAATTTTGTCCTTCATGGAAAAATTACAAATGACCATGTAAACAAGTAATTGTGTTGTTAGTAATGACGATGAATATATGGAAGACCCAAGGAACCACCATGAAGCAAAAGTTGAAGCGTCGGAACCAACGCATGATCAATGGCAACATCAGCAGAAGAGGCACTTTGATTAGGAAGCCAGAGCGCAGGGTGATTACCTTCTCTCGGAACAAAGCTCCAAATCATATTTAAAGATTGAGCACATGTAATAATACAGCAATTAAACTTTCCGCATATATCCAGCAAAACACGGCGCGAGATGTTACAACCGAAAAAAGAATGCTCAAAACCTTTCTGCTCAAGTTTCAATAAGTGGCACATGGAAGGTAATTTTAGCCCTTTCAACTTCAACAAATCATCTAAAGGTAATAGTTTGTGAAACACTTCCAGATAAAGATAAATAGAGGGAGAAGGATGTGTATGCCTTATACGATTGCCCCAAATGACATTAACCCAATTATGCTTTGCCTCATATAGAGCATTAGTGATAGTAGTAGATTGCTTGCATTTAAGGATTAAGACATTTTTAATGTGCATGTTAATTGGAATCTTGGATATAAAATTGGCCATAGCCGAACCCACCAAACTGTTAAGTAAATCGAGATTCCAACCATGATCATCCCAACAATCCGCAACCAACAGCTTGTCACAAGTAGGAATGTCGTCCCTGGCAGCACACAAGCCATCCAACACCCAATTATCTCTCCAAAAAGAGAGTTAACCTTTTTTGAGATACCAATCAATATAGCTTTCCACAATCTTTTTTATTTTTAGCATACGATTCCATAATTTTGAATCGCCCAATTTATAAGAAACATGAGTGGGGTGCTTATCCCTACCATATTTATCATGCATAAATAACGACCAAAGGGAGTCTTTAGCTTTGAAGTGAATCCACAATTTTATGCAATTAAATTCAACAAGAACCTTAAGAATTTTAAAGCCCAAATCGCTAGTTAAAGGGTTACAAACTGCCTATTGAACCAGCGAGTGTGCTTCTTTTCACCTGATCATAATAATTTATTAAAGCATTTTTCCAACATATTTTGTGGATGACCCCACATTGCTATCGTTTGCTTCTTCGAGTCAAACTTCTTCTTCCAGACCTCTCCCTTTGGTCCCTTACTGGCCTCTGACGCTCTTTTTCTCAAGTGCCTTCTTCTTTACAAACCTCTTTTGTCTCTCAGACCTCTTTTTTGCCTCAAAATGGGGTTAACCTTAGGCAACCCGAAATTCCTTCTCATCATATAAGCTCTCGGAACATTGTCCGAAGGTTTTTAAGCACTCTCCATGAAGGAGTTGTAGAAACTAACCGACTCAAGTGCATAGACATAAAAGCAATGATGATCGGAAAAGGTGTTAATCACACCTTATTTGTGAGGGTTATGGACACGGAAATTCATGGAGTGTAATTTTTAAAAATCCATCATTATGAAAATAAATGAATCTACTTTTTTGCTTTCATTCTTTTTTCATTATCGCAACTGTTATTTTCAATAAGGAAGAGAATTGGGGAATTAAGATGTATACATCAAATAAGCATCTGCATGAATTTGGGGGAAATCCAATGGACAATAAGTATAAAGGAGCACAGTACAATGAGGTCTACGAGCAGAAGTCCAAAGGCCAGTGGACGGAAGACCACATGTACATCATCCGAAAGCTAAGGGTCCAATATCAGGAGACCAAGCGTTCATTAGCAGAATACTAGAAGACTTGTCTAATCAAGTCAACCCCTATTCTTATTCAGGGTTAAAGGTCGATTGAGCGAAAGCAGACCGAGAGAAGGTCGTCTGTACTAGAGACCAAAAGCCTATCAAATTGAGTGAAATCATCAATCTATCTGTTGTCATAATCCGACTTGAATGAAGAATTCAACATCGCTAGGCACTCACAAATGCCTTTACAGTTCTTCGCCTACGATTGAGAATGGGCCACAATGCACCCATCAAAACATCCCAAAAGATCCCTCTTGTCGAGGTATGAGCTATCTATTGGATCACAATAGTTTATCCTCTGCTAGATATCCTAGTTTTATTCCTCCGATAGGAGCTTCCTATCTTGGGATCAATGGTCGACAGCCAGATTAAGACGACCGATCGAGTGAGGATCGACTGAACCTAAGAACATTGAAGGTCAACCGATAACCTAACTCAACACAGGTTCCGAAGAATCAAAATCGACTAGGTTTAGACCGATTGAGTCAGAGGAGGGTTGAATCAAAGGCACGCATATGTAAAATACTAATAATAACATGTACAACCCCCATTAAAGCACAAACATGATTGTAACTTCATATATTGTGCTCATTTTCTTTATAAATAGAGGATCATTTCATGAATAAAAAATTACACTCTTATTTCAAACTAATGTTCATTTTTCTCTCTTTTTTATCACGCTCTATTCATTTGGTGTGATTTATGGACAGATTCTGATTCAACAGTATAATTTAGGTCAATATTTATATGCATACAAAATGAATAAATGCTCATTGACCTATTTTAAATTAACTCTAAATTTATTATTAAAAATAAAAAACATGTATTAAAATTTCTTTTATTGTTACATTTAGCTCCATTGCTAATTTTGACTCTACTACTAGCTCATTTATATGGTTATGGCTGCAGTGGGTGTTATCTGTAAGAATTAGATGTTTTTTGCGTCATATATTAGTAATTATATGAAGTGGAGCCGCATATGGTGTTGAGGGTTATCGAGGGTTATTACGACATTATTGGAGTTAATACCCAATAACACTGATATAATTCCTCAATAACCTCCCTATAACCCTCAAATAACCTCCACAAATCCACTTCAATAACCCCTGCAATATATATATATATATATATATATATATTATATTTTATGAGGTGGATTCGATAGTAGACACGCGTAATGACGTATTACTAAAATCCGCCTGTAGAGTTACGTCCGCACTCCCTATGAAAAATTTTTTCCTTAATTACAACTTAATTGTTGAGGGGGCTTTATGAAAAAAAAAACTTAAAGCGTGACCATGCATAGAAAAATAATAATAATAAAAAAAAAATAAATATTCAGGAGAGTCAAAGTCGAAACAAAACCCTAAAAAATATATTTATGTACTTTTCATTTTCCACATCATCATCGACTTCAATAATGCACCGCCAATATTATCGTTGAATTAGCATTGTTAACAATTAATTACCTCCATTACCTCATCTAATTAAAAATGTAATTACTCAAATTATCTTACGTATCCATAGGAGGGCCAAACGGTAATCTTCAACTTATAATTAAGTAATACCGTCATTATTGTCCTTAACCTCCCTTAGAAAACACTAAGTTTAGCATAATCTCTTTAATTATTTAATGAATTAATTCAATTTATGTTGAGTGGAATTTGATTATAAATGCCATACAATTATTATGTACATACATAACTAATAACCAAAGTTTAATATTTATGCTTAGAACATCTTTTTGACTTTAAATCTACGTATGAAAATATGTATTTTACTTTTAAAATAATATTGATCGCGATATTTTTGACGTGATATTATATGTATTATAATAGCATGTCATTCGTGTCATATACTTTTAATAATAGGCATGTCACATGTGTCTGTGTAATGTCATGTCCGTGTTCCCGTACCTATATCCGCACAACGTAAAATGTAAGTAGTGTGAAAATACATGAGAATTGTGTGATACGTAAGCCTTTTTATTGTGAAGTTCTTATTTTTCTGTTGATATTTTCTAATTTTGATCCTCAATTATTGGTTCTGTCAGGATAACATAAGTGTTGCCAAATCCATACACTAAATTGGCTTAATTAATAGGATTTGATTAAGAGTTAGTCATATTGGTTTGCTCATATGACATGCAATGATACAAATTTATGAAAGTGATTTATGGCATTTTATATTTAAATGATTTTTAAGGAAGAGTTATAGACATACCACACAATTATTGTGTATATCATATTAACTTTCTAATATTTGATCTTTTTTACTTGTATAGCATTTTGCATATGAATAAATTTTTATTGTTAAATATATAAATACATAAGAATTAGGGATCATCATTAGTGATTATTTTATATTTTGTGTCAAATTTAGTTTTATCTCATGTATTGTGTATATATAGAGGTTTAAGTATGATGGAATTTGTACACACATATATGTTTTGGTTAGGTTAGTCATGCTAAAATAAAAGTTTGAGACTTATTTGCAAGTCAGTGGTTGTAAACCAACTCAACATTTGCCAATCCTCAAAGTTATCCATGATATTTGACTAATTCAATCCTTACTCAACTAATGGACTTACTTAAGGATCCACAAACATGCTTACCAATAAAGGCAATTGCCCCATAGAGCTCGACTTCTCATACGAAGCACTCATTAGTCGACTAACAATTTTCAGTATAAGAATTCATGCTTATTGGATAATGATAAGCTGAGCTCTAAACAACTATTTATGCAAAGTCCACTTCATATTTTTCTTATAATTTTATCGAGCGGCCCTTAATGAAATGCCAAACTAGATCGCCCTCTATAAATAGGAAATTATGCATTAGATATGGGCATGACATAACCTCATATTTTTGGAGAAATTTTTTCCAAGTTAAATTTCACAAATTCGCTTTTCTATGTCTTCTCTAAGGAGCCAATCTAGTCTCTTGTAAATATTTACTCAAAAGAAAATCTTAAACTAATTTTCATTCTTTATTCTAATATGCAATTAATTGTTTGTTTGAATCTATGAATAGCATTGCAACCAATACCTTTAAAGGTTCAATGATAGGTCATCATCGATTGATGAGTAAGTTTCCAGGTTTGTGAACGCAGTCTCTGACGAGCTGCGAGTTAGTGCTATTTTTTATCTACTTGAGATTGAGTCTAGTTAAAAGTCCTCAATGGAGGAGACAATGCAAGCTAGGGATGCCAGTGTCAAGTGGCTCGAGATTAAGATTGACCAGCTGTGGCCCTAGATACATGGGTGGAAAGTGAACAAAGATTGAGGAGGATGAGTAGTTTTTTATCTTTTGTGTGTGTAGAGTATTATTTATACTATTCTATTTATTCTATAGATACTCATGGATTGAATGATTTCTTGATAATTGTTATTATATTTGTTATGATTTCATTCATTATAGTTATCTTTGTGAGTTCTTTTATATTGTTCTAAGAAGTTGTGGATATAGTTATTATTTATTTCATTTTGTGGTTGCGAGTGTGTAAAATTTACTTGGCTTGGGTCCCTGATACCGGAGTTAACCAAAAACAACAATTGAATAGAAATTGTTATTATAAGAAGCAAATGAATGATCACAACCACTACACTTAAAATGAAAATACAACAACAGACACTAGAAAATACCACTAAAGTATATTCTAAGAGTGGTAGAGGTCGGTTAGGTGGATTGATATGGCTGGTGGGTGTAGCGAAAGTAAGGAAATGCTTGTAATTGTGATGGAGTGGTGTGAAAATGCAAGGATAGCATGTATAGTTGTTGTCCTAGATGGTAGCAGTGAGGAGTTAGGGGTTGGTATCAGCCGAATAATTGGAAGACGATGTTCACTGATTGTACCAAGTGGGAGTGACAAGGTGGGAGAGCTGGAACAACAGGAACAGGACTAAAAAGGAATGGTTTGGGTGGTAACAATGTAGAAAGATAAGGAAGAGGCGGCTGGGAGGCTTGTGGTTGTAGTTCAATAGCAACTTGAAGGGGTTTCAGGGAGGTGGTAATGGTACATGATGGTTGAATAATGACTGTAGCGATGATGGTTGGTTGGAACAGCTGGGGTAGCGAAGCGGGGATGTAGGAAGGGAATGGTGATGGTGACTGCTGGAACTGCAGAAAATAACCATTGTAATATTACCATGGGTGATTGCAACAATGAAGGGCAATCAAAAGCGAAGTGGGGAGAATGAAGAAAAAAATAAATACGATATACATAATTTGGAGACCAAGATATACTTGAAACACTACCTAGAACCCTAAGATATAGCTCTCAAAGGGAAGAAGTGATGTCGGCAGCCGCCTTAATACATAACACACGAAAGTGAAAACATAGCACAACGAAAGCAAATATCTAAGCCTTAGATAACTAGAATTAGTTCCCTTTATGGAAAGGAGGGGTCAATCCCTTGCGGAATAGCCGACCGGCTTTCCCGGGTCTAAAACGGTTCAGTTTAGATGTCTGAGATGCGGAAGATAACCCCCGTATGCCTGCGTCAACCCCTATTACTATTTTTATGTTGTTATAATTTTTAGGTTGATTTTCTTAGCTAGTGTATTATTACTGGTCGATAAAACTACCCAGATGCTAATTTTGCTAATAGGTTTAATGGTTGATAGTTCATTCAGTAATAATATAATGACTGTTGTCAGCACATTTTTTAAAGAAATTTAGATTTGGTTTTAGATTATATATATATATATATATATATATATATATATATATATATATATATATATATATATATATATATATAATTTTTGAAAATATCATTTTAATTTGAAAATATGAAATCAGACTGATCTCATATATGCAATAGTTTAGATAAACGAGCGCAATATCACAAGTAATGCATCCATTCCGATGAATAAAAACACTACTTGATGATATGAATTGATTAAATAAATTACAGAATTTATGATATTTGTTGGGTTTGCGAACTATCGTTAGGTAGTCGACAGTCGATGTAAAACTTGTAGAAAAATCACGACATAAATCCTTTTGATCTTTGTGTAAATTCTAGGGCGTCCCCTGGAAGCGACGTGCTGTATGGCCTAAATACAGTGGAAAGTGTGCAAGGGCCGCTACACCGGCACCCGGGTTTAGTGTCAAATAAGCAAGGGTTCCCACATTACGGACGGATGTGGGTAAATAAGTAAGTCAATGATACTAGTGTTAGGATAAGATCTTGGAATATAGGTACTCACAATGGTAAATTAATGGAATTGGTTGATATTATGATTCATAGAAAGATAAATATGTTATGTATTCAAGAAACTAAATGGGTTGGAGAAAAAGCTAAGGAGATTGATAACTTAGGTTTTAAACTATGGTATTCTGGTAAGAGTCACACTAGAAATGGTGTAGGTTCTATTATAGATAAGAGTTTGAAAGATAATGTTGTAAAAATTAATAGAGTTGGAGATAAAATTATAACACTTAAGATTATTATTGATACTAAGATTTTTAATATTATAAGTGCTTATGCTGCCCAAGTAGGTTTAGATATAGGCTATAAAGATGAATTCCAGAATGATTTAGAAGACTTAATACACTTAGTACCTCTTGAAGAAAAAAATTTTATTGGAGGATATTTGAATGGACATGTTGGTAGAGTGGTAGAAGATTTCTGAAATATTCATCGTGGATACGGTTATGGAGCGGTTAATGAACAAGGTAGAGTCATTTTAAATTTTGCTTTAGCGTTTGATCTGATTATTACTAATACTTTATTTAAGAAAAAAGATGAGCACCTTATTACTTATGAGAATGGATCTAATAAAACACAAATTGATTATTTTCTTATGAGAAGAAGAGATTGTCATCATTCCAAGTGAGAATTAAGTATCCAACATCGATTATTAGTTCTATATATTAAGATGAAGAGTTGTAAAATAAAGAATACTTGGATTCAACTTCGTAGAATTAGATGGGGGTGCCTAAAAGACACAAATAAAACTATTTTTTGAGTAAAATTCAAAATTTAAACATTTGGGTTGTTCATGAAGACGCAAATGCAACGTGGGAAAAAATAACAAATAATATTAAACAAGTGGCAAAAGATGTAATTGGACAATCAAAAGAAAAATTTTATATAAATAAAAATAGTTGGTGGTGGAATAATAATGTGTAAGAAAAGATAAAATATAAGAAGTTATGTTATAAAATTTGGTTTAAATGTAAAAGCGTAGAGAACTGAGAAAAATATAAAATGGCCCGCAGGGAGTCTAAAGAATAATTTTTTACTCTAAAAATTTTGCTTTTATTGATCTTTATAACAGGTTAGATACTATGGAGGGTGAAAAATACATGTATAAACTAGTCAAATAAAGACAAATAAAAGTAAAGATTTAACTAAAGTAAAGTGTATTAAAGATGAAAATCAAGAAGTGTTTTTCTTAGAAAAAAATATTCAACATAAGTGGGTGAGTTATTTTGATAAAATATTTAATGAAGATTCTAAAAATACGATCGAACTTAGTGATCTTAATATCATTAATAATAATAAAACATTTCATTTTTACCATCGCAGTAGTAGAAAAGAAGTTGTGGAGGCTTTAAAGAAAATAAAGGGTGGAACGTCTGTAGGACCTAATGATATCTCAATTGAAGTGTGGAAATGTTTAGGTGATTTGGAAGTTTCCTAGCTTACTAAACTTTTTAATATTATTTTAGAAACTAAAAAGATGCCTGAGGAGTGGAGGAAGAGTATTTTTGTCTCCATTTTTAAGAATAAAGGGGATGCACAAGAGTGTGTAAATTATAGAGGAATTAAATTGATGTGTCATACTTTAAAATTGTGAGAGAGGGTAATTGAATAGAGGTTAAGATGTATTACCAAGGTTTCCCATAATCAATTTGGATTTATGTCGAGCAGGTCTACTATGTAAGCTATACATTTATTGAGAGGTTTGATGGTGAAGTACAAAGATAATAAGGAGGATCTACATTTGATTTTTATTGATTTAGAGAAAGCTTACGATAAGGTTCCTAGAAATGTACTTTGGAGAGTCCTTGATTAGAAATGTGTTGATATGACTTATATTCAAGTCATTAAAGATATGTATACCAGATCTGTTACATGTGTTCGAACTGAAGGAGGATTGACCAAATATTTTACTATTTCTGTTGGTTTACATTAGGGATCGACTTTAAGCTCATATCTTTTTACTTTTTTTGGATGGTCTTGCTGGACATTTACAAGAGGATATACCTCGGTTTATGCTTTTTTGCAGATGATATCCTCCTCGTGGATAAGAAGAGAGAAAAACTCTAGGAAAAACTTGAATTATGGAGGTCTACATTGAAGTCTAAAGGTCTTCATTTGAGTAGAACTAAAACTGAATACATGGAATGTAATTTTAGTAATAGTAGCTCTAGTGACAGAAGTGTGACTTTGGGCGATCAAATTATTAAAAGGTGTGAACGATTTAGATATCTCGGATCCATTGTTAAAAGCGATGGTGATATAGATGGGGATGTTAATAATAGAATTCAGGTTGGTTGGTTGAAGTGGAGTAATGCGTCTGACCTATTAATTGATAGAAAATTATCGCTTAGACTAAAAGGAAAATTTTATAAGATGGTGGTGAGACCTGAAATGCTTTATGGTGTTAAATGTTGGTCTTTAAATAAGAAGCATAATGTTAAGTTAAGTGTTACCGAGATGAGAAAGATTAGGTGGATGAGTGGCTTTACACTTAGAGACAAAATGCAAAATGAATATATTTGTAATAGGGTTGGTGTTGCACTAGTGACGGACAAAATTAGAGAGAGTCGCCTTAGATGGTTTGGTCATATTAAACGTCGACCACTTGATGACCCGATTAGAAGAGTAGATGTTTTAGATTCAACTTATGTTATGAAAGGCAGTGGTAAACCTAGGAAGACTTGGGCTTATTGCAAAAAAAAATGATCTTAATTTATTAGAATTAAATGAAAATTTGACTCTAAATAGAACACAATGGAGAAAAAGGATTCATTTAGCCGACCCCACTTAGTGGGATTAAGGCTTTGTTGTTGTTGTTGTTGTTGTTGTTATTTGGTTTGTGAACCATTTATATTAGCCAACAAGTTCCTCTATTTAATACAAAATATTAAATAGGGTTTATATTATCTGGGTTCTAAAGTTCCTTACATCCTAAATGACCGAAGTCACTTAAGAAAACTCTTGATAAAGATTAGTGGTTTTTCTCTAAAGAATTTCAAGGTTTAAAGTATTCAAGGTTGGACATGGAAACATCAAATGGGATAGGATCAAGTTGGAACAGTTATTTTTGAATCCAAAGAAGTGAGAAGTAGGAGATGTCACAGACCCTATGAAGAACCTCTGGTGACTTACCAAACTATCATATTGTTTGGCTTTGATTTTGTAAATTATTCATTGTTTCAATCCTGCCAATTTTATTTTTTTAGGATTTATGTTTTTTATGATATAATCATACAAATAGCCTGGAAGATCGGAGGGTTTATGTCGTGACGGACGACAACCTCAAGATCCTAACAATAGTTAGGGCTTAAATTGCACAACATGATTGTGCAAAGGCCTAAAGATAAGGTGAGGACTTATGTCGCACTAAACAAACAACCTCGAAATCCTATGGCTTGTTATTTATTTCTAAGGAATATTTAGTTAATGTAGATTCTTTTGTTGTTGAAAATCAATTTGCTCTTTCAAGGTGTTCTTGCTATTCACTATGCTTGCTCCGAGCTTCTCATTGCAGAAGGTTTGGTTCTAGAAATGTCAAATTGCAGAGATAAGAGAAGCGTCAAGTTTTGGAGTTCAAATTTTTTTTCTAGTGTGTCAAATTTAATATCTTAAGTTTTATTAGGGGGAATTTTAAGTTGATTATAGCAACACCGTTTAGAATCCCAATGTTCCCTTATTCCGGCACCACTGTTTTTTTCGAATTCACTTAGTCCAGATGAATTTACAAAATTCAAGTAAATGAATTTAATACTTCCATTTAGACCGTGGGAAGTCTTGTTAGCAGCCGTAGTTTCTTGGTTTTGGTTGTTTGGTTTGTGATTAAATTTTGATTATTGTGAATCGGTTCTTATTTTTGTTTTTGTTGTTACGACTATCCTAAGTTCTAATTTTGACATAGAAGTAGGAGTAAAGCATTAAATGAAGCAGTGTAAATTGCAATAAATAAATGCGTACTGGAAATCTTCAAGTACACCTGCTGAAGCATTTTAAAGCAAGTATAAAAGTAGGAATTGAAATTCAGTGATTTAAATTCAGTAAGGGAACCTATTTCATAACTTGGTGGGTCCTAAGGTGTGTTAAGAATGATTTTCTTGATTAAAGAACAAGGAAATCCAATTGTCCTTCTAAAATATCCTATTAGATTAAGGAAGTGCTCGGGGCATAACCCCGAACATCTTTTCAAAACTTTTGGGATCATGTAGAGTTCATTTGGTTTCATCATAATGTTCATTCAAATCACCCCTACTCAATTGGAGTTTGTTAAAAACATTTTAATTCTTGCTCGATGAACTTAGATGTTTTGATTATCCCTTGAGTGGGGTAACATTCATTTGATGTTTCATTAATGGGTTATGTGAGTAAAAGTCTTTGGGGCAAGTTGAATTATTAAGGAACTTAGCCATTTAGATTAAGGCGGGGCAAGTAGTATTTTCAAAATGTTTGTAAATGATTGTGTTCTCTTTTCTAAACCTCATTAATCATAGTTAGGATTAAACCTGATTCACTACCTAGTAGTTAAGCTTTTATGAGTATATTTATAGTTTAACGAAATATTGAATTAAGTGACAAAAGATTGTATTAAACATTGATTAGGGGCTTTATATTAGTGAGTTATAATCTTTCTAGATCAAACCCCTTACTTTAGGATCGTCAAATTTGATTAACCTCCAAATTTCAATTAATTTAAGAAATTACAACTTTGCCCTTAATATGAGAATGCGATGAGTTGGTTTCTACCTCTTAGTCTCTTATGTTTCAATCATCTAAGAAGGTCAATTAAGATTGTCCATTGCCCATTTACCCTTTGATTAGGCCTAAATGTTAATTAAGGCTTAAATTTCATAATTACCATTTTACTCTTTTAGGCTTGTTTACTTCATAAGTCTTTAAATTAAACTCAAATGACTTTAGAATTTTTATTGTACCCCACTCATTGGTCAATTAAAATATCAGAGGAGAAAATGTGATTTTCTAATTTTTATTTTATTTTTAGAATTATTTTTAATGCAAAATAGGGAGTTTTAAAGTAAATTCAATAACTTAATCAATATTAACTATCTGTCTTTAGGAAACTTCTAGGAGGTTCACCTAGGTGAGAGGATCACTTGGACCAAATTATATGATTTTTTGAGTTTTAATTTAATTATTATAATTAGTTTAAGTTTTAGAGTATTAATTAATAAAATAATTTTTAAGTTGAAAATTAATTTTTATATTTTTCATAAATCTTTCTGAATCCAAGGAATCCAAAGAAATAAATTTCATATTTTTTCGATTTACATTTTAATTATTGAAATTATTTTAGTGAGAAATTAATGAAAATTGATTTTTAGCCTAGTAAAATTACTTTTTACCTTTGAAAATTAATATCTTTACTTGTGAAATTAGGAAAATTTTTCTAATTGCTCCTAAGTGATTAGGAGATAATTTAGAACATTTTGGTGAATTTTAATATTTTATAATTTTTATGATTTTTTAATTATTTAAATATTTAAAATATGTTTAAAAATGCAAATTTTATGAAAATTATAATTTTATTTTTTTGGGTTCCTCTGATCACAGAGGACTTCCAAAATCAATTTGGTGATTTTTTGACTTGTATTTTAATTATTATAATTATTTTAATCCCAAAAATACTATTTAACTTGGAATATTAAATTAGGTGATCAAATTAACTCCAAATAATTTAAAATTTTTATGAGGAGTTCCTCTCATCCTAAGTTATAGTGTAGATTTAATTTTGTGATTTTTGTGATTTTTGTTTAATTATTTAATTTTCCTCAATTTTTAAGGAGTTAATTACATTTAGGGGGCTCCTTAATTACTCAAATCCATTTTATTCTTTTATTAGGTCCCTCTGACCTCAGTGAATCTACCAAACTTGATTTTATAATTTTCTGATTTATATTATAATTATTATAATTTTTTAATCAAAATAGAGACCACTCACTTGAAAATTAGAGAACTCCACTTGGGGATGCTCACTGACTTTGGAAAAATAAGAGAAGACTCCTAAGGGAAGAGGGAACAAAAACTCTATGGTCTCATGCTATGGTGAATTGTCTGTGTAAGTGGAGAATTGAAATATTAAATATTTTATTTAATAAATTAAAAATAAAATAAGCATCAAATAAACTTTAAACCATTTCCACATTGTTCTTCTCTGTTCACTAAGCAAGTGGGTATTTTTATTTTATTTTTGTGAATTTTCTACACCAAATTATGCATTTTTAAAGTGGGACTGAATTAAATAAATACATAAAATCCATAGTTTCTCACTTAACCACATCAACCTACGACATATTGAAAGGCCACGCAGCGTTGTTTAATTCAGCGCCACCATCCTCGTCAGCGTTGACTGAGCTCCGCAGTTCTGTTCCATCCTTCCGTCTAGCACAATCTGGGCCATCCAATGGATACACGCGCCATCCGACGGCTGAGAGTCTTCATCCCCAACTGGTGTAAACCCGAGACCGCATGTTTTCTAACCCTAAAATCTCACTCGATACTCAACCAAATCACTTGTGATTTGTTCCTACACCTTCATCTAGCCTAGACGAGCACATCTATACGGCTAATGCAATATGAAATCAAGCCAATTCACATGGAGACCAAAACCGAGCTCGATTTGGGTGGGGAGGCTAATACCTGAGTCCAAGAGGTGTAGCCTCAATTGGTAGTGTTCTAGACCTTCGTGAGGATCTCGCGAAGCTCCTCCAAGTGCCAATTTGAGCCCTTTCTAAGCCTAGTTATGAAGTCGATCAGCAGGCGGATCAGGCTTGATCAAACTCTGGTGCAAAGGGCTCAACAGAGGGGGAATTTGATGGGGAACTTCTTATTTAGTTCTGGTGAAGGTGTGAAAAGATTTAATTGGGATTATCATCTAGATTATCATCTCTTATCTACTTAGCAAAGATACTATTTTTTTTTCGAGAAAATAACAAAATATTTTGGTTTACTTTTAATTTTAATTTTCCTTTGTAGTTGTTTATAAAAGATGAAAATAAATTAAAGAATTGTTATCAATTTTTATTACATATATGGTTAGCTATGAGTTTATGACTTAAAAATTAAAAATTAATGCTTGCTCAAGCTGAATAACTAAATGAACAAAAATTTGAACTTGATATCATGTCTAAAATAAACTCTTATATGATAAATAAATAAACAAGTTTGACATGTCACAAAAAAAAGGGCTTGTGGATAACTTTTAGAGACAAGTTCAAGATTGTTCTAACATTGATTTGACTAATTTATAATAAACTAAAATGTCTCAATGTTAAAAATCCCAACAACATCAAAAGTGGTCCAATTGGAATCCAAATGAATCAAAATAAAACTCATTGAAAATTTTGGACATTATTTAAAGAAACGAATTTGTACCAAATACTTGAAGATCTGAAAGCTTTAGAGCTATGACTAAAGTCCAACATTTATGATCATCAGTGATCACCATCGTGCAATCATCACCTAATTATTATTGTTCGACCATCATTGTCTGGTTGTTCTCAGCTGTCACCTATTCAATGTTGCTCGACTTCCACTATCATCTTAATGTTGTTTTCTGACCACTACCACTCAGTTGTTATCTTAAATGAGTAGCATCATTCGAACAATATCGCCTAATCACAATCATCCAACCAATAGCATGATTAGCAACAGATTGTCATAAATCAATAATTGTCCTCATTTACATGATAGTCAAAAGAGATTGAGCTATATTGAGTGCATTATTTTTATAATTTTATTTTTTGTAATAAAAATGAGGAGTTGACATTTATATAAACTAACATATTGGATGAACTGATGCATTATATTTGTTTTGCATGAGTTTTAAGCATTTTGGCAAGTTGTTAAATGAATTTTAAATATGATATCAAATATGACCAAATTTAGAATAAAATCTATAGTTTGTTTTCTTTGCATTTGAAATTCGATCAATTTTCAAATTCACGCCTCTATGTAAAGTGCTCATGTCCGCCATCAAATGGCCACGGCCATCACCGCCACCAAACGCCAACCCCGCCATTTGTCACCTCCAGCCTCGCCAGTCACCAGGTTCAGCAATGTCTGCCTCTCGCCGCCTCTTGACACTGCCAATCACAGCAGTTGTCTGCTACCAACAGCCAGCCACTGTCGGCGTCGGCTCTATATATTACTTTCTAAATACATTATTTCATTTTACTACAAACTAAACAATAAGAAAATAAAATCAGTCATTTATTTTACACCGAATCAAATAACTCTAAAATACATCACTTTCATTTGCGCTGACTTTTAAATATTATCTTCTAATATAACTTCATCGTCTTCTTATATAACTCTTCTTCTTTTATACGTATGTATGCTTAATTTTTTTGTACAAAAATAGGATGTAAAATGCTCATCATATTATTGAGATTTTTTTAGGAGACAATAAAATTTAAACAATATTCTTAGGTGAGCTCATTGACTTCATATCAAAACTAGTTAATATATTAACCAGACATAATACAGAGAAGAAAAAAGGCAGATTTAACACTTATTCTACATCAAAATTGATTCCATATTAAAACAAAGACTTCAAGCCTACATCACCACTGGAAATGGGGTATGGTCAGCCTCAAATTTCTTAATAATATAAAATTAAGAATAACATTAGCAAAATAATCTAAATAAATATATAAATACCATCATAATACTCTTAAAAAATTAATTATTATATACAATTAATTTTAAAAAAAATTTAATATCTACATTTACATTTACATTGTTGCTTATATAACAGGATCCCCATTAACTCCACTCCCCCCACAATCACCTCCTCCTGCCATCATCATTTAACCCAACAATATCAATATCATTCAGTCTCACCACCTCCATCACCACCACCACCACCAACACCCCCATTTCTCCTCCTCCGCCTCCTCCTCTCCATCAAAGATGTCATCTTCCACCGACGCAGCCCCAATCGTCCGCTTCTCCCCCTCCTCCTCCTCCTCCTCCGATTCTCGAGCCTCCAATCTCCAACTCCGCCGCCGCAGCACCCTCTCCGGCCCACCCATCCCAACTCTCTGCCTCATGTCCACCGCCTCCTCCTTCCTCCGCTCCTTCTTCCCCTCCCTCCGCGCCGCCTATTCATGGCTCCGCACCCCCAATCTCCCCCTCACCGCCCTCCCCCGCACCTCTTCCCCCAGCCGCCGCCTCACCATCACCTTCTTCGGCCACCGAAAAGGTCGCATCAGCTTCGCCGTTCAAGAGAACCCTCGCTCCCATCCCCTCCTCCTCCTCGAACTCGCCACCCCCACCTGCCATCTCGTCAAGGAAATGGCTTCCGGCATGGTTCGCATTCTCCTCGAGTCCGAACAGGGGAAGATGAAGAGAACGCTGTGGGAAGAGCCGGTTTGGAGCATGTTCTGCAACGGCCAGAGGTGCGGCTACGCGGTGGCGAGGGAGTGCACCGCTGCTGATTTAAAGCTGTTGGAGGCGGTGAGCGCGGTTTCGGTGGGTGCCGGAGTGATGAGCGTGGCGCTCGCTCTTCCTTCCCCTGAGGATGTGGGAGAGGCTGCGACGGCGACGGAGAAGGCGACCTCGACGGCGACGGCGGCGGCTTGTTTAAGCAGGAATGGGAGTAAGGTGGGAGGACTAGGAGACGGTGAGGTTATGTATATGAGGGCGAGGTTCGAGAGAGTGGTGGGTAGTAAGGATTCAGAGGCTTTATACATGATGAATCCGGATGTGGGAGGAAAAGGAGAACAAAAGACGGGATCTGCAGGGAAGAAAAGCTCTAATGGCGCCCCTGAGCTCAGCATATTTCTACTCAGGGTTTAGATTTGGATTAACGAGACAGATTTATTACAGAGGAGTAGTTGCAGAAATTAAGAACTTTTTGTTACACTATTTGGCTTTCTTCCTCCTTGGGTATCAGAAGTAGTTTCCTTTCCTACATATGTTACTGGCCAAAAGGTATGAATTTGATGATATTGTGGTGATATTACAGTGATATTAATCATCATATCGTCATAAGACCATCAATCCGGACATATACGAGTGAGCTATTGATCTCTACTAAAACTTAGATAATATATATATATATACTTTGAATAAATAGTTGCTCCTTTAATGGGGGTAACTTCGTTTAAAGATTTATATAAGACTGTTCTATAATATAAGAAACCATATGCTGATGTTAGTTGTTTCTTATATTTGTATTGTGATTTAAAGGAGGAAGTTTCATGTGATGCTTAAAGTAATGATTTATTGGGCAGTTGTATGTTGTATCAGTTCTTTCATTTAATGGATAAAGTTCTTTATTTCTGATATTTTATGGAATGAATGGGAGATGATGGATTATTTTAATGGATTGTTAGTCTGGAATTCTGTGCAGCAAATATTTTGGGATGGTGATTTGGGGCTTATTTTAATGAAACCTTGGGCACTTTTCATTGGCCTACATGTGAGTTTTAGATTCAAGTTTAAGAAATTGAGTTTATTTGATCAGAGGCCAGGTACTCAATCCTTCTGGATTATGCCTGGTGTCCCCTGGCTTTTAGCGCCTTGGAGTGCAAGAGGAGTATGGTTTGAGTATATTTTAGCAATATTTTTGGTTGGCACTATTTCAATTTCCTTTTGCATCTTTTGATTATGTTTGGTTTTGCTCCTTTTGATTTTATGCTAAGGATCTATTTGGGGCAGCTTGTGCGTTTCAAGTTAAGAAACGCGGCCCGCGGGTCGACCTGCGGCCTGCGTTTCATGTAAAAAATCCAAACGCGGCAGGCAGCGTGTTTAAAAACTCACGAACCAAACGGTTAGTTATTTCAAAAATGTCGCCGCACTTATAAGCTGCACCAAACAGGCCTTTGGGGCAGCTTATTTGATGCGGTGGCGTTTTGAGAACGCACCAAGCTTGTTTGGAAAAACTGCGTTTTGGCAGCTTATGTGTTTTAAAAACGATTGTTTTCATACCGGTGACAGTTTTCTGGCTACGATATGACTTTTCCAAAAAAATAAAATTTGTAATAGCTACCGCAGCTAGCTTTATCGACATATTACTTTTAATCAGCTTATCAGCAGATTATTCAATAAGATGCAGCTGCCCCAAACAGACGTTAATTTGGTTGATGAAGCTTTCGTTAACTTCTTAAGATCAAATCTCACCTATAAATGTTCTAACAATTTTGGAAGATTTACATGCATGCTATATAATTCTTAATTATTTACAAATCTCGTACTCGAATTTCAAATTTTACATATATTTCATCTTATTTATGTATGGGAATGTATTTTTTGAAAGTTATAATAATGATATTTTTAATGTGATGTGAAATATTTATGTGCTATAAATGTAAAAAGTTAAGTTTAGGTGTTATAGAAATGTAAATACATGAGAATTGTGCGACATGTATAAATGCCCTAATAACAGGATACCATATCTTAAACTTAAAAAGAAAGGTATATATGCAAAAGTCATTAACAAAGTTTATTACAACTCATTAGTTCATATAAAACATCCCATGGACTTCAATAAATGGAAATTAACTCCAATATAAATGATTTTAATATCATGAAATTATTCCATGCTAACTCTAAAACATTTATATCATGTCATTATTAATCTCATTTTGTATGAGGTTGGCACATCACATTGCTAACACTACCAAAAACTGTAAATTAGCATCAAAATTATTCTGATTCTAAATTAGTGACCGATTAGCATTCGTTAGCGTCGCCCCATGGTTTCACCTCCAGATGAAGCGACACAAGCGAGTTGCATTGAGCAGAAGTCGCTAATCCGATGCTATAACATCGCTATGGCCAATGCTCATAATTGACGCTAAAGCAGATACAAGAACCCTAAAATAGGGCTCTCACGAGCCGCAGTTGTATTACGGGTCATTGTCTCCTTCGGCTTTCTTTCGTCGTCTTCATCGCCTCCTAAGCTTCTCTGGTGAATCAAGCTCTGATTTATTGCTCCAACCCCGTCCAATGTAAAAAATCTTCTTCCACGCCACTAAGTCTTTGTTTAGCATAAGATTTCATTTTTTTTTTCTTGCATAGGTATTAGATTCGAAAATACCAAGTTTTTTTCGCATTCCATTGTAAGGTATGCAATGCATATGGATTTTATGGTTTTCCCAAAGTTTATGTGTGAAATATATAAATACATAAGAAATTTGTGCTATTTATGAAAATTTTGGTGTGAGATATGTAAATGCACAAGAAATCTGTAGAATGATATAAATATGAAATTTAGGTGTGAGATATGAAAGCATAAATAATTTTGTGCTATGTACGTATATATAAAATTTAGGAGCCAGATATGTAAATGCAAAAGAAAATTGTGTTATGTAAATATGAAATTTAGGTGTGAGATATGTGAATGCATTAGAAAATTGTGGTATGTATGTAAATATGAAAAGTTAGGAGTGAGATATGTAAATACATAAGAAATTTGTGCTACGTATTGAGGGTTGAAAAATTTTGTGTGAGACATGTAAATACATAATAAATTTGTGTTATGTATGTAAATAGAGATATTTATGTGTGAGATATATATGTAAATACATAAGAAATTTGTGTTATGTATGTAAATATGAAAATTTAGGTGTGAGATATGAAAATACTTAAGAAATTTGTGCTATGTATGTAAATATGAAAATTTAGGTTTGAGTTATGTAAATACATAAGAGATTTGTGATAAAAAGTTTAGGGCAGAGTTAAGCTAGAATTTATTTTTGTTTGGTTAATGGTAAGATAATGGGGTATTAATTTAATACTGTAATGGTGGGTTGATGGGTTAGTTTGGGTGTTGAAGAGTTAATTGGCTGATTCTCTGAATTTGTGAGATATTGATTTTGGATATGATGTGTAGGTGGCCTAAGGTTTCAGGTAGGAGGTGTAATATGTTAGTGCACTAATCTATAGAGCAACATTTACGGCAGATGAATATTCGAAGTGTTAGATCATGGATGTATAGCTGATTACGTCTAGGAAGAAAAAGGATTAACTGATGAGTTTATTACTAGTGCTGAGCAGTTCATGAAAGTGGCATTGCAGGTGTCTGTTTACCTCTTAGAAGGTTGGTTCCGATGCACTTATGCGAAGCACAAGAATCAAGAATACTAGACAACTAACAAAGTTGGATCTATACCGTAGGGATTTAAACCCGATTATTGGTATTGGAACACTTGGTGAATTTGAAACGCATGTTCAGTACGGTTATGCAGAAACCTCATCAAGCTATGCCCGACCAACTGTTCACTATTCTGATATTTATGAGCAATTTATTGATGATGCGAGCATGACTCATTTTATTGGGGTTGTGTCTGATGATGACCAAGAACCAAGCGCTGAAGCGCAACAATTCTATGAACTATTAAATGTTTCCCAACAATCATTGTGGGAAGTTTGCACTTCACACACAGAGTTAACAGTCGCCTAAGAATGCTGAGTATCAAATCTAATTTGAACATGCTCAGGGAATGCTTTAATCAGGTAACAACATTATTAAAGGAGACAAACCGTACTGGTAATTTAGTTCCAGAAGATTTGTACATAGCTAAAAACTTAGTGGCAATGTTGGGGCTACTAACTGAAAGATAGATTGCTGGGTTGACAGCAGTATGTTATATTACAGGGAGAATGCACAAGAGACAAAATGTAGATTTTGTAGTGATGATAAGTTCAAACCAAGGGAAAGAAAGGGTAAAAACTAGAAGAATATTCCCTAAAAACGTCTTTTTTATTGTTCTCTCATTCCACGACTCCAATGACTATTTGCGTCTATGTTCACAGCTCCCCACATGACATAACATAATATTAGATATATTAATGCTAGTAGAATGACTCGTCCATCAGCTGGCGAAGCTTAGAAATGCTTCAACCGCACTTATTTGGATTTTACAATAGAACCACGCAACGTCAAACTTAGCTTATGTGTAGATGGGTTTATACCTCACAGTCATGTTGTAACACCATATTCTTATTAGTCAGTTATTATCACACCATATAATTTGGCTCTTGATATGTGTATGACTATGTTGTTCTTATTTCTAATATTGATCATACCATACCTACATAGCATAAAGAGTAAAATCGATGCGTACTTAAAACTTCTTATAGATGAGCTACATGTATTGTGGGAGACCAGAGTATTAACTTATGGTATTGCAATGAAACAAAACATTTACGTCAAAGCTACTCTTATATGGATGATTAGTGATTTTCTTGCTTATGAGATACTATCTGATTGGAGTACAACACATGAATTGGCATGTCCCTACTGTACGGGCATGTATAAACAGTCATCGTAAAGCATGGAAGAAAAATTTCTTGTTTGATTGTCAAATGAGCCAAACCCCTCAATTCAAGCATCTGAGATGGCTGAAACCGCCAACAAATCTATGTTGACTTGGAGGGTGACTCGTAAGTCAACTTTCTTTTTTGTAGTATAATAATTTCAATTTTTTATTCAATTTTCTAATGTACATAATGGATCAATTGGAGGGCCTACTACTCCGAGTTGCCTGTAACGCCGATCACGGAGATCATCTAGAGTAGATATGATCATCAATATCTCTCATGGAAGCAGATCCTGATTGCCACTCAGGATATGCATTTTATTGAGTTCAAGGTATGATATTTAAAATTTGAAATATAAAGTTAATTTCTATATCTTCTTATATGATAATCAATCTAACATACTTTTTAACTTATAAAGTTCGTTTCACTGGTTGACGAAACATCACCAGCAGATCCAACAGATTTTTTAGGTTCCTGTCAGGCATATGCTCAAGAATATATTCACGATGACACGTATGAAGGGACAAAGGCTCTCGTGAGTTGGGGAGAAAGTCTGGGCTGAGTTTAACTGAGCATGGACCTCTATGAAGTACCAGAGGAAGAGATAGACAAATCAGCAGAACCAGACAAATGAGCGAGCCAGAGAGGTTGTACTCCACACTGGAGGTTTGATCCCTACACGGAGCACTATCGGGGGCTGGTAAGATTAGGTCAAAATTCAAATGCTTTACAGATGTATGTAATTATGTAACTCAAAGTATTTATCTGATCATGTATACATGCCAAGAAGCTTAACAGAGAGTCATCCACCACAGAGTTGCACATCATTACAAATTATTGCGTGGGCACACAATAGTGGTTATTTGACCACCCTCGTCGTGTCAATGCAAGTTTAAGAAATTTAATTCTAATAATATTTCCATTAATATTTAAAAATGTCAATTAATATTTGATTTTGCTATGTAGAAAGAGTACGAGCAGCCTTGGAAGAGAAAAAGGGAGATGACCAGTCAGACAGTAGGGAAGAAGAAATGGAGAGTGTACGGCCTCGGAGAAAAGTGGTGGCATTTAAGGTCGAGCGTTCCTGAGCAGCTGTGGAGGGCTCTAGCTCATTACAGGCTTAGTATGGAGAGCTTTCCAGGCATGTAACAATGATGAATGAAGAGCTCTGATAGGTGTTGCAGATAGTCTAGCCTGTCTGACGAAGAGTTTTGATCTCTAGAGCAAGGGGCACAGGCATTCGGTCAAGGAAGAGTGGAGGAGGAGGAGCAATATGCTAATGAGGATGAAGATTAGTTTTTCTTCTGTGTTTGATGATGTTCCCCCGACATAGGGGTTAACTTTATGTTTTTTTCATTTATGTATTGTACAAACTTTCAATTTCTTACATTGTGAATTCTGAACACTTTAATCTGTTTATGTTAATTGGATTTGGTATCAGTATGTGTATGTTGAAGATTTCTTTTACGAGTTGTGATGATAGATGACCCACAATTTTTTTTATTATGATATTTTTAATTTAATTGCAAAGGCGCCAAAAACTTGACTCCGCTATTTATATGTATAGAATTGTAATTGTTTATGTTGTGGATGCTTACGCAAGTATACGTATCGTATCAAGTAATACGGGGCTACAGTGGAGTCCTGGTTATCGATCCCACGGGGAAAGAGAAAATTAAATAACAACTAATTTAAAATAATAATAATAATTTTTAAAATAGTATACGAAAATTTGGAATTCTAAATTTGAGCGCAATAAAGTAAACTAAATATTTTAATTAGGTAACTTAACTAAGTAGAAAATTAATACGTATTGAAAGTGCGAGAAATTAAACTAATTGCTAAATAAGTCTTAACTATTCGGAAAAAGTATCTTTCCCCTTGTTTAGAAATTTAAGTGATTAATGAATTTAAATAGATAATTTTAAGGTATTGTGACAAATAGGAGCATTCCTATTCTTTACCCTTTGGTCTGGGTGTAAAGAATATTGACTAATCCTATGTTTGATTACCGAATCTGCGGCTAGGTCGGGAGGATACCGATCGCCACTTCGAAGCTCCCACGTTCCCCTCGCTCGAGGGCTAACATCTACACTTCAGCTCTCAAACAATAGGACCGAATTGAATATTTTAGTCCGTCACACTAAAATGCTCAATTCTACGCCCGATGATATTATTTCCCTATTTATTTGCACCTCCTTCCAAGGCTTTTGAATTCCCGAATATCGGATGTAATTTTTACTATAGTTGATAATCAACATATTTTAACAAATCAAATGGCCAGTTTGAAAGTAAATTAAGTTTTAAGTAAAAATTATCACAATTTATTAATATATATAAGTATCTCTATTTTAATTTCATCAAGTCAGCTTAATTTCATAAACGAGGAGAAAGACTAATAAACTACTCGGAATGCATGGGAACTAAACTAAGCATGGATTTCATTTAAAGTTAAAAACAATAAATACAAATACTTATCTCGATTTATCCCCAAACAGACTCCTCGTAGTTCCTTTGACTCTTCCTTCCAGTACAACACGACTCACTAATTACTCACTAAACTTACTAAAGACTCACTAAAGACACACTACTGCACACAAATTAACACACTTAGAACTTACAAAAGACTAAAAGATTGCTCACAAAAGACTGATTTTCGGCCTCTATATATAGAGGTGAGCAAAAGTCCAAGAGGTGTGTAAGCATCTCTTCAAAAGTGTCCAGGGTTCAATGTATCCGTGCCATTCGAACTACCTCGCGATCGGCGACGAACTACCTCGGCGTCGGCGAGGCTTCTGAAGATCTTCGAACCGCTCTAGCTCGGCTGTCGGCGGGCTCGGGCTCGCGATCGGCGAGACAGTTATAAATTCTTCAAAATTTTCTTCTTGTAACCTCGCCGTCGGCGGCTCGATCTCGCCGTCGGCGACTCAGACTAAATTGCATGATTTTGCTCCAAATTCGCTCCTTTTTATGATTTTTGCTTTTATCACCTAAATTATTCATTCCTGCAACAAAATAAAGAAAATACCCTTCTTTAAAGTGCAATTTCATCAAACATAGGTATGAATTTCTTAATAAATTTTTCGGCGATCAAAATCCCCAAACTTACTTATTACTTGTCCTCAAGTAATTTTAATACTACATAAAAATAATGATTTCTATAGTAAAATTTTTCAATTCAAATAAACTATGAATTAGATTAATTAATATAATAAAGTTAAATAAAAATAATTCATGTAATTTTAATTAATCTTATAGAAATAAATTATTTAGTTATCAGGTCTAAGATTTCTAGCTTACTATTCATTTCAGGAATGACTATATTTAAAAGAATAACTACTTAAGATATTCATATGATAAGAAATTCAAGAAAACACTATTAGGTAAAATTCTAATCCATAAACATAAGTTTGGAAATATCTAAGTTTTTCTTTTTAGGTTAATTCAAATGAAGTCAATTTTTGATAAGGCATCTCCTCAAGCTTCTCCTCATTTTTCTTTTTCTTTTTCTTTTTCTTTTTTCTTTTTCTTTTTCTTTTTCTTTTTCTTTTGAGGATTACTGTATCTGGAGAGTCTGTTAATAATTTTGAACTTCATTTTCATCTTCCTAAATTTGAAACTTTAGGAATATTTCTTAGCTTATATATACTTCATAGTTTTTACTTTATTGATTTTCAATCTTTTCTTTTTCACTTGAATACTTAAGAATTTTAATTTTAGAATATAGTTTTCCTTACTAAAAATAGTTTACTATATTCTTATTCCCTTTAACCAAATATTTTATTCTATTTAATTAATTAAAGCACTAGAAATAATTTATTTAACCTTTTATAATAATTAAATAAAATAATTCATATTAATTAAATTGAAAAATTTGCTATAAAAATCATTTTATAATAATTTGAAAATAGAAATTGAGAACAAGTTAATAACTAAATTTGTATTTTACTCCCCCCCGAAACTTAAATTTTTATATCTATTCTAAATAATGAAAAAGGGAAAGTAAATAAATCATACCTTTGAAGTTTAGGTATTTCTTTTTCTTTGAAATTTTTGCGAGGCTTTTTCATTTTTCATTGAACCCGTACTCGTTAGTATTCTCCATATATATATAACAATTTAAAGAAAATGCGGGGATAAAATCTAAGATAAGTATTAACTATAACAATTAAAATTAACTCTACACTATACATATGAATTACTAACATATTAAAAACATTTTAACTAACAGATTAACAATTTTACAATTTAAAACAATACAGAATAAAATAAAAAAAATAACTAAAGAAAACTAACATCCTATTTAACATAAAAAACAAATGTAATTAACTAACACAAAAACAAAAACTAAACTACTACAACAATTCAAGCAAATAATCCAACAAACATCCAATGTCTCAAAACATAAAAGTACTTGAATATTACAAATATATAAAGTCTTTAAAATAACTTAACATCGGATAAATAAAACAAATAAAGTCCTATTCTTCGAGCATCGAAGTCCCGAGCTACATCATCTCCTCCACGATCCGTAAGGCTGAGAAGATCGAGCGGTAGATGCTCGTGAATATCGGGGGCACTCGGGAAAGACAACATCTAAATCACCACTCCTATAACGACGTTCGGCTTCATAGTATGCAATCTCGTATTCCGAATGTCGTCGGAGATATTCGCTATCATAATCATGTCTCCTCTCCGGATTATCAATTCTTTGATCAAAATGATCAAATCTTCTCCCTATTGTATTTCCAAGCCGCTCAAAACTTCTTCTATGCGAGTGTCGATTCATTCATCGGATCTTGTAGGGTAGGGGTGGTAGGCTCGGGAGGTTCATGGCTAGTAGAGGGTATATCTCTACTCGATCGAGTGAAATAACTTCTTACTCTTGCTCTCCACCCTTCATGAGATTCATACTTCTTAATATTAAGCGACTGTGAGTGGTTTCATTGGTTCTACCCATTCTTCATTATCTACAGCCTTAACTCCGGAGAGTTGGCGAGTGAAAAAATTAATCCGGGGTGTCCCAATCCGGCTCCACTCTCATTTCGAGGAGTGGCCGGGATGTTTCGATAAATAATTCTCCCGATGTTGATGCTTTTATTATTCCGAATACGAAATTCGAATTGCTTCTATCTCGTGTTACCTCACTGTGGTGATAGGTGGGTAACGAGTAGAACAAATAAAGTAATGCCGGGCTTTGGAGATCGCATTTAATTTAGAAAGAGAAAAATTCACTCTTTCCTATCGCTTAATTTTCCAAACTCCGGTCCCATCGGTGAGAAAGTTAATGACTTCCTCAAGTGGTCCTTCCATCGTTCCAAAAGTTTCATACTCGCTAAAGGGCGAGTCATGAACTTCATAGAACACGTTTATTCTTGCGGCATTGAATTCTACAAAAAACCCTCGTACCTTTACTCGGTGCATCTTCAGCGGCGATTAAATTGGCATAAAATTCTTTAACCACTTCACATACTGCTCTATATTGAATGTAACGAAATTCTCCCAACCTCGTTCCTTAATAATCCGCTCTACTTCTCCTCCGGATTTTTGAAAACCCGATCCGCAATGCACTTTCTTCCTTAAATATTTTCAAAATATTTAGTACGTAGCTCGTGCATTGATGAATCGGTCTTCGTCGAATTCTACTCGACGTTTTTGTCGTGGAGCCATACGATCGATCTCGTGAAAATCATGAAAATTTTCACTAAACTTAAAAATAATCCTAAGAAGGCTTCCTACAACATTTATAAGCAATTTAAATTAAATTCCATGGATTTCCACCGAATATTTCTTCCATATTTTGATTTTTCCCACAATTTGCAATGTGGTGAAAATACATGGTGAAAATAAAAAATTTTTGCATAGGAGTGAAGCACTTACCAAGATAAGATGAAATCCGGTGTTTTTGAGTGATGGAATCGCCTCTAAATCCAAGATCTCTCAAGCCCTAGGTCGGTTTTTGCGAAAATGAGAGGTTGGGGATGATGAATAGTGTTTTTGACCGGTCGAATATAGGTCTTTTTGCGTTCTCGCTGTCGGCGAGATTTTTCTCGCCGTCGGCCGAGCTAATTAATTCCATAAGGCAAAAGTTTCGGAAAAAATCCGCCGTCGGCGAGATATTCTTCGGCTGTCGGCCGAGATCGATCTCGCCGTCGGCGAGATTTTCTCGCCGTCGGCGAGGTCCTAAAATTTCAATTTATGAATTTCGTCAATCATTTTCAACCTCGATTTGCCTTATATTATATTTCCGATCATATCATTTATTAATTTAATATGAAGATTAACTACTTATACACAAACAAATTCACACAACACAACAAATTAACTTTAATATTGAAATCCATGAGACATACAAACTAACATAATTTAAAACTTTATAATCAAACTTCAAACTTCAATCCTTACTACTAATCGACGATCGCAAACCAATCCACGACACACTAAATGCCGATACAAAACTATGACGCATATCTCAATTAAGTTTGAGATATTCCAATCATCACTCCACACATAATAAAATCTAAATCAAATCAAATAACATAAATACAAACATACTTATGAAAATCTTTACTACTACTCTTCAAGGTCGAATCTTCATCTTCTCCGATATTTCCGATATGACGATGATGCACAAATAAGTTATAGAAAGGCTCGAAGGAAAATTCCGAAGCGGATTCTTCAGTGATCCAACCCTTCGTCTCGATAAATGAAGAAAGCTAGCTTCCGGTGTCCGGAATGATCAAAGTGTTCCTTCATACTCCGATCAATGTGATCGAATAAATCGGATATATTGTCGATTAAATCTCTCACATTACGTAGTTCTTTCTCCATTCCATTAATTTTCTTCATAAGTAACTCCGTTTTATCCGAAATAGGCCTTCGCTATAGGATTATTCCGTGAAGCTCTATCGGAGATAAATGTAATGTCTTCATTATTGTCCAAAGTAGGGAACATATCCGTAGGATCGAGCGGCTTCAAGGTAACGAACCTTTTCCCAAGCTTCATAGGAAACACAGTATCGACCGCATAATGCAAAAATAGTAGATGGGTGTCCTAGTCCGTGAACCGACCCATGCACAATTAAACCCATGCGGACTTAACAATTATTGATCCAACATCAATAGGTAATCCACTTTGAATACAATAATTCAATATAGCGCATTCCTTCGAAACCTTGTTTACCCTCATAGTAGGTAACAATTTAGATGAGATGAAAAAGTGCCGGTGCTTTGAGACGAGGATTCAAAAGTGATGCGGAGAAACTAACATACCCGTCTTCACGCATTTCCCAATCTTCCGGTTCATCAGTCAGATATCGAAATATCTCATTCATATTATATCGAGAAGGCACAAAATTTTAATAGTGACATACCGGGGTGTTTTCTATAGAGAATAATTCATTTACTCTTGATGGAGTAAACGTCACCCATCTTCCTCGGACGTAGATGAATCCCATTGTTGATCGCATGTAAGTTAGAGTAGAACTCTTTCACAACCTGGAATAACAACGACGGACGTAGTGTAACAAAATACCTCCCGAGTGCAGGCCGCGCGATCGTTTCTTCTATCTTCGTAGTGGAATTCTCTAATCCTCGATTGACAAATCCCCGTTCCTTGATAACTCTTTTCTTTATCAAAACCTTGTTGAAGATCCGCCGCGCTTCCGCACTCACAAATTTCCTCCGGTTAAACACTCCGGATTTAGAGGAATCTAAGAATTTGGAGGCCATTATGGTGAATGGAATGAATTCTAGTGAAGAAGGCGGACTTAGAGTGGTTTAAGAATGGGTTTTCACAAAGGAATTGGTGTTGAAACCGTCCGAATCGGCATTCAAAGTATAAATAACTCATCTTTATAACTTCCTCGCCGTCGGCGAGGACGTTTCTCGCCGTCGGCAGCTTAGTTATAAAAACTGCATTTCCGGTTCTCGCTGTCGGCGAGGACGTTTCTCGTCGTCGGCGAGCTCGATAAATAAACTGAATCTAATTTAGGCGCGAACCTCGCTGTCGGCGAGTATCGACCTCGCCGTCGGCGAGATTTCAAAATAATGTCCAATTTAGCTCTAAATCGAATAATTTCTTTTCTCATCATAATGGTTCGAATATGTGATGATTCTTAATAATAATTGAGTAGTAAAGTTTTAATAATATAAACTAACTATTAAGATACAATAAAAATAGATAACTAATATGGGTTGCCTCCCATAAAGCGCTTAGTTTAACGTCGTCAGCCCGACCTAATTTCAATTATTAATCAGGTCGACTAAGCATTAAAACCTCTTTATAGTTAGGTCTTATACCTTCGAAATATGGTTTTAATCTATGTCCATTAACTTTAAATTTATGTCCAGTTTTTGGATCTTCGATTTCTATAGTTCCGTATGAAAATATTTGAGTTATGGTGAAAGGTCCTAACCATCGAGACTTCAATTTTCCAGGAAATAATTTCAATCTAGTATTATATAGCAAAACTTTCTGGTTCAAAATTTCTCTGATTAATCTTCCGATCATGCCATAATTTCATCTTTTCTTTATAAATCTGATCATTATCATACGATTCATTTCTTAATTCTTCCAATTCATTTAATTGCAACAATCTTTTCTCACCAGCTTCCTTCATATTATAATTAAATTCTTTAATCGCCTAATATGCTTTATGTTCTAATTCAACTAGTAAGTGGCACGTTTTTCCATATATAAGTCCGTAAGGAGTCATTCCAATCGAGTTTTATAAGCGATCCTATAAGCCCATAATGCAGTTGTCTAATCTAATGGACCAATCTAACTCTATTTGGCTTTACTGCATTTTTCTAAAATACGTTTAATCTCACGATTAGATACTTGACTAATCCGCTAGTCCGTGGATGATAAGCGAGTGGATATCTTATGAGTAATATTATATTTTTCTACTAGTTTGTGAATGTATTTATTTCTAAAATGAGTTCCTCCGTCGGTGATAATCACTCTCGGCATTCCAAATCTAGTAAAAATATTTTTCATCGAAATTTTGAAACACTCTTAAGCATCACACCTAGGTAAAGCTTGTGCCTCAATCCATTTGGAAACATAATCGACAACTACTAATATATATGAGTTTCCAAACGAAGGAATAAAAGGTCCCATAAAATCTAATCCCCAAACATAAAAAATTTCAACTTCTAATATAAAGTTTAGAGGCATTTCGTTTCTTCTAGATATATTTCCTACTCTTTGGCATTTATCGCAAGTTTTAATATATCTATATACATCTCTAAATAGAGTAGGCCGATAAAATTCGGATTGTAGAATCTTATAAGCGATTTTATCGGTCCCAAAATGTCCTCCAAAATTAGAATCATGACATTTTTGAATAATTGGTTCAGTTTCTTCCTAAGGTACACATCTTCTAATAATTAAATTGCTTATATAAATATGGTTCATCCCAAAAATAAGTTTTCGTATCATGGATGAATTTTTTTCGTTGTTGCAAAAGTTAGCATAGGTGGTAAAATATTACTAACTATATAGTTTACTATATCAGCATACCATGGTATTTTCCACTCATTGATATTATATAGTTGTTCATCGGGAAAATCTGTCTATAATTTCATTTTCAATATCGGATAATTCATGATTTTCTAATCTTGATAAATGATCCGCAATTTGATTATCGGTTCCTTTCTTATTAACGATCTCAAAATCGAATTCTTGCATTAATAACATCCATCTAATTAATCTTGGTTCGGAATCTTTCTTTTGCATTAAATATTTGATAGCGAGAATGATCGGTATGCACGATACATTTTGTTCCAATCGGATAAGGTCTAAATTTATTAAAACCATATACTACCGCTAATAGTTCTCTTTACGTAATCGTATAATTTATTTCAACATCATTTAGAGTTTTACTAAGCATAGTATATAACTTTAAAAATCTTTTCATATCTTTGCCCAAGAACCGCTCCTACGACGATAATCACTAGCATCACACATAAGCTCAAATGGTTTCTCCAGGTTAGGTGAAACTATTATAGGTGTTGTAATTAATTTTTCTTTTAAGAGTTCAAAAGCATTCGGGCATTCGATTGTAAATTCAAATTTCTTATCCTTTTCGAGAAGTTGGCATAGAGGTTTAGTAATTTTTGAAAAATCTTTTATATAGAGTCCGTAGAATCCAAGCATGTCCAAGAAAACTTCTTACCCCTTTTACCGTAGTTGGAGGTGGTAATTTAGCTATAACTTGAATTTTTGCGAGGTCCACTTCCATGCCTTTTTCGAAATTTTATGCCCTAATACAATGCCCCCGCAACCATAAATTGACATTTCTCCCAATTTAGAACTAAATTTGTTTTCTCACATACTTCTAATACTTTTTCAAGATGAGTTAAGCATGTGTCAAATGATGTTCCAAATACGGAGAAATCATCCATAAATACTTTTATTCCATTGTCAATTAACTTACTAAATATAGACATCATACATCTCCGGAATGTTCTTGGTGCATTACATAATCCAAAAGGCATTCTTCGAAAAGCGAAAGTTCCATAAGGACTAGTAAATGTAGTTTTCTCTTGATCCTCAGGAGCAATTTGTATTTGATGATAACTGGTGTATCCATCTAGAAAACAAAAATACTTATGTCCAGTTAATCTATCTAACATCCGAGTCTAGAAATGGTAAAGGGAAGTGATCTTTCCTGGTGGCGGTATTTAATTTCCTATAATCAATACATATACGCCAACCAAGTAACTTGTCTTATAGGAATAAGATCGTTATTTTCATTAGCGGTGACGGTCACTCCTCCCTTCTTAGGAACACGATGAATTGGGCTTACCAAGCACTCGTCGGAAATAGGATATATAATACCATTATCTAACCATTTTAAAATTTCTTTCTTAACTACTTCTTTCATTATCGGGTTTAATCTCCTTTGAGGATCCGCTTTAGGTTTATGTTCATCATCTAAAATAATTCTATGCATACGGATTGAAGGACTAATTCCTTTAATATCTGCATAAAGTCCAACCAAAAGTTTTTATATATTTTTTTAAAGTTTCTAAACGTTTTTGTTCTTGAGATTCGTTTAATGCAGATGAAATAATAACCGGTAAAGTTGAAGAATTACCTAAATAAGCATATTTCAAATGATCGAGTAATATTTTTAGCTCAAGTTCGGGAGGTTTAATAATTGATGGAACTATATTCTTGTCGGTATTTTCGGTATTATCCAAAAATTCAAATCTTTCCCGAATAAAATCTAGTTCTTCATGATTATCTTCAATTAATTCAGTTTTTTCTTTTTCTAATTTATCCTCGTAATATTCCTTAAAATGTTCTTGTTGTAAATATTCAAGTATTTCTATCCGAAAACATTCATCATCTTTTTCTAGCGCAGGATATTTCATTGATTTTGCAATATTAAATGTAACTTTTTGGTCATTTACTCTCATAGTTAATTCTCCTTTCGAACATCAATCATAGCTTTTCCAAGTAGCTAAAAATGGTCTTCCTAAAATGATAGTAATTTCTTTATCTTCCTCCATATCTAAAACAATAAAATCTACTGGGAAGATAAATTTATCCACCTTTACTAACACATCTTCGATAACTCCTTAGGATAGGTAACCGATCGATCGACTAATTGAAGGGTTACTGAAGTAGGTGTAATTTTTCCTAATCCTAATCTCTTAAAAATTGATAGAGGCATTAGATTGATGCTTGCTCTGTAAGTCACACAAAGCTTTTCCATAAAATTTTTCTCCTATAGCGCATGGTATAGTGAAACTACCAGGATCTTTCAATTTTTCGAGAAGCTTCTTCGAATAATAGCACTACACTCTTCACTAAGTGCGACTTGTTTCATTATCGGTGAATTTTCTTTTCTTATTTAGAATATCTTTCATAAATTTTACATAATTTGGCATCCGATCTAAAGCTTCAACAAAAGGTATATTAATTGTTAATTTCTTTAATATTTCAAGGAATTTAGCAAATTGTTTATCTTTTTTATGTTGAGCTAGTCGTTGAGAAATGGTGGTGGAGGTTTTTCAACAGAAATTTTCATAGGTATTAAAGGATGTTCCAAGTTTGAATCTTGTTGAATTGTTTCCTTTTCAATTTCCACTTCCTTTTTTTGGCTTTCAAGTTCTTTTTGAATTTGAGGTTCTAATTCTTTTCCACTCCTTAGTTGTATTGCTTTAATTTGTTCTTTTCCTTGATCTTTAGGATTTATTTCCACATTACTAGGAAAAGTTCCGGGTATTCTATTATTTAGCGCAGATAGCAATATGTCCAAGTTGAGTTTCGATATTTTTAATAGATGTTCCTTGAATTTGTAATTGATTTCCTTGAATTTGTAGTTGATTTCCTTGATTTTGTAGATGATGACCCATATTCAAAATTAATTCATCTATGGATAATTTCTTATCCTTGAATTGAGGGTTATTGTTATTAAATCCGAAGTGGGTAATTAGGTTTATAGTTTGGATTTGCTTGATTAGGTTGATTCATCCATTGTTGATTAGATGTGTTATTCCAATTAAAATTTGGATGAGTTTTCCAACTGGGATTATAATAGTTTGAATAAGGGTTATTAGTTACTATTATTAATAGCATTTAAAGTTTCATAATTAGTTTGAGATTCTATGATTTGTCCGGATGAGTTTTCTTCAAAATAGGAGAGTATTTTATTTCAAAATGATCTAACTTCTTAGATATAGCGAGCAATTTGAGAAGCTAACATAGATATTGCATCGTTTTCATGAATGCCGGCTATCTTTTTAGGATTTACTCTTTCAGCGAGCCATTGGAAATTATTTGTTGCCATTTCTTCGATTAGTGCATAAGCTTCATCAAATGGTTTAGACATTAATGAACCTTCAGAAGCGAGCATCGATGATTGATCTTAAAGATCCTACTAATCCATTATAAAAGGTTTGAATAATCAGCCAATCGGTAGCGCATGATGTGGGCATTTCCTAAGAAGTTCCTTAAATCTCTCCCAAGCTTCATATATTGATTCCCCATCTAATCGACAAAAGAAGTTATATCATTTCTAAACTTAGCAGCTTTAGATGGTGGAAAATATTTGGATAGAAATTTTTGTGATAATTCTCCCCAAGTTTTAATAGATCCGAGTGCTTAACGAATTCAACCACATTTTAGCTTTATCCCTTAATGAAAAAGGAAAAAGTCTAAGTCTTATAACATCGTCAGATACTCCTTGATATTTAAAATTAGCACAAAGTTCTAGAAAACTAGCAAGATGTAAGTTAGGATCTTCAGTAGGTGAACCACTAAATTGATTGTTTTGTACCATTTGGATAATTGCAGGTTTAAGTTCAAATGAATTAGCGACTACATCGGGGTTTTGAATAGTTAAATGAATTTCATCCGATGTAGGGTTGGCATAATCTCTTAATGGTCTTTGTTGGTTCATATTTTGAATTTCGGGAATATTCGCCAATTCCGTTAAATTAATAATTTGTTTCTTTTGTTTTCTAATTCTTTTAATTGTACGCTCTAATTCGAAAATCGTAAGGTATTAAATTTTCGTTTCCAAATTTGCGCATACAATTTCAGAATAGATATTAATTTATTTATTATGATTATTTTAAAATAGTCCGTTACTTTAGTAAATTTTTCTTACTTTCCCCGGCAACGGCGCCAAAAACTTGACCCACAATTTTTTTTATTATGATATTTTTAATTTAATTGCAACGGCGCCAAAAACTTGACTCCGCTATTTATATGTATAGAATTGTAATTGTTTATGTTGTGGATGCTACGCAAGTATACGTATCGTATCAAGTAATACAGGGCTCTAGTGGAGTCCCGGTTATCGATCCCACGGGGAAAGAGAAAATTAAATAACAACTAATTTAAAATAATAATAATAATTTTTAAAATAGTATACGAAAATTTGGAATTCTAAATTTGAGCGCAATAAAGTAAACTAAGTATTTTAATTAGGTAACTTAACTAAGTAGAAAATTAATACGTATTGAAAGTGCAGGAAATTAAACTAATTGCTAAATAAGTCTTAACTATTCGGAAAAAGTATCTTTCCCTTGTTTAGAAATTTAAGTGATTAATGAATTTAAATAGATAATTTTAAGGTATTGTGACAAATAGGAGCATTCCTATTCTTTACCCTTTGGTCGAGTGTAAAGAATATTGACTAATCCTATGTTTGATTACCGAATCTGTGGCTAGGTCGGGAGGATACCGATCGCCACTTCGTAGCTCCCACGTTCCCTCGCCCGAGGGCTAACATCTACACTTCAGCTCTCGAAACAATAGGACCGAATCGAATATTTTAGTCCGTCACACTAAAATGCTCAATTCTACGCCCAATGATATTATTTCCCTATTTATTTGCACCCTCCTTCCAAGGCTTTTGAATTCCCCGAATATCGGATGTAATTTTTACTATAGTTGATAATCAACATATTTTAACAAATCAAATGGCCAGCTTGAAAGTAAATTAAGTTTTAAGTAAAAATTATCACAATTTATTAATATATATAAGTATCTACTATTTTAATTTCATCAAGTCACTTAATTTCATAAACGAGGAGAAAGACTAATAAACTACTCGGAATGCATGAGAACTAAACTAAGCATGGATTTCATTTAAAGTTAAAAACAATAAATACAAATACTTATCTCGATTTATCCCCAAACAGACTCCTCGTAGTTCCTTTGACTCTTCCTTCCAATACAGCACGACTCACTAATTACTCACTAAACTTATTAAAGATTCACTAAAGACACACTACTGCACACAAATTAACACACTTAGAACTCACAAAAGACTAAAAGATTGCACACAAAAGACTGATTTTCGGCCTCTATATATAGAGGTGAGCAAAAGTCCAAGAGGTGTGTAAGCATCTCTTCAAAAAGTGTCCAGGTTCAATGTATCTGTGCCATTTGAACTACCTCGCCGTCGGCGACGAACTACTACGCTGTCGGCGAGGCTTCTAGAAGATCTTCAAGCCGCTCTAGCTCGCCGTCGGTGGGCTCGGGCTCATCGTCGACGAGACGAGTTATAAATTCTTCAAAATTTTCTTCTTGTAACCTCGCCGTCGGCGAGCTCGATCTCGCCGTCGGCGACTCAGGACTAAATTGCATGATTTTGCTCCAAATTCGCTCCTTTTTATGATTTTTGCTTTTATCACCTAAATTATTCATTCCTGCAACAAAATAAAGAAAATACCCTTCTTTAAAGTGCAATTTCATCAAAAATAGGTATGAATTTCTTAATAAATTTTTCAGCGATAAATAGATAAATATAATATTATGTTGATTGTGTTTATTGTGTGTAGGTATGTGAAAATCTAATTATTTTGTTGTATTTTTTTTAAAGGTTAGTATCAAATTAGCATCGAAAAATTCCAACACTAATACCTATAATCATCCAATGATACAAGCTGACATTAAAACGACACAATAGCAACAAAATTGTTCGAATCTAATTAGCGTCGGATATGTCTGACACTAATTAGCATCGGCCTTATTCGACACTAATAAGAGACAGACTATTTCGAAGCTATTTCATCTTTACGCCATCCATTTCGATGGTATTTTTTAGCGACGACTGCTTTTGATGCTAATTTGGACGTAGATTAAAATATGACACTAATGTTGACTCCAAAATAAATTAGCAATGCCCATTTTAACGTCAGGAAAAAAACACTATTTCCACGCTAATCTGAATTAGTGTCAAAGAACGACCCTATTAGTGCCTGAAATGTCTGACGCTATTAGGCCTTTCTCTAGTAGTGCAACCTCAAGATTCAATATTAGCATTACAGTTTCTATAGATTGAAACCAAAGCCAATACCATTCCCTCTCTTTTGATTGAATTGAATTTAAGCTTGGTCAGGAAGTCATCCGGAGTGAAGTTGACTTGATCACAACTAGGTCATTAAGAACTAGGGAGTAAACTAAGTAAACCCTTAAGACATAAGACACTACTAGGTCATCCTTAATACCCTTAAACCCTAAGCATCTAAAACTCTACCTAAGGCCTTAGGACAAATCCTATGAGCCTTTGGACCCTTGAAATCTAAGATATTGAGTTACTACAATATATTTTTTCTTGAGATCTTTAACCCATATCTTGTTACTCTTCATTGATGTATTTGATAATTTTTTTCTATGTTGACCTTATCTATTAAGCAGAAGTGTAAATAATTATTGATGAGATAATAAATGCCCATAAAAATAAGTTTAAATAATATTCAAATAAATGAAATAATTTAAAAAAAATGATTTGCATTTCCACAAAAAAATGAAAAAAATCACCGTAATAAAAGAACTATGTGAAGTTAAGGGAATGAAGATGTCATTTACACAATGTGATATCTTTTATTTGATTACACGCTATTGCAGATACATAGATCTAACATTCTAATGGAGATGCATAATTTTGAACATTTCAAGTAGAATAACAAAAAATAGTTGAGGTTATTGATATTATTATAATAATGTCACCAAATCCTATCTATTCTTGTATACATGAAGATGTGCTAAGGAAAAACTAGATTGCATTTGTTGTTTCAACTTTAAAGAAATATATGATTAATATCATAATTATATAATCATCTCACCAGAAATAGAATAAGTACTATTAATATTATAAAAATATTAATTGATACATATAGTTTGGGTATTCTATCTCTAATTATCCTTTAATGAGCTATATATGCTACAAACCATTTTGGTATAATAGCTTTTTCAATCACTTTAATGGACCACCATAATAGTTAACTTTTTGATTGAGTTTATGGTAGTTAATATTTATTCAATTTATGATATAATATCTGGTCAATCCTTATTATCCAATTTTAAAATTTTTGCATGTTTTCCTCACTTATAAATCAAAGTTTTTATATTTGATAACATTAGAGAAATAAGGGAATATCAATTATTAGCTTCCAGAGGCTACCATGAATAAATCTAATAGAAATATATCACTACTAAAACAATCCGAAGGAATTAAGCTCCCTCTATGATTTCTATTTTACAAGAATATAATATTTGTCTCCCAAAGGTAATTAAACTCTTAACTTTTTAAAGTGAGTTTTCATTTAAACTATAATGTATTTCATAGATATCAATAAAACTTTACTTTTATTCATAATATTATTTTTTATATTTTGACCTTTTAGAACATACACCTAGCCAAATAGATTTTGCACACCTACAATTGTAGAAGGAAATAAATTATAGCTATATCTATAAATTCTTGGAATAATATAAAAGAATAGATGGAGATACCCATCACATGAATAAATTATCCAATATAATCATTCAATACAAGAGTATCTTCAAAATAAATATAAATAATACATATTAATCTATAAGAACAAATAAATAAAAAAATTTACTTGTCTCGTGGATGCTCCAACATCTCCTCATCCTCCTCCATGATATGCTACTTATCAAGCCAATGTGTCTCATATTGCAACTGCACAATCCTCTCTGCCATCGTAGCCTAAAGCCCCCTTCCACTCTTGCCTCCATCCGCTCCTCAATCCTTGACTTTAGCCTTGACATCATTGATGTGTCTCAAATGTTCATGATATTTTTATTTTATTTTTATATTATTTATGTTATTTTTATATTTTTCTAAGATAGTTGTGATTGTATATGTGGTTTATAGGTGATTAGACAACTTATGGAGCAAAAAGACTCAAAATGGGCTGAACTCACAAACAGGCGCCAGTTTTGGGCAATCAGGTGCTAGTCCTGGGCTTCTAATCTCCTAGAACGAGAGAACCATGCGCCTATGTGCCCATTTGTAACTCTCAGGCACCCAGAAACAGAGGCACATGGGCCAAGCACCAGTTCTGGTTGTTAAGGTGCCGATATGTGTGAGATTAGGAATAAACATCTCAAATTATATTGTTTCACGAAGGGAAGGATAAATTTGTATCAACTGAACCATTTGGGTTATCTAGTGTGATAGCTCGAACTCTCACCCATCAAGGTATTGTCCTCTTTGGCCTAGTGGTCTCAAAGGTTTTGCCATGTTGGTGTAACTTCAAAAAGGTGGCTCATCCTAGGAGTGCTCCCATGTGAGCACGCTTAATTTTGGAGTTTTTATCAAAATTCCACCTTGCCACAAATTTCTACTTCAATCTGCTTAAGGGGTTTCATAACCTCCCTCACTTAAGTAAGTAGCATCCTTGTCAGTACTCTATACCCATGATCATCCACTAATAGATAAGACTTTAGAGGTGGCCCCTAAAGGTTCAATGATGGATCCCACCATGTAGCACTTTAATCCATCCAAGGTTCAAGAGGTGGATCTAATAGCGTAGCACTTTACTTTTAATGACACTTATTTTTAAACATTTAGTTGTTGTTATGCTCTGATATCATTCGTAACAACCCAAACTCTCACCCATCAAGATATTGTTCTCTTTGATCTAATGGCCTCACGATTTTGCCTCGTTGGTGTAACTTCTCAAGAGATCGGGCAGTCTTTGAGTGCTCTCATGCCAACATGTTTAACTTTGGAGTTTCAATCAAAATTCTATGGTCACATCAAAGGGCCTCAATGTTTAAGAGTTTGGCTTTGATTTGCTTAAGGGGTTTCACATCTAATGTTAACTACAATGTTCTAAAACTTGTCTAAGTGTGGAGAGATCCTTGTGAGGAGAGTAAGGATTTTGTGTGTAAATTACTCGTGTAATATGGTGGAACTTCTGAATGAGAAAATAAGTGTAGTGAAGCATTTCCTTAGTGATTTCTATCAGTGTCTCATTCCTAACTCATTGTATTTTGATTTATTTTGATGAATAAAGTGTTTACTTTGTTGTTTCAATGTTTGAGTCGTGAGTAGATTAATCTTTCCCTTTAGATTGGTAATTTAAGAATACTATGTTTAACTAATATATTATGATTTAACTGGAATTTTGTAGTGTGTGATGTTTTAACCTCTACTTCTCATTTACTATTAATCTGAGCAATTGATCATTAAATATATGCTATGATATGGTTGTAAACCTGTAGAAAATTAGGTAAAGTCACATTTATTTATGAAACTGTAGTTATCGCTTCTAGATTAGTGCAATCATAACAGGAAATGTGGAATTATGGAATGATAGGGGATCCTATGAACAGAAACCCGTTCGATTGTCCACTAGCTTATGAAAGGGCATGGTGTATAAAAAAATGATGACAAATGTTGCCACTAAAACATTTGATCAAGCATAGATATCCGTGCAATAATTAAATTAAAAATTTGGAGTTATTTTTAGAAACATTCAAGCTACAAACTAAGCAAATTTATTGTTGAATTGAGTGCTTATATAAGACAAAACTATTTACACCAAAAGTGGCTCTATTTCAATTCAAATGAGGCTCCAATCAATCACTTGAAGTGTGAGTAGAAATTTCAATATTTTAATTAAAAAATCAAATGATCTAAACAAAAGAAATCAGACTAGTCTAAGACACATGAATGCTGAAAGAACAATTTGTAGTCGAGAGTATAAATAGTCCGTCCAATCTAGAGAGAGAGAGAGGAAAGAGAGATGAGCAGCACATTGCTTGGCGCGGGAAGCTCTACGTTGCCGTTCTTCTTCCAAACCGCTAACTTCACGAGCTTCAGATCGAATTTCCTCATCAACCCTAATCGCATGAGGCCAAGATGCAAAGTTCGCAAGAAAGATTCTGCTGGAATCGGAGGTGACGCCAGTGAGGCGAGAATCTCGGATGAAGTGGAGCAGGAGGATTGGGTCTCATCGCCATCAGCTTCCCCGTACCAGATTCTTGGCATCGATCCCGCATGCTGCTCCCCAGCCCGGCTCAAAGCTGCTTTTCGTGCTCGGGTAGACGCTGAAGCTCCATCCATTTGCAACCCTACTTCTGAAGTTTAATGCGCTAGTTTTTTTAATTGGTTTATGTTTGGCCTTGCTTAGTTTCTCTTCTCAACGGAAAGTTAATTGGATAATGCACTAGCACTGTTTCATAGCTTTGGAAAAGTCATGATCTGAGGAAGACGGTATTTGGGCGAGACAGATAGGTTTCAACTCTCAAGGCTGACTGTTTAAGTTAGGTAGTATGTACTGTGACTAATTTGGGATTTTAATTAAACTTGTTACATTCAATCACAGAGAAAAGAGGGAGTAGATTTAGTTTTAAGCTTTCTGTTAGTGATTCATGAACCGAGTCTTTAGAACTTCTTATTATTGTCTAACTTTGTCCTTTTTCCCTTGTTATTTGGAATTAAGATTGGGATTAGGTTAGAAGCCGTTAAGAGAGTAGACTATTGACCTTTTCGATTGTCCTTATCTTTGCCCGAGGTATTTTTCTGGGAGAAATTTATATAAGTTTCTCTGGTTGACTTCTTGTTTTTGGGCGTGTTATTTTGAAGCAATGTAAATTACTCGTTTTGGGACTTTATGTCTGCTCCTTAGTCATATCATTTTTCCTCTAAGAGTTTTCTTCAAATGCAGCCTTACAATATCTATTATACCTTAAATTATTTCTTTGTTAATCTGAATTTTGAAAGTTTTGATGTGTTTACTTGCCATTGAATTTATAAAAAAAATTTTGTACATTTGAATATGTGTACTTAATGTCTAACAACATTTTCTAAACATTTGAATATGGATATGATTACTGAATATGTGGATCTGATTATTGGAATTAGTGGGTGATTTTGATAAAATGAATATGTTCTAAACAAACGACTTCAGTTTCTAAAAGTCTAAAAGTGTGATATGAAAATTAGATCAAGTAAATATTCAATCAAAGTTCTACGATCATGATTTGGTCATCAAATCATGAAAAGATTAAAGTGATCATGCTTGTTAAATTTTCAAGGATATCTTGATTGAGATTGCAAGTGGAGTTAATTTCCAAATCATAATTTTAAGATTGAATAGGATATCTCCAGGAGTTAGTTGATTAAGACATTATTAATGAAGGTTGGATGATCAAGATTGGGAGGCGAGAAGTTTGTGCCATTGCTTCAAAATCTAGATTGAAGAAGGTTTAGAATGTATTTTGAATAATCTTGGTAGAGCTTTTCTTCATGGAAATTTAAATTTTAACTGCAATAAAGCTCGTTCTAATTGTTTTTTGAATTTGAACTTATCTTGTTTGTCATTTTAATATGGGGTATTTATGTTATGAAATTTGTTTAGGAATTATACTGAGGAGTCAATTTATCATAGATACATTTTTTTTTAAAGTGATTAATTTCTATAAATGCCTATTTATAGGATTGATTCATTCTATGAAAGTCAATTCTATGTCTCAAAAAATCTTCTCTCTTTTCCACTCCCACTCCTCTTGTTGATGTGGCCTGTACAATAGCTCTAAAACTCACTGCTTACTCCCTCTACCAATGTCTCCATCTATTGTACAATCATTGGTTCCTCTTGAGTGATTTTTGCCGTTGCCACATATTGCATCTAGGCGGTGATAGTGACCTAAGTACACGGGGAACACCGATTCAATTGTTGTTTTACCACCTAACAGAGTAAACATAGCAAGGGCATATTGCTTCCAGACAACCTTTAGTGATCATTCGCTTATCCATTGTTATGAACACTGCATTCAACATCCACATTGAGCTGATGACAACATGTATCATGAAGATGCTTTCTGCTATATATGAAAGCCCTCCGTAGTGAATAAGGCGATTCTTTAATTTTAGGATGATAGAAGGAGCTTCCATCACCGATCACATTAACAAGTTTAACTCAATTATGCGACTGTTAAACTCTGTCAACATCAAGTTTGATGATGAGATTCATGCATTGGGCCTGCTTTTATATTTGCTTGATAGCTGGGATGACATTGTAATGGCTGTCAGTTGTGTTTATATATCATCCAAGATGTTGCTTAATGATATTAGAGATATTATCTTTAGTGAGAATATCATGCGATACAAAAAGGTAAAAGTAGGTCAGCTTTTATTTAAAATATTGACAATAGAAGTATTTCTTTAAAATATTAGCAGCTATAAATGGATAGGTAGGTTAAAATCTCATGGCAAAAACCATCAATTATTCACAATAAAAGCAAATCTCGAGATCACCCAAGTGCATGTCAATTTTGTGGCAAGCTTGGCCACATATTGAAAGAATACAAAAAAGGAGACATGAATACAGCTAGAAGTCAAAAGAAGAGGCAATGAATGTCGCTATGAAAGAAATTCAGGATACGTTGTACTTAGTACATTTAATAGAGATAAATATTAGACTCAGATGCGTCTTTTAATTTTTCCTCTAATAAAGATCAAATAACAAACTATTAAACAAGTACTTATGGAAACATATTTTCTTGCTGATGGTGAGCCCTTAAATTTTGTATGTATTGGAGATGTGATAATCAAGGTAGTTAGTAGCAATACTTGAGAGTAGAACAAAGTTAGTAATATCCCTAATTAGAGGAGAATTTGTATCTTTATCTAATAGCTAGCTGTATAGGAATGTTATGCTGCTTTCAATAATGATACTTGAAAATTGATAAAAGATGTGTAGGGTATTACATAAGTTAATAAGATAGACACTCTTTAGACCACTATTAAAATGAGAACAATATTAGCAACTACTGATACGGAGATAAATTCAAATTTATGATATCAATGGCTATACTCTATGAGTGAGAAAGGTCTACAAATTCTTCACTTTGAAGATAACATTCCAATTTTAGAATCCATTGAATCCACCTTATGTAAAAATTGTATTCCATGTAATTAAAAAAGAGCTAATTTCTTAAAGATCGGTTGAGAGCTTAGACCTAAAAGATGTAGCTAGTACACATGGATATATGAGAGTTATCTCTCATTGCTTTCTTAGGAGGATTCATATAGTACGTTACCTTCATTGAAGATTGTATAAAGAATAGTTGTGTTTATTTTATTAAAAGTAAATTTAATGTGGTTACCACTTGTATCAAGCATAATAGTTTGGAGAGAAATAAAACTAGAGATAAAATTAAGCATCTAATAATGGAGAGTATGGATTTATAGAATTAAATATCATTGCATTATTCATGGGATTTATATGGAGAGAATGGTCCTAAGAACTCCACAATAAAATTTCGTAGCTAAATGGATGAATAGAACTCTCAATGAACATGCCAGGAGCATGAGATTTCATGCAGATCTTTTAAAGGCTTTCTAAGCAAATGCGACAAACACGATAGTATACTTGATCAATTAAGTGGCATCATTTATACTCAATTTTGGCATTTTTTGAAGAATCCTAGATAAGAAATGTGGTATGTTTATCACATTTGAAGGTTTTCGATTGTCTATCATATATTTATGTAGATTAAATTAGCAGTGATAAACTTGATCCGAAACTAAAGAGATGCTCAATTATTGGGATAGTGAAGATGATAAAATTTTTCAAAGTAGAAATATTATTTTTCAATGAGTATATTTTATATAGAAATAAGCACTATTGTAAAAGATACCACTACTCTAGAGCAAGTGGAATTAGGGAAGGCAAATATCCAAGAGCAAAGATAGGAAACACCTCATGAAACTCATGAGCAATGCAAGCCCAATTCACCAGTGACCTAAGTTAGAAGGGCACAAAAATTCACAAACTGATTAACCATTATTCTCACTCACTTTAGTAGTTATTGCTTATAGAAGTAGGAGAACCTGAGTGTTGCAATGGAGTTATATAATTAAAAGATTATAAAAATAAAATCTAAACATCAACCAAGCTGCGTGACACAAAAAACATTGCAATGCAAATAGACGTCGAAGTGAAGGAATAACATGCAAGAACCAAAAGGTCTAAGGTAAGGCTTGCAAAAAGAAGGTATAGACTTTATAAAGAAATTCTCTTTTGCGGTTAAACTAGTGTCTATTTCTCTAATATTATGCATTACAATAATAGAAGTTTTGTCTTAAACAAATGAACGTAAAAATGGTTTTCTTTTATGTTGATTTGGAGGAAGATATTTATTTGATACAACTAGAAAGCCTTCTTGAACTTGAAAAACAAAGTCTTATCTATACAGTAAATAGTCTTTTTGACTTGAAACAAACACCACATCAATGATACCAAAATTTAAATATTTTAATGCATAAGATTGGATTTTGTAAATAAAATGCTGACCACAGTAGCTATGTTAAAGGAGCAAAAAAAGATTATATTATCTTGTTAGTATGTTTGAATGACATGGTGATTGTTGTTGTTTTAGAACTTTAATGATTTGATAAAACAAATGTCGGTAGAGTTTGACATAAGGATTTGGGAGAAACAAAAAGGTTTTTTGGATTAGAATAGATTTTGATGAGATCTCATGTACACCAACTCTTTTACAATCACTGTGTATTGAAAAGGTATTATGCATGTAAATATAGCAAATGCAAATACTATAACTTTGCTACTTGGTAGTCATTTTGAGATTATCTAAAAAAGTGTCAAGTCCGAAGAAGAATATTGGGAGATTGTGAAATGTTTATTACACTATCTAAAATGTTTGATCAACTTTTATTTGAAGTTTAAAAGAAAGATTTAAAAAAGCAGGGTTATATCAGATTATGAGGAGTCCTGGATACAAGAAGTATCATTGGCCATATTTACACCTAGGGTTATGGCCTCTAGTACGGTCATGTGTCACTTCATATGATAGTTGTAACATTAACCACTGAAGCTGTGCATGTTGCATTCACTAAAGTCAACAAAGAAATAATTTAGCTAAAAGGTTTTCTAGAGGAATTAAATCCATCTCAAATATATTTTACTATTTTTCATGGCATTCAAAGTGCTATTCACTTATAAAAATGTTATTTTTTATTCCTAAAAAAAGTACATACAACTTAGCCGAAGAATATATTGAACCTTTCAAAATATGAGTCTTCTTTCTTTAAAAGAAAGAGGGATAAAAAGATGAGGACTCTTACAAAGCAAATGCTTTGGCAAGTTCTACAACCACTCTTGGACACTTGGTAGTCCCAAAAAGAAGTGTTGGAAGCTACACTTTAAACTCTTCTTTAAAAAATAGAAGAAAGATGGAAGGAAAAAAAAAAAGGACTACTAGAGTGGCGAACATCACTTTGTAATTTTTGTGACGCAAACTTGTATGATAATGTTAAGGATATGCTGAACTTAATTTGGCTTATTGTCTACTTGAGGAGAAGCTAAAAGCAGTGCGAGAACTTACCATCTACAAGAAGGAATACTCAATTGAAATAGCCTTAATTTGATTCATATGTCATCAGGGTTCCTCTGAAAAAGAAATCCTATAACCTTTTCTAATTTTTCTAGCCTATTATGGGCTTACACAATAACATTACTAGATTTGATATAGATTGTAGTTTTAGATTTGTAAATCTGATTATTGTTAATTACGAAACTAATTATTGAAAATATGAATCTCGTTACTCAAGCAGTGTTCATCTAAGAGTTCTTGCCTTTCCAGTGATGCTAGACTTTAAACTCCACTTATATAATAATTTTGCTTTCATCAATCTTTTGATTTCTGAAGATTTTTTGAATTTCTGAGGTTTTAAAATCGCCTTCATCTTGGGAAATAACAGGAGATGATTTATTCTATTTTCTATGAATGCTCCTCTAATCATGTCCAATTATGCAGTGCATAATGTCAGCATCACACTAAGAATAAGTTCTTAAAGATCATCTTTGTTTCTTGATGGAGACTGATTAGTTTAGAGTGATATCAGAGGAGGAAGCCTAAATCACAAAAGAAACACAATATTATTACTGAATTGAAAGAGCTTACAAACAGGATACTTGGAAAGCAGGAAATACCGACAATCATAAAAAACATAACAACAAAAGATATCCGCGGGAGACGATGAGGACGAAGACTGCGAGGTGGTTGTATGAGAGGGATGCGGGACCAGCAACAGCAGGAGCGGGCTGCGATGGTCTGAGGAGTGCTGGACAGCTGCGGGGAAGAGCAGGAGGGCTATGATGGGTGGGAGGAGTGTTCTAAAGCTGCAAGGGAAGAGTAGGAGGGTTGCGGTGGTTGGAGGAGTGTTGGACAGCTACGGGGGAAGAGCAGGAGGGGCTGCGGTGGCTGGATGAGGGCAGGCCGATGATTGGCAGCAGTATGGAAAGAGCGGCGGTGGTTGGAATGATGGAACGACAGCAAGAAAACAGATCTATGTTAAGATAAATGCCTCCTCAGGGTTGAGCTACAGCCGGAGCACCACTTGGCCCACCTAGAATGAGGGATAACCAGAGCACTTTCTCATTATTGAATACCATCCTCAAAGGGAAAAACAGGATGCCGGTGGCTGTCCAAACAGAACGCTGAATTCTTAAGCAACAAAAGACCTCTTACCCTATGCAAAACAACCCCTATATATAAGAGGGATTATAACTAATATTAGGCAATGTTTTTAATTAAGAAATAGAATATCATAGAAAAAGATTAATAATAGGCAGTGTTTTAAAATAAGGAAGAGAATAAAAATAATAAGAATTCATAATTTAGGCAATGTGTATGACAACTATAATTCAGAACAGACAAAGTCTAATAAAAATAATAGAAATTCAGAATCAACAAGTGCTAGGAAGGAAAGATGGGGAAAGAAAAGAGGGAATAGGAGGAAATGAAAGGAGGGAATGGAAGAAGGGGAAAGGGAGGTGGCAGCTTTCCCCTCCTTGAGGACCGGTCGGTTCTGAAGCCCTGTGTTATAGAGTCTTGCTTATTTGGAAATTTAGTGGTGAAAGTGAATAGATTGATGTATTAATTTTTTGCAGCCATCAGAAATTCTCATGGATGTTCATAGGAGACAACTGTCATAGGCAATGGCATAGCCAGGATCCAATTTTAGAGTGAGCAAAACTCTAGTAAATAAGTACATAAATTTTAGTGGCTAAATTGTAATAGAATTTTTACTTGAGTTCAAACTAAGGTAGATATGGAGAATACACATTGTTAGATGATTTGTAAATGCGTGGAAAATTAAATTCTCATTCAAATTATATACTTAAAGTACAAATTAAAGTATACTTAATTACAAAAAAGCAATACACAACCTATTGCAAAAATAATAGTAATTTTTTGAATTTTTTAAGTGTACCTCTAGTTATTTATGAAACTTCTTACACTATATTTAGCAAGATCAAGCATTAAACTAAAAAAATAAATAAATAAAACAAGGGTCATGCAATTGTCAAATTTGCAGGAGAAATTCTTATTCTAAATATTTACATAGCCATTTTGCAATAATTATATTTGACTACAAACCCTCATGTTAATGTTGCTCTAAAATTGGCATGGTCTTTAGTATGAGCTTCTTGAACTTTGAAGTTAAACGATACTAAGAACTGATCCCGAAGATGAATTTTCCGCTATGCTGTTTGTGGAAATTTGTGAAGATCCTGAAGGAAATATGAGAAGATCCGGGAGGATTTGATTAGGACAACTTTGGAAACTCTTGATTAGTTTATTCCTTTCTATTCTATGTTTGTTTTCAGAATTATTTATTTTCCTCTTTTATGTTAGATATACTTGATAATTTTGTAAATGATGAGGGATTGTTTTCCCTATATATATGTACCCTACATATGAATGATAAAAAAGAAGAGAATTATTCCTCTCCAAATCTATTTTATGCATGGTATCAGAGTTTGGAACAAGCCCTAGCTTCCTCCTGCCGCCGGAACCCTCCAACAGTCACCAGAATCACCTTTGTCGACTTGCAGGCCCACATCTTATCTTTCGTGCAGTCAGCTCTCCCTGTTGGAATCTCCCTGCTATAAGCTTCCTTCCAGATGCTTCTCCCTGCAAGCTGCTCCTCCCTATCCATGCAGGCCTGGCAGCTGGAATCTCCCTACCGAAACTCTTCCATGCAGGCTCTTCCTCGGTTCTTCCTTACTACTTTCCTGGCAGGCATCCCTGCCATATCTTTCCCTATAGCTGCACCCTGCAGGCATTCCACTATTTTGATAGGAAACAAAACAGGCTGATAAAGTATTTGACTGCATTTTGATATGTTTGAGACACATGTTAAACTTTCCACATGATGCTATGATGTTTAAACCCATTATCGAGAAGAGAACCAACAAATTTCTAATAGGGATAACTCATGAATTGGATGAGGTCAGAGGGAGGATCATGGGAATAAAATCTCTTTCCTCTACTAATGAAGCCTTTGTTGAAGTTAGGAGAGAAGAGAGTTTAAAGTAGCTAATGCTGACTAGTAATGGAGGTTCATCGAGTACTGAAAGCTTGGCCCTGTAACACTCATAATTCCTCCCTTAACTCGAAGCACAAGAGTCGTCCTACATGTGACTATTACAAGAAGATTGGGTTTATCAAGGGAAAATGTTGAAAACATTATAAAAAGCCTGGAGATTGGAAATCTCGGCTGTAAATAAAATATCAATAGAAAAAAGCTAATGCTGCTACCATATACGAATGGTCGGTTGAACTATTCACTAAGGAACAGTTTGAAGCATTGAAAAAATATCTTCAAGATAATGTGAGCAGCACATCAATCTTGTGACACACTAAGATAATATATTCTTTTTCCATCTTGCCAGTAATGGGAGATTTGAATTTGGATCATAGATTTAGGAGCCTATGGTCATATGATCGGAGACATCAATGTTCTAGTTAACTATCAAGGATTTCTACATCTAGATCAAGAAGACTTGCAGATGGATCACACAAATATTTTTTGGGAAATGGATGTGTAGCTCTCTGAAGGTTACTTTTTCCTCGGTTTTATATGTTTCACAGTTGGACAACAATTTGATTTCAATAAGTTTGCTCATGATATGAAATATATAAATTAATTCCTTACAAAGCCTTGTGAACTTCAGGTAGTGAAGTCGGGAAATGTGATTGACAGTGTTGAAATGCATTAAAACTTTTATATGCTCAAAGAAAATCTCTCTTTAAACACATAAATGATCCGATCTCCATTTTCTTTTGGGTTCATGTTTTTCGAAAATTAGATCTTGTTATGGCATTGTCACTTGGATCATTCTAATTTCAATTATGTTGCTAAGTTGTATCCTCATTTATTTATCAATAAAAAACTTTGTTTATATCAATATAAGAATTTTCAACTTGTCAAACACGCTAGAAATAGTTATGTACCTCCTTATAAGCTTATATATGATAAGACGTGTCATTTACCTGTGGAATTAGAACACACAACTTTTTGGGTTGTGAAGGATTCAATTATAATTTAAAAGGGTCGGCGGAAAAGCGATTACTACATTTAAATGAGTTGGAAGAAATTAGGGTAGAAGCCTATGAAAATGTGAAAGATCTATAAGGAGTAAATGAAGAAATGAAATGATCAGAAGTTTTTCAGAAAAAATTTTGAGACTAGGCAAGAAGTTTTATTGCATAACTCCCAACATCAAACTTTTATCCCTCTAAGTGGGGTCGACTATATGTATCCTTTTTCTTCATTGCGTCCTGTTGATATATTTTCATTTAATTCTAAGAAATTAAAATTATTTTTTATACAATAAATTAATATTATTTTTTATACAATATTTTCATTTAATTCTAGATCTACTTTTGTCTTTCTTAATGTAAGTTGAATCTAAAACATCTACTCTCCTAACTGGACCATCAGATGGTCGTTGTTTAATATGACCAACCCATCTAAGAGGACTCTATCTAATTTTGCTTGCCATTGGAGCTACACCAACCATATCACGAATGTATTCATTTCGCAATTTGTCTCTTAAGTGTAAAGCCACTCATCCATCGAAGCATTCTCATCTTAGTAACACTTAACTTAATTTTATGTTTCTTTTTTAAAAGCCAACATTCTGCGCCTTAAAGCATTGCAGGTCTCACCACCATTTTATAAAATTTTCCTTCAGTCTAAGCGGTACTTTTCTATCACACAATAGGCCTGATGCATCCCTCTACTTCAACCAACCAACTTGAATTCTACTAATAACATTCTCATTTATTTCCCCATCACTTTGAACAATAGACCCAAGCTATCTAAAACATTCACACCTTTTAATAATATGATCACCCATAGTTACAACTTTGTCACTAGAGCTACTACTACTAAAATTATATTCCATGTATTCAATTTTAGTTCTACTCAAACGAAGGCCTTTAGACTCTAAAGTAGACATCATAATTCAAGTTTTTTTTATGCTCTTTCTCTAGTCTTATCCACACGACGGATATCATATGCGAAAAGCTGCACCAAGGTACATCATTCTGTAAATGTCTAGTAGGAGCATCCATAACTAAAGCAAGATGATATGGGTTTAAAGCCAATCCCCGATGTAATCTAACTGAAATAGGAAAATATTTGGTCATTCCTCCTTCCGTTTGAACACAAGTAACATTTCTAGTATACATATTTTTAATGACTTAAATATAACTCATATCAACACTTTTATTCTCTATAACTCTCCATAGGATATCTCTTGGAACCTTATCAAACTTTTTCTAAACTAATAAAAATCATATGTAGATCCTCCTTATTCTCTTTATACTTCTCCATCAAATCTCTCAATAAATGTATAGCTTCCATAGTAAACCTGCCCAGCATAAATAAAAATTGATTATGGGAAATCTTTGTAGACTTATGTTTAATTACTCTCCCATAATATCGAAGTTTGACACATCAACTTAATTCCTCTATAATTTGCATACTCTTGTGCATGCCCTTTATTTTTAAAAATAGGGACCAAAATACTTTTATTTCACTCCTCAGGCATTTTCTTAGTTTTTAAAATAATCTTAAAGAGTTTACTAAGCCAGGAACACTTCAATTGGGATATCATCAGGTCCTATAGACTACACATTGGGTTTTCTTTAAAGCTTCCTCAACTTCTTTTCTACTAATGCGATGGCGAAAATGAAAAATTTTATTATTAGTAGTAATTTTAAGATTATTAAGTTTGATCGTATTTTTAGTAACTTCATTAAAAAGTTTATCAAAATAACTCACCCACCTATGTTGAATATCTTTTCCTGAGAAAAACTTTTTTTTTATTTTCATATTTATTACATTTTACTTGAGTTAAATCTTTACTTTTCTTTTCTCTTTGTTTGATTAGTTTATACATATATTTTCCACCCTATTTAGTATTTAATCTATTATAAAGATTGTTAAAAATAGAATTTTTAACGTCACAGATTGTTATGTTAAACTCTTTATGGGCCATTTAATTTTTTCTTATTCTCTAAGCTTTACCAATTTTCATAACATAATTTTTTATATTTTATCTTTTCTTATATATATTATTCCATCACAAACTAATTTTATTTATAGAAATTTCTCCTTTTGATTCTCCAAATACATCTTTTATTACTTTTCTAATAGTGTTTGTTACTTTAACCCACATAGAATTTACTTCTTCATTAACATCCCAAATCTTGAAATCTTGAAGTTTACTTATAAAAATATTTTTATTTGTCTTTTAAGTGCCCCCATCAAATTCAATGACAATATGTCTAGTATTTTTTATTTTATAACTCTTCATCTTAAAATTCAGAACTATTAATCAATGTTGACTACTTAAATTCTCAATTGAAATGACTTTACGATCTTTACATTGTCAAGGATCTCTTTTTCACATAAAAAAATAATCAATTTTTGTTTTATTAAATTCATTCTTATAAGTAATAATTTGTTCATCTCGTTTCTTGAATAAAGTATTAGCAATAACAAAATCATACGCTAAAGCAAAATCTAATATAATTCTATATTCTTCATTAATCACTCAAAAAATATAGCCAACATGAATATTTCTAAAATCTTTTACCACTTTAGCGGCATCTCCATTTAAATCTCCTCCAATAAAAACTCTTTCTTCAAAAGGTATTATTTGTATTAATTCTCCTAGGTCATTCTAGAAATTTTCTTTAGAACCTGTATCTAAACGTACTTGAGGAGCATAAACACTTACAATATTAAAAATCTTAGTATCAATAACAATCTTAAGGGTTATAATTTTATCTCTAATTCTATTAATTTTTAAAACATGATCTTTCAAACTCTTATTTATAATTATACCTACATCATTTCCAGTGCGCTTCTTACCTGAATACCAAACATTAAAACCTAAGGTATCAATTTCCCTAGCCTTTTCACCAAACCTTCTTGTATTTGAATACTTAAGATATTTATTTTTCTATGAATCATAGTATCAACTAATTTAATTAACCTGTAAGAGTAGCTATATTCCAAGTCTTTATTCTAATATTTATTTCATGGACTAATTTCTTTACCCACATCCGTCTGTAATGTAAGAACTCTTGCTTATTTGATACTACACCCGGGTGCCGGTGTAGCAGCCCTTGCACACTTTTCACTATATTCAGGTTATATAGCGCTTCGCTTCCAGGGGACGCCTTATCATTTACATGATGATCAAAAGGATTCATGTCATGATATTTCGATAAATTTTACGCTGGTTATCGACTACATAACACAACCTTCACTTTTCACATCCAGGGCTTGAGACCTGGCAGACAGTATTATTGTATAACTCCCGATTAAAATTATTTTCCAGAAAACTTAAGTCCAAGTAGTTGGGTACATTTACTGTAATTAAGGTCTACCTTTTTGGTACTATTAATATCGAGGATAAAAAGAGTAGAAGGGTGTTTTAAGTGAATAGTCAGGGACTCAAATTATATCTAGGGGGAGATAGGATCTGCCATAGAGAGACTTGAATTTTGGATCATCTCAATTAATAAATTTGGCATTGCCTGGCTGAGTACATTAAACCAAGCGCTTCTTGGGAGATAACCCAAGTGTATCTACGTGTTTGTTGTGTTTTCATTATTAGTGATTGCACTTTTGTGTTGATTTGTTGTATGATTTATTGATTTGATTGTAGCTTTGAATGTCAGAAAGGTCATGTATCTGATCTATTAAACTGGTGAAAATCTGGGTTGGGGGCCTAAGGGTCACCTGCGAACACCTAAGCCCACCTCCTGTTTGGTTTGGAGCGCTCTCCAATGCTTGTAAGTAGCACTCTCGCTCTATCTGCCTGGCCAGTGTAGAATCGGTGCCAACCCTAAAACTAGATCTGGAGTAGCACTTAAGGCACAATGATTGCTTAAAGTTACGATTTTTCCCTGTTTGGATCATTTTCTTTGGCTTTCTTCAGCTCTTTGAGTTCCTTTGCATTTCTCATTCACCTTGTGCGCTAGCCAACCAGAAAGCTCCATTTTTGGAGAAGAACAGGAGGGAGAAGGGTAGATCTTGTGATCCTTATGTAAGATTTCCTCTCTTTAGCTTTCTCCTTCAATATTCCCATGAGAAGGGTAGATCTTGTGAACCATATGTGAGATTTCCTCTCTTTAGCTTTCTCCTTCAATATTTACCTTGGCTTGTTTGACTTTTCTCCTTGGGTTGGGCTATTTGAGATCTATTCATCATTCCTTGAGGATATCTTAGCATAATCTTGTGTTCACCCTATTAATCTTGTTTTCTTTGTTTTCTACCATTCTCTCCCTGTTTTCATGGTACCTAAAATAAAGGGGGGAAGCAGGAAACATCCTTGGATAGTAAGAAATTTGTTAGCACCAAGGCAGAAGAGCACTATAACGATTTCTTAGTATCAGAGAAGCTCATATCTAAGAGAGAGTTCTCTAAGCTCAGGGTGACGATTAAAGTGGTAATTGACACAAGAGATTGGGAACAATTTTGCCATGAATTCCGCATGGCAGTGATCCCTGTTGTTTTGAAATTTTTTTGCAAAGTTGAAAGAATTTGAGAGAGATACGGTTTTTATTAGGAGAAATTTGTTTGATTTCTCTTCATAGAAAATCAATGTTCTTTTCAGTCTATCTAATTTGCCTAATGACTATTTTACACATTTCATGCTTTGTGATTCTTAGTTTGATGAGATCATCCAATATCTTACTAACGGTCGGAGAGAGTGGAAAATGAGGGATGAGCGTATAACTAATTTTTCTACTCCTACTTTGAACATTGAGTCCAAGGCTTAGCATCATTTTTTTCCTACAAAAATCCTCTCCTCCACCAACTTGGGCGAGGTAACTCATGAGAGAGCTGTATTTAATTCTTGCATTCAGTATGTTATGTTATTTTGTTATGTTATTCTGTGGTTGTTGCTTAAGTTACTTTAAGAACATTTATGTAGTATTGATTTTTGTACTGCATATTATTGGTGATGTGTTGGTGATACTATTTAGCATTATTGTGATGATGTTCATGTTTTTATTCAGATAATGCACTTGGCAGCGATATCTGTGGTGTTTGATACTTACAGCTATAATCATTTATGTGCTTATCTTCTTTAGAAGTTAGATGCTGTGTTATGTTGTTTGCTTTGTGCCTGTTTATATACTGCATGTCTTCGCCCCTTTTAGTTTGTTAGCAGTTGACAAGTTTGAGGGGATATTTACTTGAAGTTATTTTTCCATCATAGTAGCTAAAATTTTTGTTGAATTTTTTATTGAATAGCAGTGCTATTTGTTAAAGGTTAATACAATTTGAAACATTGAAAAAATAGAATAGGTAGCATGTATATCTAGAAAATTTAAACTGACTGAGTTGGCATCTAAATACTGATATATGATATTTGTTATTCTAAATCTATGTAGTCGATTCTAGATCATTTAGCTGTAGGTTAACTACTTACAAATAGATAAATAATTTTAAGAAGCTTAGTCTCTCTTTAATCACAATAGAATTGGGCCTTAAGTTATGATTTTATAGATTACAACGTTTTGAATTAAGAAGGGGTGGTAATGAAAATTTAAGTTGTGAAGGGTAATTGAGATTTAAAAATTATTAAAGAGCTAAACCAGATATAATAATCCCCACTAATGAGAGAAAGAAAATCAAAAAGAAAAAACGAAATAAAGAAAATAAATTCAAAGAGGTTAAATTCTTTATATATATACATATATATATATATATATATATATATATATATATATATATATATATATATATATATATAAATAGATAAATAGATATGTTTTGTGTTGTAGGACTTGGGAAGGAAGTTGATTGGAGCTCATAATATCTCAAAAATGGCGTAAAGTACTGGAGCAGTGCCTAAGTGCCAGGACTGGGTGCCTGGATGCCCTAGGATGATCAATTCTAGGAATTTCATCTCCCGGACAGAGCAGCTAGAAAATAGACACTAGAAGCTCAGAAAGTAGGCGCTAGTAGAGTAGTGCGTAGGCTTCAGGACTAGGTGCCTAGGCGCCCAAAGAAGACAAGGATTGTTGTGCAAACAGAATGGCTGGAATGTAGGCACCGCAATTACAGCGCGTAGGCACTACAATAAGAGCGCCTAAGCGCCTAAGCGCTTGAAGCCCTAAACCCATACTTTGTGCCTAGCGCCTAGGCACCGTAGACCAGTGCCTAGGCGCCAATTCACATGATTTAACGGTTTATGCAGTTGGGGCGCAACTCTTCACAGGGAGGACTCTACAAAGGCTTCATAAGAATGAATAGGGGTCTTCTCAGCCTTTTTTAAGCATAGAGAACCTGAGGAGAATACCAAGAAGATCTTCAAGGTGCTAGTGAGAGAAGCAAGAAGAGTATTGAGAGTTTTAAAGTGTGTAAACTTGCTGGTTGTGATTTCATCATCCTATTCTGATAGGAAGGATATAAGTACATTGAAGTTGTTTTTTCTTTGGATTTCTTTTGTAAGACTGTTGTGTATGATTTCTCTTCTTAATATAATGTTTGTGTTCACGAGTTTAATCTTGGCTAGTGAGTAATTCCTTCATTTCTTCCTTGAATTCGAATTGTGGTTGGATAGAGTTGTGTTAAGTTCATGATTTGCATTGGCATTTTCTTTAGTGTTTTTTTAACCTTAATGCCTAGTTTACTTTCTTCTTGACCTGTAGAAACGTAAAAATTCCTCGTGAACTTTGAGATTTGGAAGAATACTTAGTGGAACGAAACAGTTAACCACATAAATTTTGGGGAATAAGAATATTGTTTCTAAGCTTGTGCAAACATATTTAATTTTTGGGCTGATCATGGGATTTAGAGAACTAAATTTGTGACAACCGATCTTTCTTAAACTTCCAGAAGGGGATAAGGAAGAATTAGCTCCTGTTTGACACTGAATTTTGACCACTTTCTTGATTCTATTCACCACTAGACCAATTCAATGGAGAAATCTCTTGTATCTTGACACTCTTTAATACTTCTCCTTGCTACCTTAGGAAGACTTATTTTTTTAAAAGGAGTAGGTTAAAAAATTATCTCAACTTTGAAAACTTTTACCATTCAGGCTAGGTCTGACATTATTAAACTAGAACTTTTTCAAGTTGGAATTTAGCTCGCTTCCTGTGGATCGATACATGAAACTCACTTCAGTATATTGCTGATACGATTTGTATAATCACGTGATTCGCTAGTGCGTCTCCGCACTTGGTAAGTACCATATACGATGCCAAATATTGCGTACTCTGGTAGTATTGTGAACCAACACAATAATAGCCCAAATGAAGAGCACTTGGAGATGGTGTATAAAATTTAGAGGTTTATGAAGATGACTCTTATAGACTAATTTTTGAGATACCCAAAAGCAGAGAGTTGAAAGTTTGCACTGATACTAGTTGGGCCGAGGAACTCACTGATAAAATGTCCACCACAAGTCATTGCTCCTATGTAGGGGAAAATATGGTGAGATGGAGAATTAAGAGCAAATGGTTGTTTCTAGAAGCAATGCATAATCAGAGTATAGGACACTCACCTTGGGAATCTGTGAAGAAATCTAGTCAATATTGTTAAAAGAATTAGGATGTAACTCCAATAAGCCTAAAGAAATATTTTGTGACGGTCAAGCAGCTATTAGTATTATTAAGAATCCTGTGCATCATGATAGGACTAAGCATATTGAAGTTGATAAACACTTCATCTCTGAAAAAGGTTAATGAGTGAATCATACAACTACGCTACATCCCGACACGCCAACAAGTTGTTGATGTCTTTACCAAAGCTCTTCCTTTAAGCACCTTCTCAGAGTTCAATACATTTACAACCCAGCTTGAGGTGAAGTGTGGAAATCTGAGAACATCTTGGAGGATTTGGTTGAGACAACTTAGGAAATTCTTGATTAATTTATTCCCTATTCTATGTCATTTTATTTCTTTATTTTATAGTTATTTTCTTTTCTAATTTAGGTTAGATATCTTTGGTAAGTTTTTAAATTGGGAGAAATTATTTTTTCTATTTATATATACCCTACATGTGAATAATAAAAAAGAAGAGAATTATTTCTCTCAAAATCTATTTTCTACACTGCTTGATGTTCTTTATAGATTATTGCTGACTCGGGCATTCTTTACTTAACTGTATAAATTTGTATTGCCGTTTGTCTCATTGACTTTTTACTGATTTATGTCAAGTGATGCTCATACTTACTTTTCTTTGTTTTCCTGATATGTAAACTGGTTGAATTTATTGTATATATATGCACGAGCACAAACAAACCAAAAAAAAGAAAAAAAGGAATTGCACCTTGCTTGCTGATTTATGTTTTCTAAAGATAGTGGTTTTCTGAAGGTCAAGGAATTTCATCCTGATGTGTACAGAGGTGCAAGCAATTCAGATGAAATTATCCTTCGAGTAATAGGTGCATATGAGGTAATCCCTTAGATTTTGTTGGGCTTTTTTAGAGTAATATAAGAATAATCCCTCCTAACATATAAGAGATCTTAAAACCAAAGTTAACATCTTCATTTTCAGTGTATATTCATTTTGTACTTGATAATATCTGCTTTAGGTAAATGCTTTAGTCATACTTGAAAGGAATACAGAAGACTATATGTTGCAAAAATAGTTGAAAAGTATATTCTTCATTAATGCAATATTTCCACCCGGACAGCCCCAATCTCCAATTTTTTTGGCACACATTTATATCAATCCGTTCCTCATGCACCATGTCCATGTCCAATGAATGCACGACTTAATCATATTGGTATTAATTTTCTTTATTGCAGACTTTGGTATTTGTAGTTGCAGTTGTTTAGAATCATTGAATCTGTTTAAACTAGGGGATGTTTGGGATCACTTTTGTTTTTTTTGTCTTTCATTTGTTATTATTTTTTTTATTTTTTTTATATTTTGATTATAATTAAAATATTTTTAATTATATTAGTTATTTTTAAAAAACACTTGATGATATTTTTTAGGTGTTTTGAATGTTTTGAAAAATAATGTGATTTATTTATAAAAACAAGAAATAAAAATTGTACTTACCAAATATGCTTTCAAAAATAAAAACAGAAACGAAAAAACAAAAGTGATGCCGGATGTGCTTTTAGTACATCAAGCCATTCAAGTTAGTTGCCATCTATAGTAAGAAATGAATTACATCTTAAACTTCAGAAATATCTTTTTTTTTTCTTCCAACTAACGAATTTGAACCATCTTCCATTGCACCTTGGTTATAATTGTGGAGTTAGAAAATTTTCAATTACTAATTGCTTTGAGAATTTCAGCAATTCTTAGTCAATTAAGATCAATCATATTGCTTCAAGCAAAAACCATGTCCTTTTGACATGCACCTACGTTGAGGATAATTTTATAATCAACAAGATATTTAACTTTCGTTCTTTGACATATGGCTAACATGTTAAACAGTGGCTCGGCAAAATGGTTTATGCATTCTCTCTGTGTGTTTCTGTAGAAAATTTTACTCCTCATTGATTAGCTTATTATTGTTAATCATATTCTTCTTACTCATACTTATGATTTTCTTGAGGAATGCTTTATCTCATATTCGTACTCATGTAAGTGTGATAGGTTAATTATTACATGCTTTAATGTTTGCAAAAGAAGCTTCTGATAGTTTGAAACTTCACTGGGCGTGCAGATGTTATCCAAACATTTCCAGTTTGAATCTTTAGAAAGGTAATTCAATTACTTGATGAAGTATCAATTGGTTTGTGGACAGTTTATTAACTCTATTATCTTTTTTATTTTATTCAAAAAGTGTATTATAGGATTTATTTATTATTTTCTATTTATGAGATTAAATATTTTTTGGCTGGTCTGTGCTTCATAATAAGGCAATGAATATAGTATGCATGAATGAGACTGGAAGATCAAATTGGTATTTAACGTGAAGGCATGTGCACTCCAATGCAAGTTATGAGAGTGCTAATTTGTATTTTGTCTTTTTTTATTTTTCTTTTCATTGACATATTAGCCAGCTGATTTCTGATTTCACATTTTTTTTCTTCAGAATTTAAGTACAAACTAATAAGTCTAGAAATGCTCTTATTTACGTTTGGATGTTGGAAGTTGAATATTTAATTGTGAAACAACTGATATTTTGTTTGAAATCTCACAGAGTAAGAAAAATAGGATTATAATATGTTTGTTGCTGATGATATCCTTCTTGTGGATAGGATTAGAGAATGTGTTTGTGAAAATTTTGAACCATGGAGGTCTACATTAGAGTCTAAAGGCCTTTTTTTCGTAGATCCAAAACTGAATGCATGGATTGTAATTTTAGTAGTAGCAGATCTAGTGATAAGTTGTAACTTTCGGTGATCAAATCATTACAATGTGTGAATGTTTGACATCGTGAGTCTATTGTTCAAAGTGGTGGTGATATAGATGAGGATGTTATTAGTAAAATTCAAGTTGGTTGGTTGAAGTGGAGGGATGCATTGGGCCTATTTTGTGCTAGTAATGCACTGCTTAGACTTAAAGGAAAATTTTATAAGATGATAGTGAGACTTGCAATGCTTTATGGCGCAGAATGTTAGCCTTTAAAAGAGAAGCATAAAACTAAGTCAAGTGTCCTTTGAGATGAGAATGTTAGGTGGATGAGTGGCTTCACTCTTAGAGACTATGCGAAACAAATGTATCCGTGAAAGGGTTGGTGTAGCGCTAGTGGCGGGCAAGATTAGATAGAGTCATCTTAGATGGTTTGTTTACATTAAATGTCGACCATTTGATGATCCGGTTAGGAGAGTAGATGATTTGACCAATATTAAAAAACATAGATACAGACCTAAAAAGACTTGGGCATAATGTATAAAAAATGATCTTAAATAGAAATATGACACTCAATAGGACAGAATGGAGAAAAAGGATTTATGTACCGACCCCACTTAGTAGGATAAAGGCTTGTTGTTGCTGTTGATTTTAAGATCTCATAGAGTAGGGATATCGCTCCATTTTTCATTTCTGAAAAGCATACTCATAAAGTTCTGCATCGTGAGATGTTTAATTTTATTTTGAATGCTAAATGGTTAACATTTGACACTTTTTTATCACAGCTTTTTGAAAAGAAATCATTGCATCTTACTTCGTTCCCCTTCGCCATTTTGTTGCAAATTTTTGTAGGTTGTCTTCAGACCCATTTGAGGACCCAGAATCTGAGGCTTGTGATATCTTTGTTAATGAACTTCTTTGTGTTGGAAAAGGTACCACCTGTTCCTCTATCATACTTTTTTTGACTTAATCATTCCATTTTAAATAGTCTCGGAACAACTATCTTGATGATTTTTGGTTGATCGAATTAAGTTATTTGGAAAGTTGATGGAAGTTATTTTCCTAAAGAATGCACCGTTCTATAAATTTCTGATTCTTATGCAGTTCTTCTGCTCATCTAGCTATCCTTTGCTACTGTTTTGATATTCTGCTGACACTTTGTTACTAGCTTAAAGTTAAATGCCCATGAAGTTTGTTTGCCTTGCATGTTTTTCTAGTCATTCTTTAATTTCATTGCCATTCATTACAGAATATCAAATGTTATCTCTAAGTTTTTGTCCGGGGCGTTTTAATCATAGTCTATAAAAACGCCAAATTAGACCCATGCTTTTTTAATGGGAGCTAAAATAATCCTTTATGGAGACTATTTCAGCTCGTATTAAGAAGATATGGGGATTAATTTGACACTTTTATAGACTCCTGGACTAAAATGACTCGATGTAAATAATCAAAAGGAGCATTTTGTCACTTTACTCCTTTAAACTTCATCATCAAAATTTACGTCAATTTGTTTTGCTAAAGACCATTCTCTTATTGTGAACAGTCAACTTTTTATATTGCATCTCTATTTCCCAGTGCTGATATGGTTTTCTTCTCACATGTTGCCCCTATTCATGCGTAAAACGAGCGCCCTATGCTTTCTCATTTAGTTTTGAGAATGGAACCGCACGAGTAATATCTCAAGGTATTGCTTCAACTCATTTTATGCCTATATGTTAGGCTAATTTTCATTTGTGCTTTCAGTTCTACTCAACAAAGTTCTATCGCTATCTCTTGATCATCTTCTGTTGCATCTAAGTCAATTTAGAATAGATAATGGTAAGATTTATTAGAAATATTTGGGAACAATGCTTTACAACTTATTTAAGGTCAACATGAAATATCTCGCATTGTCGAATTAAATTTTACAGAGTTAATAATTATTTTGAAGCAAAATTGAATAGGATAGAGAAAAACAAGTGTGAAAAAATGGTCTTCGCTTTTATGATAAGGTAGAAGGTTTGTGTAAAATGTACCCTCCTTCACCATAATAATACAGAAGTCAAAAGAAAAATCAAATGGAGAAAAATGACATTCTATTTTGAATAATTTGTATTTCTTTTTAGTTCTTAGCCCTGTGGGTTAAAAAGGAAAAGAACATTTCAAAAACAAAGTTCCAAGACTCACTGGTATAGGTAAAATATCGTATCCCATTCCCACGTGGGCACGTATCCTACCCTCAAGCCATTTCAAATTGTTATGTATCATGGAATTGAAAAACTTATTCAAAAGAATTGGCGGTTGAATTGTGACTTTTATAAAAAGGAATAGATGACTGAGGTATAAGTTTATTTGAGTAATTTTGTTTCTAAACTTTAATGATATGCTTATTTACAAATATATTCCTGATTTCATTTATAGTATATTTAATGGGATTTAAATTACAATAGTTTTTTCATATTATTAGACAGAGAAATATTTATGTTAAATTATTGCACACTGGTTTTCCTATAAAATTATTAGATTATTACATGACATTTTGATTATAGCAGAGGTGTATATATTATATTATTACATGGCCTAAGATTCTAGTAGAGATTTATTTATTAATTAATAGATAAACATAAATTGCTCATAAAATAATAATTTGTTATGATAAATGAAAAGAAAATATTGTATACATAAATGCTTACATGTGCATGCTAAGAGAAATTCACCATTTTATAGTAATGGTGGGGGTTGTCAATGTATTCACTCATAAATGTTTTCCTACCAACAAAGTTAATTGTGAAATTTAGATCACTAATTGTTGTGTCAATTGAATGGGTGAACAATTATAAAGTGGAAGAGTTAAGTTTATATTCAAATTATTTAGTTGTTGAATCAAGATTTTTATATAGAGGAAGAGATAATTCAGATAAGTCTAAGTTGAGTAATTATGTTTTTAATTTTCAACAATATTTTTTGTTTATTAATATATTCCTGATTTCATTTATTTTTTATTCTGTGTAATTTAAATTATAATAGATTTATCATATAATTAGATAGAAAAATATGCATGTTAAATAGTTGCACAATGATTCTCTATAAAGTTATTAGATTGTTATATGATATTTAGATTCTTGTTGACATGCATATATTAAGTTATTACATGACACTTAGATTAAGTTGTATGTTATATGACAGAGGAAGTTGCTGACCTCATGAGGAAGTTGAACATATATCAATTTACTATAATGTTAGACTTCCAACAAGAAAATACTTTGGCAGTCAAAATTCTATCTTGTTGGGATATTGGAAAGCAATCTTTCAACATTGGTGTCTGTTGTTTTAGTTTCAATACTGATAAGGTGCTCATGATTATAGGAATGCGAAATAGTTGAGAGAATATTATGTGACGCAAGGTTCCCTTATCAAAGGATAACTCAATAAAATTAAAAAAACGGAAGACCAATGTTAAATTCATGAAGTCTTCAAATATAATTGTGAGCAAGTACATAAAAATTTCTTTTCTCAAACTTATTTTTTCCTTGCCACAACTACTTGGTTCCAAGGGATTAGCTAAGTTATAGTTAGAATATTCCTAAATTTGTTACATATAATTGGCCAAGAGCTATATGTAGTTTTCTGGTTTTTGAGTTTGATGTAATAGCGGAGAAAATGAGGCTGCAGAAGTCATTTGAATATATAAGTGGTTTCGTGACTTTCTTAATGGTGAATATGAATGCTTCTAGGAAAGAATTTATATTATTTAAAGCAATTAACTCAACATTTTACTTTAATGCTACATCTTTTGATATCTGATGCAAGGCCTCGGATAATGAGATGGCCAATGTTTGTTTCATGCAACACAAAATTCTGTGAAGAATATTTTCTTTTTTGTGTACTCAACAAGTAAAAATAGTGTTCATTCCCTTAATTTCTTCATATAATACATTCACATAAAGTAAATGTTAAGTGCTTGATATGATTAATGTAGGTTTTGAGTCATTCAGGAAGATGGCTTTAGAGGACGAAGATCTACTTGTTGCACTACATCCCCTTCCATCAAGTATAGACCCTTCAGCATAAACCGCTTCATCAGCTAAAAACCATTCACTATCTCCCCTTCTATCAACAAAAGGTCATTTATCACATTTCGTTCAACTGATTAAAGACATCTCATAGTCTCATTATAGCTCCCCACAAGATTCCCCTCAATCTTCTCGCATCACACCTAGCTTTCCTCTATCTAATCAATCAACAACAATAAATGAATTTCATTGGACTCTTGTAGAAATATATAACATAATTAAACCCTTGAGAGTAGGGTTAGTGAAATGAAAATGCACTTGTCAATAAGATAACTGACTTTGATTTGAGATTGAATTAGATGGAGTCGAGGTTTAGTAGATCTGGAATTCCAACACGAGTCAAAGGTTTTCATAAGGGGAATATTTTCCCACTCTGTGAAGAAAAAGAAAAAGATGGAGCACCTGAGAGTTTTGAAGCTGCAGAGGGTGATCAAGTTAGTTCTGAATCCAGTCACACAGAAGGATGAACCTACCGATTTCATTGACTAGTATTGCTCTTGATGTTAAATTGAGAGATGATAGAAGGGTTAAGAAGGCGTTTACATCTGGCTCTGGAAGACATACAAAGAGGACAAGGAAAAATACAGATATAAGTGTGGCTGCCGTGGTAAATTGATTTGAGTTAGAGCATGATGTTGATCATTCTGAGTCTTTGGGAGAGCATAATATTCCTGAAAGTGAGTTTGGAAAAGAGCAGAAGGTATGCTCTTAATTTTCTATTGTACCTTTAATGAGCATGTGGATCTCCTTAATCTAATATGTTAAATATATTATGTGTTCACCCAAGCTGACAAATGAAGTTTTAATCCCTAAAAAGATTGAGGAATATTTTGCTTAATATAATATTTGGGTAGAGCAAAATATTCAAAAAACTGAAATTGGGGCAGAGCGGGAGGTATATTCTCATTTTCTTATCATTATATTTTATGGGCTTATTAATTTTTTTAATGTAGTATGACAAGTTTGTTATAACTTCTATAAAGTTGGATATTAAAGAAACAATGCTAAAAAAAGCTGTGCATGATGACAAAATAGGAAACGATTTGATTTTAGTTGATGAATTAAGAGATGACGTATGCTTTAAATACTTTATTATAATATTCAACTTTTAACATTACACTCTTTTGTAACAAAATTGTGTATAATTTATTATGTAGCCTCATCAATTGTCACCGAAGGTTAATTTTCTTAGGAGAGGTGGCCTGCTAGGGCATATGGTAGGATTGATCAATCACTTTTTTGCACGGTTCACTGATAAGCTATTTTTTAGTAAACTATTTCTATTTTGATCAAACTGTAACTAACTCCACACTCTTGTCTTCTCTTATGAAATGATCATTCTTGAACTTTGTAATGATCGAGTGTTTTTGAGTGTTGAACTTGATCTGTAAAAGCCGGAACTATGTGTTGTTTTAATTTTATATCAAAAGATGTTGATAATTCAATTTTATTTTTTGTTATAAATGTCAATTTTACATAATGTTGAAGTGAAAGCTTTAATTATCTAACTGGATATATGATGTTTATGAAGTTTTAGTTAGGTTTCTACAAAAGAATGCTGAATTAATGCAATCATTTCTCATTTACCTTGTTCTTTATATATAGGTGTTGATTATGTAAATTTAGGTTAGGTTTCTACTAGAATGCTGAAGCTCAAGGCGTGCTTTTATGTTTTATTTATGAAGCTCTAGGTTGCTTTTCTTCAACAAAGTATGAAAAAATGTAATAGTTTCTCATTTATCTTGCTATACATTGATTGATTGCTGAAGCGAAAGTTTTATTTAGGGCACTAGCTGAGATAGTCTGTTATATTTATGAAATTTCAGGTTGAGTTTCTTTAGAAAATAGTGAGAAAATGTAATAAATTCTTATTTTACTTGTTTATTGACTGATCACTGAAGTAAAAGTCTTATTTAATGATCTAATAAAGTTGATATGTGGTAATTATGTAAAATTAGTTATGCTTCATAAATAGATTTTTTTAATAAAGGAATTAATATATTTTTGTGTTTTGTATTGATAGAATGCTAAATTAAATTTTATTAAGGGCATAAGGTAAGATGGTTAGTTTTATTTATGAAATTTTAGATTGAATTTCCTTAGAAAAGTATTAAGAAAATAAATTAAATTCTCATTGTACTTGTTGTGTATTGATTGATTTTGTAGTGCAAGTCTTATCTATGGCGCTTACAAAATTGATTTGTGTAATTATATAATATTAAGATATGTTTCTTCCTAAATTGATTGGATTAATGAATGATTTATTCATGATATGTTTTGTTAAAATGCTGAAGTGAAAGTTTTATTTAGGGCACTAGTTCAAATGATATATTTCTTCTATGAAATGTTTGGTTGACTTTCTTCAGAAAAATGTTTAGAAAATGAATTAAATTTTTATTATAATTGCTGTTTTTTGATTGATTGTTGAAGTAAAAGCCTTTTTAAGCCACTTACGAAGCTGCTTTGTGATAAGTATATAAAATTAGCGTAGATTTTTTCGTAAATCTATTTGATTGATGAAAGATTTATTCTATTGTCATGTTTTGTGTTGATATAATTGTGAAATGAAAGTTTTATTTAGGGTACTAGCTGAGAAATGTTTTATTTATGAAGTTTTAATTGATTTTTTTAAGAAAATTTTTGAGGAAATGTAATAAAGTCTCATTTAAGTTTTGTATTGATTCTTGTTAATTACATAAAATTTTGTTAGACTAATTTGGGAAACTTTATTATTTAGAATTATAGTTAACATTAAGAGTTATTCTACTTGTGTATTTTGTTGACTTCTTAACTGCATATAAAATGATTGAATTACTATTTTTGTAAAAAAGTGAACTGTGCGCACATGGTACAAATCTTCTTTAATTGTTCAACGCATGCACTACAGACATAACTGTTCAACACTTGCACTACAAACATAATCAATTTTTTAATTGTTCAACATCTACACTAGTTTAGAAGTCAAGAATTTCTTTGAGAAATGATATCTGTCATCATTTTGGCGTATCCTGTCGATTGTTGTCTTGCACTTAAAGATGGGCAGAATTCTTGATAATAGGTGATCGTCTTTATTGATTAAATCAAGGAACTTTGAAAGGAAATGAATAAGAAAAATGATTGACATGATTCCTCCGAGATGCACTGAGGTAATGTAGAGAAAAGTAACATTTGGAGAGCTAGCAACTCGAGAGTCAATGTATTCTGCAGCAGTTACATATTTTTCTTTCTTTATTTTGGAAGGGGAACATAGAATAGGAACATAGAATTTAGAATTTGAGCTAAGAAGTATAACTTTTACTGTTAATCCTCTTTTTTTTTTTTTTTTTGCTCAATGACACTTCAGTTTGGCTTTAGAAACATCATTTGGTCGCATCTTAGCTTGATGTTTCAATTTGACAGCTTGATCTCTATCTTTAGTCATTTACTCATACAATATTGATTCAACATCGTCCGGACAACGTTTTCATGTCTCGAAAATATTTTGTTTGCCTACTTCATTGTTTTGTGCCCTCGTGCTTATTTAATATGAAAATTTACTGATATGGTTTTGAAATATGATATCACTTGAAGAATCATTCTTTGCTTGTAACTTTCTTGAATCATTATAATCATCAGCAATATGGATATCTTGTTTTGCGCTTAAAGACCAATGCAGGATGTGAAACTTCTCTGATATCTTTGCTTTATTTTTATGATTGATAATAATTTAAACATTTCAAACTTCCTGCAACTATAACTTATATCAAACACGATATTATGAAAATTAACATTACAAGTTTTGGACGCTCCTTTACTCTCTAAATTTTTTGTAATATTTTGTGACATTATTATTAGATAGTTCTATAGCTAGTCCACTGATACCATATAGAATTCCTCTTAAAAAACACAACTTTTATGAATAGAATGAAACTGCTTGTTTCAACACGGGACTGCCTCTAACAATTGGAACAAATATAGACCAACTACATTTGAAATTCTCGTTCTGTTCATTTCGTCGCCATGTCAATATGATTTTTTCCATTCACAAAAAACAGGCATTAATAGAACTAGTATGTTTCGTGACACCATTGCATACATTATTTATATACTCACTAGCTTATGTCGATAAGATTCTCATACAAAAGGAATCTTTATTAAATATCTTTGACCACTTATTCTAATTTTATGTAGTTAGTCTAGTCATTCATGATCATGAATCATCATGTTTGGTCAAACTCTTCTAAATAATCACATGTACTCAACTATGTATAGAATAGATTCTGAACTATTTTATTAATTTTGAAACAATGTACATTTGAACGAATTTCTTTAGATATATATCACTAGCATAACCTAAGATGAGTTTGGGGCAATACATCTTCTTTAGCTCTTGTCATTGCTTGATCTTGATCATTGAATATTGTTAAAGGATGTTTGTCATCAATTATATGAAAGAATGCTATGTATAATTATTTGAATGAGTCAATTGTCTTATCCGATAATAAAGCGACTCCGAATATAAATATTTTGCTAATGATGATTAACTCTAGCAAAAAGTGTGTACACTAGATATACTTATTAAGATAATAAATTGTGTAAAAAATGATGAAATTTCTTTATGTTTTTACAAAATTAATGATTTAAGTAGTTAAATAAAAATATTTGAATTTAGTTGTTTGTGAAGATGTATGAGCCGCAAATATATATATAAATAAAATAGAATAAAAATGTTCATTAAAAATATAGAATAAAAATGTGTTCGATTCTATTTAAATTAATTTTTTAATATAAATAATAAAATTTAAATCTCGCCCTACGTTTAACATCTTACGGTACGTGCAATTAAGGTTGTCAAAATGGCTCATTGTTCGCGAACAGCTCGTGTCCAGTTCGCTAAGCAAACGAGCCGAACATAAAAAATTTTTTTGCACTTGATATATAAACAAGATGAACACGAACAGTGAAAATTTTTACTTAGTCGAACACGAGCCGAGCTCGGACTACTCAAGCATGGCTTTTTTACCCCCCAATCTTTCAGTTACGATTAGGATCAACTTCATATGTAATCATGACTGAGCAACCACACCTGGTGTCTGATTTCATGTTATTAAGTTTATTCGCTATTTTGAAATCAGATTTAGCGCATAAAAAGTTATTTGATTTTATATTTTTTGAATTTGGCCAATAACTAACATGGTCCTTCCTCATACTAAATTCAATCTGATGTGCATTATTACAATACAAATCATGTGTCATTTTCATTGTGAACAATTATAGCAAATAGTTCGTCTATAATTTGCTCATAATATTTAGGGATTGCATCATTCTGACACATGCATATTTTACTCACGCTATTCAATTCTAGAAATAAAATAAAATCATTTTCTTTAAAATAAAGCTACCTAAAACATATAAAAGAATGATTTCAGCTTTTGGTTCAAGTAAATGTAGGTTTTTTCTTAAGAGTTTAGGGATTACACATCCATTTATGTACAAAAAAATGTAATAAAGTCAAAATATTTTCAAAGGAATGTAACCTAATACAACATAAAACACTAATTTTAGCTTTTAAAGATAGTTAATTTTAAGATACTCTTCAATAGTGAGATAATATACTTCTATTTTATTGAACAAAAAATTGCCTAAAATTAAAATTTTTCTAAACAAGTTAACCTAAAATATAATAAAATAATGATTTCAGCTTTTAGTTCAAGTAAATATAAGATTTTTCATTAGAGTTTTAAGCAGTATACATTTATTAAGTGCAAAAAATATAATAATGCCAAAATATTTAAAAAAAAAGGCAGCCTAAATCAACATGAAACACTGAGTTTAGCCTCTAAATGTAGTTAATTATATATATTTCTTCACAAGTGAGACAATAAACTTCTACTTTATTGAACAAGAATTGCCTAAAATTAAAATTTCAAATCTAACCTAAAATATAATAAAATAATGATTTGAGCTTTTGATTCATGTAAATATATGGATTTTTCTTCAGAGTTTAGGCAGTACGCTTCTATTTAAGTGCAAAAAAAAAATGTAATCGGGTCTATATATTTCCAAAGAAAGGCAACGTAAAACAACATAAAACACTGAATTTAGCTTTCAAAAGTAATTATATGTTTTTCTTCAGAAATGAGATAATACGCTTCAACTTAATTGAACAAGATTTGCCTAAAATGAAAAGTTTTCTGAAGCAAGGTAACCTATGTAGTATAAAAATATATTTTCAACTTATGCTATAGGTAAATACAGATTTTTCTTTAGGATTAAGCAGGACACTTCTAATATATTGTTAAATCATCATAAATTAAAATTTTATTACAGAAACATAACATAACATAACATCATAAAAAACCTTTTCAATTTTATATCAGAAAAATATAAAAATAAAATTGAACACTCGCAATATTATTTATGCATTACGTTAGAAAATTACCAGAATCTAATATTTCGTCGGCATTTTGTTGGTCATCCATCGATATGCTCTCCATTCAATCTTTCTACCTTCATAACATATTTTATATTTTTCCACTTCAGAATTAAGAATGCAGTTTTTTTATCCCCCTGCTGTCACTTCAACTCTAAATCATGTAACTTTTTAAATTTTTTCCACCGTAACGCGTGAAGTAAATGATAAACCCTAGTCGTGATAATCATTTCGAGCCGGGTCACAATTTCTGACTCATATTTTGCTTTTTTTCCGCTTTTTTTTTTCGGTTAGTGGGCAGGCACATGTCTATATGTAATTGGCACCAGATGCCGGACATAATATTTCATCTCTAATGATGAACATTGCAGTGAAACCATGGAATTCTTCACATGAAAGTTTAACCACATGCACTGGTTCCTATTGCTAACTATTTTTGTGTAAATTTTTGCCTAGACTAGTGAAACTTTATTGCGGATTCCTATTCCTATGTTTTTGAAATTCATATCTAATATTTTATTTTATTTGCTATGTGAGAAAAAAAAAGGATGAACTTCTAAATTATCTACACTGTTGTTGAGGATTGATATCAAGGACAGACACCATTTCTACATAAATGAATCTATCCATGGTTTAAAAAGAAATAAAAAAATGAACAGAAGTTCCACTCGATGATAATTTTTGTTATGTGCTAGATGTATTTTTCCAATTATAACATTTAAAGTTCCTTGTCAAGGTTATGTTGGTTGTACAGCACAAGTTTCTTTTTGCGACCCTAGAAATAGTTTAGCTTTTTGCAGTATAATTCATATAGAAGCTTACCTTCTGGATTTATTAAGATGTTTAAACATTTATAGGCTTTATTTACAAAAAATAAAAAACCTTAAAAATTCTGTATTCATCCTATACAGATTAAATTCCAAAATAAATCTCTTACTATTCTTCATGGCCAATTTAAATCTGAGAGTATTTCATTATCCCAAGTTATTCCCTAACTATATAAAATTAATACAAAATAGTTCATCATATAGAAATTATAATACAAAATCGATCCCAATTTAACTCTTCAACTAATCAAAATTGATTCCAATTTAGTTCTCGGGGAAATGTTAGGTCAACTCTATGTAATCGGGAAACTAAATTGGAGAATTGTGATCCTGTGGGATTAAATTGGGACTAAAATTATCCATATATAAATAGTGAGGGGACTTTTTTTTTCGAACCCCATCTTATGAATCTTTTGCAGGTCATGTTGATGATTACCAAGTCCAGCTAGCTGTTGGGCAATGCCCAAGAAGATGCATCCATTATGTCACCCCAGCCCAGAGAGCCATTTTGCAGGATGTACTTCAAAGGTGGATGTTATTACTATGAAAGGGGCATTTACATACATACCAACCAATGCCTATGTGTTCACATATCTAACTCTCTTTTTTTCTTTTTTTACATTTATACCACCCAAATATTCTATATCACATAAAGAATATCACTATTTTAATTAAAAAAAACTGAAATACACGGCTTTTCATGCATAGGTAATTGGTGGCATATATGTAAAAGTTGAAGTTTAGGCACGAGATATGTAAATGCATAGGATCTAAGTGGTTTGTAGGTAAATCTTCCTGCTAGGAAATACCATTTGTGCTATTCCTTTCAAACTCGTCTTCTCTTTCTTACTGCAGGGTGCTGAATAATCCCTGGGACATGGGCGAAGCTGCTTTCCTCGAATCACTTATTTTGAAGGCTATTCTTGAGAACAGAAGGTATGAAAACCTAAAGAGGAAACCAACGGTTGGGACGGAGTATGTGGACTGGTCTTAACATTAAATATATAAGTTCTATATTTTAACGAAGCTTTTGGAGGGGTAAATATACTCAATTTTCAATGTTATTTGTAATCAAAACGGTTCCAGTCGAAAATTATGTCAATCCGAGCTTGTTTGGACAGTGAAAGGCCCAAAATGACAAATTTAGAGGGAGAGCTTATTCATGAATTCTAATCTAAAAGCCCTTATTTGATAGAGTTCAGTAATTAAAAAAGTCCCTCCACTTGAAATGAATGAATGAATTATATTTCTATGCATTTAAAAAACAATATATATTCAATAGAGATGAATAGGATTTGTAGTATTTTAGAGTATTTTTCATTGGAATCAGGTTATGCCCAGAATGGGCAATTGTCCCTCTGGAATTTGAGATTTATCTTAGTAATTTTTTTAAAAAAAAGTTGTTTAGACAACTAAAGCAATTTTGCCCCAATTGATATATATATTTTTTGCCCAATACTTAAAAAAATTAGATATTTGATGATTTTGGCCCCCTTAATAAATAATCCTGGTTCCCCTCTGAATGACAGTTTTCATTGCCAAAGCTCATTTTGTTTGGTGCTTGTTATTGACCATCGACCAATATCAATGCTAATTATGAGGGTAGCAATTAAGTCCATTTAATTTTAGCACATTTCATTTTATTTCTCAGCATATTGAGCATAGACGTATTCTCTGATTCTTCCCAGTCATTCATCTTTGAATGGTGAATTTGAGGTGAATTTTTTTACCGTTACAAAACTCTTAGAACTATAGACCATTATTACTGTGATCCTTATGTAATGTTTATTTCTACAAATGATGTTGGTTCAACTAGAATTCTGCTCTACTTTTGTTCTGACTTTTTCTATTGTTTTTGCACCAATTCACTTAGTGAAAGCAATTGATCATGATAATGATCAACTTTCTTTGATCTTTATCTTGAGAAAAACAAGCCAAGTGCATCCATTTCCCATATTACAAAAGGCTGAAGACTGGAAATCAGCTGTAGCTTGTGTTTATAATTACCTTGAAGAGAATTTCTACATTGTGCACATCTTTTAGAGAACTCATCTTTTAGTTGACGTCAAAAAGCTTTTAACAATTATTAATAATGTTAATTAATTTTAATTAAACTTGAAAAAAATTAAGTAAAATGTTTGAATCTTTTCAGGTAAGCCCACTGCATTTCCCATATAGTTGCTCCTACCATATTCATAATGTTAAAAAACTTCATAATAGCTACAATAACTAACCAAGAGTCAAAGTCTCACTGAAGATGGGATTGCAGCATACAAATGCCTTTGAAACTGCCATCTCGGCCCCTAGCCACTTCGCTTGCTTTGTTCTACTGCACTGCTCTCCTACCTTGCTCTTCAAACCACAAAGCCATGCATGATAGAGCCAAGAAAATATTGCATCTCCGGAAGTAGCAGTTGCATCTGATTTATCAAAAAATAATTTGATTCACTAGTTCAATGCTTGTTTCAACTTCGATTCTAATCGATTCTGCGAAGAAATCATTTTGAGCCTAAACCCAATCAACTATTAAATCAGTTCACATTGAAATTGGTTGGACAAACCGGCCTGGTCAGATTTTTAAAACCATAATCACCCCAAAATCATATGACATTATTGCTAACAATTAATCTTGATCTGTTTGATATTGTAGAAATGGGCAGATTCAGAATGATGGCGCATTCCTACTAGCTCAAACTTGTCCCATTGAATCGTCTAATTGGACAAGTCAATCTCCCTCAAACCTTCTTTATTTTATACTATAGAATTAAATATCTGCAAAAATTAAAACAAGACTAATATAGACAAGCATAAAGAGGTAGAAATTCCAATTAATGCAATCCAAAATAAAAATTGTAATAATAAAATTCAAATATCATAATAAAAAACTTTCCTTAAATTCACACTTACAGTGATTCCTATAATTCTTCCAGGGAACATCGTTAATATACCTAGATTATTTCTACCGTCCTGCACTCTTTCGAAAAATATTACATCCAGATATCCGTACTGCCAACTACCGGCCATCACATTGCTTGCCAATAAGATATATGATGACATAAACAGTGATCGGGCGTCCAACATGCAGTGTCTGGATGTCTGGATGCAATATTTTCTCCACTCGTTTAGGGTCATTGAGAATATTCAATGATGGTGGAGGGTAAAAGTGGCAGCCCCAATATTTAAAAATGGTCTAAATTTAATGAATTCTAAAGACAATAATTTTGAACTACAATGTCAAATAAAAAAATCTTTAAAATTTTACACTTTTTCTATTCTCATTCAACGAAACACTTCGAGTTTTAAAAATTCCTGCATTTGAATTACTTCAATGAATACACAATACACTAATTTGAACCACAAGGTAAAATAAAAATTCTTAAAAAATTTACAGTACATTCCGTCTTCATCCAGCCAAACACAAAAATTTTAAATATACCCCAAAAAATTAATGAACAATAAGGTTATCATAGCTTAATTATAAAAGGAATTTTCAAGAATTCGTCCCATGAAGTATAATGCAAGAATTCATATTTCCATGAATAAGCCCCACTTACAATTCTGTACAAAGAGAGATGGGAGTTTTCACCTCATGGCTGGGCAAAGCAGAGCAGCAAACAACCCCCCTTGAAGAGTTTATGAATTACAGAAGCACATCTACAAAATATACCAATAAAAGAAGAAAAAGAAGAAGAAGAAGAAGAAGAAGAAGAAGAAGCAGAATCCACATTCAGGTTTTCTGCCATCTGATGAGTATGACCACACCTTGTCAGTCATCGTTCGCTCAGATCAAGTGAGATTTCTGCATTCCCAAATAGCCAAAAACATTTTTAAAAGACCCATAGCGTCCAACCTTCTTCAAATATTAAGCTATTCAACCACTACTATACAAGTCCAAACTGGTAATATTCTGTTCAACCTGTTCGACAAAACAATAAGAGATCTTTTATCAGAATCATCAAACTGCAATTTAAGAAAGAATGAAGTGCCAAAAGAGTCCCCTAACTATTTGCATGAGCACATTTTAGTCCCATAGTATATAAAAGTACCAAATTAGTCCCTAGACTTCTTAAATATGGAATGAAATAATCCCCAGAGAGTCTAAGGCTACTTTTACAGACTGTGGGACTAAAAATGATTTCCTATAAAGAGTCAGGAATCATTTTAACACCTCTCTCATCTAGAAAAATACCTTCTGAATAAACAAATACTCCTCCCAGCATCTCATCATTGTCCCCATCCTCTGATTTTCCTCTCTCACAGTGGCTGCTGATACTGTCCACATCTGTAACAGCATCAGTTAACTCACGGCAGTCATCGAGATCTGAAACATTGCAATAACCTTCATGAAAATTTCGAGTGAACTCAATCGAATTATTAGAAGCAGAAGCTTCCATGTGTTCCATATTTGAGTCTGGTATGCTACCATTAGACAGTCCACTGCTTAAGCTAATTGTTGGATTTACAACTGCTATTCCTTTTACAGTGGGGATATCCACTGGAGAGCAATTAGCATAAGAAGAGCATAAGCCTGTGTTGGGGTAAATTACTCTATTTCCAGCAGAATTCTTTTTTTCAGAGGAAACTATGGTTTCATCGAAATTATCAGATTTGCTATTTTGACAAAGCAACTTGCGCACAAATGGCAAATTAGAAGGCTCGGGTTCTTCAGTACAAACTCCACTGAAGTTAACCACATGGTCTGCAGTGCATGATGATGCTGAACCACCCGCTGTTGATGTAAATAAGATATCAAATAAGAATGAAAAAGGAAAGAGTTTGTATAACCGACTTATTGATTCTATTATTACCAGCATCTGATACAGGACCGACTGGAGGTGTCATGGAGTACCCAACAATAGAGGCACCCTTCACAAACTCATTGGCACCTTCAAAATTATATGTTTTTGAATTCTGATCTCTCTCTCCACCAACGCTACTGCAAGAGGTATAACAAGGCAATTAGATATTTAGCATGACAGAATTCCTTCCAAGTAAAGCAATTCAGAAAAGCAACTCTCTACTTCAGTAATAATCTTTCGATTTACATTTATATTAATCGAACAAATTTTGCATAAACAATCCTACAGGACATATGCTCTATGGAAGTTTTGCCAGTCGGTGCACATCCTGTTTAACCCTCTTCCCATTATATTTTTGGTTGATTTGGATCCCGGCTGCAGATAACAAAACAAAGAAAAAAATAAAATAAAATAAAATAAAATAAAATCAATGTTAATCGCCAAATTTTCTCTGTATCATTTTGAACCTTTGTGGTTCTATTTATTATGTTATAACCATTTGGCGCAAATAAGTTGCTGCGGTGCGTTTTGAAAACGTAGGTGGAGGCGTTTGGTTTCGGCTTCGCGGCAACTTATTGCGATAATTTGTAAAAAAAATTTAATAAATACAGCCGCAGGTTCGACCCTGGGGCCTGCGTTTGGAGAATTATTTTTTACGGGGCTGTCCTCATCTCGTACCCTCTCACACTTCGTCTGCCCTCAACCCGTGCATCTTTTGATCGCTCATGCGTCACCTCTGCCCTAGGTGACTATTTCGATCGCTCTCGCGCTTCTCTCCCTTTCACACGTCTCTCTCTGATCTTTGGCAGTGATGCTCTGCAAGTAACTCTTGCGGTGATTTTCGATGGAATAGCATTTTTTATGCGTTTTTTGGCTTTCTCATTTGCATTTTATTGTAAGAAGTTTGTGATATTTGCGTATGTGCTGGTTGTGCTGGATGAAAGAGTGTGCTTGATTTGTAGACAACAATATTTCGATGGCTGTGGTATGAGATCTGGTGCCTTCTCTTGTGGTGCCCTGTAGGTTGTGGTGGCCTTGGGCTATGGTTGTGTTGAGTGCTGAGGGGCTGGTTGTGTTGTGGTTGCCTTGGGCTGTGGTTGTGTTATCTATTGGGGGTGAGGTGGCTGAGGTATGTGTTGTATTGTGGTTGCCTTAGGTTGTGATTGTGTTGTTTGCTGGGGGTGAGGTGGTTAAGGTATGTGGTGTGGTGCCTTCTCTTGTGGTGCCCTGTGGGTTGTGGTGACCTTAGGTTGCGGTTGTGTTGAGTGCTAAGGTGTGGTTGTGTTGTGGTTGCCTTGGGCTGTGGTTGCCTTGTGTGTTGTGTTGTGGTTGCCTTGGGCTGCGGTTGTGTTGTGTGTTGAGGGTGAGGTGACTCTGGTATGTGGTGAGGTGACTCTGGTATGTGGTGCGGTGCTTTTCTTATGGTGGTATGTGGGTTGTGGTTGTGTTGCAGTTGCCTTTGGTTGTGGTTGTGGTATGTGGTGTGGTGTCTTCTTTTGTGGTGGCCTTGGGCTGCGGTTGTGTTGAGTGCTGAAAGTCTGGTTGTGTTGTGGTTGCCTTGGGCTGTGGTTGTGTTGTCTGCTAGGGGTGAGGTGGTTGTGATATGTGGTGTGGTGCCTTCTCTTGTAGTGGCCTATGGCTTGTGGTGGCCAGTGGTTTGTGGTGGCCTTGTGTTGTGGTTTTGTTTAGTATTGAGGGTGTGGTTGTGTTGTGGTTGCCTTGAGTTGTGGTTGCATTGTGTGCTGAGGGTGAGGTGGTTGTGGTATGTGGTGCGGTGTCTTCTCTCGTGGTGGCCTGTGGGTTGTGGTGGCCTTGGGTTGTGGTTGTGTTGAGTGTTGCGGGTGTGGTTGTGTTGTGGTTGCCTTGGGTTGTGGTTGTGTTATGTGCTGAGGGTGAGGAGGCTGTGCTAGAGTTTGGATGGTGGTTAATGTCTATTCTCTGATTGATCTGAAATATTTATGTTTTCTCTTTTCTTTGTTAGTAACGCAATGGTTAAGACTAAAAAAGTCGGTTCATCAGCTATGCGTGATAGAGAAACCACATTCATACTTTGCGACCTGTGTCTTAAGAAGGTTGAGCTGGAAAATAGACCCACCATCTATTTTAAAGAGGGTGGCAAAATATTATGAAGAAGTTTAAGGACATGACAGGAAGGGTGGCAAAGTTTTTTAACAAAAAGTTTAAGTTGGACCGTATGTTCAGTGAGGTTGTGGCAAGGGCACTCATGCGTTCACCCCAAGCGAACAGTAGTTTGTAAGCATACTAGATGACTTGGAGGCTGATCAGGTAAGTGGCTCCGGTGAAGACTCGAGCCCAAACCAAAAAGAATTGGAGTCCACATGCAGGCCCAAGCAACGTAAGGTGGAGAAAAGGAAAAAAGGTGTTGCTTTTGTCAGGAGCCAAATAACAAGACTTGTGAATGCGTGCACAATTCAGGTTGGTACTTGATAAGACACCTCCACAGATGACTTTTCAGAGTTCTGGTGGCATATCCCAAAGTTTATGGGAATAAGCCGTTGTATGTGAACTCCTTGAAGTTGCTAGAGGACCCCTCCCGCAGATAGATATTCATGAAGATGTCCCCCGACCATAGGATCGATTATTTACGTTTTTTATGGGCAGAAAGAACAATTGATTTTGTGGAGTTCTTGTTTGGTAGCTTTGGGTTTTTTTCCGTTTGTTTTATGTGATATCCAATTTGAATGTTTTTTTTATTAGCACGAGCAATCTATATGTTGCTATGTATTTATTTCTTCTCATTACACTCTGTCATTTGATTTTAGATCTTCTTTTAACATTGTTTGATTCACACATATTATTTGAACGCACTTGTTAGTTTGTCGACAAAGGTTATTAAGTCTAAGGATCCAACACTCGAGACGACTCCAATAAAGATTGTAAATGACCCGCGATATATGTCATTTTTTAAGGTAATTCTTTTTAACACATTACTTTCAAAAGTTAAAATGAGTTGCATTATTATCACAGTTTTATCTAATTTGATAGAATTGTATTGAAGTGATTGACAGAACCCACTTAGATGCATGTGTATTAATATTGAAAATATCGCATACATTGGACGGTGTGGATCACCCGCACAACATGTGATGGCCGTATGTGACTTTGACATATGCTTTACTTTTGTGATGACTGGTTGGGAAGACAGTGCACATGATAGTCATATTTTTGTTTTTGCAGTAAGAAACAGAAGACACGACTTCTCAAGATCCGTTAGGCCATCAAAGACATTATTTTACTTTAAGTTTATTACTATTTATTGTATTTGGGACAGGTGAATATTACCTCGTCGATGCTGAATATCCCTTACAGAGGGGGCATCTAAAGCCATTTCTAGACACGAAATATCACATTCCTGATTTCGAAAGATTTAATAGTGTTGCTCGTGGATGTTTAACAAAAGACACTCCTTACACAGCGTAATTGAAAAAACGTTTGGAGTGTGGAAGAAATGAGTCATACTGCATGATATGCCGACGTATCAAATTCCAAAACAGGTGCAGATTGTAATGGCTACGATGGCCCTCCACAACTACATTTGAAGACATCATTCTCAAACGAATGTAGATTTCAGTATGACTGACGATGATCACATACAGGTCCCGCCAGAAGCATTTGAATTTCACATAAGTCAATCCATGCCACAACCAAAGGTAGAGCCACAGAAAGGTAATACCTAGACTGATGAAGGTGCTGCGGAGATGACTGTATTTTGAGAGTTAAACAGACACCATTGTTGAATGTTGATTGGACGATTCTTATTTCTTTTATAAAGTTCATGTTTATTTTATGTTCCATGAAATTGATTTTAAAAAAATTGCAAGTTTTATGTTGTTTGTAATTGTTTATTCTCCTTTTTCGATTGCTTTTCGTTTTTTTTTTGTGGGTTGTTTAGGTCCATGATGAGACGTTCGACCTTGGGGTTCTTCTGGATGGTCTGTTAGTCGTTGTTGGTTGGTCTCACATGCGAAATCCTGATAAAGGCAACTAAGTTTCTCTCTTCTTTTTGATGCTGCGGTTTCTGAGGTACTTCTTGATGACATTTTTCTGGTGATATGTATATGTGACACATACGAGCTTGATATTTAGTGAGCTAAAGGCAAACATAAGAATTACTTACAAAGCACCACAACCAGAGATCGGATGGAGGAGAAAAGCAACGCTCGAGAGAGACGCGTGAGATAGAGAGAGAAGTGCGAGAGCGATAGCAAGAAGCACCTAGGGCAGAGGAGACGTGAGAGTGATCAAAAGAGGCATAGGATGAGGGCAGACGAACCGCGAGAGGGAACGGAATGAGGGCAGCCCCGTAAAAAATAATTCCTCGAAAGTGGGTTGCCGGGTCGAACTCGCGGCCGCATTTATTAAAAAAATTTTTATGAATTATAGTGATAAGCTGCACCGCCGCCGAAACCAAACGCCTCCGCCTGTGTTTTCAAAATGGACCGCATCAAATAAGCTGCGCCAAACGGACCCAGAGTCGAAGGCAGACAAAATCGAGCAGGAGATATAGAGATGAGACAAATAGCATGCCTGAGAGAGTGTTGAGGAGCATTCCACAAGATTAAAATTAAGAGTAAGAAAGGGACAGTGAAACCAGCAGTGAATAGCCGGGGTGAGCACGCTAGTAAAGGAGGTTCTCATGCCGATCAGGAGACAAAGCGAACGTTCAAATGCGCTAAGAGGGAGATGACACAGACAACCGAAGCAAGTTAGAATGTGAGCAGTAGTAAGTAAGCACAAAGATTGCATGCAAACACAACAATGTCAAAGCAGTGAAGGAGAGGATTTTGTGCAATCTCGTGAGGAATAGAAGAGTCGAGTATGTCGAGGTCGAGTGGATCTCATTCAATTTTATATATTCAATTAAAATGAAATTAGGATTAAAGTTTTTATTTTTAATTACATTTAAAATCTTAACAAAAATTACTATTTGAATGAAAGAAGATGAGAGAGAGCAAGAGTGTTATGTGACTCAAATGAGACGATGAAATTGAGTAGGTGTGTAAAGAATGGAAGATCAATTTTATTGTACTAACCGAGTCGGGTAAGTTTCTACTTAGATTTTCTTATGAAAAAACTTCAAAACCTAAATCTAAATTGTGAGTTAGAATTAATGTGTTAAAAAATACTTTATTTTAAAGGGTTAATCATATATATAAACTCAAATATAAATTAGTTAGTGTCATATGTTAATTTATAAATGATACAAAATATTTTAACGTCCTAGATATTAAGCAACTAAAAATTTTCTAATATTCTAATGGTACTTAAAATCTTGTTAAAAAATATTATATTAAAAATAGGATAATTAATTATATCAATTAGGAATTTATTAAAATATTAAAGAGTTGTAGGTATAAAAATATTAATTAAATTTTAATTAAAGATAGAATTAATAGTAAATTAATTTTTTATAAGAAAATATCAAATCAAACTTATGCAAAACTTATGTTTATATTTCCATGATAGATTTTTTTAGTAAACAAAAGAATAATAATATTAATTAATATATTTAAATATTGATGAAATAGTACGATTCAAGGAAATTAAATAAAGTTAATCAACACAGAAACTTTACAACAAAGACAAGAAAGTGAACTATGATCAAAATGAGTACTCGTATTTCTTAATTATAGTAATAATGTTGATTCTTTTGATCTAAATTTGTGATGTCATTATTACTTAAAAAATAGATTTTTAGTGCACATTTTACCATGATTTATTTGTTCTGTATATTATACAAATTGAAATAGATATCATAGATATCTCGAAATATTTGGACTTATTCCATATATTCATTTATATAATAATATTATATGATCTCAGAATGAGTGAGAATGAGAGCGAGAAAAATTATAGAAACTTGCATGTTAGAGTTTACCCCCTTATGACACTAAATGGGAGGGTTGAGGTACCCATGCACGTAAATTAAAAAAATATATATATTGATATTAAAATACCTTAATTGATATAATTCTAGATGATGCACCTGTAAATTATGAAAACTATGTAGATAAGATAATGTACTATATACTAGAATACTCTGAACTTTTCTGAATGGTCATAATTGAATATTAAATTGTCAATTGTTTTTTTATATATTGAGTTATTATGTTTGAATAATATAAATGTTTATTTTTATTATTATTATTTTTTTTGTTATGTTACTGTAGTTTAAAACTTAAAAGTACAAGTGTTTAACAGCTCACCATATTGTAAACTACAATTTCAGGTTTAAGATTTGAGATTAGAAAATGAGTGCAATAATGGAATATATATAAAAGATGTGGCCAACATAGAAAAAGATTTATTTGTCTTAAGTTAATTTAAATCTCTATTGTTAGTTACTTTTTTGATTGATTAAATCATTATTAACTAATGCTTGTAACTCCAAAAAAAGGCCTAATGATAATAACTCAAAATTTTATTCACCGTCTTACTGACTATTCATGCATTGGCAATTCCAAACCTTTGGGTCAAGTTGTCACAATTATGCCCTCTTAGTCAATTTTTTTTGCAAATCACTCGTACGCAAATGCATGAAATGCCTTACCAGTTATATGAACACAAAGTCATAGCTATCAGCAACACACAAGAACCAAATACACCTTGATGTAGCACACAAGCTAGGATGGGACCAATCACAAAATGTAATTCCAAATTTTTGCAAGGAATTGAAAAACAATAATGTAATTTTCATGTTAGTAACAATTTCTCTAGTTGAACAACCTTCAATTTTGAACTGACATTCAAAATTAAAAACTTACAAAATTCAAATTTCAAAAGTGATGGTTATCAAAGTTATGTCAGTTATTTAATCATCCAATAATTTGAATTTGAGCTTTCAAATGTAGAAATTGAAAATTTTAAAAATTCAAAATTAAAATTGAATGTTATGGTAGTTAAGAAGTTTGTGATAGTTGTGAAAGTAGTTGGAGGTCTCATGTTACTTTGGTCGCCCTCCAAATTACTCAAAAGCATGGAGATAGCTAAGATTGAATGGAGTTGTGAAAGTAGTTGGAGGTCTCATGTTTACTTTGGTCGGCCTCCAAATTACTCAAAAGCATGGAGATAGCTAAGATTGAATGGGTGTGGATAAATAGTTTAAGGAAGCAAGCAATCAAGGCATCCTTCCATTGAGTGGCCGCCCACAACTACACACCTTTTTTGTGATTTTTTTTTCCTTTGCTTTGTGGACAATGAGTATTGCTGCTTTGTTGATTTAAGAAAATAAACTTTTGTATGTCTAAATACAAAATTTAGTATAATTGCTCGAGGGAAAGAGTCTTGATAGTTGGATTACATTCTTGATGATTTGTTTGGCAACATTCACCATTGTTACTTTTCTGGTGAGAGTCACGCCTATTATCTTATTTTCTTTCTTAACTTAATGAATAAATATATCCCTAGCTCCCTGCACATTGTCACACAACCATTAACATCTTCATAAAGCCATAAAATCCCATGCAAAAGCATTGTTCACTCTCCAAATCCTGGCCGCATTATTCTTGCTGCAGCCCTTTTTAATGGCATAGCCTAAATAAGCCACCATACGTCAAACCAAATTGCCCCAAATTCTAATTTTCTTCTAAACCATTTATCCTAACCCTAAACAAGCCAAGCCAGCACCCAAAACATTGGCTTGCCTTTTCCACAAATCCACACAACCACAGTGATGCTAACAAATTTTCTCTCCAAGGAATTGCTAATCACTACAACATGATACAACTCCTGCCCATTCAACACTAGCTTCTTCTTATACATTCCACACAGCTTAAACCTTGCTTCCAAAATTTAAGGAAGCCTTGGTTGAACACTTTCTCAAGGCTAACTCACGCCTTGTAACAAATTCATTACATGAGAAATGAATTCAATGGCATAAAAAGATACAGAAAAGGAAACTTTTTAAAGATTTTGATAAATCATCAGTCTCTCATATTCAAAGATCCCATGGAATTAGTTGTAGAGTCTCAAACACCACATTATGCATGGTTTTGCTTGAAACTAACTATAAAATTTAATGGTACTCAAAACCAGCTAGTGTAACTTAGGATCTCTTTGAGGTTGTTGTTGATTTTTAAAAATGTGGTTGTAAAGCTATAGTGTAGAAGTCAACTTCTTGGAAAGCTATGGTGTAAAAACCAACAATACAATCACCACACCTTAACAGGTCGGGTTGAAGAAAGCAGCTTCCCACAACAAAAATTTCTAAAAAGTAACAAGCCAGCAGTTCCCCAAAACGAAGTTATGGTAGCAGTTTGAGACACAAAACAAGCAGAAAATTGTCCCACATAGACCCTTAAACCCTCTACGATGTGCTTAACACTATGTAATAAAGCAACATCCAACGAAGTTAGTGTGCAAAGAAATTTGATGATAGATCATATCAACGAGTTACAATAGCTTGGTGATTTGTGCCATATGGTCATATGGTTTGATATGGATGTATCTGCCATTGCTCACCACTTTTCATGTACATTCAACTATTTTTTTGCCTTAGAATTTTGTGATCATTCTTTAAAGCATATGTTCATAATTTCTTACCATTTGAAGTTTTGTTGACTCATGATTCTTGTTGCATTGTGTGTTCCATGGTATTAGGACTATAAATAACACAAAACCAAGTAAGGTCTTCTACAAGCTTATTCATTCATTTTCTTACAAGTTCAAACTAAGCTTAAACATGTCCCAAGTTCTAAAATCTCAAAAAAGCTTATTTATTAGTTTTCTTAAGTCAAGCCACAATCAAACATAATTATATGTTTGATACTATACATTTAAATATATAATATATAAGCTAAACATAATTAAATATATAGAATTTAATCAAAATTGACATAATTTATTAGGTATTATTTAATTGTTTATTAAAGTTTAAATATCTTGCCAAATAGGAGGCTTACAATCTCAACTTATGGACAAGTTAGCCCATTTAATGGAATTTGATTTTTAATGAACAACATATTTTAGCACATATATAGAGAGAAATACTAAGCCCTGAGATCAAATAAAAATCAATAAGATCAAAGTTGGGTCCTTAAATTATTTGCTTAATCAACTAGATTAGCCGTATATGCATTTGAATTGATGCCTGAGAGGTATTAATGTGCTTTAGATATATTGGTGCATTTAGGATGGGTGCTGCATTAGTAGGAATTTGGGGGTCATTACATGATATTTGCAAATGTATGGGATGCCTGTATATACGCCATGATATATTGGCACAATTTCCTCAAGCAACTTAAATTTATTAATCATTTCATGTCTTATATAACAATTCAATATACTCAATTTAGAGCTGCCTTAGCACCCCTTTTAATGCACCAGCTCACATTTTGTTGTATTGGAATTACTTCAAATTTTAAGGCAATGTCAGATGCTAATTCCTTGTACGTCATCTAACAATGTGCAGGCTACCTAATGGAACTCTTTGCTTCATAAATGTATTATGTAATGTGCCTTTAGATTGTTAGCATGGCCTTTGATGTGCTAGAATATATTTGGCATCTGTGTTTTGTTCGTATATAATTTCCATGCTAGCACTGTTTTATGCAACAATATAGTTGATTTAAAATTAAGCATGGGTTCATACTAGAATATGCCAAATTTTTCACTATGATGGTATTGATATTTTAAAAAAATAAATAACGGTTTCTATGCATATTTTATTTTCAAGATCCACAATGTGTGGCCTACGCATAACAACTTCAACAAAAAATTTCTCGCCTCAATAGTGGTTTCAAAACTAGCGATAGCCCTCCATGATCCATCAACTTCCAATTAGAGGTTGAACGTATGTTAGTAATATTGAGGTTGCACGATGACCTTACAGCTACATAATGACAATGAGGTTATCGCAAGGTTTTGGTCAAGTGTAGTACTTGGAGGCAAGCATTCATTTCCTTGAATCATAATAAATGATCAATGAAAGGAAGCAAAACTATAAGCAAATCAAAGACCAGTGACATCAAGTGGTCTCCAAGCTCTGATTGAATTGAAGATCAATGACACCAAGTAGGAGTATGCAGTCAGTTAATTTGGTTACACTGGCTGGCAAATTTGTCAAACGTATTGAATTGAACCAAATGTCAAGTAAAATCAAACCAAACAAATCAAATAGATAGTTACAAACCAAACTGCAAGATAGTTCTATTTATTCGGTTTAATTTTAATCTAACTGAATTTTGAAATCATAATAAAGAAAGCAATCTAAAATAATATCCAAACAAAATACGAGTAGACAAAATTATCTAAATATGAATTTCAATACTAGTTAAGATCAATTATTTCTACTGTAACGTTACCTTTTCTGTTACCCGGAAGGAGAGGAAACAAGAAATCAGGGAAGAAGAAATGAAGGGTAGGGCAGCCAAACAGAGGGAGAGGAGGCGAAGGGTCAGAAGTCTAGGAGACGAGTGCACGTTCTAAATAGACATGAGAGGCAAGAACTTACCAGGAGAGCAGAAGCTGCGTGCAGGTTCAGTTGAAAGAGCCTTACATGCGACATTTTTATCATGTTGAACTCTTGCGAAGGAAGGTGGATGGAGGAGATCAGCTTCTTGCACTACTCTGGGTTGAGTCGCGACTAAGGAGAAGGCAATGTCGAGCACTTGTGATGTCAGGTTGAACTGCGATTGAAGAAGAGGAGTCTCAGTGTGTGCTTCTCTAGGCCAAATCTAGATCGATGAAGGAGAGGAAGTGTGTGCGCTTGGAGTTCGATTGAGGCAGGGGTTTGTCAAGCTTCACGATGTGAAAGAAAAGTGAGGAAGAAGGGAGCTGAAGCCGAAGGAGGAAGCATCGAGCGGGTGCTTACCTGCGGGCAAGAAGAGGAGTCGTGCGGTTTTCTTCTGCCAAGGGGAGGCTGCCAAGCCCAAGCTTGGTGTCGAGGAAGAGACGAGGGATATCAACATAAGAGGCAAGTGTAGTTTTTTATTTTAGTGATATAATAATAATAATAATAATAATATTATTATTATTATTATTATTATTATTATTATTATTATTATTGTTGTTGTTATAAAGAATTTATTTGAAATATGAAAATAAAGTTTATAATAATTTATATGGGTAGATATTTATTGGATATTGAATAAAATCATAAATGTTGATTTAGTTGAAGTTTTGATAGTCAAAATAAAGTAACATGAATAATTAGAAAGAAATCTTATAATCAACAATTAAAATTATATAAGTAATTAAGATATTAATTAAGCATAATTAATAATAAGTTTAAGATTATATTTTTACGATATTGTATACAGCGAACTATTGGGAGCGAAGATTAAACACATTTGAAACAAGTCAAAACTTTGAGGTAAATACTCATATTCTTAAATTATAGCACCATTTTGATATCTCTTCCAAACAATTTTTATGGGTTGTTAATTATACTTGATTAACGCAATTGATTGTTCTATTATTAAATTTTATCGAACATTTCGATGCAAATACTTATAATTTCATAATATGAAATAATTAATTTATTATAATTGAGTTATATGAAATTATGAATGATATAATTCGCATATATTGTCTTTATGTGCATGATAACTATGATAGAATCACCGCTTGATGGTACTACTGGGAGAATATTAATGTACCTGTGGACGTACATGGAAAAGAACATTGATATTGAAGTACATTAATTGGTACAATTTTTTAGGCAGTGCTCCCGTGACGGTTGTACAAATATAAAACGATATTGGTATGTTATTGATATAGTACAATTCATTGAATAACATGTTAAATAATTATATTAAATTATTATGAAGCTTAACTGACATACGTATTGTTTTTCTTTTCTTTCGCTCTGTAGTTTAAGATTATGAGTATTCACAGGCTTGTTTAACTCACGATTGTTTTAAATTAATTTTTTAGGTTTAATTAGTTGATTGAAAAGTGAGTGGAAAAAAAAAACGTATATAAAAGAAGCGGACAATCAGTAACGAGGTAACATTAAATATATTGTTTGAATTTAATTTGATTCGTGACTCTTTCATTTGTTAAAATGTAGACAAAAATCAAAAGTTTATTTCTCATCGTCCAACCGTCTGTTCTCGCCTTAGTCAATTCCAAGCCTCTGCCCGGATCGTGACAGAAGTGGTATCAGAGACATTGTTTAGGATTAGTTAATTGAATATTGATGAAAGAGCCAATAGGATATTATAAGAAAATTTTAATAATTATAAAAATAATCCAACTTAAATTAATAATTCTACTCATTCAAGCATAGCAATACACCCAGAATTATAGAAGAAAGAAGTCTGATAGAAAATTTATGGATATATGATGTTAACTTGCTTAAGAAGATATGACTTGTAGTCTATTTTAAATTTCGATGAAGGAATTTTTGTAAGTGAGGAATATTGTGACGTTATCGTTTCTATTACTGGGGGGAGAGGGGATGGGGAATTGGGGAAGAAGAAATGAAGGGTCAGACAGCTAAACAGAGGGAGAGGAAGCGAGGGGTCAGAAGTCTACGAGACAAGGGCACATTATAAATAAACATGAGAGACAAGAATTTACAAGGAGAGCCAAAGTTGCATGCGGGTTCAATCTAGGGAGCCTCGTGTGCGACATATGTCAAGTCGAACTCTTGCGAAGGAAGGTGGAGAAAGGAAATCGGCTTCTTGCACTGTTCGGGCTTGAACCACGAGTGAGGAAGGAGAAGACAGCGTCGATCACTTGTGATGTCGGGTTGAACTGCGATTGAAGAAGAGGTCTGTGTGCGCTTCTCTGGGTCGAACCCAAACCTTCGAAGGAGAGGAAGCGTGTGCGCTTGGAGTGATAGAAGGAGGGGTTCGTCGAACTTCACGGTGTGAAGGAGAGAGAAGCGAGGAAGAAGGGAGCAGAAGACGAAGGAGGAAGCATCGAGCGGGTATCTTGCGTGCAGGTAAGAAGAGGAGTCATGTGGTTTTCTTCTACCACGGGGAGGTTGCAAAGCCCTAGCTTGGTGTCGAGGAAGAGACGAGGGAAATTGATATAAGAGGTAAGTGTACTATTTTCTATTTTAGTGTCATAATAATAATAATAATAATAATAATAATAATATAAAATATTTATTTGAAATATGATAATAAAGTTTAAAATTACTTATCTGAGTGAGTATTTATTGAATATTGAATAAAATCATAAATGTTGATTTAGTTGAAGTTTTGATAGTCAAATTACAGTAACATGAATACTTAAAATAAGTTTCTAATTGACAACTAAAATTACATAAGTAACTAAGAGATTAATTAAGCATAATTAATAATACGCTTAAGTTTATATTTTACAACATTGTAGGCAGCTAACTAATAGAGGCAAAGATTAAACGTGTTTGAAACAAATAATACAACTTTGAGGTGAGTACTTATATTCTTAAATTATAGCACCATTTTGATATATCTTCTAAACCAATTTTATGGGTCGTTAATTATGCTTGATTAATGCAATTGATTTTTTTTATATAAGATTGGCCAGAGGCTATTAGATGAGCCACCCGACCAACCTCATGTGCTTAATAATTCTATTCCGCACTTACAAACTCTGTCAACCAAAGAGTCACGATAGGCGACACAGATTAATGGAATTGATTATTCTATTATTAAAGTTTATTAGTCATTTCAATTTGAATGTTTATAATCTTATAATATGAAAGGATTAATGCATATAATTGAGTGATATGAAATTAAGAATAATGAGATTTGCATATATTGTTTGTATGTGCATGAATAACAATGATGGAGTCACCCTTAATTGTACTAGTGAAAAAACACTAATGTACTCGTGCACGTATATGAAAAAGGATATTGATATTGAAGTACCTTAATTGATACAAATTTTTTGACGGTGCTCCATGACGGTTGTACAAATATAAAATAATATTGATATACTATTGATATAGTACGATTAATTAAATAACATGTTAAATATTTATATTGATTTATTAAGAAGTTTAACTAGCATACATATTATTTTTCTTTTCCCTTGCATTGTTGCAGTTTAAAACTATGAGTATTCATTGGCTTGTTTAGCTCACAATTGTTTTAAATTAATTTTTCAGGTTTAATTAGTTGATTAAAAGATGGCGAAAAAAAGAAAATGTGTATAAAAAACGTAGATAACTAGTAAAGAGGTAAAATTAAAAATATTATTTTAATTTAGTTTGATTAGCGGCTCTTTCATTTGTTAAACTGTAGAAGAAAATCAAAAATGTATTTCCGACCGTCCGACCGTCCGTTCTCGCATTAGTTAATTTCAAGCCCCAAGCTGAGTCGTGACATCTACAACGTTAGATTAGTAGGTGCTCACTACCTATGAGTGCGGCCAAGAGCATTGAAGAGTAAATAGCATTTGTCTATTTATTAATGAAATTTTGAAATTCAGTTGAGCTAAATATTTCTATTTTAAAACCAAACCATTGACTGTAATACAAACAAGCCTTACAAATAAAAAGTCGAACCATCCTTTAAAAAATCGAGCCAAATCAACTAAATATGTTTTAACTTGTTTCAATTTGTTAATTTAAACTAAATAATACACACCCCTAGCATGAAGGTCTTCAAAATATCAAACAAATTGAAGATGAATGGCGCAATCGTCAAACAAACTAAATAAAAATTTAAGGGGTTATCTAAAATATTGATTTATATTTTTGTGTGCAATGTAATTATTGTGAGATGGTTTTGAAAATTATACATGTATTTGTGCACAAAAAATCACAAATCATAAAATCATCCAATGTTGGGTCATTACACTTGCAAAAATCCTGCTCATAAAAGGGTGAGATAATTGTTGTTGAAGCAACACTATGTGGTATTAATAAGAGCAATGTTGGATCTTTGGGCATGAAGAGAGAGCACACATATAAAGCAGGATTAGGGTGATTAAGTGCATCGGAAGAGATAGTGAGAGATAAAAAAGAGTGAGAGAGTATAGGGTGACAATAGAATCAAGCACAAACACTGAGAATACAAGTAACTTCCAATAAACAGAGCAGAAGAAAGAAATCAATATAAGGATAGTAGGAGATAAGCATGAAGGAGGTTAGTAGGCGATGATGCAGAGTAAATGAAAGAGCATTATGTGTTTTTATTTTATCAGAGAGAAACAGTTCATAGGCTTTAACGACAAGGCATGCGTGATCAACACTTATTATTGTTATTGTTATTCTTATTATTATTAAAGTAAACAAACACAACAAAAAAATAAAATAAAATTAAAATGATTTCTTCAATGAAGCCCGCATTAATTGGAGGAGAAAGAATTTGATCTAACATCCGAAAAGCCATGATCAGCGTGCATAAAGAAAGGACACTCATTATCCTTCTCAAATCACCAAGTAAAATCCCTCAAAAACAAAAAATAAAGCACAAAAAGAACTCTCAAATGTAAGATGATTACCCCAAAAAATAAACCAACCATTAAAATGAAATTTCAAAACTCCAATTGATGTTGCTTATCCATATTGAAGAAATCCTACGTCATCTTCAATTTATTGAAGAGGAAAAAAAAACCAAGAGCACTCCAAGTAAGCCTAGTTGAGAAGGTATGCCTTGCTTCTTGAAACGCACAGGGAAAACAATTCAAGGGGAAAAAACTTTAAACCTACAAACCTAAGCCAAGCGAGCTCTCACTATCATAAGTAACAATTGCATCTATGCAATCTCCATCACAATATAATGACAACCACTCCTCACTTGGTCCCCCAAAACTAAATTGTTATCAGAATCTTGGTCCTCCAAAATCAGAAGCTATCGAACTTCTTGGTTTCAGACTTCATGGTCATCATAGACTATAACAAGCATTGTATAAGTTGCTAGAGATTAAACTAAAGAAGAATAGAATTGGGCCTAATACAGTAATGATCAAATCATTTTAAACCCAGAAGCTTACTCCTATGGCTACAAGTCAAGCACTTGGCATTTCAACACCAATATATTTTTACTTATGTCATTTAGTAAACTAAACTCAATAATCTCATGCGCCTTAATCAATTTAGAGAGAACCACAGGACTAAAGATGAAAAGATCATCATAAGTAAGTACAATGTGAACAAAGAAAAAACAAACAATGCAAAATAAGTAAAGTTTAATGCGGTTTGACTTTAATCAAACCTATATCCATAAGAGGAGAGAGTGGATTCAATTAATTATCAAAGAAGCTGCAATAGGAATACACAAAAGGGAACATTTGTCATCCTTCTGATATTCCAACGCACCTTCACAAACAATGAAGAAACCTAAAAGAAACTCTCAAATAAAAACTGAGTTCCTCTCAACAAAATAGCAACCACCAAGGCAAAACATACTAGAATCCTAACCAATTCCACTCGTAAATGTTGAAAACCTAAGATAGCCTTCAAATAGAATTTAAAAACAAGAGATTTGTGCTCCAAAATACCCTAACCCAAGTGGGTATGCCTTGATTTTTCAGATTCATATGAAACCCTAAACTGAGAGAGTCTATAGTGGAAAGCCATCAAGTTTTCAAATCATAGTTGAGGGATCACTTAAAACTACAAGCAACAATCACAGTCGTCTGGTCTCTACAAGAATATTCCAAGATTTAACCTTTTCCAAGAATATTAAGTCAAAATTAATATAGAGCAACTATAATATAGATTGATCATTATGACAAAATCAAGTTAAATATCTATACCATAGGTAACCTAACATGAAGCTGTACCTGCTTATACCCACACAAGGTAACGATAATAAAATCAGCTTTGTATCAAAGATTACTAAATTTTCTATAAGAAGCAAACATTATATTCAAGCAATAAACAAGATATATGTTTATCAAAGTATACAAATACTATAAAAATAATAAAAATAATAATAATAAAAAACTAGGAGAGTTTGTTAGACATTACCCTTCCCCACAAACTAGATGGGAGCGCTTGAAAACAGGCAGCAAGTCTTTTCGCTTTATTTCAACCTCATGGAATGCCAGTTTTTCAATTTCAATCTCTCCACCATCACAACCACAAGCAGTGTTCTCGTCAGCTTTTGATAGCATCATCACATAAAAGCATATCTAGAACAAATTAAAAACATTGAATTTCATTTAGCCTGATTGATCATTTAAAAAGAAAAAGAATTACATACATAAAACAAGGATTAAAATGATTACTTTCTTCTTCTGCCATATTGGCATCCTTCCGGAGCAAACCTGCACTTCCGCATTCGAAAGGTACCAATGGGGACTTTCATGAGCCTTTAAAGACCTTTTTCCAGTCAAAAAATCGGTAGATGGTGCAGAACATGAATTATTGCCAATACTGCTTTCAGATGTATTCTTAACTGTCTCCACATTATTCTGACCATTAAAGATAACTTGGGGAATATTTTGTTCCCTTTCAGGCCAATTAGACCTCCTACATACATCCCACCATTGAACTGATTCAATATTTACATGTAACTCCTCATCTTGAAACTGCAATAGAGGACCAGATTCGCTTCTTGAGCTGCTATCACTAGACTCTTCCCCTAATGACGGTAGCAGTTCATGTTGAATCAAATGACCAGATGGAGAATAGACCAAAAGATGTTCCAATGAACAATTGTTTGCATTAACCGGTGGTATGGGGTGGCTTATAGAATTGTGGAAAACAGCAGCTATTGCACCCGAGGGTATGGGCATCTTCCCAGCTGCAGATGCAGTGACACTACTGACAGTATTAAGCCATCCAGAGCTAAAATTTTTAATTCTAGTAACTACAGAAACCGTCAAAGGTGGTGGAGGTTGAAGAAAATGCTGATCTATCATGCAAGATAAACTTGACCACCATGGCATTGTAAGATTAGGAATAGGATTTGGCCCATCAAAGTAAGGACTCTGTTGTTGAAGACTAGCATCACCACCAAACGGGGACATTAAGAAGATATGACATGTACCCCGAGATGACACTATTGCAATCCACTGACTATAATGACTAAAACAGATGTCCTGTATGACCTGAAACAAAAACAGAGAAAAAGGAAACCATGAACGATGTATAGGTTTCAAAGCTCCAATCTTAAGAACAAGATTCATGGATACTTACAGCTGGCGTTAATCCACGGTAAAGTTTGTAAAGATGTACATGTGAAGAAGACCAATCATAACATGTGGAGTTTGAAGCATTTTTCATGCAGGTGGGCATTATTCTGAACACATTCAGGTTGTGCCCATTTACAGAAGCTGTGACTAGAAGGGTTCCACTAGGGTCAAAACAAAGAGCAGATATTGGGCTGGTATGAGCTCTAAATTGAGAAATAACCTCTTTAGAAATGAAATCCTTAATCATTACCTGCATTAAAGATTGTTAATAAAGGTGTTAATAAGGTTAAACCAATAAAAAAAGTAAATTTAGAAGTGTAATAAAAAAGAGCTAATTCATAGAGTGAAATATGTGAAAACAATTTGCAATATGATATACATCAAATGATTAACTTGAAACTAACCATTCCAGCATTATCAGCCTCACAAGAATGTGTTGCCGGGGGAAGCCTTCCAGTTCTCCTATTAGAATTTGGTGCCAAGGGGGAGCAAGAACCATCGGGAACAAGCTCTTGGTAGTATTTTGACAAAGTTTTATAACCCATGTCTCCAATGCTAAGTATTCCAGAAGCCAACTGCTTGCTAGACTCCATTGCATAACGAGCAACTAAGCTACCACTACCTGGTGAAGTTGATGGACTAACGCCAGGAGAGGGAGTGAGGTTCTGTGGACTGAGGCGTCCCACATTTGACAAAAGTGGGTTATTAGATGCATACGCTAACCACCTCGGACCAACAGCCATGGGACCATAGCCAATGTGAACCCCAGCTGCTCCTTGCAATGGGTAAGTTAATACACTGAATTTGTTCTCAAGAGTAACAGCATCAAAGCAATATATCTGCAGGAATATGAAAAATAATTATGATTAAACAAAAAGTTTATTAACAATTTTAGACCAGTAAAGGTGTTTAAACAAACAAATATAAGACCAGATTCTGTTTTTAGTAATCATGCTTTCAACTTTTTTTAAGAAAAAGAATTTTACTTGTGCTGCAAGAGCCACAGCCACAATGCGGGGACTGCATCGAACTAAATACACGGCAGACCGAAATCTGAGGAAGTGCACATAACTGTGTGATTTTAGCGAATAAAAGCGAACAACAGTAGGAACACTTAAGCAGTTTCCTTGCTGAGGCTCACTCAAACCATCTCGAATCAATGCACTTAAGCGGCCACCTTGAACCATGCCTGAGCCCTTGGTTTCATCACCAGCAACAGTCAACAGCATGGGATGTGACGTTCTAAAGCCCTCCCATTCTGACTTGGCTGGCATGGGCTGCATCTGTAAGAATGTAACTGGGCCATCACGCCTTGATACCAGCTCACAGACATTTGAGGCATCTTCAACATCAAGCACTTGGAAGCCATTGGCATAACCAAGTAGAAGAACATGTTTGAAAGAAGCTGGACCGAGCTCTAGCTTGTCAAAGCCAACCCATAACACCTGCTCACGTATAAAATCTTAAACAGGGCATGTTCTGAGAATAAATTTAAATGCTTAATGGACAAGTTGTACAGAAAGAACATGTTTGATGGAAGATGAACTGAAATCTAGTCTTCAAAGCCAAGCGGTAAAACTCAAAGAATGTTCCTATACAAATTAAAATGCTTAATAGACAATTTGTACAAATTTAATGTAATACACTAGAAAAATTGTAATAGATATTATAACATTGAAAACATGCAAGTGAGCCAAAAGGTAACCAAATAAAACTTTAGTTATAAAGCAAGAAAAACCACTCCACTAACATGTAATACCACCAAATTTAACAAAAATATATCAAGAAAGTTAAAACAAAATATAAAAAAAATGGTCTTTTAACTAAATACCTTCTCCTGGAAGTTCGAACTAAAAAAAGACTCGTTACCAAATCAGAATAATATAGACGACAATCTGCAAAGGTTGCACATTTTTTTGCAAATAAATATCTTAATTATCTAGACTTTTAAATCATCTGATTCTAGATATCTGGATGAACAGCTTAATTTAATCATGCAAAGGCCCACAAAAGCTCATATTTGCTAATAAAATGCTTGGGAAATTATAAGGGGATTAATGATAAAGCAATCCTTGTAAGCAGTAATATCAACATTTGATTAAATTAAATCATTTGCAAAGCCTCAAAGGTCGTGAATTCATACCAGTAAAGGACATCAACGAATCGTGTGGTGATACTTCTCATTTGAAGGGAACGTTATCAGAGTAAAACCCATGAAACAGCACCAGTATCACAGAGTACATAGTTAAACTTTCCACTGCCATTTTTTTATGGATATTATAATAGTCAGTCATTTTTATAATTGATATCCTCCAGCCACTGGTTCGTTATCCTTAATCAATTTTACCCTTATTTCTCAATGTAAATCAATCCATCCATTTTCCACTTCCACCCTTGATAAAATTATGTTGCACAGTCTTTCTTTTATTTTAAATAGCTTTTGTTCTTTTATTATTGCCTCTTTTTTTTTAATTAAGGGTAGCTTTGTAAATAAGAGTCCTAGGAGTGTCAGTGGTTTCCTATAGGGGTCTTTTGTGAGTTTGCTCTCATGTTTCCGAGATTTTGAGTAGTTCCCTGGCTTGGGTTGCATTCCCCAAGTTTGAGAAGTGAGGAGGGGAGGTAGCCATAGTGGGGTCATAAAACTTGCCAAGATTAGCTATCACGCCTTTTGTTTTTCGATCGGCTGCTGCCCGTTCTCCTATTCTAGGTGCCTCTAGTGACTGAAAACAAAGCTGAAGACATTGGTTAGTAAATCTTGGATGGTATTCGGTTTGCTGTAAGACAGAAATCCTGCACATGAGTTTCCTACACAAAAGTTTGACTCTGTCCTAGGGCTCCAAGAAGGTGTTTAGCAAAGGGATTTAATGGGTAAAGAGCTGTGGAACAGCAAGAAAGTGAAACTATGGGATTTTGCCGGTGTTTGGAAGGGGTACGACGCAAAATGTGCTGTTTGACTGAAGGTTTGGCATAGATCGTCAATTGTACTGGCTGAAAATAGCAAAAAGACCCACAAAATGGCGTGCTATGGATATTGAGGAGATTCACCACCTATTCTTGCAAAAGCTACAGACGCACCAATTGCAGAAGGAGAAAGATACAACACTCATATAAGGATAGAAATTAAAGATAACAATCTCTAAAACACAAACAAAACCAAAACTCCCACAAAACAAAAAAATAAAAAATATAAATAGTTCCCTTATAAAAATGAACATAATTCTAATTAGAATAATATTAAAAAATTAATAAGGACCCCAAAGGGCTAAAATAGCAAAGGAGTGAAAAAGTCCTACTTGGGAGTATAGCGAGACGAGAAATAGTCCTGCTACCAAGGGAGAGCTCCCATGTCATCCTCCTTGGTTAGGAGAGGTTTCGACTTATTTTCTGAAAGTATCCAGATCCCACTATTTGATGTTCTTTTTACTAATACGCCTACAGAAATTTCCAAAGCTACAATTCACCACGTTTTCTAGTCATATGTTTGTGGGTACTGTTGAACTGAACTAGAATTTAATGCTCAATTTATTTCATGGTCTTCCAAAAATAACTCAGAAAATTTTCTATCTCTATCTAAAGTGATGACATGTTGAATCTCCTTAGTATTGATAACCTAGGAGATAGGTTGTAGGTCAAACAATCCTACAATCTATTTAGTTAAGGTTATCATATGTTTGGTATCGGCTCCTTCGACGTCATCTAGGACAACCAATATTAATTCTCGTGGTGCTTTTCATATATGCTCAGTCTGAAGAGCCCATCGGGTTACTAGCATCTCTCCCTTACGAGCTGGAAATTAGTACACATCTTTTTACGTAACCACCTTTTCTTGTACCTTCTGTGTCATTGTTTATATTTTCCACTGTTCTTTGCTTAGTGGAAAAGATCACCCTCTTATTTGGGCAATTAGACGCAATATGTCCAAAATCATAGCACTTGAAGACCTTCCTAACATAAACGGATTTGAGAGTGTTTGTTGTCTTGACCTATAGCTCGGGGCTTCGAGTTAACCAAAGCAGGTACAAATGGTAGAAATTATTTTTTTCAATATTAATTTTCTATAACTAACATTTAACAAATGCAAGAGTCACTAAAGAAAGTAAATTAAAACAATACAGTTAAATTTATCTCATTTCTGGTTGTTTGCATCTGCTATAAGCATTTTATCCTCTATTGTTCATACTTTAATCAAGTAGTCAAACCTAAAATATTGGTTTAAATAATAGTGCAACATAACCAATGAACACTCATACTCATAAACTTTAGTAATATAATAAAAAGAAAATAATATGCATGTTGGTTAAAATTTATGTAAATCAATCTAAGAGTATTTGAAAGTTTGCAATAACTAACAAGATAATATTAACTATATCTTATTGTATCATCTACATACCAAGATCATTTTAAATCTGTATACAACACACATAGAAGCACCATTTAATTGTATCAATTAAGACACATTAATATCAATATCTTTTTTATTTATGTGCATGAGTACCTTAAAGTTTCCCCGCTAGTACCATAAAGAGGTGCACTCTACAACAGCCAAGTATGCATATACAAGCATACTATAAATCATTTCATACAAATCAACCACCCAAACTTCCTATACACAAATCAACCACCCTCTATCATCTATTTTTCAAATTCTCACTCAAATATCAAAATTCATCTTAACAACCCATATTTTTCATTTTTTTATCAATTTTTCAATAGTTTGACCTTGGCAAGGGTAAATACATCGGGTTGTTGGATCAAAAAAATCCCGTGTGGTAAATTTGAATGTAATTATCCCTGAATTTGTAATAAAAAATTGTGGGTATTTTCTATATAGTTACAAGTTTTGGCTCTGGTACTGATAACTTAATTCTCCAATGGTACTGATTAATCTTTATTAATTCCACATTCATAGGAATTGCACAAAAATGACATTGGGAATTTATTATATAAGAATAACCAATCGCCTGAATTAGTTGAAGTACCTGCATGACGGGAAATAAAGAAAGATTTCGCCATTCTATATACCTACCATCTGGTGAAAATTAGGTGTTCACCAGCCAGGTAGAAAAAATTCGCTGGTTCTGATAGACATAATGTTATTATTACTTTCATGATAAAAACAAGTACAAAACCCACAGCTAATAAAAAAAGTGGCAGCGGTAAAGACATAAAAAATGTAAACCTCTATGTTCAAGGCCATGGAATGATTCTCATCAAATGTTATGAACCAGTTTAACATGTAAGGCAAACGGTACCACACAACTCTATCATTACCACTTGCCTTTCATTTTTGAACCACAAACAAAGCAGCGTCAACTAACTTTACACGAAGTACATCAAAACCACCAAAATTGCATAATCCCAAAGGCAATCATTCCTAGCAAGTAACCAATCTACTGAAATGAGCCAAATTTTTTATTCAAGTTATGAAAAATTCTCGATCGGGAGAGAAAGATAGAGAGAGAACCTGGTCTTTCTCATCCTCCGGGGGCACTGAGATTGAGGAAGCCACAGAGGCCCCGGCCGATCGAACGCTAGAAGCAACGGTGCCGGCGTTCGCGGACACCGTCTTCAGGCAAGAAGAGATGATGCGCAGTGAACTAGGAAGCAGCCCGTTCCGGCCCTTGCCTCGCCTCATGCTCTCCAAAACAAACACAGCAGTCGTCCCTGACGACTCCCCGTCTCCTCCGGCGAACCTCCCCGCCTCCCTCGCCAACAACCCTTACCAACCGCCTTCCATCCGCGATGAACGCCGCCGATGGAGATCCTAAATACCATCCGAGTTCCGATCTCGATCGTCGCCAAAGATTTCCCCGTTACCCAACCCCTTCGTCTACTCCATCCAGCTCCGAGTGTTTGACTTAGCGGCCATATCTCAGTACGCTTCCTCGCTAACACGAAAGACAAAACCGAACCAACGCTACCTCTTCCAACCCCATTCCTCTAATCTACTCTTTCCCTTCGCGTTGCGTTGCTCCCTGTCAAAACCTGCAATTACCATTTTAGAAAATGAATCAATTATTCTGCTGCTCCGCCGGATCTCCAGCGCACGACGAATCCATTATCCATTATCCGCCGTAAATTGCGGGTCAAAGAGCTTTGCGGAAAAAAAATATATTTTTTTTTATCATTTTTTTTTTATTTGAATTGGGCAAGAAATTGTGTCAACGAGTTAGATAATAGGTTATATTTATCTCAATTTAATTTTTTTTGAGCGGATTTAAAATATTTATTCTAATATTAATTAATATTATATATAATAAAATTCACGATAATATAATAAGAATTTAATATTTTAATTTTACTCGAAGATTTAACATACAAATAGATAAATAAAGAAAACAAGAGACTTAAAAATATTTATGTGAAAAAAAAGAGAAAAAATCATGCAGTCTGGACTAAGGTAAATGAACTCACTATGTTAATTAATAGTATAAGAATTAGTTTTCCCTCTTAATTATAAAAAAATTATGGGATTACAAAGTAATACAATTCAAGTTAGTCTATTCTCTGGCCACTATGGTACAAGTAATGTAGAGTACAAATGACTCATCTACCAATTCTTTTAAATATAGACTGATATGATGATAACAGTCGAGATGACAATCTACCAATAACAATTAGGTGGCGGTGGTTAAGTGCTACGATAATGATTGAGTAATGATAGTCATAATTACTAGTTGGGTAATGACAAGTGAATGATGGTGGTTAGAGTAATTTGGTGATGGTGATCAGATGATAGTGATTGGGTTCAAATCTTTAAATCTTCAAGCTCTCTCTAAAGTCAAGTCCACATCCCCCTCTTATGGAGAACATGAGTCTATTTATAATTTTTTAGAGTAGAATTTAATTAAAATTTTTAAATACTTGAATATATGGTTCGTCTCAAATCTTATAAATATAGACTAATTTTGGAGGATTTAAGTGTCTTAATAGTTCTAAATTTAGTGATTTTAGACTCATTGGATTTGTTTCATGGATGTACTCAAATTAATCATAATGGAATAAGGAGATGGAGTGTTGACCAAACTACTTCTATTGATTGAAAACTTTGTAATGTTTGATTAGGATCCCTAATTTCTAATAAGATAATAAGAATGACATTAGCATGTGTAGCATATCCATCAAATTTAATGATAAAAAATTTATTTTTATTGTCATGTGGCATAGTTTTTTAGCACAATGAATGTTAGGCTATTATGACTCTCCTATGGTAGCCTTTATGATCTTGATGAATCCATTCACTTTTCTTATGATGTTATTTTTATGTGCTTAGCCTATAAATTAGTTTTATGAGTATTTCTCTAAGCATCTTCAATGAATCAAATACTTAATCTCTTCCATTAATTAAAGATATTTTTTAATCAAATGTTCACATGAATGATGAAAATGGCAGCATAGAGGTTTATCTCTCATTCAAGTTTTTAGTCGATCTAGCTATGTAACTTGTTCAAATTTTTGGATCTTCAGAAGGTTGTTAGCTTTGAATCAGAGCAATTAAGTAACTCTTGATGGTTCAATTGCTCTTACTTTATCTTTTATAGAGATTAATTAGTTCCTTATTATGAATTCTTATGGTAATTATAAATTTTTTTGACCTATATTTTGAATACACATTAATAAATGCACCAGCTAAAATATAGTTCTTAACATGATGTATTAGATTGGCAGAAGAGAGAATAATATAACAAATCTATGATACGAAGCATAGACTGGATTGAAGACAATTGGGGAGATCATTTAGTTAACTAAGAATCAACCCTCGATATTTGACAAGCTTTTAAGAATATTTTATAAATATAATTTTTTAGGGATTTCTTCATTATGATAGATACAAAAGTAATTGGAGAAATGCTTGATGTCGTTCATTCTTTTGAATTATTTGAAACAGTATCTAATAAGTACATCAAAAGTAGGAATAACACAATCAATAAAACAATAATTAGATGTAAGTTTAGCCCTTTGAAGATGGCAAGGAAGACCTGATAAAGGAATGAATTATTGACTTGTTGGTTATGTATAATGGTCAAGTTGTAATCAACATGCATATAAGGGTTAAAAGATCCATTTTATGGTCCTATAAATAATAGCATGAAATCTAGTAGGATATGGTGTCAATGCATTTTGTTAGTAAGTGGGAAATGACTCTTTAAAGTCTTAATGAGGAGTAGATTAGAATATATCACCTATAAAAAATTCCATATGGGTTGGACATTAGGACATCTGTAGAAGACTTATTGATAGATGCCAAATTAATTTTGTTATTGAAACAGTGGGTCATAGGCTTAGAGCAAGAAAGAAGTTGAGTGGATTTAAATATGTTATAGAAGTAACCATTTATTGATAAAGCAAATTTGGATATGAAGGTAGATTCAAAGGTAAAGTTCAAGACTTATTTATTGGTATGATTATAATGCTTGGATTTCGTAAAGTGGGTTACCTTTAAATTGTGTTAAATGATGATAGAACACCACTAATGGTTTTCATATTGAGTACGAAGGTCTTATTTGATATTCTTTTTAAAATAGATGAGTGTTGGCATCAATTTTTGATGTCGTTAGTGTAGAATGTTCGCTCGAACGCTATGGACCTTGTTTGATGCATGTGTTGTTCCAGTAGTGCTAAACAGCCATTTCAGACCCTCTGATGCGTGTTGAGGAGCACGCAGTCAGAGTCATCCTGCTTGATTTTGGCTTTCTCTTATGCGAAGGCCGGCCAACATTTTGTCTGTCAGACGGATATAGTTCAGACATCCGTGTGCAAATTAGGCTTAATTTACCTCGATCATCGATAAATTTATTTATGTGACCCTGGATGACCAAATGAACTATGTGAATGCGTTTGGATCATCGATTTTGCTTAGGGAGGACACCCATATTGCTAGGTTCAAAGCATGAGTCAATGCGCAAATCGATGCATGTAGCTTTAAAATTAAAAAAAAGAATAATAATAATAAAAGAATAAAAGGGTTTTAAAACCTCACAGAAAAAAAAGAAGGAACCCATTTCTCATGTGATGCCCTAGGACCTCCCTTTTCATCTTCACAAAACCACTGATAGGCCTCTCCTCTCTCTCGGTCGCGTCGACGGCTCTGCAAGATGAGGCTATCTTCTTCCTCATGTCGGCAAGCCTATTGTTTGCCGATCCTTCCTCACTGATAGATCTCACATAGCCTTCGTCCTCCTATTTGAGTGATCCCACCTTGTGTGTTGCTTCCTTAACGGCATCAGCGACTTGTCGGTCTCCCCTCCCCTGATGGTGGGCATCCCATAGTCGGATCATGCCCTAGGCTCCCTATTATTGTGCGACAGCTCCTCCCTCTCATGATTGAGCATCCCTCATTAGTGAAGCCCTTGTCGATAAACCACTGACTGCTCCATCTATCTGGCCTGAGACCTTCCCGTCGGTGCCACCTCCCTTTACTCTTTCTCTTACGATTTTGATGCAGTTGATGCTTTAGGAGGGAAAAGATCCACTTTGGTGCTCCTTCCTACAAGAAACCTTCTTGTCGCCACCTGGTCTTGGCGGCGGGCTGTCTCTCATGTGCGCTACCTTCTGATGGTGTCGCTTCCTTCTCTCATGAAAAAGGGGTGATGCCTTAGTTTTGGGTAGCTTCTTGCTACCTTGCAAGTGTTCTGTTCTCCCTTTCCAATTAGCAACCTCGCTACTTCCTCGATCAATGGTGCCTCTCACGGGAAAACCTTCATGCCAGTTTTCCCTTTCGATCAGAAGTTTCAGCAAAGCTCCTCACCTCCAATAGGGTGGGGACGACGTCGCGGCATATAGGAACTGACCAATCATCGCAAAGGTATGTGTTGGACATACTCGTGCATGTTCAAATCATTTATCAAAGAAACTTGTAACCTTCTACCCTCATATGTTTCTTTCCTTGTCCCACACATGTTTTGCGAGGTACATTGGAGCGTGGTTTGAAGATCAGTTGCTTGGAAGATCAAAAGAGAACGCAATCGAGACCCTCGTGTTGGTGAGACTCTATAAACCATTGCATTTCCTTTTCTTGCCAGCTTCAGGAATAGATTTTGCTAATTTGTTGTGGGTTTAGTCACCCATACGAGGCCGGTTTGACCGGCCACCCGGTATCATCTAACTCAATCGATCTCCATTTATCAGAAGGTTTGATTAGCCAAATGATACCGATTTGCCTGTCCATATGCCTTTTGATTGGCCAACTTTGTGTGATCGACCTTGGCGGCTGACCGAGCAAAAAAATAGTTCTGTGGTCGGGCTTGGTGGTCGATCGAACCAACATGCATATGCAAAGTATCATGCTAGACATGCAAGCATATGAAAGCATATTAAACCAAATGCATTTTGATAGCAAATTCGATTTGTCCTAACATCCTCACATAAGATCCTAGGCTTTTAGCTCTTGGATATGCAACATGGCTGCCTCCAGCTTTGGCGAGGAATGTGGAGAACTTCATCCTCCAATTTCTCTTAGGAAAAGTCCTTCACCATTTGTAGAATAGACTAGCTACAAAGCTTTTTCCATCCTACAACCCTCCATGATTTTGTAAAATGGGCTAGCTACACTTTTCCTATTATTCAAGATCCAATTATTTCAATCCCTCCAAGGAAGTTTGGAAGCGGCAAAGCCGTAAGAAATTGGAATATGACCCACAAGGTTTTATGTTCTGGGTTTACAAGGAAACACTCTTGGCTTCGTTAGGGATTTGGTCATGAAGGAAACAATAGGTGTAAGTCCATACCGACTAGTGTCGGTCAGTCGACTTGCCTAGACTGGTTGACCAAACCCACGATGACAACAAAACCACACTTGGGTTCGATCGGCCACCAAGGCGAATCACAAAACACAATTCAGTTCGATAGGCATGATGATCTGATCGATAAAACTACATTTTGGTTTGATCATCCACGAAGGACCGATCGGTAAAATCAGTCACTTTGGTTTAATCAGCTACAAAGGCTCGATCGATAAAACCAAAATACTCTAGTTCAATCAGCTACCAAGGCCCAATCGACAAAACCATAATTTAGTTTGATTAACCATCAGGTAAGATCGGTAAAATCAATCACTTTGGGTTGATTGGACATGAAGGTATGATTGGTGAAACAAATTACTTTGGTTCAATTGCCCACCAAGCTCTGATTGGTAAAACCGAATCACTTTGGTTCGATAGCCCACTAAGGCCTGATTGATCAATCACTTTGGTCTTGTTGACCACCCAAGTCCAACCAAACTCTTTGGTTCATAGCACCAGGTCAATCGCTCTTGTCAAATGGCTCACTTCACTTACGTGTTGCATGACTTGCACTTGCATTCCCATTACTTGCATGTTCATGCTAAATGCTTGGGTTTGTGATTGTTTGTGCATAAAAAGAGAATATTTTAAATGATGCTTGGAGTATTAAACTCATTGCATCAAAAAATAAATTTTCCTTTGGCATTTTCTTGTATGTGGCGTCTCTTCGAGCACCAACACTTGCGGTATTACCACGCTACATATGACACCATATGTGTGTGGCTCAATACTTGTGAATGTTTGGTAAGTAGTGGCTAACAGTGCTAGCCTGTCGGTGTGTGAACCTCCTAAATGGAAGGCATGTTGCCCCATCTCTTATGACATATCACTCAAATTTCATAAGCAATTCACATTGTGTGCTCAATCCGAGTTAAGCTTTAAAGCCACCGAACCAGTCAAGTGCATAATGTGTGCTCACTTGATTGTGTTATGTTTGCCTTATGTGTATGGATAGTAGATTAGACTCGTTGGGTGACCCATGTGTTGATTGTAATGCTTTAACAAGTACTGTTTGTGGAGTAAATCTTGGTGAGCAATACTAGTTATCGCATAAGGATCGACATGAGTATGACAATGCTAAGGATCTAAGGGATCTAGCTTGTGTCACCCTGCATGTTACAGATCCGCATTTGATGGCCCTTATCTCAAAAATAATAAAACTTCTATATATTTTCTGCATATGATATCCATCATAATTTTAAAATTATGTAAGTAGCAAGCTAGACCATATGTAAGTCCAAATATTTTCAAAATTCTTCATGGTGACACTCTTTAGATCCCTTGAATCTTTAGGTCAGAGCCAATTTGGTGACCCCGTCAAAGTCAAACATATCCGAAGACTTTACTATGAGCACTTAGGTGCTAGTTAAGATACTTTTTGTTAGATGGTGTGCTAGGCTAGGATTAGGATGCTATGTAATATATTCAACGCCTCATGCCATTATTCTCTACTGGTTTGTTTTTTCTAGCCAAGCATCACTTCTATGATTTTTGGTGTGCTTGAATGCATATTATTTTGATATGCATTATAGGATACTAGGTCTATTTTTCTTGCAAGGAGTCATGCATACATACATACATACATATATACATATATATGCACACACACATGTTCTATTGGGAAGGAGCAATGTCATGATTATGTTCTATCTCTTTCTTTCAAGTGTTGCTATAAGCTCCTCTCGTCAGGCATGGCTCATATGTATTCCATGTTAACTCGTGATATCCCATCTTCTGCAACTTGGGTATTTTATCTTATTTGATAGATTGCTGGGATTGAGTCTGTATCAGAACTAAGGTACGAGCACAAGTTTCAAAGTGCATAACACACCAAACCATGTGATGGGGGCATGGAGCAGAAGCTCGTGTTGTGTACCTTTTTTCAAATTTATATTCATGTATTTAACTAGGACCGAGCATGTATATGCAGAGTCCAACCACCTCTTCTGCTTTTCTAGGGTATATTGCCTACCCAGTGGCACCAACCTTTTATTATTTTGTTTGTACTTGGCTTTGCCTTGCTTTAATTTTTGGATTAGCTGGGCTTTACGAAAATGTAATTTAGGCTCTCTAGGGCCTTAACATTGTAGATTTTCTACTAAAAAATCCTAATCATAAAAGATTAAGATAATCTAAAATTTAAGATTAAAAGATTTGGGACATTTAAAACCTACTTTTACTTTCCTACATGGCCTTCAGGCTGATTTAGAACGAGTTGCATAGCATGACTTTCATCCAAGTCATATAATAAGGCCTCCACATTATCTAAGGACTGCTCTAGATAACTGCATCATTCTGCATGTCTCGAGGAGGAGCTATCGTGCTCCTTCAATCAACTATGCCAATGATAATTTTTTACATAAAAGGTTTCTAGAACGACTAGATCGTTAGAGGCTCCCCTAACCAAGATGGGGATGTAAGTCCTTTGTGAGGTAGTTCCAGATTTGTAGCTGGACCCATCTCCTCTTCTTTTTTCCAGAGACGTCTTAATCATCAAATTGATGAGTATAAGTCCCACCTTCACCTACCACTCCCCTTAGAGAGTGATAGGAAATTAGTGGTTTCTTTCCTCTGATCTTAGGTCTATCAGGATTCTCTTGGAAGACGCAATTCATGGATTGTTGATAAGGGGTCCCTAGTTGGGTTGGGTCGAATACCTTCACGACTGGGTAAACTTAGGGCCTCCATATCTGGGGATAAAGGATCTGCGCTATCCTGACCTGACCACAACTACCTACTTAGGAATTCCTCCCCTTCCTATTGACACCTCTTTCAAGTGATGTCTTCTCTTTTGAAAATCATTGATATCATCTTGATGGCCCTTATTGAACTAACTTTTGTTAAGATCTAGTCTTTCTTCTTTAGAAGCCTAGGATCTAGCCATAAGACTATTTTGTTGACTATCTTAGAGAACTAGTAATAGAACCTTACCCCAATAGAAATTTTAGACACTTTTTTAACTCTTTTTGAAGTTCCACTTGTTTGGTTTTGACCTCTAGCACTTAGTAGGATGGAGCCAAGCATGGGAGAGCTCAAGAAGGGTCCCCAATAGGACTGTCTGACCTTAGGGTTAACCCTGAGTGGTGTGGCTTTAGTTAGTATTGCACATGCACTCACAACTCCTTATTTTCACTCACAACCTAAAACCCTAAACCTATCACCCTTAATCTGGTTCCTTACTCTTTTGGAAACTCATGTGGGTGGTTCCCCAAACCCTTTACCCTAGGCTAGGGTTTGGCTAGGACCAACACATGGAGGATTCAAAATGGAATCTTCCTTTGTCTCATGGCTCAAAAAGAATAATTTTATGATTAACATCCTCAATTGATCCCAATTTTGCCAAAATCCCCAATTTTGACCTTTTAGCCCTAAATTTTTTCAAAATTACCAAAATGCCCCTAAAACCCTAATTTTCCCAAAATTGCCCAAATTCTCAAATTCTCTTCATAAATCATTTCAAATCATTCCAAACCACTCAAATTGACCAAAATATTTCATAATCATCAAAATTCCCAAAATACTCCCAAACTTGCCAAAATTACCAAAATACCCCCTCTTGCCCAAAAAATTCCTAAAATCTTCAAATTCACTTAAAATGTCCCCAAAACCAATTTGAACCACCCAATAGCTTCAATTTTACCCATATCTACTAAAATTAGCCAAAATTCTCAAATTGCCCCTAAGTGCCCAAATTCTTTAAATCACCCCTAATTTCCACCAAATTGATTTCAAACTCTCCAAATTTCAATCCCAAATCAATTTTCATCATGTACAAACCCGATTTGAACCAAATTCTAGCCCAATCGAATCCAATTCCAAACCCTAAATCCAACCCAAATCAAAATACTCAATTTTGCCCAAAAATTCCAAATTTCACTATATTGAACTTCATGACGCATCAATTTCAACCTAATTGATACCCAAATGCCTCATGACATTACTCTACATCAAATTGAACCTTTAATTGATCCAAATCTAAGCCCAAGCCAAGCCCAAACCTAGGTCCAAGTCTAAATCATAATCTTGAGACCAAACCCCAAACTCACCTTAAACCATTTGGTCTAGCCCAACCTTAGCAACCATAACCATTTTTTAAGCCCTAAGATCCAACCTAGATCCACCTATCTCACCCTAGTTGAGCCATGGACCAAGGGTCCCTCAAATTAGGGGATTTCCTCCAAAATTAGCCAAACTAAGAAGATACTTCCCATCAACCATTGACCACATAAAAAAGTATTGAGAAATTTATTCCAATTATATATGAAATTGCACTTTAAAGAAAGGTATTTCCTTTATTTTATTGCAGGAATGAAGATTTATAAGTACTGAAAGCAAAAAGCACAAAAGAAGCGGATTTGGAGCAAAAAGAACTCAATTTGATAAAAATTGAACTGTCCCGCCGACGGCGAGATTTAAGCCGCCGACAGCAAGATTTTCCCAAAAGATTTTGAATATTTTATAAAGAGCCTGCTGACATTGAGATCGGTGCGGTTAGCCCATCTTCTAGAAGCCCACTGACGGCGAGATCAAGCTGCCGATGGCGAGACATCTGAAAAGAGCCAAAATACAATGAACCTGGACGCTTTTTGAAGAGGTGCTTAAGCAAACTTTGGAGATTTGACTCCTTCTATAAATAGAGGCGAATTTTAGTCAATTTGAGTGTCAGTTTTGTGTCAATTTGTGTGTAAGTTTTGTGTGAGTTAAGTGTCATTCAAGAGTCTTTTTAGTGAGTAGATAAAGTGTTTAGCGTTTTGGTGTGCTGTACTGAAAGGAAGAGTCAAAGGAACTTCAAGGAGTCTGCTTGGGGAGAAGAAGTGAGATAAGTATATTTGTTAACTTTAATGAAATCCATGCTTTGTGTTATTTTTCCCATGCTTTCTGAGTAGTTTCCTTAGTCTTTTTCCTTGTTATTGAGATTATGTGAAATGATGAATCGAAAGTAACTGTGCCTAAAATTAATAAATATTGTGATAATCTTTTACTTAAATCTTAATTTACTTTCAATCTGGCCAATTGATTTGTTAACATATGTTGAATTATCAACTATAGAAAAGATTACATCCAAGATTCACGGAAGTCAAAAGCCTTGGAAGGAGGGTGCGAATAAATAGGGAAATATTAACTATCGGGCGTAGAATTGGACATTTTAGTGTGACAGACTAAAATATTCAATTCGGTCCTATTGTTTGAGAGTCGAAGTGTAGATGTTAGCCCTCGGGCGAGGGGAACGTGGGAGCTACGAAGTGGCAGCCGTTATCCTCCCGGTCTAGCCGCGGATTCAATAATCGAACATAGGACTAGTCGATGTTCTTTGCACTGGACCAAAGGGTAAAGAATAGGAATGCTCTATTTGGCACAATACAAACTCTAAACTACTTAAATTCATCATTCACTTAATTCTCTCAACAAGGAAAAAGATGCTTTTCTCAATTAGAATCTTATTTTCAACTTTTAAGCATTAGTTTATTTTAGTCTAAGTGTTCTTAATTTCCGTATACTAATTTAGTAAGTAAGTCTACTTTAATTTGTCTTTGAAATTCTCTAACTTCCTTGTGGGATCGATATCTCGGACTCCATTAGAGCCCTATATTACTTAATAACGATACGTATACTTGCGTAGTATCCACAATATAAATCATAAAATCCATAACAGAATCATCAGTATATATATTCAGTGCGGGATCAAGTTTTTGGTGCCGTTGCTAATTTTCATATTATAGTTGTAAGTATAAATATCGAAAAGTGGATCAAGTTTTTGGCGCCATTGCTAATTTTCATATTGTAGTTGTAAGTATAAATATCGAAAAGTGGATCAAGTTTTTGGCGCCGTTGCCGGGGAAGTAAAGTAATTATTAAGATAATTAATAGAATTATTAAAATAATTACTAGAGTAACGGACTATTTTAAATATTACTTAAAAATTGTATGCGTAAATTTGGAAACGAAAATTTAATACCTTACGATTCAGAATTAGAGCGCACAATTAAAAGAATTAGAAAACAAAAGAGAGAAATTATAAATTTAACACAAATGACAAATAATCCAGAAATTGAAATTATAAACCAACAAAAACCATTAAGAGATTATGTCAACCCTTCATTAGATGAAATTCACCTAACTATTCAAAACCCTGATGTAGCTGCTATCTCATTCGAACTTAAACCTGCAATTATCCAAATGGTACATAATAATCAATTTAGTGGTTCACCTAATGAAGATCCTAATTTACATCTTGCTAGTTTTTTGGAACTATGTGCTACTTTTATATATGAAGGAGTATCTCAATGATGCTTATTAGACTTAGGCTTTTTCCTTCTTCTTTAAGGGATAAGGCTAAGATGTAGTTAAATTCATTAAGCACTCTGGATCTATTAAAACTTGGGGAGAATTATCACAAAAATTTCTATCCAAATATTTTCCTCCTTCTAAAACTGCAAAACTTAGAAATGATATAATATCTTTTAGTCAGTTTGATGGAGAATCCATATATGAAGCTTGGGAGAGATTTAAAGAACTTCTTATGAAATGCCCACATCATGCATTACCAGATTGGTTAATTATACAAACTTTTTACAATGGATTAGTAGGATCTCTTAGATCAATCATTGATCTTTCTTCTGGAGGTTCATTAATGTCAAAACCATTTGATGAAGCCTATGCGTTAATCGAAGAAATGACTACTAATAATTTTCGATAGCTTCGTTGAAAGAATAAATCCTAAAAATATAGTCGGTGTTCATGAAAATGATGCAATATCTATATTAGCTTCTCAATTCTTCGCTATATCGAAAGAAATTAGATCATTTTGGAATGAATTACACTCCTACTATGTTAGAAGAAAACTCATCTGGACAAATTGTAGACTCTCAATCTCCTTATGAAACTATAAATGCTATTAATAATAGACACAATAATCCTTATGTGAATTATTATAATCCTGGTTGGAAGAATCATCCAAATTTTAATTGGAATAACAATACAACTAATCAACAATGGATGAACAACTCTATAGGAAATCCACCTAATCAAGGTAATACAAATTATAAACCTTCTTATCCACCTGGATTTAATAACAATCAATTTAAAGATAAGAAGTTATCTATAGAAGAATTAATATTGAGTATGGGTTAGCACTTGCAAAATCAAGGAAATCAATTACGGATTCAAGGAAATCAATTACAAAATCAAGGAACATCAATTAAAAATATTGAAACTCAACTTGGACATATCGCTACCGCTGATTAACAATAGAATTCACGGAACTTTTCCTAGTAATGTGGAAATAAATCCTAAAGACCGAGGAAAAGAACAAATTAAAGCGATACGATTACGAAGTAGAAAAGAGTTAGAAACTAAAATTCGAAAGAAACAGAAGCAAAAATGAGGAAGTGGAAATCGAAAAACAAAAGGATCAGCAAGATAAAAACTTAGAATATCCATTGATCCCTATGAAAATATCTATAGAAAAACCACCACCACCATTTCCTCAACGACTAAAGCAACATAAAAAAGATAAGCAATTTGCTAAATTCCTTGAAATTTTAAAAAAATTGACGGTAAATATTCCTTTTGTAGAAGCATTAGAACAAATGCTTAATTATGTAAAATTTATGAAAGATATTTTAAATAAAAAAAGAAAATTTACAGATAATGAAACTGTTGCACTTAGCGAAGAATGTAGTGCAATTATTCAGAAAAAAACTTCCTGAAAAATTAAAAGATCCTGGTAGTTTCACTACACCTTGTGCTATTGGAGAAAAATTTTATGGAAAAACTTTGTGTGACTTAGGAGTAAGAATAAATCTAATGCCTCTATCAATTTTTAAAAAATTAGAATTATGAGAAATTTCACCTACTTCAGTAACTCTTTAGTTAGGCGATCGTTACGTGACTTATCCTAAGGGAGTGATTGAAGATGTGTTAGTAAAAGTGGATAAATTTATCTTCCCGGTAGATTTTATTGTTCTAGATATGGAAGAAGACAAAGAAATTCCAATAATATTTGGAAGACCCTTTTTAGCCACTGGAAAATCTATGATTGATGTTTAGAAAAGAGAATTGACTATGAGAGTAAACGATCAAAAAGTAACTTTTAACATAGCAAAATCAATGAAATATCCTGCTTTAGAAAAAGAAGATGAATGTTTTCGAATGAAAATACTTGAACATTTGCAAAATGAACATTTTAAAGAATATTATGAAGAAAAGTTAGAAAAAGAAAATACTGAATTAATTGAAGAAGCAGACAATGAAAAATTGGATTATATACAGGAAAAATTTGAAATGTTGGATAATACCGAAAACGTCGAAAAGAATATAGTTCCGTCAATTATTAGACCTCCTGAACTCGAATTAAAAATTTTACCTAATCATTTAAGATATGCTTACTTAGGTAACCATTCAACCCTGCCAGTTATTATATCAGCTGAATTGAATTAATCACAAGAACTAAAATTGTTAGACATATTAAAAAAATATAAGAAAACATTTGGTTGGCCTTTAGCAGATATTAAAGGAATTAGTCCTTCAATATGTATGCATAGAATTATTTTAGATAATGAACATAAGCCTAGAGTAGATCCTCAAAGGAGATTAAACCCAATAATGAAAGTAGTCAGAAAGAAATATTAAAATGGTTAGATAATGGTATTATATATCCTTATTTCGGACGAGTGCATGGGTAAGCCCAATTCACTGTGTTCCTAAGAAAGGAGGAGTGACCGTTAAAGCTAATGAAAATAATGATTTAATACCTATAAGACAAGTTACTGGATGACATATATGTATTGACTATAGAAAATTAAATGCAGCCACCAGGAAAGATCACTTCCCATTACCATTTCTAGACCAAATGTTGGATAGATTAGCCGGACATAAATTTTTTTATTTTTTAGATGGATATACCGGTTATCATCAGATACATATTGCTCCTTAGGATCAAGAGAAAACTACATTTACTAGTGCTCATGGAACATTTGCTTTTCGAAGAATGCCTTTCGGATTATGTAATGCACCTGCAACATTCCAGAGATGTATGATGTCTATATTTAGTAAATTAATTGATGATGGAATAGAAGTATTTATGGATGATTTCTTTATATTTGGAACGTCATTTGACACATGCTTGAATCATCTTGAAAAAGTATTAGAAGTATGCGAGAAAACTAACTTAGTTCTAAATTGAGAGAAATGTCAATTTATGGTTGCAGGAGGAATTGTATTAGGGCATAAAATTTCAGAAAATGACATGAAAGTAGATCCTGCAAAAATTCAAGTTATAGCTAAATTACCACCTCCAACTACGGTAAAAGGGGTAAGAAGTTTTCTTGGACATGCTAGATTCTACAGACGCTACATAAAAGATTTTTCAAAAATGACTAAACCTCTATGCCAACTTTTAGAAAAGGATAAGAAATTTGAATTCACAACTGAATGCCTAAATGTTTTTGAATTACTAAAAGATAAATTAATCACAACACATATAATAGTTTCACCTGATTGGGAGAAACCATTTGAACTTATGTGTGATGCTAGTGATTATGCTTATAGGAGCGATACTTGGGCAAAGATATGATAAAATTTTCAAAATTATATACTATGCTTAAGTAAAACTCTTAATAATGCTTGAAATGAATTATACGATTGCTTGAAAAAGAGCTATTAGCAATTGTTTATGCTTTTGATAAATTTAGGCCTTATCTAATTGGAAATAAATGTATTGTGCATACTGATCACTCTGCTATTAAATATCTAATGCAAAAGAAAGATTCCAAACCAAGATTAATTAGATGGATATTACTAATGCAAGAATTTGATTTTGAAATCATTAACAAAAAGGAACTGATAATCAAATTGCAGATCATTTATCAAGGCTAGAATATAATGAATTACCTGACACTCATAATGAAATTACTGACAGTTTTCCTGATGAACAACTATATAAATGAGTGGAAAATACCATGGTATGCTGACATAGTAAATTATATTGTAAGTGATATTTTACCGCCTATGTTAACTTTGCAACAACAAAAAAAATTCATTCATGATGCTAAAACATATTTTTGGGATGAACCATATTTATATAAGCAATGTAAGGATCTTATAATTAAAAGATGTGTGCCTTATGAAGAAACAGAACAAATCATTTAGAAATGTCATGATTCTAATTTTGTAGGACATTTTGGAACAGATAAAACTGCTTATAAAATTTTACAATCTGGATGGCCTACTCTTTTTAGAGATGTTTATAGATATATCAGAACTTGCCACAGATGCCAACGAGTAGGTAATATATCTAGAAGAAATGAAATGCCTCTAAATTTTATATTAAAAGTTGAGATTTTTGATGTTTGGGGATTAGATTTTATGGGACCATTTGTTCCTTCATTTGGAAACTCATATATTAGTCGTTGTTGATTATGTTTCTAAATGGATTGAAGCACAAGCTTTACCTCGAGGTGACGCTAAGAGTGTTTCAAAGTTTCTAATGAAAAATATTTTTACTAGATTTGGAATGCCGAGAGTGATTATCACTGACGGAGGTTCTCATTTTAGAAATAAATATATTCACAAATTAGTAGAAAAAGTTAACATTATTCATAAGATATCAACTGCTTATCATCCACAAACCAGTGGATTAGCTGCAGTTTCTAATCGAGAAATTAAATGTATTTTAGAAAAGACTGTAAACCCTAATAGATTGGATTGGTCTATAAGACTAGACACTGCATTACGGGCATACAGGTGATCACAGAAAAATATGTTAAGAAATTCATACCTATTTTTTTTATGAAATTGCACTTTAAAGAAAGGTATTTTCTTTATTTTTATTGCATGAATCAAGATTTATAAGTGATGAAAGCAAAAAGCATGAAATGGAGCGAATTTGGATCAAAAAGGAAGAAATTCATGCAAAATGAACTGTCGCTGACGGCGACATTATTAAGAAAATTTCTGAAGGATTTATAACTACCTCGCCGATAGCGAGCCCGAGCCCGCCGACAGTGAGATCGCGCTGTTTGGAGACCTTCTAGAAGGCCCGCCGACGGCGAGGTTGTTTCTCGCCGACAGCGAGATTGTTCAAAATGTCAGATACATTGAACCTGGACGCTTTTTTGAAGAGGTGCTTAAGTACCCCTTGGACCTTTGTCTACCTCTATAAATAGAGGATGAATTTGTGTGTCTAGGGTGTCTCTGTGTGTGTCTATTGGTGTGTGTGTTTATTTGGAGAGTATTAGTGTCTACTTGGTGTCTATTTTAAGAGTTTTAGAGTGTAATTAGTGAGTTTAGAAGTGTCTTGTACTAGAAGGAAAAGTCGAAAGGAACTTGAGGAGTTACGCATGGGAGGAAATTAAGATAAGTATCTTTGTTTATTGTCGTTAACTTTAAATGAAATCCATGCTTGTTTAATTCCCATGCATTCTGAGTAGTTTTCTTAGTCTTTCTCCTTGTTTATGAAATTATGTGAATTGATGAAATTAAATAGAAGTGCCTAATATATTAAAATAAGTTGTGATAATTTTTACTGAAAACTTAATTTACTTTTCAATCTGGCCCATTGATTTGTTAAAATATGTTGAATTATCAACTATAGTAAAGATTACATCTAATATTCAGGGAAGTCAAAAGCCTTAGAAGGAGGGTGCAAATAATTAGGGAAATATTATTTATCGGACGTAGAATTGGACATTTTAGTGTGACAGACTAAAATATTCAATTTGGTCCTATTGTTTGAGAGTCGAAGTGTAGATGTTAGCCCTCGGGTGAGGGAACGTGGGAGTTCTAAAGTGGCAGTCAGTATCCTCCCAGCCTAGCCGCAGATTCAGTAATCAAACATAGGACTAGTCAATGTTCTTTGCACCTGGACCAAAGGGTAAAGAATATGAATGCTCATATTTGTCACAATACAATAAAAATTCTATTTGAATTCATCTTTCACTTAATTTTCTAAAAACAAGGAGAATGATACTTTTTTTTGAAATATTTAAATCAACTTTATTTAAAGCATTAGTTTACTTTAGTTTGCTTTTGTTACTTATTCTAAATTTCCGTATACTATATTAGTAAGTAAATCCTTTAAATTTAGCTGATACAAATCTGTTAAAACTTCCCTGTGGGATCGATAAACAGGACTCCACTAGAGCCCTGTATTACTTGATACGATATATATACTTGCGTAGAATCCACATTATACATTCCATCATAAAATCAGATATATATTAAAGCGGGATCAAGTTTTTGGTGCCATTGCTATTAATATAATTTGCAAACATACAAAAAGTGGGTCAAGTTTTTGGCGCCGTTGCCGGGGAAGTAAAGAAATTATTTACTAGAGTAACGGACTATTTTGTTTTATAAAATTGTATGCGAAAATTTGGAAACGAAAATTTAATACCTTACGATTCGGAATTAGAGCGTACAATTAAAATAATTAGAAAACAAAAAGAGAAATTATAAATTTAACATAAATGGCAACTATTCCCGAAAATGAAAATATCAATCAACGAGACCATTAAGAGATTATGCCAACCCTACATTAGATGAAATTCATTTAACTATTCAAAACCTTGATGTAATTCGCTAACTCATTTGAACTTAAACACGCAATTATCCAAATGATACAAAACAATCAATTTAGTGGTTCACCTATCGAAGATCCTAATTTACATATTGCTAGTTTTTTAGAACTATGTGCTACTTTCAAATATGAAGGAGTATCTAACGATCGTTATTAGACTTAGACTTTTTCCTTTTTCTTTGAGGGATAAGGCTAAAATGTGGTTAAATTCGTTAGCACTCTGGATCTATTAAAACTTGGGGAGAGTTATCACAAAAATTTCTATCCAAATATTTTCCACCATCTAAAGCTGCTAAGCTTAGAAATGATATAACTTCTTTTAGTCGGTTTGATGGAGAATCAATATATGAAGCTTGGGAGAGATTTAAAGAACTTCTTAGGAAATGCCCACATCATGCGTTACCGGATTGGTTAATTATTCAAACTTTCTATAATGGATTAGTAGGATCTTTAAGATCAATCATCGATGCTGTCTTCTTTGGAGGATCATTAATGTCAAAACCATTTAATGAAGCCTATGCACTAATCGAATAAATGGCTACCAATAATTTTCAATGGCTTACTGATAGAATGAATCCGAAAAAGATAGCCAGTATTCATGAAAATGATGCAATATCTATGTTAGCTTCACAAATCGCTGCTATATCTAAAAAATTAGATCATTTTGGAATGAATTACTCTCTAACTATATTAGAAGAAAATTCATCTGGACAACTTATAGAATCCCAATCAGATTATGAAACTATAAATGCTATTAATAACAGACCCAATAATCCTTATGCGAATTATTATAATCCTGGATGGAAAAATCATCCTAATTTTAATTGGAATAATAACACAACTAATCAACCATGGATGAACAACATAACACAACCATTAGGAAATCCCTCTTATCAAGGAAATTCTAATTATAAACCTAATTATCCACCTGGATTTAATAATAATATGGGTCAACATTTACAAGATGGGTCAACATTTACAACCTATAGAAGAATTAATATTAAATATGGGTCAACATTTACAAAATCAAGGAAATCAATTACAAAATCAAGGAAATCAATTATAAATACAAGGAAATCAATTACAAAATCAAGGAACAACTATTAAAAATATTGAAACTCAACTTGGACATATCGTTATCGCGCTTAATAATAGAATACCTGGAACATTTCCTAGTAATGTGGAAATAAATCCCAAAGACAAAGGAAATGAACAGATTAAAGCGATACAATTATGAAGTGAAAAAGAATTAGAACCTCGAATTCAGAAAGAACTTGAAAGTCAAAAATAGGAAGTGGAAATCGAAAAGGAAAAGAATCAACAATATCCAAACTTAGAAAATCCTTTAATACCAATGAAAATTTCTGTTGAAAAACCTCCACCACCATTTCCTCAACGATTAACTCAACATAAAAAAGATAAACAGTTTGCTAAATTCCTTGAAATTCTGAAGAAATTAACAATAAATATTCCTTTCGTAGAAGCTTTAGAATAGATGCCAAACTTTGTAAAATTCATGAAAGACATTCTAAATAAAAAAAGAAAATTTACCGATAATGAAACAGTCGCACTTAGTGAAGAGTGTAGTGTTATTATTCAGAAAAAACTTCCTGAAAAATTAAAAGATCCTGGTAGTTTCACTATACCTGCGCTTATTGGAGAAAAATTCTATGGAAAAGCTTTGTGTGACTTAGGAGCAAGCATCAATCTAATGCCTCTATCAATTTTTAAGAGATTCGGATTGGGAGAAATTTCACCTACTTCAGTAACCATTCAGTTAGCTGATCGTTCTGTTACATATCCGAAGGGAGTTATTGAAGATGTATTAGTAAAAGTGGATACATTTATCTTCCCTGTAGATTTTATTGTTTTAGATATGGAAGAAGATAAAGAAATTCCTATCATTTTAGGAAGACTATTTTTAGCCACTGGGAAAGCTATGATTGATGTTTAGAAAGGAGAATTAACTATGAGATTAAATGACCAAAAAGTAATTTTTAATATTGCTAAATCAATGAAATATCTCCTACGCTAGAAAAAGATGATGAGTGTTTTCGAATGGAAGTACTCGATCATTTACAAAAAGAACATTTTAAGGAATATTATGAAGAAAAATTAGAAAAGAAAATATCTGAATTAATTGAAAAAGCCGATATAAATGAAGAATTAGATTATATTCAAGAGAAATTTGAATTTTTGGATAATACGTAAAACATCGAAAAAAATATAGTTTCATCGATTATTAAACCTCCTGAACTTGAGTTAAAAATATTATCTAATCATTTGAAATATGCTTACTTAGGTAATTCTTCAACTCTACCAGTTATTATTTCATCTGAATTAAATGAATCTCAAGGACAAAAACTTTTAAATACCTTAAGAAAATATAAGAAAATTTTTGGTTGGACTTTAGCAGATATTAAAGGAATTAGTCCTTCAATATGTATGCACAAAATTAGTTTAGATAATGAACATAAGCATAAAGTAGATCCCCAAAGGAGATTAAACACGATAATGAAAGAAGTAGTCAAGAAAGAAATTTTAAAATGGTTAGATAATGGTATTATATATCCTATTTCTGACAGTGCTTGGGTAAGCCCAATTCACTGTGTGCCTAAGAAAGGAGGAGTGACCGTAAAATCTAATAAAAATAATAATCTTATCCCTATAAGACAATTTACTGGATGGCGAATATGTATTGATTATAGAAAATTAAACACAGCCACCAGGAAAGATCACTTCCCTTTACCATTTCTAGACCAGATGTTAGATAGATTAGCCGGACATAAGTATTTTTGTTTCTTAGATGGATATACCGGTTATCATCAAATACAAATTGCTCCTGAAGATCAAGAGAAAACTACATTTACTAGTCTTTATGGAACTTTCACTTTTCAAAGGATGCCTTTTGGATTATGTAATGCACCTGCAACATTCCAGAGATGTATGATGTCTATATTTAGTAAGTTAATTGATAATGGAATAGAAGTATTTATGGATGATTTCTCTGTATTTGGAACAACATTTGACACATGCTTAAATCATCTTGAAAAAGTATTTGAAGTATGTGAGAAAACTAATTTAGTTCTTAATTGGGAGAAATGTCAATTTATGGTTACGAGCGGCATTGTATTAGGGCATAAAATTTCGGAAAAGGGCATGGAAGTAGACCCTGCAAAAATTCAAGTTATAGCTAAATTACCACCTCCAACTACGGTGAAAGGGGTAAGAAGTTTTCCTTGACATGCTGGATTCTACAGACGTTATATAAAAGATTTTTCAAAAATTACTAAACCTCTATGCCAACTTCTTGAAAAGGAAAAGAAATTTGAATTTACAATCGAATGCTCGAATGCTTTCGAATTATTAAAAGATAAATTAATTACAACACCTATAATAGTTTCACCTAATTGGGACAAAACCATTTGAGCTTATGTGTGATGCTAGTGATTATGCTTATAGGAGCAGTTCTTAGGCAAAGATATGATAAGATTTTCAAAGTTATATATTATGCTAAGTAAAACTCTAAATGATGCTGAAATAAATTATACGATTATTGAAAGAGAATTATTAGCGATCGTATATGCTTTTAATAAATTTTGGCATTATCTAATAGGAACTAAATGTATTGTGCATACCGATCACTCTGCTATAAAGTATTTAATGCAAAAGAAAGATTCTAAACCAAGATTAATTAGATGGATATTATTAATGCAAGCATTTGATTTTGAGATCGTTAACAAAAAGGAACTGATAATCAAATTGTTGATCATTTATCAAGATTAGAAAATCATGAATTATCTGATACTGATAATGAAATTTTAGACGATTTTCCCGATGAAAAACTTTATAATATAAATGAGTGGAAATTACCTTGGTATGCTGATATAGTAAATTATATTGTAAGTGACATTTTTCCACCTATGTTAACTTTGCAACAACAGAAAAAATTCATTCATGATTCTAAAACATACTTTTGGGATGAACCATACTTATATAAGCAATGTAAGGATCTAATTATTAGAAGATGCATGCCTTATGAAGAAACTGAACCAATTATTCAAAAATGTCATGATTCTGATTTTGGAGGACATTTTGGTACAAATAAAACTGCGTATAAAATTCTACAATCTGGATTCTACTGGCCTACTCTATTTAGAGAGTTATACAGATATATAAAAACCTGCGATAAATGCCAAAGAGTAGGAAATATATTAAGAAAAAATGAAATGCCTCTGAATTTTATATTAGAAGTTAAAATTTTTGATGTTTGGGGATTAGATTTCATGGGACCTTTTATTCCTTCATTTGGAAACTCATATATATTAGTAGCTGTTGATTACGTTTCCAAATGGATCGAAGCGCAAGCTTTACCTAGGTGTGATGCTAAAAGTGTTTCAAAATTTTTAATGAAAAATATTTTTACTAGATTTGGAATGTCGAGAGTGATTATCACTGACGGAGGAACTCATTTTAGAAACAAATATATTCACAAACTAGTAGAAAAATATAATAGTATGCATAAGATATCAACTGCTTATCATCTACAAACTAGTGGATTAGCTGAAGTTTCTAATCGAGAAATTAAGCGTATTTTAGAAAAGTCTGTAAACCCTAATAGATTGGACTGGTCTATAAGACTGGACACTGCATTATGGGCATACATGACTGCTTATAAAACTCTGATTGGAATGACTCCTTACAGGCTTATATATGGAAAAACTTGCCACTTACCAGTTAAATTAGAACATAAAGCATATTGGGCGATCAAAGAATTTAATTATAATATGAAAGAAGCTGGTGAGAAGAGATTGTTGCAATTAAATGAATTAGAAGAATTAAGGAATGAATCATATGATAATGATAGGATTTATAAAGAAAGGATGAAATTATGGCATGATCGGAAGATTAATCGGAGAAATTTTGAACCGAGGACAAGAAGTTTTGCTATATAATCCTAGATTGAAATTATTTCTGGGAAATTGAAATCTCGATGGTTAGGACCTTTCATCATAACTCAAATATTTTCATATGGAACTATAGAAATTGAAGATCCAAAAACAGGACATAGATTTAAGGTAAACGGACATAGATTAAAACCATATTTCGAAGGAAGAAGACCAAAATTTAAAGAGGTTTTAATGCTTAGTCAACTCGATTACTAACCGAAATTAGGTCGAGTCGACGACGTTAAACCAAGCGCTTTATGGGAGGCAACCCATAGTAGTCTTTTATTTTTAATTATCTACAAATTAGAGAGTCTATATTATTAAAACAAATCTTACTACTCAAAATTTTAATTAGAATCATCACAAATTCGAACCTATATGATGAGATCAGAAAATATTTGGACCAGAGCGAAAATGGGTGATTTTTACGAATCTCGCCGAAAGCGAGCCCGAGCCCGCCGACAGCGAGATCGTGTGTCATATTTTAAATCGGTTTTATAACTAGCTCGCCGACGGCGAGAAACTTCCCGCCGACGGCGAGGCAGTTGAAAATTTGGTTTCTTAAGGTTTTTTGAGCGGTTTTGGACGGTTCTAAAGCCATTTCTTTGTAGAAAACCATCCCAAATTCATTTTTACACTGTTTTCTTCCTTAGAAACGACTAGAGACCATTCCTTTCAGTCCAAAATGGCCACCAAACTCTTAGAAACCACAAAAACTGAAGTTTTCAACCAAAGAAAATTTGTCAGTTCGGAGGCGCAGCGTATCTTCAACAAAGTCTTGATGAAGAAGCGACTTATTAAAGAAAGGGGATTTGTCAACAGAGGAGTAGAAAATTCCACCACAAAAATTGAAGAAATAATCGCGCAGCGACATTGGGAGGTATTTTGTTATACGACATCCGCTGTAGTTATTCCTGTAGTTAAAGAGTTTTACTCTAATCTATATGCGATCAACAATAGAAATGTCTACGTCAGAGGAAAATGGGTAACATTTACTCCTTCAAGGGTAAATGAATTATTTTCTATAGAGAATACCCCTGTCTGTCATTATTCAAACTTTGTGCCTTCAAGATATAATATGAACGAGATTTATAGATACCTGACCGACGAACCTAATGATTGGGAGTTGCGCGAAGACGGCTATGTCAGTTTTTCTGCATCACTTCTTAACCCTGTCTCGAAGCATTGACATTTCTTTATCTCATCAAAATTATTACCCACTATGAGGGTAGTAAGGTTTCAAAGGAATGCGCTATTTTAAATTAATGTATTCAAATTGGACTACCTATCGATGTTGGATCAATTATAGTAAAGTCTGCATTGGGATTGATTGTGCATGGGCCAGTTCATGGACTTGGACACCCATCAACTATATTTGCTTTATGCAGTCAGTACCAAGTTTCGTATGAGGCTTGGGAAAAGGTACTTTTTCCATGGAAACCACTCGATCCTACGGATATGTTTCCAACTTTGGATAACAATGATGAGATTACCATTATTTCTGACAGAGCATCACAAAACAATCCTTTAGCAAGGCCCCTTACTGATAAAATAAATTTCATTCTGAAAAAGATTAAAGGATTGGAGAAAAAGTTGCAAAATGTGATGAATTCCATCGACAATATCTCTGATATGTTTGATCACATTGACTCGAGGATGAAGGAGCACTTTGATCATACTGGATATCTGGAGGCCAGTTTTATTCATTTACTGAGACAGAAAGGGTGGATTAATGAAGAATCTACTGCAGAATTCCCTTTCAGGCCTTTCTACCATTTATTTGTGCACATACGTCGCATCGGGAATATCAGAGAGGATGATAGTTCAGACACTGAGGAGTAGTAAAGATTTCTATCTTATGTCATATATTTGTGTATATATGTGTTGATTTAGATTTAGATTTTATTATGATTTGAATTTTAATTTGATCATCTCAGATTTGATGAGATTATATGTAATTGTTATGTCTCAGCATTTAGAGTGTTGTGGTGTGGATTGCGATGCTGAGTATTATGAATTTGGACATTTAAGTTAAGTATGTTGTTAGTTGTTAGTGTGAAGTTTGTAAGTCTCATGGATTTCATATATAAATTTATATTGTTTGTGTTGTGTGAACTTTTTGTGAGTATAAGTATCTAATCTTCATACTATTATTAAATTAAGTGATCGGAAGATTGATTAAGGGCAAATCGAGGTTGAAAATGATTGACGAATTTCAAAAATTTAAAAATTTTTGGATCTCGCCGACGGTGAGAATTATCCCGCCGACAGTGGGGAAATTCCACTGACAGCGAGAACGAGCTCACCGACGGCGGATTTTTCCCTAAACTTTTGCCTTTGTCAAATTAATTAGCTCGTTGACGGCGAGAAAAATCTCGCCGACAGTGAGATCGCGAAAAGACCTATATTTGACCAATCAACCGACACTATTCATCATCCCCTTCCTCAAAACTTTGAAAAAACCGACCTAGGGCTTGAGAGATCTTGGATTTGAGGCGATTTCAACATTTTTTGACACCAGATTTCATCTTCCCTTGGTAAGAGCTTCACTCCTATGCAAAAATTTTTGATTTTCACCATTGATTTCTTCTACATTGGGAAATTTTGAGAAATTTCGAAATGTGGAGAAAATACTTGGAAGAAATTCATGGAAATTAATTTAAATGAATTTTAGATGTTGTAGGAAGCCTTCTTAGTAATATTTGGGAGTTTAGTTAAAATTTTTGTAAATTTCACATATCGAAAATGGCTCCACGATAAAAGAGACGGTTGGACTACGACGAAACTCGTTTTGTGGATGCAAGGGCACAATCAAGATATTTTCACAATATTCAAGCCAGAACATGCATTCAAGATCGAGTTTTCAAAAGTCCTAGAGGAGAAGTTGAGCGAATCATTAGGGAACGAGGATGGGAAAATTTCTGTTTCCTGACCAACAGAGCCGCTGTAGAAGTGGTAAAGGAATTTTATGCGAACTCGACACAAGTCGAAGATGCACCGGTTAAGGTTAGAGGATTTTTGTGGAATTCGATGCCGCAAGAATAAATGCTTATTACGAGGTACGAGACACCTACACCAGTGAGTACAATACATTTGAAACTATGGAAGGACCACTGGAAGAAGTGATCGACTTTCTCACTTATGGGAAAGGCGTCTGGAAGATAAAGCGAGCAGAACGGGTAAACTTCCCTCTTTCTATGTTAAATGCAACATCAAAAGCTCGACACTATTTTATTTGTTCTACTTTGTTACCTACCTACCACCATAGTGAGGTAACAAGAGATGGAGCAGCTTCGAATTTTGTATTCGGAACCAAAAAGAATTAATGTGGGAAGTGTAATTTATAAGAATATATTAGCCACCTCAAGAAATGAAAGTGGAGGAGGACTAGGACATCCCGGTCTTATCTATGCACTCGCCAATTATCCGGGGTAGAGACAAGAGATGATGAGGAATGGGTTGAGCCTATGAAACCCATTACTCGAAGCTAATATAAAGAAATATGAATCCCACGAAGGATGGAGATCTGGGACAAGAGATTATGTACCTTCTTCAAGTAGAGATATACCCTCTACTAGTTATGAACCCCCTCAGTACACCACTCCTACCCTTCAAGATCTGATGAATGAGCTGACCCTGAGTAGAAAGAGTTTTGAGCAATTTGGAGAGAATATGGAAAGTAAATTTGAGCATATAGACAACATGATTGATGGCTTGGAAAGAAGACACGATTATGATAGTGAATATCTCCAGCGACATTCAGAGTACGAAATTGCATATTATGAGGCTGAACGTCGATATAGGAGTGGTGATTTAGATGTTGTCTTTCCTAAGTGCCCCCGCTACACACAGTACTAGCCTGCTCAGCCTTCTCAGCCTGGAGATCAGGGAGATGATATAGCCTGGGATTTTGATGCGGAAGATTAGAGACTTTGTTTAGTTTGTTTAGATTAATTGTTATTTTGAAAACTTTATTGTTCTGTATGTAATTATTTTGTACTTTCTGTGGACTATGGATTTGGTGTGTTTGTTTGTTTGCTTATGCTATAATGTTAGACTTTTTATGCATGTTAAGTTAGTTTGCAATTTTTTTTTAGATAGAATGTTAGTTTTTCTTTAATGTGTTGTTTAAGTTTTTATAAGTTATGAACTTTTAATAAGTTTAGATTGTTTTAATATGTTTAAAGTAGGTTAGTTGATTGTATGCGTAGTAATAGATTAAGTTTTCATTTGTTGTGTTTTATACTTGTTAAAAATTTCCTATCCCAACGCTTTCTTTTAAATATTATATATGTGGAAGAATACTAACAGTATAGGTTCTTTAAATAATGAAAAAGCCTGCAAAAATTTCAAGGAAAAGAAATACCTAGAAGCTCAAAGGTATAATTCATTGTATATTTTCCTTTTCACCATTTAGAAATAAATAGAAAAATTTAAGTTTGGGGGAAAGTAAAAAATACAAATTTAATTATTAAATTGTTCTCAATTTCTATTTTCAAAAACTATTATCAAATGATTTTTCTAAAGTAATTCTTCAATTCAATAAACATAAATTACTTTATATAATTATTATAGAAAGTTAAATAAAATGTTTCTAGTAATTCAATTATTTAATAGAATGAGATATTTGGTTAAAAGAAATAAGAATATAGTAAACTATTTAAAGTAAGGAAACTATATTCTAAAATTGAAATTCTTAAGTATTTAAGTGAAAAGAAGAGATTGAAACTCAATGAAGTAAAGACTATGAAATACATATAAGCAAAGAAATATTTTAAGTTTCAAATTTAGGAAGAGAAAATTGAAGTTCAAAATTATTAACAGGCAATCCAGATACAGTAATCCTCACTTGAAAAAGAAAAAGAAAAGGATTGAAAATCAATCCAAAAAGAAAAAAAAGAAAAAAAAAAGAAAAGAAAAGAAAAATATAAGTGAGGAGAAGCTTGAGGAGATGCCTTATCAAAAATTGGCTTCAATGGAATCAACCTAAAGGGTAAAACTCAATATATTTCTAAACTTATATATATGGATTAGGATTATACTAAATAGTGTTTTCTTGAACTTCCTATCATCTAAATATCTTAAGTAAATTACACTTTTTAAATATAGTCTTTCCTGAAATAAATAGCGAGCTAGAAATCTTAGATATGATAACTAAATAATCTTATATCTATAAAGTTAATTTAATTACTTGAAAATATTTCTATTTAACTTTACTATAGTATTATTTAAATTTAATTCATAGTATATCTGAATTGAAAAGTTCTATTACAGAAATCATTATTTTTATTTAGTACTAAAATTACTTGAGGACAAGCAATAATTAAGTTTGGGGATTTTGATCACGTAAAAATATGTTAAGAAATTCATACCTATTTTTTATGAAATTGCACTTTAAAGAAAGGTATTTTCTTTATTTTTATTGCAGGAATCAAGATTTATAAGTGATGAAAGCAAAAAGCATGAAATGGAGCTAATTTGGATCAAAAAGAAAGAAATTCATGCAAAATGAACTATGTCGCTGACGGCGAGATCGAGCTCGCCGACGGCGAGATTATTAAGAAAATTTCTGAAGGATTTATAACTACCTCGTTGACAGCGAGCCTGAGCCCGTCGACAACGAGATCGCGCGGTTTGGAGACCTTCTAGAAGGCCCACCGACGACAAGGTCGTTTCTCGCCAACGGCGAGGTCGTTTCTCGCCGACGGCGAGATTGTTCAAAATATCAGATACATTGAACCTGGACGCTTTTTTGAAGAGGTGCTTAAGTACCCCTTGGACCTTTGTCTACCTCTATAAATAGAGGACTAACTTGTGTGTCTAGTGTGTCTCTGTGTGTGTCTATTGGTGTGTGTGTTTATTTAGAGAGTATTAGTGTCTACTTGGTGTCTATTTTAAGAGTTTTAGAGTGTAATTAGTGAGTTTAGAAGTGTGCTGTACTAGAAGGAAAAGTCAAAGGAACTTCAGGAGTACGCTTGGGAGGAAATTAAGATAAGTATCTTTGTTTATTGTCGTTAACTTTAAATGAAATCCATGCTTTTTTTAATTCCCATGCATTCTGAGTAGTTTTCTTAGTCTTTCTCCTTGTTTATGAAATTATGTGAATTGATGAAATTAAATAGAAGTGCCTAATATATTAAAATAAGTTGTGATAATTTTTACTGAAAACTTAATTTACTTTTCAATCTGGCCCATTGATTTGTTAAAATATGTTGAATTATCAACTATAGCAAAGATACATCCAATATTTAGGGAAGTCAAAAGCCTTGGAAGGAGGGTACAAATAAATAGGGAAATATTATTTATCGGACATAGAATTGGACATTTTAGTGTGACGGACTAAAATATTCAATTTAGTCCTATTGTTTCGAGAGCCGAAGTGTAGATGTTAGCTCTCGAGTGAGGGGAACGTGGGAGCTCTAAAGTGGCAGCAAGTATCCTCCCGACCTTAGCCGCGATTCGATAATCAAACATAGGACTAGTCGATGTTCTTTGCACATGGACCAAAGGGTAAAGAATAGGAATGCTCCTATTTCTCACAATACAATAAAATATCTATTTGAATTCATCTTTCACTTAATTTTCTAAAAACAAGGTGAAGGATACTTTTTCTGAAATATTTAAATCAACTTTATTTAAAGCATTAGTTTACTTTAGTTTGCTTTAGTTACTTATTCTAAATTTTCGTATTTTTAATTTTTGGAGTATTAATTAATTATAAAATAAAATTGAGGGGGAAAATTAGATTTTATATTTTTCTTAAATCTCTCTCATCTCAAGAAACTCAGATAAACAAACTTTGCATTTTTCTTTTTTTTTTTTTGAATTATTAAAATTATTTTAGTGAAAAGGTTGAAAAATCCATTTTTTAATATTAAAAATTACCCTGCAACAACAACAACAAAGCCTTAATCCCACTAAGTGGGGTCGGCTACATGAATCCTTTTTCTCCATTGCGTCCTATTTAGTGTCAAATTTTCGTTTAATTCTAATAAATTAAGATCATTTTTTTATGCAATAAGCCCAAGTTTTCCTAGGTCTACCTCTGTCTTTCTTAAAATAAGTTGTATTTAAAACATCTCCTCTCCTAATCAGATCATCAGGTGGTCGACGTTTAATGTGACCAAACCATCTAAGGCGACTCTCTCTAATTTTATCCGTCACTGGTGCAACACCAACCCTATTACGGATATATTCATTTCGTATTTTGTCTCTAAGTGTAAAGCCACTCATCCACCTAATCATTCTCATCTCGGCAACACTTAACTTAACATTATGCTTCTCTATTAAAAATTACCCTAAGGCTTTAAAATTTAATATCTTTGCTTAGAGACTTAGGAAAAATATTTTGTGGGTTCCCAAGTGATTAGGAGACTAAATATGATATTTAGGTGAATTTTAATATTTTTATAATTTTATAATTTTTTTAATTATTAAAATATTCAAAAATAGGTTAAAAATTAAAATTTTATGAAAATTCCAATTTAATTTTCTTAGACTCCTCTGATCTCAGAGAACTCCCAAAATTGATTTGGTGAATTATTGAGTTATATTTTGAGTTTTATGAATTTTTTAATTTTAAATATGGTTATGTCATTTAAGTAATTCATTTAGTGGGTTAATTTAACTCCAGTGGATTTGAAATTTTTATGTGGGGTTCTCCTAATCCTAAAGCACAGTGGAGAATTGATTTCATGTTATTTTGATGTATGGTTGCTCCAAATTAATTAAGTTCAGTTTTAAGTATTTGGTTAAATTAGGGTTATTTTTAATGAATTAAATCAAACCTCAATTTTCCTAGGGTTCTCTGGTCCTAAGATACTTCCCCTAATTTTTCTAGATTTTTACAATCAACATGCTAATTTTTGGAATGAATTTATTAAAACAAGTACCTAAACTTGGAAAATATGGATTTCTGCCTAGAGGTCCCCCTAACCTTGAAAAATTCAGGAAATGTTCCCAAGGGAAGAGGGAACAAAAGCCCTATAGTCCCAAGCCATGGTGAATTGTGTATGATAATGGAGAATTGAAATACTTAGGACACTAAATAAAAAATTAAAAATCAAATACATAACAAAATATTATTATTTTAATTCCACATTATTCTCCTCTATTCACTGAGCAGGAGGATATTTTTATTTTTATGATTTTTCTATGCAAAGATATGCATTTTTAAAGTTTTTGTGATTTAAATAAATAGGAAAAAGCCTAATTTCCTACTTAAACTAGTCAGCGCTGACTGGATCCTGCGGCGGATCGAAAACACACTCAGCGTAGTTTGATTCGGCGCTTCCATCTGACTCGGCAGCCACGTGTTCCGCTGTTTCATCCCGTCTCCTGGTCCGGCGCAATCTGAGCCCTCCACTGGATATACACGCGATCGGACGGCTCTGGTTCATCGTCTCCGTCTGGTGCAACCCGAGAGCCGCACATTTTCTAGCCCTAATATCTCCCTCATTTCTCAACCAAATCGAGTGAGGTTGGTTTCTACATGCTCTTCTAGCCTAGACGAAGCTATCCATACGGCTAACATGCATTAAAATTAAGTAAAATGAAATGGGGAATTCATGGAAGCTCGGGAGGAAGAGGAGTTTAATACCTTTGCTCTGAGAGGTGAGGCCTCAATCAGAGATGCTCGGCACGTTCATGGAGGTCCAAGGAGCAGACAAATTGAGCCGCCAAGTTCGACCAAGGCCGATTTGGTGATCTGGCCGATAACACAGCTGGGTGACCTGGTAATGGGGCTTTCACTGGGGAGCATCTTCTCTTGGTGTTAGGATGGTGTAGGTACAGTTAATTTGATTTTGGTTGAGGTTTCAGGAGTGTCCTATTTCTGACCTAAATTTCAACTGAGAAATTAAGCTCATGTGGTGAAATTCAGGGCAGGAGGACTATGAGGATCTTCTTCTCTTGGTTGAGAATAGGTATGGGAGCAATTTGGGAGTGATTTGTGGAGAAATTTTCAGCACCCGAAACTTGACCGTAGAGGAGGCATTTTATATCACTCGCCGGAGAGGGGAGCTCAGGGCCAGGCAATGAGTGCCCTGGGCCGCTTAGGGTGAGGGCTGAGCAGGGCAGGTGGGCAGTGAGGGGATTGCTCACTGCCATTGCTCAATTTTGGGTTTTTAGCTCATTGAGGGTGCTCGGGCGTGCCTGTTCTGGCGGCTGGCAAGGACTGGGCAGGTGGCTAGCATGCTGAGGAGTGGGGGAGGAGTTTAGAGCAATTAATTTAGGCAGAGAGGTTGCTTAAGGGGGATTTGGGGATGGGACTTAGGCTTAGCCAAGTGGATAAACCCAATGGTCCAAAGTGGTGGAACATTGGTCCATGGCTCAAGGGACTTAGGTTGGGTCAGGTCAAACCCACCCTAGGAGGTCTAGGGTTGGCTGCCATGGAGTTGGTTTGGTCCAATTTAGCTTGGTTTGGTTTAATTTAAATCATTTGTTCAATCGGGTTGGTTTGGGTTTAGGTTAGTCTAACTTGAGTTTAGGTTTGGTTAACTAAATTGATTGATCAAAATGGCTTAAATGATTGTCAAAAAGCTTTTAAAAGAGGTTTGGGGTGATGGTTAATTGATTTGAGAGGTGAATTTGGTGGATTTTAGGGCTTTGGCCAAATTTGGTAATGTTGGGTTGAACTTGGGTTTGGGTTAGGTTAGAGCTTGGCTAGGGTCCAATTAATGGTTCAAATTGATGCAAGTAATTACCATGAAAGGTTTTGGATAGAAATTAGGTTGAAATTTTGGATTAGGGGATTCAATTTTGGGGAATTTTAAACATGCGGCAATTTTAGGGAAAATTTTGGGGCTTTTGGTTATAAGGGATTTTGAATGGGATTTTATTCAAAAATTTAGCCAAACAAATGTTGTGTTTGGTATAGGAATGTGTTATGAAGGTTTTTGTAACATTTTTTTGGATAATTTGAGTTGAATTGGGTTATTAAAATAATAATAATAATTGAAATATTTATTCAAAAAGTTCAAAGTAAATTTCAGTAGGTTCATTGTGATCAGAGAAACATAGGAAGAATACAAACTTGTTTTAACTCACTAAGAATAATCTTAATGGCCATTAAACCCTAAAAAATAAAGAAACTTAATTTGGTTTAAATATAAAATTAAATGACATAAAAACTATTCTCCACCATAATTTAAAGTCAGAGGAACTCTCCATAAAAATTTCAAGCCAATTGGAGTTGATTTAGCCATATAAGTGAATTTTCTAAGTTAAAAAGCTTTTTTGGCATTAAAATAATTTTAATAATTAAAATACACTTAAAAAAATCACCAAACTAAATTTGAGAGTTCTCTGTGATCAGAGGAGCTCTTGAAAAATAAAATTGTAATTAAAATAAAATTTTTATTTTTAAGCATTATTTTATTATTAAAATAATTAAAAATTAATAAAATTCACAAAATTAATAAAATTGATGGAAATTTTCTAAATTGTCTCCTAATCACTTAGGAACAATTAAAATAATTTCCCTAACTCTCTAAATAAAGATATTAAATTTTGAAGGGTTAAAATTATTTTTAAAGGCTAAAAATGGAATTTCCTTAATTTCTCACTAAAATAATTATAATAATTAAAATATAAATCACAAAAATATAAAACTTAGTCATGTGGTTTCCTTGATATCAGGGAGATTTTTGAAAAATATAAAACTTAATTTTCCAAATAAATAATATTTTATATTTAATTAATACTACAAAAATTGAAATAATTATAATAATAAAATTAAAAGTAAAAAAATCATGAAATTTGGTCTAAGTGGTCATTTGGTTGATGTGAACTTCTAATAATTTTCTTAGAGACAGAAACTTTGTTTTGATTAAGTTATTGATTTTTCTTTGAAAATCCCTATTTTGCATGAAAATAATTATATAAATTAAATTAAGTTAAGAAAAATCACATTTTCTCCTCTAATATTTTAATTGATCCATAAGTGGGGTAATATAAAATTTTAAAGTTATTTGAGTTGAATTTGATTAATTATGGAGTGTTAAGGCCTTAGGGGCAAAGTTGTAATTTTGAAGAATTTGGCCTTAATCAATATTTAGGCTTAATTAAAATGGGAAATGGGTAATGAATGATCTTAACAAATATGTTGAAATGATTGAAATATAAAGGGATAAATGGTAGAAACAAATGTCATTTTTATCATATTAAAGGGTAAACTTGTAATTTCTTTAATTATATTAATTTGGAAGATAATTAAACCAAAAGATCCTTGAAGTTAGGGGTTGGACTTTAGAAGTCAATAATGTGTTGATTTAATACCCCTAATTGGTGTATAATGATAATTTCAATAATTTGATAAGGATTAAAAAGAGTCGTAATCACATAAGTCAATATTTTCCTAAAATTCCAAATATACTCACTAAAGTCTTAAGGGCTTAGTAGTGAGCTAGGCTTAATCAAATTTGGCTAATGAGGTTTAGAAAAACAAAACTCAATTAATCCTAAAATACATCTAAAACTTTACAAGCCCATCAAAATTGGTTGAATTATTTCATAAATTAATTTGCCCCTAAAGACCCCACTTACATAATTCATAAATGAAATATCAAGTGATGTTTACCCCACCCACCCTTTTGGGATAATTAAATCAACAATTCACTAAGCATAACGGTATGAAATGGATGAATCATTTAGCGAGCATGATAAGTTCAAATGAACTCAAGAAATTTCAAAAGGGTTGTGAAATATCTAGGTGTTTCCTAGACATTTTCACAAGTCTTTTGGACATCTTGTAGGATGACTGAGCCTATCATACTTATTAAAAGAAGGCATCTCTTAAATAAATAAATAGGACCCATCAAGTTATGACATAGGATTTGGTAGGCTTATGACAAAACTATCTATAGGCTTTTACTTTCCTACAAATTATGAATTTTTATTGCAAAAGATACTAAAGTTTCAAGTGGAGGAACGAGACGACTCGCCAGGTATACTTTTATAAGTTTATAGCACCTGCTTTTTAGTACTTCCTTTACTGTACTTTTCTTCCTTATAGGCTTGCAAGTTAAACAACAATGTCACCCTGCATGAAAACCAAAACTTTTAGGATAGCCATAAAACTGAAACCAAAAATCAAAAGTAAAAATCAAAACAAGATAAAATTTACCACCATAACAATCAAAATATAAACTAACTCAAAATTTAATCACAAACAAAACAAAAATCACAATTATAACTAAATTAAAACTTCTATATCGAATGATCGGGAATACCTCGGAGGATGCAACCTACGACTGCTCACGAGATTTTCTACGGTCTAAATGAAAGTATGGAACTCATGTAGTTGAGTTTAGTAAATTCATTTGGACTAAGTGAATTTGAAGAAAATAGTGGTGCCGGAATGAGGAAACCGTGGAATCCTAACCGGTGTCACTATAATCAACTTAAATATTCCCCAAATAAGATATTAAGACACCTCAATTTAAATATTTTCAAAACATGATACTTCTCTTTTTTTCTTTAATTAACAATTATAAAACTAAACCTACTAAGACGAGGAGTTTGGAGTACGCACAGTGGGTAGCACAACCATCTTCAACAGTAAAACTCCTTAGAACTAAATAACAAGTCATAGGACTTCTAAGTAGCTTGCTAGTGCAGTATAAACCCTCACTTTATCTCTTTAGGTCTTTGCATCCCATGCAATATAAGTCGTAACTAGTCTTAGGATTATGAGATTGTCATCTGATATGACATAAATCCTCCAAATTTTCAGGCTATTCACATGATCAGTATCAAGTGAATGTAAGCCCAAAATAATAAAATTTACAGGATGAAACATCAAATAATAATCTCAAATTGAAGCCAAACCATAGGATAGTTTGGGAAAAACACTAAGATTCTTCTTGAATTTTTGTCTTTCCCTTAGCTTTCTCTTCCTTTGGATTCCTACAAATAACTGTTCCAAAACTTGAGCTACTCACCTATTGAATTTCCAATTATCACATTTTCTTGAAGAAACCCACCATTTGAAATTCATGAATATGATATTTCTTGATATATATCAAGAGTTTTCTAAGGTAACCTAGGTTATCTAAGATGTAATTAACTATAGGGGCTTGCCCTTATAGAAAACTTAAAGACCCCAGATTAATATAAATCTTATCTAGTTGCTTCATACTGGATAGAGGAAATTGTAGGTCAACATAAATGGTTCGCAGTCCAAACGGATGTCATGAATTCTTTAGTTTATTTGATCAAGCTTCACCATCAATCCATATATCTATCCTTCGGGATAGATATATGTCTTGCGACGAAGTGCTTGATTATTTAAACTATCGTTTATATGAGATCAGTTTGATTTCATATTTTTAAAATTAAAATGATTATATATATATATATATATATATATATATATTCCTAAATTAAACAACACCTTAAAACTTTGCGCCGACATAACACCTGGCAAAGAAGGTTAAGGTTTCCTTTGAATAAGGGTTAGCTCGCTAGTAGTTACATTCTGAACAACAAGTGTGCTTTCAAATGTATAAAAAATAAATTTTGCACCTTTGGTGTGTTCCCCTGCAGAAATAATCCCAGACACTGGTAGAAGGGTAGTGATATCCACTTTGTGGCAAGATACCTCGGTAGCCTTGACAGTAGCCACCCGCTCTCGAGTGGCTTTTCGAGCATCTGAAGCTTCCCACAGTTTGTCGGTCATCCTCCAAGACTTCTCCGACCACGATACCTTGTTAAGTATTTCAGAATGACATCATATTGACAAAAAATTTCCTTAACTCTTGCCAAAAGTACCATTAGAAATTGTACTTGAACTAGTTCAAATGGAACACAAAATTCTTTCCGAAGACCTTCACCTTCACCTTCATATTAAGGAGTCCTGATGCAAGTCTTCAATCAAGGCCTGTCACGCATACAGACAGGCCCCCATGTATTAAATTAATTTTTTTCACTAAGAGGTGTCCTCATGTACACGTGGCAGACCCTGATTGGAGTCGTGATGCAAAATTGCATCAGGACTTCTGATGCAACATTTGTTCGTATCATAAACACATGACTCTTAGAGGAGTAACGCATGACATGAGTCCATAGTGTACATTTCACTTGCCAGTATTGAACTAAAAAAACTATGTAAAAAACTTGGGATTCATTATGATAAGAAGAAAAGACATAGAAAGGTGGAAGAAATGAATATAGAGAAACCTCATCTCTATTTATAGGATGAGGTGGGAAGATGAACTGTCACACAGGGAAGGGCATCAGTCGTCAAACTTTGCAACAGGTCTGATCGAGCACATAAATTGAGACAAAATATAAATTTTATTTCATAAAAGTAATTACATATACAACTCGCGAACTATTCTGAGAGGAAATAGTTCATAAGATTGTCACTTACTGCTTCAACTGAGATATAACCTTGTTGAAGTAGCCTTTTGTACAACACCTCTTCCCCTAACATAAACCTATCTACTTTATTTATTTCTGCTTAAACCTGAGAGAAGGAAGATTTTGAGAAATTTAGGGCAAAGAAAAGTATGAATCGACACAAATCCAGAAGAAAACACATAAATTTAACGAGGTTCAGCAAAGATGCCTACGTCCTCAGGAGCAGAGCGGCGATTTCACTATTCCAATAGGAAAGTTCGGTACATACCCATTGGGTTACAAATTATATATATAGATAAAACCCAAAGATAAAATTACTAAAAATTCCCCCGCTCCCCCAACTTACTTAACTCGAAGAGACACGCCTCTTTGCTTCAAGGGACACATCTCTTCATTATAAGAGACACTTCTCTTTACTCTAAGAGACACTTCTATTCACTCTAAGAGACACTTCTCTTCACTCAAAGAGGAACATCTCTTCACTCCAAGAGACACTAATTTCTGGTATATGAGGCATATCTAACAAATATCCACCTTGGCGAATATCAATCCCTTTAGGAGAAAGTTACCTTAGAGTTTCTCATACACCAAAGTGGGTTGGACTACCATGCCGATTAGCAACTGCAACCATTCAAAAAGTTTAAGCACTACAATAACTTGTTGATAGTAACTGGCTTGGTCAACATATCTGCTACATTTTCATCATATGATTCAACAGAGTGAACTCCACCTACAACTGTACTCCCCAACAATTTATTGATATTACCTACAGTGATCTTTCCTTTCATCACAGTTAATGCATCTTTAACAATTCTGATGGTTTCTCTATCATCATCTGCCTTAGGAATAAAACCATTTATGTGTAAAGCCCATTGAAATTAAATTCTTCTTCAAATTTGGAATATGTCTTACATCACATAATGTTCTGATAGTTTCATCATACATCTTAATTCTGGCTTCACCAATACCAACAATATTGTAACATCTATTATCACCCAAATAGACTGAACCAAAATCAGATGACTTGTATGAAGTAAACCACTCCCAGTTAGGTGTTATGTGATAAGAGCATCCTGAATCAAGAATCCATGCCTCCTTCAACTGAGTTGTTGTAATTGAAAGCATATCACCATTACAACAATTTGAATTGTCACGCCGCACCATATTCACAAACTTAAAAGATACATCACGTTTCTCATCAGTTTCCTTTTTGAGTTTTGGACAATCTCACTTCATGTGACTCAGCTCCTTGCAGTTATAGCAATGAATTGTCTTTTTGCCTTTAAACTTTGACCTGGAATTTTGCCTTCCATAACTCTCATTCTCCTTCTTTCCAAGATCCTGATTACCCTTATATAAACTATCACCATGTGAGCTTTCCCCTGCATTATGATTCTGCTGATTGTGAGCCAACAATGCTGCAGTAATCTCATCAACTTTGATTCTTTCTTTCCCATATGTAAGACACCAGATGTTCATAGGAGGAAGGCAATGAACACAACAAAATCATTTATCGGTCTTTATCCTCAATACTGAAATCAAGTTGTGTCAGATCTGTGATTACGTGATTGGAGGCATTCACATACTGTGCCAGATCAGAACCTTCTTGAATTTTTAGCCCATACATCTTTTGCTTCAGATACAATTTATTCGTTTGAGATTTGGACATAAACTGAGTTTCCAATTTCTTCCATACCTCCCCTGGAGATTTTAAATTCATCACGTGATACATAACCTCATCTGCCAGGCATAGGCGTATGGTTACTGCCGCTCGTTGTTGGAATTCTTCCCAATCTTCATCCTCCATGGTATCTAGTTTCATTGCCCGTAAAGCCTTCAAGATTCCTTGTTGTGCCAACAAGTCTTTCACCCTTATTTTCCACAACCCGAAGTTTCTGGTTCCATAAAACATCACCATTTTAAATTTTGCACCATAAATTTCCATCTAAATTACTCATGCCACAAAATTTTTTGTAAATTCCTCTGCTTGAATTGCAGATTTGCTCGCCCAAATTTCTTTGACAAAATCCTCCATCAAACCCAGAAATTCTTCCCGAACTGTTGCTGTTATTTTGAGAAGAGAACAGTAATCACATTTCATGAAAGACCACCTCCGAATCGATCAGGTCTAGTGTGGTGAACTCATGTGTATCACGTGAATCCTCTGTGAACCATTGCACTACAGTCGTGACTACTGCAGAAGTTTGTCGCGCCTTCCAACCTGGTTCACCAAACGATGCTGCATGGTGTGAACCTCTCTGCGTCACGGAGGAACCCTGAATGCCACGTGAATGCCCTTGGCGAACTCCTCCTATTTGTCGTGCGAAACAAATTTTCCACCTGAAGCCCTTTGCGTGAACCTTTCACAGCCCAATTCACGGAACACTTTCGCGAAACCTTCTCTCACGAGCAAAGAAGATCACAGTCAGAAGACCTATTCGCGAACCTTTTGTCCCTACCAATCGCGAAAGAAGCCGGATGCCGCAAACCTTCACTGGCCTAATCGCAAACAGTGTCGTGATCTCCTCCTGCGCTGAACGCCTCCTCTGTCGTGAATCGCCTGCCGAAGTGCCCCTGGAGCCCAAGCCGAACTTGAGAACTCCCTTACCAAACTCCATTGTTGAATGTCGCCAAAGCCAAAAAACTCTGAAGCCCTCGCCGAACCTTTCTACCAAATCGGCGAATCCTTCTTCCTCCTTCTTGCGCCAAACTTTTCTACCCTAAAATCTCGCTCTGACATCACTTGTTGAGAAATTTAGGGCAAATAAAAGTAAGAATCGACATAAATCTAAAAGAAAACATAGAGATTTAACAAGGTTAGGCAAAGATTCCTACATCCTCGGGAGTAGAGCGGCGATTTCACTATTCCAATAGGAAAGTTCAGTACAAACCCATTGGGTTACACATCATTTATATAGATAATACCCATATATAAAATTACTAAAAACTCCCTCGCTCCCCCAACTCAACTCCAAGAGACACGCCTCTTCGCTCCAAGAGACACATCACTTCATTCTAAGAGACACTTCTCTTCACTCCAAGAGACACTTCTCTTCCTCCAAGAGACACTTCTCTTCACTCAAAGAGACACTTCTCTTCACTCCAAGAGACACTAATTCCTGGTATATGAGCCATATTTAACAGATGATGTCTCCTAAACAACCACTAACTCCATGCAAAGTGCAACTATTCCCTAGCGAATGTCGTTCATCCCTCCCTCCAGCCGCTCTACCTTCTCGATTCATGCCAGCAGTCCACACATTTCCTTGTCCTGTGGGAGTCCAGCTGCTCGGGCAAAGAAGTATTCAATATCATGCAACCAGTGACCCAACAATCCAGGGGATATCTAGCGACCGTGAGTTGCCCCCCTTGGCCTTGCTTGGGCCATTTGGTGGCCAACACCTTCATCCCCGTTTGGAAACTAGTCATCATCAGTTAGCTCTTGATCTAAAGTCACACGGTTTTTGGTCTTATCAGCACTAACCTCTACCGAGAGTGAATCGACGATCATAATGTCAGTGTTCAGATGGGTTGCACAAGAAAATAAAATAAATAAATGAATGAAATGAATGAAAATTAGTTAAGAAACACCAAAATTCCTTATTGCAAGGTTTCAATATCACCGGATGTAGTAAATGATTCACCTTCGTCACCAGCTTTCTCCTGTATTATGGGCAGTGGCGGAGCATCAATGAGCCCATGCACCTTGAGCCATGCCAAAAGCACCAACAGCTTCTTGACTAGTTTGATCCACATATAAAGCCTGTTTATTTGCATGTAAGGATGACACATCGACAACTAGGTTGCTTGATCGACCAGCTTCATCCGCCAAATTTTCTCCTGCCGGCGATCGCGAAGCAAGTCGGATGATCCTAGCTGATCCTTCGAATCAGGCTTCTTCATTTTCTTTGCAATATCATTTTTCTTCCTCTTCTCACCCTCCAGGAGGAGATTCCCTTTCGTCTCACTGAACACTTTATGGTAAGATTTCCTACTAAAAGGATCAACTGTTGAAGCTGATTCTTTCAGCATAATGAAACTAGGAGCCCAAGCAATCCAGACGGAGATGGAGAGCAGATGAAGAGAGAAAACCCTTCATGAGTTCAATTATTCATTGAATATTCATCAATGAAATTTATTTTACATTAAGTTCTCTTGTTCTTATCACAACATGACTTTCAAGAAACAAGAGAATAAATATGTACGTAAAAAACATGCAGCACATAAATCGATGAGATATGGCGGTTTAGGAGACAAAAGGAATATGAAAGGGTGGACCAACTGCGGAAGACCCGGGGGGCCCAAAAGCTTGGCCTGATGAACCAAACTCGACACTTTCTATTATAAAGATATGTAAATGGCACAAGCCGAGCGACTCACTTAGACACGATACAAATGATCATCCAAACCCAAGTCCTCGATTTAGCCAAACATGAGGAAGAATCCAATCCCTTAGACCCTGACTATATTGATGGCGACCAACAATCATCCCTCAGGGCCTCTTCGTCTAAGGGCAAGCTAGATGTCATTTTATGGTAATTCACCCTCTGCCCAATAACTTAGCTTCTCTCTACCGACAGGAGTTTCTTGATGGGGATCACGGGCCAACGACCGGGCTATATAAATTGATTGACAAGACTTAGTCGATCATGTCAGTTCTATCAACCCCTGGTTAGTAGAAGACCAACCGATTGCCAACAACCAGCCGACTGGCAATGTCCACTGATCTAGCCCACCGACAACACAAAATCTAGTCATTTGCTAAGGCTAAAATGGCACTGCCGACCGACAACTTCTCCAAATCCACCTGACCGACAAAGCTTGTCGAAGTCCTACAAAGCCTAATGAGTAGAGTCAGAGAACAACAAGAGTTCCATAAGAGTAAAACACCTAAAATTACAGTTCCTACTCAAATATGGGCATAAATGTAACTTCACATGTTTTATTCCTATTTGTCTATAAATAGAGGATCGTTCCATGAATAAAATATTACACAATTCTTTTATTGTATCGTTGATTACTGTGCACTTTCTAATTTTCTCTCTTTATCTCTCTCTCATTTTTTTTTATATTGTATTTCTTGGATACGAGAGATGAAGATTATAACATATCCCTTAAATGATCTCAACAAGTGTTAAATTAAGCTTTTGAGTATTTAATTTAGGTGTATTTTAGGCTTGGACCTGGTAATTTTGAACTTTCCTAGTTAAATTATATTGCCTTGAAAATACATTCGTTGAAAATGAAATTCAAATAATCTCAAAATGAACTTTGAAAAGAATTTATCTGCCTCTGATGCTTCGAGATCAATTTGTATTTAATCAAATGAATTTTGTTATAACATATCAATTACAATAATTTAAAATGTTTTTTTTTTTTAAATTAATTTGAATTAAAAAAAAATTGCATAATCATTATAGCCCAAGACCATGACTATAAATTTGTATTCATCCCCGAGGAGAGATTGTTGCATACATACGCACGCAACTCTGCGTGGGTACTCCCAATAACCTCTCAATACTTCCATAATAATCTATGAATGACGCTGAAATTGAGCCGTCAAGAATATTGGGGGTTATTAGGAGGTTATTAGTGAATTCCCCAATAACCTCCCAATAACCATCCAATAAGTGAGAGGTTATTGTGGGAAGTACACACGCAGAACTATGACTATGCACGTAATATTTCTTGAGCATTTAAAACTTATAAAATCAGGAGGACATTTTATCCCCAAGCCAGTCACGAGAAGCCTTTGTTAAAGTTGCACCTGCATCCCATCACATCCTAACCCAGCGTAAAGCCCTTAAAATATTCCTATTTGCATTTCAAACCCCCATTCTTCTTTCAATTACTTACGCGCAGCGATTGAAGAATATACCATGAAATTCCTTCATTATACCCGCGCCGCACGCTTCAAGTGGTCGTATATAAAAATGTATGGTTGGATATTTATTTGCCATCAGGAGGGCATAAGTGCAAATAAAATGATTTGGAGGGCGGGTGTGAATAATAGATGTTTAATGATATAACGTGGGGAAAGTGAGATTGTGAGAAGCACGCGTTATGAAGCGGTTTGATGGGAATGGACGGTTGGATGGGGGGGATGGGAGCGGCGGTGGTTGAATTGTGTGCCCAAGTGCCGACAGAGATGGATTGTATCGAGAGGGGGCGACTACGATAAGTGCACGGTACAATCTTACAGATTTAAATAATTATATTACTTACATACAAAAATAATACTGAGAAATAAAACGAAACTTAAGCTCAAGCAATACTCTTATTGAGCTCAGCTCACCTGTCAAATTGTGAGCTCGACCTTGAGCTTGAGCCTAACTCAAATAGCGAGCTCAGGCTCTGCTCGTATAGTTGTTGCCGGCTCGTCAGCTTTAACTAAAGATTTATTTTGTACGTGAACTCATCGGAGAAGGCATTGGTGGTGGAAAAGTGAGGATATCGAATTGGGGGCTTGCCATAAATTACATTGAAATGAATAGAGGAAGGCTAATAGAGTCGGCTCAAGAGCAAAGGAGCCGAGGCTCAAGAGCAAAGGAGCCGAGTAAGGACAAACTTGAGCTCAAATTTGTGGCTCAATGAGCTCGGCTGGTGTGTTCGTTAACGAGCCGGACTGTATACACCCTTAGCAACTTAACATTTTTAGGACTTCTATGCGCACACAGCGTGTATATATATATATTTTATAACTCCAAAATAATCATAAAATAACTCCAAAAAAATTCTAAAATAACTCCAACATAACTCAAAAATAACCCCAAAATAACTTCAAAATAAAGCTTGAACAGTCCAAACAATGTGTTTTATCTTTTGGAAGCATCAGGATTGAAATTACTCAAAAATAACCCTAAAGGAACTCGAAAATAACTCAATAACCTCAAAATAACTTCAAAATAATTTTAAAATAAAATTTGGATAGTCCAAACAGTGTGTTTACCTTTCGAAGCATTGGGGTTGAAATGACTCAAAAAGACCAAAATAACAACAAAATAACTCCAAAATAGCTCAATAACCTCAAAATAACGCCAAATAATTAAAAAATAACTCCAAAATAACTTCAAAATAATTCTAAAATAACTCAAAAATAACTCAAAAATAATTCAAGAATAACTCCAAAATAACTCCAAAATAACCCCAAAATAACTCCAAAATAAAACTTGGATAGTCCAAACGGCTCGTTTTAGCATTTTGAAGCATTGTGGTTGAAATAACTTCAAAATAACTCCAAAATAAAATATGAACAGTCCAAACAGTGCGTTTTACCTTTTTGGAGCATTCAGGTTACTGCAGGCCGGGTAAGACGTAAAAAATTTTATTTTTTAACATTTTATGATGTGGGCCAGATGTAATACACGTGGTCGCATATTACTGGAGTCCGCACGCGGTCCGCTTCTTTCGGACTTCGTGTGGAAAATTTTTTCCTGGTGAGAGGGGTTCTTTCCTCTCTTTGTTTCTTGTTTTTTATCTTTTGACTTGCCATATTTTCTCTCATTTTTTCTTCTTGTTTTCTTTTTCTTCTTTCTATCTACATTTCTCCTTTTTATTTTTTTTCTCATCCACTTAGTTTTCTCGAACCCAGAAAGCTTTTCGTTTTGTTGGCGGCACCCTTTATGCTTACCGCTCCATTCAGGATGTTGAATCCAAAACTATCATTTGTACCATGCCCAAGGGATAAAAAGAGATATCCTTTACGAAAGGGTCCTCTATTTATAGAAATAGAAAGTGGAGAGAAAAATAAGATTACAAATATGCAGTCACTAAATGTTATTTTAGTCTTTTGTGTTGGTACATACTGCTCAGTACCTCGTCGATCACCAGATTTGTCACTCTGGAGTTTCTCTATTAGGAGAGTACTCAGGTTCCAGCGGCCAGTTGGAGGAAAGGGGGGCCAGTAAGAGGAAAAGACGGTCGATTGGAGAAAAGAGTGGCCAGTCGGAGGACAAGAGAAGAAAGGACGGTCAGTTAGAGGAAAATGTAGTCGGTTGGCAAAAAAGACGTCCGGTTGGAGGAAAGGGTGGCCAGTCGGAGGAAAAAGTAGTTGGTCAGAGGAAATTGTGGTTGGTTGGAGAAAGAGGAGGCCGATTAGAGGTGGCTGGTTGGAGGAAAGAGCGGCCAGTAGGAGGAAATGACAGTCGATCATAGGAAAAGGCGGCAGATAGAAGGAAAAGGTGGTCGGTTTGAGGAAGATGCGGCCAGTCAGAGGAAAGGCAGCGGGTCAAGATGGCAGCCAGCTAGAATTAAGTAGCCGACCCAATTTGGCCTGCTGAATGAAGATGGCATGCAGAGGGTAGTCAATCGGCTGTAGAGCAGGCTGCAGGTGAGAACATCAATTCCTTCAGCCTGATGAGGCCCCCCCCTCCCCCCCCCCCAACACAGATATATATATATATATATATATATATATATATATATATATATATATATATATATATATATATATATATATATATGCATAAAAAACAGTTTTAAAAATGATATTTAGAGTCTAAAAATATGTATCTTCTTTATTATTTTAAGTGTAAATTTTTAATATCTATATTAAATTTTCATTAGTTGTAGTAGATATATAATAAATTAATGAATATTAAAACATTTATTTCTATCATATGTCAATACTTTAAGTCTTTTATGTTGGTATATACTACTCGGTACCTCGTCGATCATCAGATTTGTCACTCTAGAGTATCTCTATTAGGGGGAGTAGTCAGGTTCCAGCGGCCGATTGGAGGAAAGGGGAGCCAGTAAGAGGAAAAGGCGGTCGATTGGAGGAAACGGTGGCCAGTCGAAGGACAAGAGAAGAAAGGACGGTCAGTTTGATGAAAATGTAGTCGGTTCGCAAAAAAGACGTCCGGTTGGAGGAAAGGGCGGCCAGTCGGAGGAAAAAGCAGTTGGTCAGAGGAAATGGTGGTTGGTTGGAGAAAGAGGCGAACGATTAGAAGAAAGGTGGCTGGTTGGAGGAAAGGGCGGCCAGTCAGAGGAAATGACAGTCGATCAGAGGAAAAGGCGGCGGATAGAAGGAAAAGGTGGCCGGTTTGAGGAAGATGCGGCCAGTTAGAGGAAAGGCAGCGGGTCAAGATGGTAGCCAACTAGAATTGGGTGGCCGACCCAATTTGGCCTGTCAGATGAAGATGGCATGCAGAGCGTAGCCAATTAGCTGTAGAGCAGGCTGCAGATGAGAACGTCAATTCCTTCAGCCTGATGAGTTTGGTGACATTTTCGGCCTACACACACAGATATATATATATATATATATATATATATATATATATATATATATATATATATATATATATATGCATAAAAAACAGTTTTAAAAATGATATTTAGAGTCTAAAAGTATGTATCTTCTTTATTATTTTAAGTGTAAAATTTTAATATCTATATTAAATTTTCTTTAGTTGTAGTAGATATATAATAAATTAATGAATATTAAAACATATATTTCTATCATATGTCAATACTTTAAGTCTTTTGTGTTGGTCCATACTGCTCGGTACCTCGTCGATCACTAGATTTATCACTTTGGAGTTTCTCTATTAAGGGGAGTAGTCAGGTTCCAGCGGTCGATTGGAGGAAAGGGGGGCCGGTAAGAGGAAAAGGCGGTCGATTGGAGGAAAGGGTGGCCAGTCGGAGGACAAGAGAAGAAAGGACGGACAGTTAGAGGAAAATGTAGTCGGTTGACAAAAAAGACGTCCAGTTGGAGAAAAGGGCGGCGGTCGGAGGAAAAAACAGTTGGTCAGGGGAAATGGTGGTTGGTTGGAGAAAGAGGCGGCCAATTAGAAGAAAGGTGGCTGGTTGGAGGAAAGGGCGGCTGGTTAGAGGAAATGACAGTCGATCAGAGGAAAAGGCGGTAGATAGAAGGAAAAGGTGGCCGGTTTGAGGAAGATACGGCCAATCAGAGGAAAGGCTACGTGTCAAGATGGTAGCCAGCTAGAATTGGGTGGCCGACCCAATTTGGCCTGCCGGATGAAGATGGCATGCAGAGGGTAGCCGATCGGCTGTAGAGCAGGCTGCAGGTGAGAACGTCAATTCCTTCAGCCTGATGAGTATGGTGACATTTTCGGCCTACACACACACACACACACATATAATATATATATATATATATATGCATAAAAAACGGTTTTAAAAATGATATTTAGAGTCTAAAAGTATGTATCTTCTTTATTATTTTAAGTGTAAATTTTTAATATCTACATTAAATTTTCATTAGTTGTAGTAGATATATAATAAATTAATGAATATTAAAACATATATTTCTATCATATGTCAATACTTTAAGTCTTTTGTGTTGGTACATACTACTCGGTACCTCGTCGATCATCAGATTTGTCACTCTAGAGTATCTCTATTAGGGGGAGTAGTCAGGTTCCAGCGGCCGATTGGAGGAAAGGGAAGCCAGTAAGAGGAAAAGGCTGTCGATTGGAGGAAACGGTGGCCAGTCGAAGGACAAGAGAAGAAAGGACGGTCAGTTTGAGGAAAATGTTGTCGGTTCGCAAAAAAGACGTCCGGTTGGAGGAAAGGGCGGCCAGTCGGAGGAAAAAGCAGTTGGTCAGAGGAAATGGTGGTTGGTTGGAGAAAGAGGCGGCCGATTAGAAGAAAGGTGGCTGGTTGGAGGAAAGGGCGGCCAGTCGGAGGAAATGACAGTCGATCAGAGGAAAAGGCGGCAGATAGAAGGAAAAGGTGACCGGTTTCAGGAAGATGCGGCCAGTTAGAGGAAAGGTAGCGGGTCAAGATGGTAGCCAACTAGAATTGGGTGGCCGACCTAATTTGGCCTGTCAGATGAAGATGGTATGCAGAGGGTAGCCAATCAGCTGTAGAGCAGGCTGCAGGTGAGAACGTCAATTCCTTCAGCCTGATGAGTTTGGTGACATTTTCGGCCTACACACACACAGATATATATATATATATATATATATATATATATATATATATATATATATATATATGCATAAAAAGCAGTTTTAAAAATGATATTTAGAGTCTAAAAGTATGTATCTTCTTTATTATTTTATGTGTAAAATTTTAATATCTATATTAAATTTTCTTTAGTTGTAGTAGATATATAATAAATTAATGAATATTAAAACATATATTTCTATCATATGTCAATACTTTAAGTATTTTGTGTTGGTCCATACTGCTCGGTACCTCGTCGATCACCGGATTTATCACTCCGGAGTTTCTCATTAGGGGAGTAGTCGGGTTCCAGCGGTCGATTGGAGGAAAGGGGGGCCGGTAAGAGGAAAAGGCGGTCGATTGGAGGAAAGGGTGGCCAGTCGGAGGACAAGAGAATAAAGGACGGACAATTAGAGGAAAATGTAGTCGGTTGACAAAAAAGACGTCCGGTTGGAGAAAAGGGTGGCAGTCGGAGGAAAAAACAGTTGGTCATAGGAAATGGTGGTTGGTTGGAGAAAGAGACGGCCAATTAGAAGAAAGGTGGCTGGTTGGAGGAAAGGGCGGCTAGTTAGAGGAAATGACAGTCGATCAGAGGAAAAGGCGGCAGATAGAAGGAAAAGGTGGCCGGTTTGAGGAAGATGCGGCCAGTCAGAGGAAAGGCAACGTGTCAAGATGGTAGCCAGCTAGAATTGGGTGGCCGACCCAATTTGGCCTGCCGGATGAAGATGGCATGCAGAGGGTAGCCGATCGAGTCGTAGAGCAGAGCTGCAGGTGAGAACGTCAATTCCTTCAACCCGATGAGTATGGTGACATTTTCGGCCTACACACACACACATATAATATATATATATATATATATATATATATATATATATATATATATATATATATATTTAATTTTCATTAGTTGTAGTAGATATATAATAAATTAATGAATATTAAAACATATATTTCTATCACATGTCAATACTTTTTGGATCTATTATAAGAGAAGAATTAGTCTGGAAATTTTAACTTAACTTTTTCCTATATTTGATCAGTTTTTCTTTTTGGCAATGCATATTAATATATGTATAATCATTGAATTTAATAATTTTATGGAAATTATAAAATAGATTAATAAATAAATTAATATTATATTTATAAAATTTTTTTCTATTGAAATCCTCAATGTAACTTATTTTATCTAAATTTTAGGGATATTCCTAAAAGTAGTAATTTGTGCTCCCACTAAAAAAATATTTTTAGCTTAGCCCCCACTAATAATTATAATGTATTAATGAAAATTTAATATTATTTATTAATTGTAACATGAGATATAAATTTTGTACAAACAATACAATTTAAATCATATTATGTGAACTCACTTAGATTATGCAAATACTTAATTATTCATTTGTTTAACATTATTAATGATTTTTTTAACAATGATAATATTCATATTAAATTAATAGTTGAACGAGAAAATAAATAATAATGAAAGGATTAATTAGAGAACCTAGGGCCTGTTTGGGGTAGTTGCAGCTGTGTTGCCCCAGGAAGCTACTGTGAGAAAGTTGCTAAGGTGAAACTGACTGCGTGTTTTTTGCAACTGTGTGAAAAAAACTGTGAGGTAGTTGTTTCTGGAACAATGATCATTCTGCCCATGTTTAGAAAATTTATTTGTAACAGAACTAGGACACCCATGGATTTGATACTTCATAAGCAGAAATTCAGTAAACAATACAAAAATTTAGATACACAACTTACTTAACACTGAGAATCAAGAGTGCAAGAAAAAGACAAGAAATATTAAAATTACTTTCAATAAAATGATTAAATTGTTTTTAGCAAGCAGGTTGTGAGTGTCCCGTGCCACAATGTTCTCCAGTGACACTGTCCAATCCCGATCATCTCCTGCAATGGAATCTAATGGACTGTCCACCCACCAGAAGAAGTCACACTTCTCAGCCATGCTCTTGGGGCACGTGTAGAACCGTATCCCGTAACTTTGAGCCTGATGTGACGTCAGTAGGGTAGTCTGCAGTCCGTAGTGGTAGAGCAATCATCTTCCTGAAACTCTCGAGCTCATCTTTCTTGATTCCTAAAAAATATGAATCATTAGTGATGACAAAAATTAAATTTGCTAAAAGAATTAATTAAAAAAATAAATTTTGAAATAGCGTAAAATTTTCAAACTATCATTATAACAGGTAAATTACAGGTGAAAATGACAATCTGGACCTGTTTGGTAAACATGAAAGATGACATGTCACGGAGTATAACCTATTTCTTCTTTCAAACATAAAAACTCCTCATGATGACACCCCGTAAGAAAGAATGTAGCCTATTAAACATCTTTTTTATGCCACGTGTAACATCGCTAGCGCGCTCGAAATCAAATATATGATATCTTATATCCGGAATGGGTTTGAGATAACCTTGCGGTAGTGGATAGTTGATCCCCGATTACAATATACAAGAGTTTAATCCTTTAATTTTTTTGTCTAATTTCTTCCTTTACAACGGTGCCAAAAACTTGACTCCAAAGCCAAGTAAGATTTCAATGATGTCTTTAAATAATAGGGATTTTATGCAAGTATATGTATCGTTGCCAAATAATATAGAGCTTTCTGATTAAGCCCCGAATATCGATCCCACGGAGATCGCGGTAAATCACAGCGGCTTTCAAGAAAAGTTCTAGTCTACAATAATACGCCCAAGCTTGGAGGGTCAATATAGGTTTGGTTTTTATTAAATCCTACAATTATTACTACAATTCTACTTCTAAACTAAAATACTTAGTGAAAATCAGAAAGTGGGGTTTATATATATTAAAAGTACTCTTCCTCATGCAATGAAATTAGAGACATGTGTAAATATAAAACAAGTAGTAAGAGAGACTGTGACAAATAGGAGCAATTATATTCTTTACCCTTACTTGGTTCTATAAAGAACATATGTTAATCTGATGCTTTGAAATCTTGAAGATGGGTTAGGCAGGGAAAATACTAGCTCTCACTCTAGAGTTCCCTCTTCTCCCTCCACCTGGGGGCTAACATCTCATATCAAAACTTAAAACATCAAACCAAATTGGGGGCTTTAGCCTGTCACTCTAAAGTCCTCTAATTTTACATCCTTTAAAGTATATCTCCCTATTTCTTTGCACTCAATTATATGGACTACATTCTCACCCATATAAACTCATGTGATTCTTATCAATAGTTGACTGAGACAATACCGCATTGGTTCTTAAATGTTCTCACAACAGATTTTAACATGCAAGTTGATGAAGTTTACATGTAAATGAAGAAAAAAAGTAAAATCAACACAATATATTCTCATTCTACTCAATTTTATATCCTACACATGCATACTAATTCATTGTAAGAGGGAAGAGTAAAGAAAACTACTCACTACACATGGAGAAACAACAAGAACTTTTTATTGAACAAGTCATTGAAACCACATACAAAGTACTAGATTCAAATAAAAGTTCAATGAAAATGCTTATCTTTGATGGAAATCAAACTCTCCTCGTATAACAAAACCAATCTCATTACAATCTTCTCTAAGAACAAAGTGAAAAGAGAAGAAGAAATTCTCGCACTCTCTCTTTCTCTCTCACCTTGTCACCCCACATGAGGCTCACGCCCAAGTTATCTTGTTCTTCTCCAAGCCTTCTTCTCCTCTTCTAATAGTTCCTCTCCCTTCTCTAAATCTCCTTCTTTAAGAGTTTCTAAGCCCTAATTATAATTTCCCAAGGGATGCTTAAGTGTCTCTTCAAAAAGATTCCACATTCAATGAATCTTCCAAAGGGTGCCTTAAGTGTCTTTTCACTCCATGAGATACATCTCTTCAATAATAACTCCTTCTAACCGACCCAAACTCTTCTAGAAAATCTATTTTATCATTCCCAACGAATTCCCCAAGAGTCACTTCCCAATGCTTCGAAAATCGTCCAAATATAACATTTCTTCAAGAAGTTATGGAAAAAACCATCACCAACCATTTTTTGGGGCCTATGCGCCGATTTGGTGGCGCCTAGGGGACACCCTGCGCGCAGCTCCACCATTTCGCTCCATTTGACTCCGTTTCAGCTCTGTTTTGCCTCATTTCAGTTGTGTTTCGCTCCTAACAAATATACCTACAAGATAGATATAAAAATAAAGTGTAATTTCATTCAAATATATGTGATAAATGTAAAAGAGATTAAGCATAGAAAGATATATCAAAATGCACCAGGTCAGAATTTTCTTCCTTGCTCGTTTTGGTTCCAATTTACACCATTTTTGCTTCATTTTTGTTCATTTTGCTCCAATCACTCCAAATTCTTCAATTTGATGTACCTACAACCAAAAAACAAGAAAAAATACCTTTAAAGTACAATATCATTATAAAATTTAGCATAAAAAGTAGTACATTTTTTGGTGAATCAATAGCCATCATCCACTAAATAATATTTATATGAAATATTTTGCACATATAGTATCAAGCATAATTAATAACCAGAGTATTTGAGGCTGAAGCGTACCTGGAGGAGGGCGTGGGAAGTTGTATTCGATATTTCGTGATGCTGCCCTGAAAATTCTATTGTCATGTGCGCTACCCTCCCAACCGGGCATTACGAAAGTAAAGCACATGTTAAAGTCACAAATGACCATGATGCTCTCTATAGAAGACCCATAACGTATGTAAATGCAATCTTTTTGCAATTTGGAACCCGTGCATCAACGTGGGTTCCATTAATTGCTCTGATGTAATCCTACCCAAATAAAAATGAGGTCAAAATATAAGTGACCGGGGGGTGGTGGCGAAAGCGTTCAACTATATAAATGTTTAACCAGTATAAAAATAATATTCAATAATAACAAAGTTACCCCTTTTATCAACGCAAGTATACATATCATTCAAGTAATACAGGGCTCTAATGGAGTCCTGGATATCAATCCCACAGAGAAGTTAGAGATTATGAACTAATTTTTAGCAGATGCAATTACTATCTAGTATACGGAAATAAAGAACACTTATACTAAGCTCTATTTTTGAATGGAAGATTGCAATTTAGAAAAGTATCTTTCCCCTTGTTTAAGAGAATTAAGTGAAAAGGATAGTCAAATTAGTTAGAATTATATTGTACCAAATAGGAGCATTCCTATTCTTTACCCTTTGGTCCAGGCATAAAGAATATTGACTAATCCTATGCTTGGTTACTGAATATGCGGCTAGGCTGGGAGGATACTGACCCGACTGCAAATAACGCAGTAATATTCGCTTCCAAAAGATGGCCAAAAACTTGATCCAATTTATAAATAGCGGTTAGTGTATAAAATCAAAATGTTGTAAAATTTTAGAAAATATTTTACACACTAGGGGTACTACGCAAGTATACGTATCGTTTCAAGTAATATAGGGTTTTCTTCTATAACCCCGGTATCGATCCCACAAAGAAGCGAGGTAAGAAATCCTTTAGGCTAATTCTAGTCTATTTCTATAAGGCCTAAATTTGGAATGTTGATTAAAATGGGTTTTCTAATAACTAATCCTAAATAAAGTTCTTAAATAAAAGGATATCTTATGGATAAATTGGTTTGGAGAAATTCGAGATATTAAAAATTACCTTTCTCTTGCAATTACATAAATAATGTGTAGGAAAGAAATGCTTAGAATTAATGTAGTAGTGTCAAATAGAAGCAATCCTATTATTTACCCTTTGGTCCAGGCATAATGAACATTGACTAATCTATAGATCGGTTCATGATGTTTTATTAGTAGAATGGGTTAATCTAGACTTACACTTCTAGATGTCCAAGGGTGGCTATGGTCGGCCCTACCAGTGACCCGTTCCCTTTCTATAGATCAAATTATTAGAATTTAGTTTGTCACTCTAAAAACTAATCAATTTTGCGCCCAATAAACAATATCTCCCTATTTATTTGCACTTCACCTTGAATAACCCGAACAAGGCCTTCGACTACCCAAGGATTCATGTGATATCTACTAGTTAAGAATTCATCTCCTTCTAGGTCTCAGAATTCTTCAACAGGTTTTAACAATACAAGTGATCAATTTGTAAAGTAAATGAAAATCCGGTATGAATATCATCACCATAATTTAATAAGAGAATATCTAAGCAAATCTTAATTCCTAAACATGCATCTATTTCATTACAAAATAAAAGTAAATGAAAATAATGGCATAAGAAGTAAAAGAATTGATGGAACTATATAATAAATTAAGTGTCAACAAGGAACTTATTTCATTATTATTCTATTATATTTATGCAACTATCTGTCACCTAGAAGCATCTAATAGATAATTCTATCATAAAAATTATTTTCCTACGCATGCCACTACTTCATATTAAAAGAAAGAGTAAAGGAAATCACTTACGAAACATGGATAATTCACGACAGAAAACTTGGTTTAAAACAAAGAAAATCCACAAGAAAGCGTTTACAACAATTACAAGAGAATGAAGAACACAATACTTAGCTTTTTTCCTTCTGAAAGAAAGAAGAAGATCTCTCCACCAAAGTTTCCTACTGATCCATGCGACGCTCGTACATTCCTTACATAAATATCTCAAAATCCCTCACCAATCTCTCCATAAGATGTAAAAATCTACATCTTCATAACTCTAAATGACTAAAATGACTAAGGGGAAAGAGAGAGACTATAGGGTGCGATTTTCTCTGAAGGAGTGACCTCCTATTTATAGGCTTCAAGGGTTGCCTCAAGGCACCTCTTCGAAATATGTCCATGTTCAATGAATCTTCTAGAAGGTCTGTCTGGCGCCTAGGCACCGGAATCTGGCGCCTAGGCACCAGAATCTGGCGCCTAGGCGCCGGACACCACGTCCAGTTCTTCGCACCTCTTCACTTTGCACCTCTTCACTTTGGCTCGCGCCTCTTCGCGATTTAAACCGCTCCAATGTGTCTAGATTCATTGTATCACATGTCCTATATATTAGGAATAACTTCCAGGCTTCTAGAAGGTCTAGAAACTACTTAACACCGTCAAAATAACTCTCAAAGTCGTCAAAAATCCATCCAATAACCGTTTCTGGATGATTCTGGCGCCTAGGCCTTGATTCTAGCTCCTAGGCGCCGTTTTCTCGTCGTCTCTGGCGCTTGGGAGCCGGGTTTGGCGCCTAGGCGCCACCCTGTGCGCAGCTCCACCATTTTGCTCCGTTTGGCTTCGTTTCAACTCCGTTTTGCCCCATTTCAGTTGTGTTGCGTTCCTAACATCTTCACCTACAAGATAGACATAAAAACAACATTTCTCAAAAGTATAATTTCATCCAAAAACATGTGAGAAATATGAAAGATAGTAAGCATAGAAAGACATATTGATATGTGCTAAGTTAGAATTTGTTTTTCTTGCTCATTTTGGCTCAAAATTACATAGTGTTTGCTTCATTTTCTCTAAAATCATATTTTTATACTTGAAAACAAAAAAATACAAAATTATGCAAAATACCTTCCTTTATAGTGTAATATCATTAAAAAAATATGCATAAAGTGGGCATGAAATGAACACTAAAAATAGGTACTTTTTTTCATGGATCAGATACCGGCTATCACTTCGGAGCTCCCACGTTCCCCTTGCCTGAGGGCTAATATCTACACTTCAACACCCAAACGATAGGACCAAATTGAAGATTTTAGTCTGTCACTCCAAAATATCCAATTCTACGCCCGATAATAATATTTCCCTATTTATTTGCACCATCTTTTCAAGGCCTTTGCTTTCCCTGAATTTTGGATGTAATCTTTACTTTAGTTATAAAATCAACATATTTTAACAGTTTAATTGGCCAAATTGAAAGTAAATTAAGATTCAAGTAAAAGATTATCACAATTTTTATTTAATATTTTAGGCACTACTAATTCAATCTTCAATTTCACAAAATCTTAAAAACTAGGAGAAAGAAGAGAAAACTACTCAGAATGCATAGGAAGAATAACACAAATCTTAGATTTCATATAAAATTAAAGTTATAAAACAATAAACAAAACTTATCTCAAATTTTCTCCCAAAGCAAACTCCTTGAAGTTCCTCTGACTTTTCCTTCTTGTACAACACACTCAATTAAACGTACTAATATACTCTCTAGAACACACTCACACACTAAATACACTAATTAATGACACACCAAGGACACAAAGAAGACACCTAGGAGATACCAAAAAGACACACCTTTGGCCTAAAATCATCACTACTTAAAGAGGAAGAAAGATTTCCAATGGTTGCTTAAGCACCTCTTCAAAATGTGTCCAGATTCAATGTATTTTGCTTGAACCAACCTTCTCGCCGTCGGCGGGCTTCTAGAACATAGGCTAACTGCTCAGGCTCGCTGTCGGCGGGCTCGATCTTGCCGTCGGCGTGCTCCTTTATAATATATTCAAATGCTCTCGGGAAAAACACGCAGTCGGCGGCCTATTCCTCGCCGTCGGCGGGCTAGTTCAATTTTCATCTCTTTTAGTCTTTTTCGTTCCAGATTCGCTCATTTTTCCATCTTTTTGCTCTATTTCTTATAAATCTTCATACCCGCAATAAAACATAGAAAATATCTTTCTTTAAACTGCAATTTCATCAAAAATTAATATAATATTGGTATGAATTTCTCAATACATTTTTCTCTGGTCAATAAGGCATACATATTTAAATTTGAATGCCTACAATCTTCGAACGCATTCGTTTGAAGTACGGATTTGTTGGTTTGATAACTTGCACAGAAAGGAAGACAAGTGCATTTAAACCGACCGAAAGTTTCTACTTATCATCTCAGGGAGTGTTGGAATCGTTTTATTACACATCACATTGACTCGTTCTGAACTAATATATACAGGGTGATGGCCAATATCCCACTTGTAGTAGTCCTAGATGACCCATGAAGTCTGTGATGTCCACTAAGTTCTGCTATAAGATCTGAAATATGTCATTAGTCATCTGGAACATGATGCTGAATCTAATTGGGTCTCTGACAAACAATTCTCCAACCCATTTGTCCTCAATTAACGACGATGTCAAACATGGAGAGTGATGGACATATGTCTCGTAATATTCACTGATCAAATAGATTGTTGTATTTCTCCTTCTCCACCTTCATCTGAATCCATGTAGTAGCCGAGACAAAACAAGATTAGTAAATTATGATAAAAAAATCATGACCCAAATAGTAATGATTTATGAGCGGTGATGATTTATTAATAATAAACAAATAAGATTATTATTGATAAAGTCCTAAGCAGGTGAAATAATCAAATAACAATACAATCAAATAAAGAAATACAATTGTCCTAAACACTAGCAAAAAGAAACAATAAAAAAAGGATCTCAAATTTCCCGCTCATAAAATCTCCGCACATAAGCCATCCTCTTCTCTTCTGGAATCGTAACAAAAGAATCTCTAGGGGGGGTTCAAACAATTCAAATGCAAATTAGTGCAATGGCCAATCCTCAACAATTTTCTTATCTGTATTCAAAATTTGCACGACCCGCTGAATGGAAGTAGCTGATACTGAATGCATTTCAATGATAGAGGGAGCTACCAGTTATGAAATATGGGTTCTAAAGTAAGTTGCTCTACCTTTCTTTTTACTCTCAATCCTGGCTTGCTTTGTACGACAACTAGACTCGACTTCCGGGTTGGGGAGATCGGAAGACTCAGCTGACAAATCGACTGCCAAGTTCTCATGGGTGGCAAGAAATCCTGTTTGACTGGGCGTGCATGCATATTTTCCTTTAGTGACGATGCCCCCGAACATCTTGTCCAACTTCTCCTCAATATCAGGGTCAATGCCACATGGTTAAACTTCTTTGCAGCTAGCTCCACATAGAAAAAACAAATCATACAATTGAATGAGTACATAAATTAAAACAAATTAGAGCATGTGAAAAAAAATCTCAGTGCAAGTCTTTATGTCCACCGCACCTTAGAAGCATCAATTGTTAGCTCCACCGGATCCCACCTAAAGGCTGTTGATCTGCGTTTGAGTTCCTTCCAAAGTTGCAATCCTACTTGAGTTTATCTCATTTGTTCTTCAACTGCATCTTATCATACTCTTGGCCTGCACTCTCCTCAAATTTCTTGATTATGTTCTACCTCTCTTCCTTGTTGAAATATTTCATTGGCTTATTTTCCAGTTCAATTTAAATGAGGCAAAAGTAAAAAATGATTATTTTTGTTTCCTTTTCACACAGTGCAAGTTTTGCAGCCTCTTTGGCCTTAGCCATTTTACTACTATGATAGCCAAAAAATAAACAGACATGAGTAAGAGCAATATGAGGAAAATAATGCTACATTTCTTTGCTTCATTTCAATCTGACTGTCATTGTGTGTGTGTGTGTGTGTGTGTGTGTGTGTGTGTCAAATATACTTCTCTAATCGTCACATTGTTCAATGTGATAATAAGAGTAATTTTCAGTGGCTTTTATTGGAATTACACTGTCTCATTCTTTCTTCTTCTATGAATAATTTTATAGTGTGTTTAGGAGAAATATAATTTTCTTCTCATCAGAATGCCACATGTGGTATCACTATATAATATTAATTGTTGAGAATGAAAGAATACATTTTCGATACTAGCTGTGAGGCCAACAGAAAAAAAAAGAAAATCAATGCTCACATCACTGCTTTATTCTTCCTTCTTCGCAATCTCATTTCACAGTGTCTGTGTGTGGAAGTAATATACTTCTATTGTCAACAAATTGCCACAGGTAGTATCATTAGTAAATATCATTGGCATGGAATGGTGTTATGCATATTTTCTACTAATTGTGAGGCCACTAGATAATTTTAATGACTGTGAATGAAAATATACATATTTGCATCTACCCGTGATGCCAAAAAAAGAGAAAAAACGAAAAATAATGTTCACATTAGTGCCTCATTCTTTCTACTTCTCTGCCTCATTTCACATTATTTGTGTGTGGGAGTAATATAATTCTATTGTTAACATATTGCCACGGGTATTATCACTAGTAAATATCATTGGCATAAAATGGTGTTATGCATATTTGCTACTAGCTGTGAGGCCACTAGATAATTCAATGGCTAAGAATTAAAATATACATATTTGCAACTAGTTGTAATGGCCAAAAAATAAAAAATAAAAATTGCTCGCATAACTGTCTCGTTATTTCTTTTTCTATGACACATTTCACACTGTGTGTGTGTGAGAGAGAGAAAGAGAGAAATATACTTCTCTTTTCATCAGAATGCCACAGGTGATACCACTAGAAAATATCATTGGCATGGAATGATATTGTGCATATTTGCTACTAGCTGTGAGACCACTAGATAATTTCAATATCTGGGAATGAAAATTTACATATTTGCAACTAGCTGTGATGCCAAAAAAAATTTAAAAAAAATATTTCTCACATAACTGGCTCATTCTTTCTTTTTCTATGACACATTTGTGTGTGTGAGAGAGAGATATACTTCTCTTCTCATCAGAATGCCACAGATGGTACCACTAGAGAATATCAATAGCATAGAAATGTATTATGCATATTTGTTACTAGCTGCGAGGCCACTAGATAATTTCAATGCCCATGAATGAAAATATACATATTTGCAACTAGCTGTGATGCAAAAAAAAGAGAAACATTGCTCACATAACTGTCTCATTCTTTCTATTTCTATGATGCATTTCACTGTGTGTGTGTGAAATACACTTCTCTTATCATCAGAATGTCACAGTTGGAACCACTCGAAAATATCAATGGCATAGAATGATATAACACATATTTGGTAATAACCGTGACGCCACAAGATAATTTCAATGGTTGGGATTGAAAATAAATATATTTGCAACTAGCTGTGATGCAAAACAAAGAGAAACATTGCTCACATAACTATCTCATTCTTTCTTTTTCTATGACACATTTAACATTGTGTGTGTGAGATAAATACACTTCTCTTCTCGTTAGAATGCCACATGTGATACTACTAGAAAATATCAATGGCATGGAATGGTATTCTACATATTTTCTACAACCTGTGAGGACAAATAAAAAAAAGAAAAACATGGCTCACGTCACTGCCTCGTTCTTTCTACTTCTATGTCTCATTTCACACTGTGTGTGTGTGTGTTTGTGAAATATACTTCTCTTACCATCAGAATGTCACATGCATTATCACAGTAAATTTTAGTGGCATGGAATGATATTATGCATATTTGCTACTAGGTGTGAGGCCACTAGTAAATTTCAATGGTTGATAATGAAAATATACATATTTGCAACTAGCTTTAATGCAAAAATAAAAAAATATTGCTCACATAACTGTCTTATTCTTCTTCTATTATTCATTTCACAGTGTGTGTGTGTGAGTGTGAGAAATAAACTTCTTTTCTCATCAGAATGTCACAAGTGGAACCACTAGAAAATATCAATGACATGAACTGGTATTATGCATATTTTCTAGTAGTTGTGATGCAAAAAAAAACATGGTTCACATCACTGCCTCATTTAATTTACTTCTCTACCTCATTTTACAGTGTGTGTGTGAAATATACTTCTCTTATCATCATAATGCCCCAGGCGATACTACTAGTAAATTTCATTAGCTTTGAATGAAATAGACATATTTGCAACTAGTTGTGACGTCAAAAAAAAAAAAAAAAAAAAAAAAACTAACATTGCTCACATCACTGCCTCGTTCTTTCTACTTCTCTGCCTCATTTCACACTGTGTGTGGGAATAATATAATTCTATTTTTATTAGATTGTCACATGTATTATCACTAGTAAATTTCAGTAACATGGAATGATATTATGAATATTTGCTATTAGTTGTGAGGCCAAACCAAAAAACAAAAAAAATTTCTCATATCAGTCTCATTATCTCTACTTTTCTTCCTCATTTCACAGTGTGCATGTGTGTGAGAAATATACTTTTCTTCTCATCAGAATGCCATAGATGGTATCACTGGTAAATTTCAGTGGCTCTGAACCAAATTAGACATGTTCGCCACTAGCTATGAGGCCAAAAAACAAGTAAAACATAGCTCACATTAATGTCTCATTCTTTCTACTTCTCTATCTCATTTTGCAATGTGTGTAAATGCTTATAGATATTTGCTACTAGTAGTAAGGCAAAAAAAAAAGAGGAAAATATCTACCACACCAAAACCATCACCATAAAGAAGCTCCAAACCAACAAAATACAGTTGAATCTACAAATTGCAAAGCAACGAGGAATGAAAATGTCTCAAAAAATATGTAGTGAGAGGGGATACCACAATAAGGTGCACTCCGACACGCCGGCTAGGGTAGAGGAAGAAAAAGCTTTGTGGGAAATAGAAGTGCGGGGTCGAAGGAGGGGTATGCGCGTAAAAATCTGAAGAATAAATGCGAGCCGCAGGGTCGATCCTGCGACCCACTTTTCGCTATGCGGTGGCAGCGCCGTGACGGAAAAGCCACCCCAAACGGCGAAATGCTGCAGCCGGTGCTGCGACGCGCTAAAAAGTCGCCCCAAACGGGGCCTTAATTTTCATATTTTTGAAGCAAAGAATAGAAACAAAAAAAGATTTCAAGTGTTGATTTTTACCTCAAAATTCTCATTTAATTTTACACGGTCATTCTTTTAGGATTTAAACATTTTTTTTATTGCTCTCATTATGTTTATAATACAATCTAATTTTTGTAAGGACATATGTAAACTATAATTGTCGGTGATAGTCTTAATTCACCTTTTAGTTTGGTAAATTGAGAAGTCTTTATTAACTAATAGGTTGTACTATAATTAACTAATTTTTAACCTCAAAGTAGGAGAGTTAGGGATTTTAACTCTACAAGTAAGAGAGTTGAATTACAGCCTACCTAAAACAACTGAACCTGTTACCTTTACCTTGGAATAAAGAAATGAGAAAGTTTCTTTACCTTCTCCTAGAGTGAAAAAGAGTGCTTGAGATGATAAGCTTAAGTATGAATTCGAATGCCACTATGAGTAATCTTTCATAACTTAGAATTTGAAGGGATGGCCAAATAATAAAAAAATATATATGTCCAATTAATGACTTCATAACTTAGATTTCTTTTCGATGTATTCTCATTTATCTTGTCATTTATGTTATTTGTGATAAATATAATATTAACTTTCTTTTCTTGTGTAGAGTAGAATAGTTAGCTAAAAAAATTGAAAGTGCATAGGTCTATTCTTCTCTTATATTGGGGAAGATGTCATTACAAAAAATGACGATCACAACTTTATAATTGTAGTTCAACTATAACAGTTACAATTGTGCTATAAGAGTTGTTTTCGATGACTACAAAAATAGTGGTTGGCTATAAAAGTTGTAGTTGTTAGCTCTAAGAATAGTAATTGGCCGTAGCCATTGCTGGTGGTGGACGACAACGACTATTGACGATCTGTGGCAAGCTTCGATGGTCGACAACAAACTTTAGTGACCAGTGACGACCATCGAGATTTCAAGAGTTAAGCTTATATAGTTAGCTAAATCTTATCTCCCTTCCTCCACCTTTAGATGAAGAAAGGGGGTTCTAATTAAAATTTTTTACATGGATATTTTGGTAAATTAGGCCAATCTCTCAAATCACTCCATCGGACTGTCCACATTACTTCCCTTGATCATAACTTATCTTTTCAATATTTAAATGTCTTAACGACGTTAAAATTAGATAAACTTGGGCTTGTTGGATCCTGCTTGTAGAGCCGCTCGATTTAACTATAAACATTTCAAGTTCTGAAATCGTTTAGCTTTTTGATTGACGCAGCAAACTGTTTGACAATGTTTCATATGTTTGATTTTGTCTTACATGGACTCGAATTGGATCACTTTTGACATGATAGAGTTCGTTTTGTTGAGATGTTCACTTTGACTATAAACTTAAAATTGAGCCCTAGAAAATCCTTAATTTAAAACTGAAACATTTCTAGCTAAAAATGCATTGAGATTATGCCTGATAATAAATAGTTTCTTGGTGACACATCCTATATAAAATAGATTCATTTATTTTATACCATATCATATTTTAGACACGTTTATTTTTCATATTTGGCAAGAAATAGATTCATAAGCTGGTGTAGGGTGACTAGGTTATATAAATATGCTTAGAATTCTCACTCGTAATAGCTGTATTCTTTAAATTTCTTTAATCGTATCTTGTAGGATTCATCAAATCGATGCAAATATTATGTAGTATTGTTGTTGAGTATCACTTTGATAATAATGTTGTTAGATTAGTCACATAATAACATCACATATTGTATTATTTCTCATCTAAACTAGTATACATTGATATTTAATCTAATAGATATCTTGCGTGGTTTATTCAACTCTTTCATTACATTTGATTAAGTGGGATTTTGAGTTAAAAAAAATGGTTAGGTGTGACTTGGCACTAAATTCTTCCTTGTCTATTATGATGCGCTTTTGACTTACAAATTCTCATCTTAAGATTTTTCTCTTAGTTCATGCTCCCTTAATGAGAAACATTTTCACATCTTAGATAAAATAAATATTATGCCACTGGGCGGCATGACTTTGTCTCCATTGATCCAACTTCTCCTACTTGATTATATGGCCAACCGCTCTTGCCTTCAGCCACCACCGACTCTACACCTTACATGAGACTTCTCTTTGCCTCAGGATGAAGAATTCTCAGTCTCCTCTCCCTTCCTTATGATTCTCCACTTCGGCGCTCTCTTCTAGACAAATTTAAACACACTTTGTTCTTCTTTTCCTCTTTCTTTCTCTTATCTTCTTCATTCTTCTCTTCTCTCTACTTCCTCCTATGTTTCATCTTTTTAAACGTTACTTCTTCCTCTTATGTTTCATCTCCTGTACTTCTCCTTTCTTTCTCTTATTCACACTTCTTTTTCTTCCATCTTCTTCTTCTTCTTCTCTCACTTTCATCTTTTATCTTTCTCACCACTTGCATGCACAGTTCACTTGTTTATGTAATCAATATATCATTTCCATGTATTGATTCCTTTTATGTTTAGAACTTCTATATGTGAATTTGCTTCCATATGTAATACATATGTCATTTTCATGTATAGTTTCTTTTTATGTTTAAAAGTTCTATATGATTGTCTTGCTTCACTGGAAATTTTCTCCATGTGAAGACTTCATCTTGATTAGCTTTCATTCATATGTAGACAATGCCATAAGTAGTTTTCTTTATATGTGATATTTTTAATGTGAAATTTTCTCTGCGTTAAAATTTTTTCCACATGTTAATTATGTGAAAATGAAAAATAAAGAAAAGAAAAAGAGAACCTCTCATTTGTATGTTTCCTTTGTAGTTTACAAGTCAAAACATTTAGGATATGTCACTTGTAATCTGCAATTTACAAATTTAAAATATTTTATAATAATTTGAAACCGTTCAAAATAACTTGAAACCTTTTAAAAATAATTCAAAAGCTTTTAAAAATAACTAAAACTTCAAAACATTTATAAATTCAAAATAATTTAAAACTCTCAACCGGTGAAAAAGTGAAATGTAGAAAAACAATCAAGGACGGCTATTTCCAGGCAGCTTCAGCAGGTAAACCGATGAAGACAATGGAAGGAAGAATGCGGAGGAAGGGATAGCTGAGGATAATCACCACCTCAGAACTAGATACAGCCGAAGAGCCACTCGCCTTTGTATAGAACCCTCAAATGGAAATCAGACTTGCTGATGACAATCCCCAATACAAAATAAAGCACAAAAAAAAAAAAAACATAAAGCATCAGAAAATCAAATATATAGTAATTGGATAATTAAAAGTGGCCCAAGATGCTCGACCGACTCCACCATAACAACAATATCTTGACCTGTTCGGCTCTTGATTTCCACAGTAGAAAATCTTGTACGGAATACGCCCCATGTCACTCACCTTCTTTAATATAAGAGAAAAGTGGACCCTTTTACTTTCTATTTTCAAGTGGATTAACCTGACTGGGTCAAAACCTATAATTTTTCTCTTTTCAGGATTTCTTCGCATAAAATATTTAGTTCCATTACATATTTACCTGAGCATATGATGAAAAATTATACCGAGCTAAGTTTAAAATTAATCGATCATGAAAATTTTCTAGCGAGCAATAAAGATGAATGCTTTTAATATCCTTGGAAGATATTTATGCTTTTTGCTATGCAATAAATTTAAGTAGTCCAAATTCAATATTTGTGTTTCATAGAATATTGGATTATAATGAATTATAAATTTAAAAAAATATATGAAAACTAACCATACTTGATATAGCACAATCATCCATTAAACTTAAGCACAAATGTGAACAAGTTTAGAGTATATAAATAACCCACACACACACACATTATATCAAATTCAAAACTTAAAGAATAAATAAGCCTATAACAAATAAAATATAATGATTTTAAAAGAAAAATTGAGTGCCAAAGCTTTAAATTAATGTAGGAGAAATTCAATCAATTTTATTTTCATACATATATATGTCACTCAACTTCTATCTATTTACATATATAACACGTAAAATTTTTCTTTTAAATTTATACCGCTCAAATCTTTCATATTATATCATAATTATTTTTATTTTAACATTTAAAAAGTAAAATATATCTTTTCTTGCATAGATAAGATGACATGCATATATAAAATTTAAGTGTTAGATATATAAATACATCGGACTTTAGTGGTTATGTATGGAAATCCTCCAATACTATAATTCTTTATCTTCCATCAATATTTTAATTACATGAGAAAAGAATATATACGAGTATTAAGTACTTAAAAGCCATTGAGAAGCAATTGTTTTTTTTTTTTCTCCTTATTGAATGAAAAAAAGAAGAAGAAAAAAACACTAAAAATACATAAAAAAAATGTTGATTGATAAATGAAAGCAACAACTTCCATCTCATCTATAATAGGACTGAACAAATTGTTCTCCAGAATAATCGGTTTGAAGGAGGAAAAATCATTGCATTTGCATCAGGACTCCAATCTATATCTGTCACGTGTACAAGCAGACAAACCCATATATTAAATTTGGGGCTTGCCTGTACATGTGGCAGACCCTGATTGAAGCAACAGTATCAGGACTCCCTATGCAATGAGGGAAGAAAAGACATCGAGCTCAGAATAATCGAACCCATAGAAAGACATTAACACTCACTTGAGAGGTAATATATACATCATAATAGAAGAAACGAAACATGAACGGTTGAGCCTTAGTGTAAGGCTGAAAATTCATCTTAGTTCAATAAATAGCAGAACTCAATATAACAAGACCAAGCAGACAGAACTGAGTGCAATATCTGAAATAAGGAAGAAATATAAAGCGAAGCCATCAACAAGTAACAAAGCAAACAAAATAATACTTATCAGACAAGCACAAAGTAAAGAACAAATCAAATCTTGTAAAAAATCTTTGATAAAAGGTCGAATATCATTCTTAAACTTCTATCTCCTACTTCTCTACTTAATGATCCAACACATATTTACAAAATGCATCTCAATAGAACTGGAATTAGTCCTAACCAGATGTAATAAGCAGTAGCATGAATAACAGCTTAAAACTTTTGTAAGTAATTTTATCAGAATAATAAAGATATTGATAGATATTACTAGAGATCAAAAAGGAATACAATATTAAGCAGAGCATGAGAAAAGTGGCATTCAATAAACATATAATTATGCGATTCCAGCTCCTTAAACAAGACCTCTAATAGAGATTAACAGAAATACATCTATAATAGAAGTTCAGAACTTATAAACCCATATGATAATAATAAAAACAAAGATTGTAATAATTTAAACTTATTTAGATGTGAATAATAGCCTCAGAAACAATAACAGCACCAATAAAGTAAATACACTGAGGATCAGCAAAATTATAAGAACGTTGACACTCTGTTCAGAAGTCTGTCAAAATTCGCGCAGATTAAATAAAAATAGTCATAACAAAAAGTCAAACGCTCTGTCTCTCTCAATCACAGGCCTCACATTCCAAGCTGAATATATCATTTCCAGCAGCACCCCACCCCACCCCATCTCTCTCCACCCCATAGCTCTCTCTCCCTTCCTCCAAAAACTCCCTCACTATCTCCACAGTAGGCTTCCACACCACCTCCTCCCACACCTCCTTCATCTCACTCCACACTATCGCCTTCGTCGCATCTACTCTCCACACCCTCCACCCATCCTCTTTCACAAACTTCACAATCTTCTTCCTCTGCTCTCTCGCCAACTTCCAAGTGTTCTCCTTGATCTCCCTCAACGCCTCCTCTCTAAGCCTTGCTCTCTCCTCCCTCTCCACCTCCCCCTCCCTCCTCAAATACCCATCCATCTCCGCCACCCCTATCGACCTCCTAATCCCCTTCGAATAATCCACATTCTTCACATCAAACACCCCTCTCGCCTCCTCTACCAACCCCTTCTCCACCGCTTTATCCAACCTCTCCGCTACAAACTTGTCCAACACCTCCGGCTCGACGTCCACCCATATGAAGCAGGAATCATAGCAAGCCGCGAATTCTCCCTCGTTGCCATCCACCAGCTCTTTGATGTAAGTGTTCGAACCGCCGGCGATGATCGGCAGACAACCCCGGGAGAGGATGTCATCCACCGCCTGCATTGCAGCGATGCGAAAGTCGTCGGCAGTGAAGTCGTCGTTCGGTTGAACGAAGCTAAGGAGGTGGTGGGGAACGCCGGCGCATTCATCAGGGGTGACTTTGTTAGTGATGACGTCGAGGCCATAGTAGATTTGCATTTTATCGGAGTTGATGACTTCGCCATTAAATTGGAGGGCGAGGTTTATGGCAAGCTTGGATTTTCCGGTGGCGGTAGAGCCGAGTATAAAGATGACCTTTTTTTGTGTTTTGGAGGTGGATTTTGGGAGAGAAGCCATTGTTGGAGGGTTGAAGAGGAAGGAATTGTTTCATGGCTAGCAATGGCTTGCTATATATAGGCTGTAAATGGCCTGAAGCTGGCCGGTAGAAAATGCGGAGAAAATACAATTTAAGAAAGGAAGTGTTACATTAGGATAAACGAGCTTCTAATTAAAGGTAACTTATTGGGTGCTTACAACGCGTTCTCTTCTCTGATCAACGAATGTTAATAATAGAGGAATAGTTATTTATTACTATTTTTACTATTTTCCCTACTTAATGTTTTTCTTAAAAGAATATGGTTTGAGACTATTGTTCTTTGATTTTTCTTTTTTCTAAATTACTTTTGCTTATTGGCTAAAGGCTAAAGATGGGCAGTTGGATTTCACTCTTAGATGGAATCGAACATCAAGGATGATAATTTGAATGCGGTCACGCTGTCATATCTCGCATGACGACTCGTTCAAACCACATGTGATTATTGCATGGAATATTTTTCTATGATGAGATAGTTTCAACATCAAAATAAAGAAGCCTGTGATAAAGAAAATAAAAAGTATCAAATTTTTTATTGGCATAATTAATTGTTAAAAAGAGAAAATAACATATCAATAGAGTAAATCAAAAATGCATTCGCACAAATCTTGAAGATACTCACGACTGGCGGAAGAGGTGACTTTACCCCATGGGACCCACCGAGGGTGACCTGTTATATATCTCTTCAAACTCAAGATAGTGTGCTTGTTCAAGATCTCTCATACGTTCAAATGCTGTCATTTTTTCACCACTTTGAGGTCATGTGACTTGAAGTGATTTCACGCCCTTCCATCTTGGAGCATCAACCACTTCGCTAATTTCAAGAGATTGTTCTTGGCACAGTTTGTCAGTTCCTGAAAACCCACCAAGAATGTGTAGTCCTTATTGCAACTCAAGAAAGGTCACAATGAGAGCCCGCACACAATCATTGCACGCTTCTCAGAGAGAAGTGTTGAAGTTAAAAGAACTCAAATTCGTCATGGCCATGGCTGCCCTAAAGCAAAGCTTAGGGTACAAGAGGTTTTCCTACGACCTCAGCATAAGAGAACCCCAGGACTTGACCGAGTTACTACAGAGAGCCAATAAACAAACCCTGGTGGAGGAAAGTACCCCCAAGTGAGAACCAGATGTGTCATGCCCAAAAGAGAGCTCCCCCGGTGGCTAGTTGAAACTAAGAGAGGAACAAAAGCCATCCATCTGGTGCTAGTTCAAAGACGATCAGTCTACGCATGACAACAGAGGGATCGGTTGCTACAGTCAGGAAGTGATCTAGCAAGGAATTATTATCTGCGGTCGGCCTTGTACTATGAGAGTCGGGTACAACACTACGAACAACCATACGGTGATTACGAGAGCATGGAAGCTACTCCTCTAAGGGTATCAATGAAGGAAATTATGGACATCATCCAAGATAAGGAATATCTCGAGGAACTTGCACCGATGAGTGCCAGAGGCTTTCTTTAAGATGCAAGGAACTACTGTAAGTATTACTAGGATCATGTGTGTGACACGAGGGAATGCAGAAACCTCTGGATTCTAACTGAATAGTTGATAAAAGCCAAGAAGCTAAAGGAGTTCGTTGCCCAGGGACACTCGGGCCAAAGGCACAGGGAAGCTCCAGCAATTAACATCCCGCTTGGGCCCGTTCAGACGAAAGTTATCCTCGCCGTCAGTATAGTTTCGGCCATTCTTGTAGGAATGAATTCCCCTTGGTGGAGCTCCCAGAAGAGTTTTAAGATGGGATATTTGTGCAACCTCACATCCACACAGAGGAGAGGAAGCTGCCCTCCCATCACGTTCATTGACGATGAACTTCCCCCTATGACGAAGCAAAGTCGTAACAAGGATTATCAACAACTTCCAAGTCGAAAGTATTCTTATTGACAGTGACAGCTCTGTGAAGATTTTGTTCAAGTCAATGTTCGATAAAATTAACCTTCGGGTATACTAGTTGGTAGTGCCGACAGGTTCAGAGTTTGGTTTTTCAGGTGAAGGAAAGGTGGTGTTGGGTGTAATGCCATTGGCAGTCACTTGGGGTATTTATGGAGACGAAGAACTTTCTGATAGTAGATTTACCTCACACCAACCATACAATTCTTGGTCATTCTCTGCTAAATCACTTCAGAGTGTGGTGTCCACCTACCACGTCGTAGTAAAGTTCATGGGGGATGAAGAAATAATCACCGTCAGAGGAGACGTGAAGCAATCGCGAGTATGCTACCTTGTAGCGGTTGGAAGCATGGACCAGGAGCCACTTAATCCACAGAACCTGAGGGATGGTATACGTGAGACTAGTGAGACTACCCGAGAGATTCCTGTTATACAAAATGAAACCGATAAATTCTTCCTAATAAGTGATAATTTTGCCACAGGGCACTGAGGCTGCTAATTCAAACAATGCAAAACCACCGTGATGTTTTCTTTTGGTTTGTTATGTAGTGGCCTTAAATATTGCTAGACGTCACCTGTCATCGGTTGAACATGAGCCATACAGTCCAACAAATTAACCCAAAGACATGGAACTCAGTGACTGCTTTAGCTGGCCCTCAGAGAGGAGGTGTTGAAGCTGTATGAGGTGAGATATATCCGAGAGGTACAATACACTTCTTGTCTCTAAAACTTTATCATGGTGTTGACCTCACTTTTGGTTGAGGTCTAGTCTCTCTTTAGAATAGCTTAGGGTCTAGCCATGAGACTCTCCTGGTAACTTTCTTAAAAGACTAGTCATGGCACCCTCCCCAGAGAAATTCAAACTTTTCTTACTTCACTGAGAGTTTTCATATGCTTAAGGTCTAACCTCCAGTTTGAGAGGACGAGACCAAGCATAAGGAAGCACAAGGGAAGTCACCAATAGGTGGTCAGGCCATAGGATCTACCTTGGGAGGTCTAGAGCTTACACCACACTCACACTACACAGTCACAACCCTAAGCACATCCCACTTTGATCCCCTAACTCTTTTAGAAACTCATGTAAGTGGTTTTCCCAAGCTCTTAGCCTCAGGCTAGGGTTTGGCTAGTACCAACACACAGAGGACCAAATGAGGGTGAGCCTTGGACCATGGCTCAATCTAAACAATTACATACTACTCACCTTCAACCAAGTTCAATTTTCCCAAACATTTCAAATTTCTAACCCCTTTACCCTAAAATACCCAAAATTCCCAAAATACCTAAAATGTCACCAAAACCCTAAAATTCCCCAAAATTTCCAAAATCACCCAAAATAACCCATAATTCTCTAAAAATCGTTCCAAAATACCCCCCACCACTCAAATTGACCAAAATTACCCAAAATTACTAAATTTCCCAAAAAAGTCCCCAAAATGACCAAAAAGCCCCTCTTAGCCCAAAATTCCAAAAATTTCAGAAATTCCCATAAATTCTCAAAGCCTCTCAAATATTCCCAATTTCATTTCTCTCAACTACCACATGACCCAATTTTGCCAATTTAGTTCAATTTAACCAAAAGCCCCAATTTGACCCATTTAACTCAAAAGTGCCCATATTAAACCCAATGTCTACGCAATTGACCCCAATCTTACCCAATTTCAATTCTAAACTTTAATTAAACATCTCTTATACCAATTTAAACCAAATCCAAGCTCAAATTAACCCACATTTGAGTTCAATTTCACTTAAAACCCAAAATACCCAATTTTGCCTAAGTGACCCAAATCCCTCAAATCGACCTAATACCAATCAATTACTCCCCAATTTCAATTCTAAACCCTTCATAAAACTCCCCTAAGCTGAATTTAACCATCAATTGCCCCCAATTTGAGCCCAAGTCTCACCCAAATCCACTTAAAGTTCAAAATACTCAATTTTGACCCAAACAAGACATATGCCCAAAATCTCCCAATCTGATTGCCCTATTCCCAAAATTTCCACCCAATTGATGTTGGGAACTCTTCATCACATTCCCCTAGACCATTTGGAACCTTCAATTGGCCTTGGACCCAACCCTAGCTCAACCTAAACCCAAGTTGACCCAAATTGCCCCAAATTGACCAAAATCCCAAAATCCACCAAATTGAACCTCCAAATGAACTCAAAACCACTTCAAGTCTTCATGAAAAATCTTTATTACAATCATATACACAATGTTGCTCAACAATTTGGTCCGAATCAAGCTCAAACCCAAGCTAGCCTAACCTAAACCCAATGTGACCTAAATTGAAACTATGACCTAATGACACTTAAATTGAACCCAATTGAACCAAATTGACCAAACCAACTCCATGGCAGCCAACTTTGGGACCCCAAAGACTAGCCAAAACCCACTAGACCCAAGTCCATTAAGCCATGGACCAAAGGTCCTTCACCAAGGACAACTCCCCCTCGCCTTTTGCCTTAACCCATCTCTCTAAGCAAGCCACTCATCATGACAGGAAATTAACTTTATTAACTCCTCTCTTGCCTCCCATCAGGCTGCTAGCCACCTTCCCTGTCCTTGCCTGCCGCCCTAGCCGTCGGAACTGCTCAGCCCGAGCGCCCCCATACCCCTTAAAATTCAAAATTGAGCCTTGTTAGTGAGGGATCACCTCAGTGATCAATGACACTGCTCTGCCCTAACCCTAAGTGGCCTAAAGCACCCAAAGCTAGGCCCTGAGCTCAGCCAATTAGCCATGGCTATAAAATCACCCCCTCACGACCAAAATTTAAGTGCTGAAAATTTCTTAACCAAACTCTGCAAAATCTCACCAGAGCTCCTCCAGACCTCCCTATGACCATTCCAACCATTTCCCCCCTCTGGTTCCCACTGCCTGAGCTCAATTTCAAGGCTCAAGTTTGGCCGGAAACCAGGACACTTTCCAATACACCTCCACACAGCACCAAATCTCAATTAACTGCATCCACACCTTCACAGCAGTTGAAGAAGGAGTTCCCCCATCAAAGCCCCATCATAGAAGGCCTCTACACCAGACTTCCATCAACACCTAAAATCGAGTCTGGTCGAGTTTGGGTCTAGACAATTCACCAGGGCAAAAGGATCCATCTGGAGGTTCGTTGGGACCAATCGAAACTGCCACAACCATCTGATTGAGGCCTTCCCTCTCAGACAAAGGTATTCAACTCACTCTTCCTCCCGAGTTTTTGTTCATCTTCTATAATTGTACACTATATTTCATACCATATAAACCATATGAATATGTTCGTCTAGGCTAGATGAAGCTATAGGAACAAACCCCATGTGATTTGGTTGAGTCTAGCTCGAGATCTTAGTTCTAGAAGGTGGACGGCTCTCGGGATGAACCAGTCGAAGACGATGAAGGAGCATCGTTGGATCACGCGTGTAATGCTTGGATGGTCAGGATTGCGCCGGAAGAGCTCTCGATACATAAAGTGCGACCACGTGGCAACTGAGTTAGAAGGCGGCTTCAAATGGCGAAGCGACGCGTGGAGGCTTCGGAGCTGCCGAGGATGACATGGCGCCACGTGTTTAAGTATGAAATTAGGGGTATTTTTGAATTATTTAAATCAGTTAACTTTAAAAATCCATATCTTGGCCTAGAAAAATCAGAAAAAAAAAGAAAAATATCTTTTTGCTCAATGAATAGAGGAGAATAATGTGGAAATGGTCTGAAGTATTTTTTATGTATATTTTATTTTTTATAATTTAAATACTGATTTCAATCTTTTAATTCTCCATTGACCCAGACATTTCACCATGACTTGAGCTTTAAGGGTCTTGTTCTATCTGTCATAAGGGATCTTCCCTGATTTTTCCAAAGTCAGGGGACATCTCTATGAGGAGATCTCTATTTTTCAAGCTATTGTGTCTGTTTTGGTATAAAAATTTTAATAATTAAAATAATAATTAGAAAATTACAATGTAAATTTTGTAGGTCTCATATGATCAGAGGGCCCTAGGATAATTATTTCATGGGCTAAATCATTAAGATATGCACTAATCATCAACTTGACCAAAAAAATACTTAATTAATTAAAATAAAATAAAAATCAAAATAACCCAAAAATAATTCTCCACTCTGCTTCAGGGACAGAGGAACTCCCCTAAAAATTTTGAAGTCATTTGGAATTAATTCAATAAGTTAAATGATTTTCTTAAGCCCAATGACATTTTTTGCACTTAGATGAATTTTAATAATTAAAATACCATTATAAAATTTATAAAATTAATTTTGGAGTTCTCTGTCATTAGAGGGATTTTCTAAAAATAAAATTGGAATTTTTATAAAATTTTCATTTTTGAACATACTTTAATATTTAAATAATTAAAAAATATTAAAAATCACAAAAATATTAAAAAATCATCAAATTGTTAATTTGGTCTCCTAATCACTTAGGAACCATCTCCATAATTTTTCTAATTCTCTAAGTTAAGATATTAATTTTTAAAGGCTTAAATGAATTTTTAAAAGGCTAAAAAATGAATTTTCTTAATTTTGCACTAAAATAATTCTAAAAATTAAAACAAAAATCAAAAAAATATGAAACTTATTTCTCTCGGGTTCCCCGACCTTAGACCGATTTTTTAAAAATATAAAATTGAATTTTCAAAATTTAAAATATTTTATAATTAATTAAAACCCCAGAAAGAGAAATAATTCTAATAATTAAAATAAACTTTAAAAATCATAAAGTTTAGTCCAAGTGGTCCTCTAGTCTAGGTTTACCTCCGGTAAAAATTTCAAATTACAATATTTTGTTTTGATCAAGTTATGGAATTTTCACTAAAAACCTCTATTTTTGCATTAAAATAAATATATAAATTAAATTAAAATTTGAAAAATCACATTTTCTCCTCTGATATTTTAATCAACACATTATTAAGGTAGGATAAAAATTCTAAAGTCATTTGAATTGAATTTAAGGAATTATGAAGTGATAAGGCCCCAAGGCCAAAATTGTAATTTTAAGGGTTTTTACCTTAATTGATATTTAGGTTTAATAAAAAAAGTAAAATGGGCAATAAATGATCCTAAATGATATGTTTGGATGTTTGAAACATTAAAGGAAAAAATGGTATAAACCAACTTCAATTTTGTCATATCGAAACTAAATGTTTGGATTTTCCCAATTAGTTTTAATTTGGAAGATAATTAAACAAAATGATCCTTGTGGTTAGGGGTTAATCTTGGAGCTTAATAATCCACTAACCTACATCCCTTTTTGGTATATTAAATGATAGCCCAATATTTTGATAAAAATTAATTAAACTCATTAACCTTTTTAAAAGAATTACAAATTTTAAGGGCTTAATAGTGAGCTGGGCTTAATCAATTTTGCGAAGAGAAGTTTAGGAAAGTAAACATAATCAAAATTTCAATACCTGAAAACACTACAAGCCCAATTATGAAATTACTTGGCTAACTTTCCTAAACAAATTAACTTTGCCTAAAGGGGTTTTCACCCACATAATCTCTAAATGAAATAACAAATGATAATTACCTTGTCTTTCAGGTTAATTAAAAACACCAACTCACTGAGCATAAGGGTATGAAAGGGATAAATCGTTTAAAAAATATAATAAATCCAAAAGGATCCCAAGGAAGTTCAAAAGTATTATGAAATATCTGGGTTCCTCCGGGACAGTTTCACAGGTCTTCTGGACACTTTGTATGACTATTGTGTTTATTATAATAATTAAATGAAAATATCTCATAAATGAATAGGACCCGCCGGGTTATGAAGTAGGACTTGGTAGGCCTGTGATGAACAAATCCATTAGGTTTTACTTCCTGTAAATATAAATGTTATTACAAGAATACTAAAGTTTTAGGTGGAGGAACGAGAAGACTCGCCAGGTACACTTTTATGAGTTTATAGCGATTTCCTTTCCCGTGTTTTCTTTACTGCACTTTACTTTTCTTGTAACATGCATGATAAACAACAATGTCTCCCTGCATGAGAACATTGACTAATGCTTATGTTTGGTTACTAAATTTGTGGCTAGGATGGGAGGATACTGGCTGCCACTTCAGAGCTCCCACGTTCCCCTCACCTGAGGGCTAACATCTACACTTCAGCTCCCAAACAATAGTACCGAATTGAAGATTTTAGTCTGTCACACTAAAAAATTCAATTCTTCGCCCGATAATTAATATTTCCCTATTTATTTGTACCCTTCTTTCAAGGCTTTTGAATTCCCTGAATCTTGGATGTAATCTTTATTATAGTTGATATTTCAACACATGTTAACAATTCAATTGGCCAAATTGAAAGTAAATTAAGATTTAAGTAAAAGATTATCACAATATCTATTTAATATTATTAAGCACAACTCTTTTAATTCTTCATTTTACAAAACCTCAACAACAAGGAGAAAGACAAAGGAAACTACTCAGAATGCATGTGAATAATAACATAGATGTTGGATTTAATTTAAAGTTATAAAACAATAAACAAATATACTTATCTCAATTCTTCTCCCCAAGCAGATTCCTCAAGTTCCTCTGACTCTTCCTTCTTGTACAACACACTTATAACTCACCAAGACACTAAACACAAACTCTTACTATAAAAGAAAAAACTCAATTGACACCAACTGACACACTATAACACACAAAATCGTCTCTATTTATAGAAGGAGTCATATTTCCAAAGGTTGCTTAAGCACCTCTTCAAAACGCGTCTAGATTCATCGAATTTGGCTTGAATCAACTGTCTCGCCGTCGGCGGGCTCGATCTCGCCGTCGGCGAGCTTTTAGGCTAACCGTTCAGGCTCGCTGTCGGCGGGCTCGATCTCGCCGTCGGCGGGCTCTATTATAATATATTAAAAACGTTCGGGAAAATCTCGCCGTCGATGACTTAAATCTCGTCGTTGGCGGGATAGTTCAATTTTCATCAATTTTTGTCCTTTTTGCTCCAGATTCGCGCCTTTTTGCTCTTTTTGCTCTCAGCACCTATAAATCTTCATTCCTGCAATAAAACACAGAAAATACCTTTCTTTAAAGTGTAATTTCATATGAAATTGGTATAAAATTCGCAATATATTTTCTTGTGGTCAAAATCCCCAAACTTAACTATTACTTGTCCTCAAGTAATTTAGATACTACATAAAAGTAATGATTCTTTGCAGTAAAGTTTTAATTCAGAATTACTATGAATTTATTTCAAATAAGTATTATAGTAAAGTTCTCTAGAAATATTTTAAAATAATTAAATTAAGTTTGTAGAGATAAGGTTATTCATCAAGTTTAAGATTTCTGGTTTTCCATTTATTTCAAGTGTGACTATATTTTTCAATATTAAATTACTTAAGATATTCAGATGATAGAAATTTCATGAAAGCACTACTTAGTAAAATACTAATCCATATATATAAGTTCAAAAATGTAACTGAAGTTTACCCTTTAGGTTGATTCAAATGAAGCCAATTTTTGATAAGGCATCTCCTCAAGCTTCTCTTCACTTATATATATATATATATATATATATATATTTCTTTTTCTTTTCTTTCTGGATTGATTTTCAATCCCTTTTTTTTCTTTTCTTTTTCAAGTGAGGATCACTATTTTTGGTTTGTCTGTTAATAATTTTGAACTTCATTTTCCTCTTCCTAAATTTGAAACTTGAAACATTTACTTCCCTTATATGTATTTTAAAGTTTTTACTTCATTGAGTTTCAATCTTTTCTTTCTCAACTAAATACCTAAGAATTTTATATTTGAAAATATAGTTTTCCTTACTTTAAATATTTAACTATATTCTTATTCTCTTATATTAAATATCTTAATCTACAAGATTAGTTAATCATTAAAAGTATTTCTTTTAACTTTCTATAATAATTAAATAAATTAATTCTAGTTTACTGAATTAAAATTACCACAGAAAATCGTTCTATAATAATTTTTTTGAAAATATAAATTGAGAACAATTTAATAATTAAATTTGTATTTTTACCTCCCCCAAACTTAAATTTTTCTATCTATCTATATAGGGTTAAAAGAAAACAAACTATAAATTTAAATCATACCTTTGTGCTTTAGGTATTTCTTCTTTTTGAAGTTCTGCAGGTTCTATCCATTACTTAATTAACCTGTACTGTTAATAACTTTCTACACACATAATATTAAAAGAAATAGCTTGGTACAAGAAGTTTTGAAATAAGTACAAAATACTATCACAACTTATATTTAATCTAATGCTAAACACACATAACTGATTATTTCAATTTAAGGTCACAATAACAGTCTGAAATATTAAAATTTACAAACTATATAACTTAACTTATACAACCATTTTAATAATGTCTTACATAACATAACAAACCAAGTTCACAAACTAAACATCAATATCGAATTTAAGAAAACAAACAAACAATCACATAACATAAATATCTAATCAGAGAACCTAATCACCAATACTAAAATCCTAAGCAATATCTTCATCTCCTTGTTCCGCAGGTGGAGTAGGTTGGTAATGACTGTAACGGGGGCACTAAAGAAATAAAACATCAAGCTCTCCTCTTCTGTAACGATTCTCAGCATCATAATAAGCTATCTCAAACTCTGAATGTCTCTGGAGATACTCGCTGTCATAATTGTGCCTTAGCTCTAATCCTCCAATTCTCTGATCAATATGCTCTAATTTTTCCTCAATCTTTTCAAAACTCTTCCGCTGCAGGGTCATTTCATTCATCAAATCATGAAGGATAGGAGAACTATAAGTAGGAGGATCATAACTGGTGGAGGGAATATCCCTACTAGTTGAAGGTACGTAACTCCTAGTTTCTGATCTCCATCCTTCGTGGGATTTATAAGTCTTTATATTAGCCTGGGTAATGGGTTTCATAGGCTCCACCCATTCCTCATCATCTCTTGCCTCTACCCCAGATAATTGCGCGAGTGCATAAATTAGACCAGGCTGCCTTAGTCCTCCTCCACTCTCACTTCTTGCAGTGGCTAATATATTCTTGTAAATAATACTTCCCACATTAATACTTCTTTGGTTCTGAATATAGAAATTCAGAACTGCTCTATCTCTTGTTACTTCACTATGGTGATAGGTAGGTAACAAGGTAGAACAAATAAAATAATGCCAAGCTTTAGATGTTGCATTCAACATAGAAAGAGGGAAGTTTACCCGTTCACGCTGCTTGATTTTCCAAACCCCTTTCCCATATGTGAGAAAGTTGATTACTTCTTCCAGCGGTCCTTCCATTGTTCCAAAAGTATCATACTCGCTGGTGTGTAGGTTGCGTACTTCATAGAAAGAATTGATTCTTGCAGCATTGAAATTGACTAAAAATCCTCTAACATTTATTGGTGCATCTTCTATTTCAGTTAGGTTGGCATAAAATTCCTTCACTACTTCCACTGCAGTTCTATTTGTTGTATAACATAAAATTTCCCATCTCCTCTCTTTTATGGTTCGTTCCACTTCTCCTTCTAGATTCTTAAATACTCGATCTTGTATGCACTTCCTTGCTTGGATATTGTGGAAGTATTTTGATTGCGCTCGAGCACTTACAAATCGTGTTTCGTCATAATCCATTCGCCTCTTTTGTCGTGGAGCCATTTTTTCGATCTATCAAATTTACAAAAATCTCAACTAATCTCTAAAATATTACTAAAATGGCTTCTAAAGATAACTAAAATGACTCTAAATAAATTTCCATGAACTTCTTCCAAATCTTTTCTCCACATTTTAAATTTTTCCAAAATTCCTCAATATGGAAGAAATTCATGGTGAAAATCAAAAAATTTTATATAGGAGGGAATCTCTTACCAAGGGAAGACGAAATCCGGTGTTAAAATGTGTTGAAATTGCTCCAAATCTACGATCTATCAAGCCCTAGGTCGGTTTTTCGAAGTTTTGAGGAAGGGGATGATGAATAGTGACGGTTGCCCGGTCAAAATATAGTGTTTTACGGAATCTCGCTGTCGGCGAGCTAATTAATTCAAAGAGGTCAAAAGTTTCGGGAAAATCTCACCGTCGGCGGGATCGATCTCGCTGTCGGCGAGGTTTTTGAATTTTTAATATTTTTAAGATTTATAATATTTTCAATTCATTTTAAGCCTTGTTTTATGTTCGGTCACTTTAGAATATACTTTATCATGATTAGATACTATTTTAACACATAAATTTACACAACACAAACATTATAACTTATATATATATGAAATCCAAGTGATTACAAATTTCACACACACTACATTATTAACAAGTTGCTTTGAAAAATCTTAACACACACACAATTCAGCGTCGCAATCCACACTAAAATACTCAAAACACTGAGACTAAACAAATAACACACAATCATATCTAGACTGATATTAACTATATAAAGTGCAAATAAAAACTAAATTCAAGCAATCACACACAAATAAGTACGAATGAATATCTTCTACTCATCAAGATCTAAACTTAATTCTTCTCTGATATTTCTGATAGAACATAAATGCACGAATAGATTATAGAAAGGCCTGAAAGGGAATTCTTCGGTAGAATCTTCTTCAATCCATCCCTTCCTTCTGAAAAGTCGTATAAAACTAGCTTCTAGATGTCCTGAATGATCAAAGTGCTCTTTCAATCTCCAGTCAATGTGATCAAATAAATCAGAGATATTGTCAATGGAATTCATCACATTTTGTATTTCATTCTCCAATCCTTTAAGTTTCTGTAAGATCATGTTCGTTCTATCAGTAAAGGGCTTGATTGAAGGATTGTTTTGAGATGCTTAGTCCGTAATAATGGCTGTCTCATTATTGTTATCCAAAGTAGGAAACATATCAGTCGGATCTAATGGTTTCTAAGGCAATAGTACTTTTTCCCAAGCTTCGTAGGAAACTTGGTATTGACTACATAATGCGAAAATTGTTGAAGGATGTCCGAGCCCGTGAACAAATCCATGCACAATTAGGCCTAAGGCAGACTTCAAAATAATAGTTCCAACGTCGATGGGTAATCCAGTTTGAATACAATAATTTAAAATCGCACATTCCTTAGAGAGTTTAGTTACCCTCATAGTGGGTAATAATTTTGAGGAGTTAAAGAAGTGCCAGTGCTTAGAGACGGGGTTAAGAAGTGATGCAGAAAAACTAACGTACCCGTCTTCTCGCATTTCCCAATCTTCTGGTTCATCAGTTAAGTATCGATAAATCTCATTCATATTGTATCTTTTAGGGACAAAATTTGAATAGTGGAAAACAGGTGTATTCTCAATTGAATACAACTCATTAATTCTTGAAGGAGTGAAAGTTACCCATTTGCCTCGTACAAATACGCTTCCATTGTTGATTCCATGATGATTGGAGTAGAATTCTTTGACTACAGGGATAACTACCGCAGAAGTTGTATAGCATAATACCTCCCAACGTCGTTGAATAATCATCTCCTCAATAGATGTTGTTGAATTCTCCACTCCTCTATTAACGAATCATCTTTCTTTAATCAATCGCTTTTTCGTCATAACCTTGTTGAATATCCGCTGTGCCTCATAACTGACGAACTTTCTCCTATTGAACACTTGGGATTTCGTGATTTCAAGTGGATTGGATGCCATAATTTCTTATTTTGGTGGAGTTTCTATTCGTTTCTAAGAAATAGAAAGTGAAGATTTCGAGTTCTAGGCGTCTTATATAGAGAAAAACACTTAGAATCGCCAAAAACCGCCAAAATAACTCCCTAAAACCGCTATTGTACGAGTATCGCCGTCGGTGGTAACGATATCGCCGTCGGCGGGATAGTTATAATTTTAAAATGAATTAACGCTGTCGGCGGCATCGATCTCGCCGTCGGCGAGCTAAGGTAAATTTGCCCAGTTTCGCTTTTGTTCCCAAAATTTTTAATTTCTTTTGTTACTCTTAATATTGTGATGATTATAAAGATAAATATGAGTAGTAGAATTCATTTATACTATAATTATCAATAAATCAAGTAAATAAACTATAATTTAAGACTACTATGGGTTGCCTCCCATAAAGCGCTTGGTTTAACGTTGTCAGCCCGACCTATTCTGGTTGTTAATCAAGTTGGCTAAACATTAAAACCTCTTCAAAATTGGGCCTTCTTCCTTCAAAATATGGTTTTACTCTATGTCCATTTACTTTAAATTTGTGTACAGTCTTTGGATCTTCAAATTCTATAGTTCTGTAAGTAAATATTTGAATTATAGTGAAAGGTCCTAACCATCGAGATTTCAATTTTCCATGAAATAGTTTTAATCTTGTATTATAGAGCAAAACTTCTTGTCCTTGCTCAAAATTTTTCTGTTTAATCTTTTGATCATGCCATAATTTTTATTTTCTCTTTATAGATTCTATCGTTATTGTAAGATTCTTTTCTTAATTCTTCTAATTCATTCATCTGTAATAATCTCTTCTTACCAGCTTCTCTTAAATTATAATTAAATTCTTTAATCTCCCAATATGCTTTGTGCTCTAATTCAACTAGTAAGTGACAAGTTTTTCCATAAATAAGCCTGTAAGGAGTCATTCTAATCGGAGTTTTATAAGCAGTCCCGTATGCCCATAATGCAGTGTCTAGTCTTGTAGACCAATCTAATCGATTAGGGTTTACAGTTTTTTCTAAAATTCGTTTAATTTCTCGATTAGAAACTTCAGATTATCCATTGGTTTGTGGATGATAAGCAGTTGAAATTTTATGAATAATGTTGAATTTTTCTACTAATTTGTGAATATATTTGTTCCTAAAATGGGATCCTCCGTCGATGATAATCACTCTCGGCATTCCGTATCTTGTAAAAATATTTTTCATTAAAAATCTTGAAACACTCTTAGCATCACATCGAGGTAAGGTTTGTGCTTCAATCCATTTAGAAACATAATCAACAACAACTAATATATATGAGTTTCCAAATGAAGGTATAAATGGTCCCATGAAATCTAATCCCCAAACATCAAAAATTTCAACTTCTAATATAAAATTTAGAGGCATTTCATTTCTTCTAGATATATTACCTACTCGTTGGCATTTATCGCAAGTTTTGATATATATATATAAACATCTCTAAAAAGAGTAGGCCATGTTGACCTCATTTTTGATGAGGTCTTCTCTTCTTCTCTGTAGTACTTAGGATCTAGCCTTAGGCTTTTCCTTTGACTATCCTAGAGGATTAGAATTGGGACCCACCACTTAGAAATTCAAACCACTTCTTAACTCCCCGCAAACTCGACAAACTTGATTGTAGACCCCTAATCACCTAGAGGGTTGAAATCAAATGTGGAAGTTTAAAGGATGAGTTCCTATGGGACTCTTTGGCCTTAGGATCGCCTCAGGTGGCCTGTCTGCAGTGAAGGGTTGGCTTACACACACACAACACCTATACACTACACTTTCACACACCTCTTAAGACCACACCCACACCCAACCGGACCTCCCGACTCATGAAGGTGATTCACATGGATGGTCCTTAACCCCTAAGCCCTCGGCTAGAGGGTTAGGAACAACATAGTGGATGCCTCAAATGAGTCCCTTCATGGCTCATGTGGGCTTGATATGGCTTCATGGCTCAACCAAAATGATTTCATTCCACTTACATTCACCCAAACTTCAATTTTCCAAATTTTCAATTTTTGACCCCCGGACCCTACACCCGCTAACTTACCCAAAACCCTCGAAACCATCCAAAATTTGCAAAATCACCTAAATTACCCAAAATTCCTCAAAATCAATCCCAAACATTCCCACATTACTCAAATTAATCATCCATACCCAAAAATACCAAAATTCCAAAAATACCTCTCAATACCCTCCAAATACCCAAAATGCCCCTCTTAGCCAAAAAATCCAAAAATTCAGAAAATTCCCAGAAAATTCCAAAAAATCCCAAATATTTCCAATTTCATTTTGTTCAACTACACCATGGGCCAATTTTATCAATTTACCCCACTTTTATCAAAACCCCCAATTTGACCCATTTTAACCCAAAATGAACCCAATGTCAAACCAAACCTACCCAATTGACTCAAACTCTGGTCCAATTCAATTCTAAACTTCAATTCAACATTCACAACACCAATCTAGACCAAATTCAAGTCAAATTTGATTGAAATTTGGATCCAATTTTACTTTTGGCCTTAAAGCCCAATTTGGACCCATGACCCAAACTTAGCCCAAACTCACCCAATTCAACTCCAATTAACCCCAAATCTTTTCTAAACCTTCCTTAACATCCCCATAAACAAAACACTAACATGATTTGCCCAAAGTTTAGACCCAAACCCCACTCAAATTCAACCCAAAGCTAAAAGGCCCAATTTTGACCTAAACCTAAACCTAGCCCAAATAGACCCAAACCCCAAAATCAAAACCCAACCAAAGCCAAAACCTCTTTAAAACACTCCCATAAACATTTCCCAACATTAATTTTACATCAATTTCAACCCTAGCCCAACATTGGCCCAAGTTAGCCCAATTTGACCTACATTGGCCCACTTACCAAATGAACCCAAATTCAAACCAATTCAATTCCAAATCACACCAAATTGACTCCAAACCATTCATGAAACATCCCTAAACCAATTGTAACATTTATTTGACATGGTCCTTCACAAAATTTTCACCCAAATGCCCATCTTAAAATCAAAAAGCCCATTTCCCTTAAACCTTCCTAAAAGCCCACTTCCTTCAAATTCAAAAGCCCAAATTCATCCAAAGCCCACATGGCACTTCCCCTCATCATCCATTTAATCAAAATCACCCCTAAGTTTCAAAATCATCAATTAAACAATTCCAAATCAAGCCCCATACAAATTCCCATAAAAATACCAAAATTTTCTTAAATCCTTTTCCATGAAATTGACTTAACTTTTCCCAAGCCAAAGGTGAGCCATGAAGTCATGGATGAGCCACATGTGAGCCATGAAAGCCTTGGACACTTCACCATACCCAAAATGGCAAGAAGAGGGGACCCTTTAATGATTCTCTTAAGAGTGATTAACCACTCCCATGTCTCCCCTAAATCTTGCTTAAGCTTAATTGTACTTGGATTGTGACTCGACCCCACTAATCAAGCTTATCCAAGTGACTTTCCCTTCGACCCCAAATTGGCTTTGGAGGGTGAACCTAACCCAAAACCAAGGGTTGACCCATTTAGACCCAAAACTAGCCCTTTCCCATTCCACTTCGATTCAAACCCTTTACACATGTCCATGGCTAATTGACCGCACAAACCTCCGACCCTTACCCACCTCGGACCCGAGAGTGACCCATGCTCGCCGCCACCGCCCGGGTCGTCGGAAAACACCATGGACGAGACCTTGGGAGGAGCCAAATTTTGGAATTCCACCTTATCGAGCCGCCTCACTCCAAATGGCCATTGCGACTGTTCTTCTCCTCACCAGAGCAGGTCGATCCCAACCATTAAACCCCCCAGGAGGCCCTCCACCCTATCCTATTTAAACACCACCTCCTCTCGGCCATGAGGGGTGTTGAAACAAAACTTAAGGAAACTCGCCAAAATTGTTCCAGTGCTACTCCCCACACATAGAGAACTTGATCCCCACCGAAATCCCCCTGCCATTTCCTCTCGCGAGCTCAATTTCGTAGTTGAAATCCAAGCCCAAAACAAGGACACTTCTCCACAGTGAGCCAATCCCCAAATTGATTGGTCCTACACCTTCACCGGACCAAGGAAGAAGTCCACCAGCAAAAGCCCCTCTCCGAGCCACCCATCCGTTCCGTACTCCAAGCTTTGTGATCGAGCTGTGGTGACTTTCATAGCTAGACAATTCACTGTGCCAAGGGACTTCATCTGGAGCTTACTTGGACCCAATCGAAGGTGACACAACTCTCAGATCGAAGCTTCACTTCTCTGAGCAAAGGTATGGACTCACTCTTCTTCCCGAGCTTACAGAGATTCTCCATTTAATTTGAGTCAATTTAAATACATGTTTACCGTATGGATGTGTTCGTCTCCTCAAGACGAATCCATAGAGCATAAGAACACAAAAATCCATTGAGAATCGAGTGAGAATTTAGGGTTAGAAGGTTGACGGTCACGGGTGCACACCCGCCGTAGACGATGACCGGGAGCCGTCTGGATCGAGCGTGTATCGAGCGGACGGTCCGGATCGAGCCGGACAGCCGCAATGGTGCATGAACCGCGGGCCCCGGAACGCCGAGCCTGGATGGCGCGCGCCGAATCGGGGAGACGACGCGTGGCCTTTCGGAGCTGCCGAGGTTGGCGTGGCGCCGCGTGGATAAGTAGGAAATTAGGGCTATTTTCTATTTATTTAATTATCAGAACTTTGAAAATTCATAACTTTGTATAGAAAAATCCTAAAAATAAAATAAAAATACCCTCTTGCTCAGTGAACAGAGGAGAATAATGTGGAAAAGAAATCATTTAATTTCATTAAGTATTTTATTTTTAATGATTTATTTACTATCTGCATTGTTTTAATTCTCCATGCATATAGAAAATTCACCATGGCATGAGACCATAGGGCTTTTGAAGCCTCCGAATTTAGGAACATTCCCCGAATTTTCCAAAGTCGAGGCCATCCCTATGAGAAGTTATTGATTTTTCAAGTTCATGTTACTCGTTTTGAGTATTTTAAATCTAATAATTAGCATGTTGTGAAATAAATTCTAGGAAAATTTGGTAATGTTTCTTATGACCAGCAGGACCCTAGGAAAAATAGGTTTTGAATTAATTCACTTGGAATGACCCTAATTGGCTTAAACACCCAAAATAGGTCTTTAATTAATTAGAGCTAACCATACATCAAATTGACTTGAAATCAATTCTCCACTGACCTTTAGGATCAGAGGAACCCACCATAAAAATTTGAAGTTAATTGGACTTGGTTAGCTCTACTAAATGGGTTGATTAAGCCATTTAGCCAATTTAAACTTTAAAAATTCATAACTTTCAAAATGCTTTTCAAAAATTCACCAAATTGGTTTTGGAGCCTCTCTGATATTAGGGAAATTTAAGAAAATTAAAATTGTAATTTTCTAAAAAAGTTGATTTTTTGTATTATTTTAATAATTAATAAAATAATAAAAATCACAAAAATAATAAAATTCACCAAAATGTCACATTTTGAATTTTAATCACTTAGGAACAAATCCCATATTTTTCTTAAGTCTCTATGATGAGATATTAAATTTTAAAGCCCTAAGGTAATTTTAAAATTAAAAAAATGTATTTTCTAGCATTCCCACTAAAATAATTTTAATAACTCAAAGAAAAATTAGAAAATTGTAAAAATTGATTCTCTGATTTCCTTGATATCAGAGAGATTTTTGAAAAATATAAAATTCATTTTTCAAACTTTATTTTATTTTTGAATTAATTAATACCCCAAAACTCAAAATAATTATAATAAAAATAATATAATTAAAAAAATCACCAAAATTGGTCCAAGTGGTCCTCTGGTCATTAGAAATGTCCCATAATTTTCTTAAGGACAGAAACTTTCCTTTGGTCATATTATTAAAATTTCCTTGGATATCCTTATTTTCCACCAAAAATAATTACATAAATAAATTAAATACAGAAAAATCACATTTTCTCCTCTAATGTCTTTATTGACATATGAGTGAAGTCACATAAAAATTTCAAATTCATTTGAGCTCAATCTAGTGAGTTATGAAATTATTAAGCTTGAAGGGCAAAATGGTAATTAAAATTTTAACCCTTAATTAAAACTTTAGGCTTAATAAAATGAAAGAGTAAAATATTTGATTCTAATCTGATTTGGATGATTGAAATTTAAATAATTAAAGAGTAGAAACCTACTAAACAATTTAAAAATAATTAAAATAAACTTTAATTAAAATGATTAATTAAATTTGGAAGAATAATAAAATTGGAATTATTAAAATAGGGATGTTACTAGGAAGAAATTTGTTCTTTATTTTAAGAATCCCTAAATTAATCATCTCAATAATATTTAATTACTAATTAAAATGATAATTCAAATTTAAGATTTAAAAATGCTAAAAGACTTAATCATTAAATTGAATTAAATTAAATTATTTAAATCAAACCCTTTTAAAATAAAATATTAAATTAAAATTAAAAATTAAATCAAATTAAAATTTAAATTAAATTAGATTATATTAAATTAAATTAAAACATATTAAATTAAATTAAATTAAAATAAATTAAATTAAATTAAATTAAATCAAATTAAAATTAAATTAAATTAAATTAAATTAAATTAAATTAAATTAAATTAAATTAAATTAAATTAAATTAAAACATATTAAATTAAATTAAATTAAATCAAATTAAATTAAATTAAATTAAATTAAATTAAATTAAATTAAAATCAAAATTAAATTAAAATTAAATTAAAATTAAATTAAATTGAATTAAAATTAAATTGGATTAATTTAAATTAAAATCATTTAACAACACCTAAATGAAATCATTAAAAAATAAATCTAAAACAACTTGAATACTATTACAAACTTAAATCCATCAACTAAAATTAAATCATAAACCATTCGAACATCCATTCGCCCTCGAAAGCTTTTGTTGTCATAATTCCTAAACGGAACATTAAGTGAAGTGTTACTTCACTTATAGGATATTCAAATGTCCTAATTCACTGAGCAAGACAACAAACTTGAACTCCCGGACGATTAATTCATTTGTATAATTAAATTCATTTAGACTTTGAATAATCCTAAAAATATTGAAAAGATGTTTAAGATTCGTCTTAAGCACTTCCTCGATATGACAGGATATTTATAAGAACGATTGAACTTAATTGTTCTTTGATGAAGAAAATCGTCCTCAAACCAAAATACAAGAACCTAGACGTCATAGGAAATAACTAGCTATAGGATTAGGAACTTGGTAGAAAACCATAACCCTTCCCTTAAGCTTTACCTAGGAACTTACTTTAAATGGTTAAATATTCTAACTGTGTTTTAAGTGCAGCTTGGGATGACGGGAAGACCCTCCAGGTACGTTTTTATTTTATTGCAATTTACTTTATTGCAATTTATTTAATCGCATCGCACTTACTTTTCTTGCATGATAAACAACTGTTGCATGAAAACCCACACCTTTAGGATAGTCCCTAAAACTGAAACCAAAATTAAATTAAAAGTCATTACAAGATAAAATTCACCGCCACAACATTTCAAAATATAAGACAACTCAAAATTTAATCACAAACAGAATAACAAAACTACAACTACAACTAAATTAAAACGTCTTGTTGGATGATCGGGAATACCTCGAATGATGTAACCTATGTGTTGCTAACGGAATTTCCCACGGTCTAAATGAAAGTGTGGAACTCATTCGATTGAGTTTAGCAAATTCATCTGGACTAAGTGAATCCGATAAAAATAACGATGCCGGAAGGATGGAACCGTGGGATCTTAACCGGTGTTGTTATAATCAACTTTAAGATTTGTTTAATCAAAATATTAAAAACACCTGGACTTTAAGATTTTCTCTAAACCGGAACACTTTTCTCATCTCCCGATTTATGACTTCTAAAACTAAACCACTACAACAACAAGGAGCTCGGAGCATGGTGGGCCAGCACGGCCATCGTCGTCAGCAAAACTGAAATCTACATCAGCAAAACTTTCCTTAGAACTAAATAACCAAGCCATAGGACTTCGAGGTAGTTTGCCTAGTGCAACATAAATCCTCAACCTTCTGTTAGGCATTTGCATTGCAAATTAAGACCTAGCCGGTCTTAGGACTCCGAGGTAGTCGTCCGATATGACATAAACCCTCACATCTTCGAGGCTATTTGTATGATTTTATCATACAAATATAAGTCCTAACTAATTAAAATTGGCAAGATCAAAACATTAAATAAACATTAGGACTTTCCTAAATTCAAGCCAAACAATAGGATAGTCGGGAAATTACCGAAGTTCGCTTCGAATCTGTGATTTCTCCTACCTCTCTTCCTTCGAATTCCCAAAATAAAATGTTCCAAATTTGATCCATTCCCTATTGAAATTCCAAAATTCAATCCATTGAAAACTTAAACTTTGAAATTCTTGAGAGCAGAACTACTGATTATTATCGAGAGTTTTCTTAGGTGATTCCCGTCACTTAAGATGTAATTAACTATAGGGGCTTGCCCTTATAGGGAATTTTAAGAACGTAGGTAATATAAACCCTGTTTAATGTTTTCATATTAAACGAGGGAATTTGTCGGCTTATAAAATTGGTTCGCAGTACCAAACGGATGTCACAAAATTCTCTAGTTTATTTAATCGAGCCTCATTATCAAGCAAGTGTGTCTATTCTTCGGGATAGATACACGGTTTATAGTGCGATGCTCGTTTATATAAACTATTCGGAATGTGAGATCGGCTTCGATTTCATATCTTAAAATTTTCAAATTTAAAATTATTTTCAAAATCAAATACTACTTTTCAAATTATTTATTTAAATTAAATTAAAATTCGCCGACAATTTCGTAGGCGACCCCCTTTCCAAATAAAACACATAACTCAAAAATAAGCCGCACAATTTCCGGCGACTCACGTGGGATGAATTCCTCTCTCCATTTTTTCGCATAGTTCCGCTTTCAAAAATCGGTAGTGTATCCATGTCCCTAATGAATCAAACTACCCTTCTTTCCGTTGGAATACTATGTTCATTCCTACCTTGAACGAGTATAGCCAACATTCTCTCGGATTTAGGAGCCACCGTTTAGACACCCCTAAACATAGAGGTTCCGAGATCCTTTTACCTCATTTCCGAGGTGGGGCGGACCCCCAATAAGTGTTAGTTTAGAGTGATCCTTCGAGTCGAGAAGTCTTGCATAAGACTTTCTTTTCCTTTCCAACTCGAATCAAATTCATTACCTTCTCTACACCTTTGAACATTCCGTTCTAAATAAATAAACCCTCTAATGAATGACTCTTTTAACAAATATACATGAACAAGAATGTGTTTAGACTCTTTTCGATTCCTTTCTTTTCATCCCGATGAGAAGAAGCATAACTCGGGACCGACAATCGAATCTACCCCGCGAAATGGAAGCCCCAAAGCCGATTTTCTCCTTCACCAACGGACCGGACTTCGCCGTTTACAAGGATGAGCCGCCCGACAATGGGATCATCCGGTTTGGACAAGGATTCGAGAACACAAATGTCAAGTTCGGCCGACGTTACTCTCTTCGCACTAATGGACAAAGTGCCGTAACCGAGAAACCCATGATTGAGTTCAACCTTAAGTCAACTCAAGAATTTCCTCCCCTGCAAAGGGTTCCACTCGAGAGGAATACCGCCGTCCAAAGGAGGACTGTTATCTCTACCCCCACTGGTCTAGTCGTCTCTGCACCTACCCCGGCTCCCGCCAAACTGAAGGGGAAGGAAGTTCAAATTTGTGACGAGCATGTTACCGTGGAGGGTACAGATTTCCGTGCAAGACCTTCTGTTTTTGAAGTTGGGTCCAGCTCAAGGGTTCCACCCCTAACACGGACTCAGAGAAGAAACAGAGGTAGGAAGATTGCCAGGAAGGCTGCGAGCCGCCGAAGTCACTTTCAGAAGAGATCCCCGAGTACACACCACTACCCGAATACATACCATTGCCCGAATATACACCCCTCTTGGAAGGAAGTAGATTCCATCCCCTCTCCGCCGCAACTCGACGAGGAAAATGTCCGCAGGATTGCTTCTACATTACCTCGACCCGCATACTATAGCGACAAGCAGAAGAAAAGGGCTAGGATTACACCATTCGCCCGACTACGGTACCGTGATCGAGAAGTTAGCAAAGAAAGAAAAATGCCCCGTATCGGAAATTTTAAGAAGGATAGGGCGGGTGCCGGCCAAATCCCGTCTTAGGCCGCGAGTAGAATCTCGCTATCGCCGCGAAGGGCCAAATAAGAAGATGAAGGCTAGTCCACCCGTTGTTGTTTCAGTGTTTACGGATCGTGAGGATACCACCTTCCAAAGCATTCGACCGACGTGACCATCCGGTCCTAGGCCTTCTGTCGCTAGAAGGATGGTATGGCGTCCCACTACCGGCCAATTAAGACCAAAACAACAACCTGAGAAGGAAAGTCTCGTTAGGAGACTTGAGTCCGAAGAAAGTGCTACCGCAGTAAAGGGGACTCATGAGAAAGAAACCCGACAATTATCACATGACAACTGCAAGGATGTACAGAAAAGACCACTGGAAGATGCTATGGAAAAGCTAAGAACTGATATTCGGCGATTAGCAAGAGAAAGAGAAGAGAAGTTCGGAGATGAAGTTGACTCGTCAAAGTTCATGGATGATGAATATGCAGAAATTAACATGGTTGAAACACGAGCTTCGTCAGCTTCACAAGGTGCTCCTGCAGCCACAGAAAGAGAAGAACCGGAAGTGATGAGGAGGCAGCTTCAAGAGAAAGATGATACGATCGCCCAAATGGCAAAAAGGATGGAAGAGATGGCTGTAGCCCTAGCCACTCTCCAGAGTCAGGTTCAACCCCACCGGAAGTTATTCACATTGTAGACGGAGGAAAGGAGATTACATCCGTCAACGGGGATGATCAATTAAAGAAGGGTGCAACACAAAGTATGATTCCGGAAAAGGATATCAAGAGCTTCGGTGGAACAACGAAATGCGAGAAGCCTTGGCACAATCAAAGAGCGGGACATCCATTCGAACGGGTAGACCATACCCTCGAAGAATTCGACGCGATCCAATATCCGAAAGGCTTCGTACCACCTCCGTTCAAGACCTTTGATGGAACCGGAAACCCTCGGCAAGCATGTCGCACATTTTCGTGCCAGTTATTGCAATGCCTGCGGAAGTGATGCTTTACTCTTCCGACAATTTGTCAGCAGCCTGTCAGGAATCGCCTTTGATTGATATGCGGAATTACCGAACGGATCGGTAAAGACATTTTCGGAATTAGAGAACCTCTTCATCAAGCGATTTGCCGGAGCTCAGCACCACATCACTATAGGTGATTTAGTGGTAGAGAAGCAGAAGCCGAATGAAACCTTGGTGGACTACATACTTCGATGGAGGAACCTAAGTATGAAGTGTGAGCCACAGTTACAAGAACAGCATGCAGTCGGCATTTTACTTAAAAGCATCCATGGCCTGATATCACTTCTCCTCAAGGGATTTACTATTAAGACTTTCGAGAAGTTGTTAAGCAAGGCCGGAAGCTTGCAAGAGGAGGCAAAGCAACTAAGTTTCACCGATAAAACAGACAAACGAAGCCCGTGAAAACTTTTGAAAAGAAGTCCGGATCGTCGCAGCGAAGCCGATAAAGGCAAGCAACCGATACAAATATCGTCAGAACGGCCGCAGCAACCTCAACAGAATTACCAGCAACCCCGACCCAACTATCAGTCATCTCAACAAGTATGAACAACCGCCTCGTCCACAACGTACGTTTAGGGAGTTCCCGAGCAGGGAGTATCCGTTCAAGAATGAGGCAAGTGCCGAAAATGTTCCGCAGCTCGATGAAGACTCCGCATTTCCAACTCGCCGAGCCTAAAAGACCAGAAGAAGTCGACAAGAAAGGAGATCCCAACTTTTGCCCTTACCACCGGATGCTTGGACACAAGATAGAAGATTGTATTACCTTCAAAAGTTGGCTTAACGACAATCTTCGGAAAGGGAATATAACGATCCCGAAAGAATACATGAAGGAACCCCAGAAAGGAGGTTCCGTCAATGTTATCTCGATGGATTTCATTGTTCCGATAGATCCCTATGCGATCGACGATGGATGGACTACCGCTCGGACAAAGTCTTCGAAGAAGGTTTTGGATCACATCCAAACCGCTTCGGTGCGAACCTCAATTCGTAGTTCGAAACCGTCAAGTCGGCGCTATCACTTGCGATGAAGAACCACCTCAACAAGAGACGACCAAAGAAAAGAAGAAAATTGACGAAGAAGAGAAGACCGAGGCTCCTAAGGCTAGACTAGGGGTTGCTTATCCTAGGATAGTTGTTTCCGATTCGGGGGAGAAATCCCTCGAACCTCTGACTCTGTATGATTATTTGCTCACTCCGGTGAGATCTTGTAATGATGAGGGTTATGGCGTTGGCTATGTTTTGACTGTTTCTAACGATTACGTAACTAGCGACAATCAACCTAATCCGGATGTCGATTCCGATACAAATAACAATTCTCAAATCATACACAATCTCGACGATCACAACGACAAAGAAGACATTCACCAGGGAGGCTACGAGAGTTCAACAAGCAACGAATCTATTTGCGAGTTTCGAGGAGCTCCAAGTCACAATAGAGTTAGAGCCTTCGTACTCCGAAGCTAATCCCGAAGAATCGTCATTCCAATTCGAAGGAGACACCAAGCAAACTCAATGCTAAATTCGAAGAAATCACAAAAGTCAACTTAAGAAGTGGAAGAGTTCTACCTCCGAGAATGGGTCCAAAGGACAAAGGAAAGCAGATGGTTGTTCAGGAAGAACCAACCCTGGCAGAAAAAATACCCATTCAGGAAGAAATCGAGACACATGAAAATAAAGTGGACTACAACGTGCTAGCCCATCTTAGGAAACTACTGCACCAAACCGAGCATCTCACGACGCTCTCATCTTATCAAAGGAGATGAGAGAAGCTCTGATCAAGGCCTTACTTGATCCAGAAATTTGCTTAGCTCAAATGGCCGGAGATTCCTTAGATGAGGTTTGCTCGTTAAAGGAACAACGAGGTGTTACCTTCACGGACAATGACTTACTACTTGGGACGACTGGACCACAACCGACCGTTGTACATTTCGGCTTACAATCGGGAAGTTTACACTCTCCGCAGTATTGGTGGATCCAGGAGCATCAATCAATATAATGAATCTCCGAACGCTAAGCATACTTGAAAATTGATGCTCGCGAGCTCGAAGCGGACAAAATGTTATTAAGAGGATTCAACCGTAAAGGAGAAAGAGCCCTCGGATCAATAACACCGCTAATGAAGACCGGTGACTTAGCAAAGACAACCGCGAAATTTCACATAATCGATTCAGAAACGTCGTTCAACGCTCTACTCGGGCCGACCGTGGATACATGAAAATCGGATGGTACCATCATCTCTACATCAATGCATCAAATACTACGATGGAGGGGAACAGTGCATCAAAGGTGACTTACAACCGTTCTCCGTACATGAAATTGGAATTCATGAAGATGCAGCTTATTATGCACCTCCGAAGAAAACAATCTTCTCCAGAGATACCATAACAAATAAAGCAAAGGAAATTTGGGACAACGAAGAACTCGAAATTCTAGTCCAACAGTCACTCACCACTCCCTTACGGCGAGATGGTGAAGGTTTCTCCACAACTCGCATCCGAGGTCGCTGGACGAGTCGGCAGACGTTAGGACGATTGGACGGAGGAAACCAGCCATCAATGTTGATCGGGAAGATAGTTCCGAAGAAAAAAAGAAATCAAACAAGAAGCAGCGACAATAAGTCGAAAGAAGCCGCAATTCGAATCCCTTCGAAGATGAAAGAAACGAAGAATATAAATCGATGTACGAGAAGATTAACCACTATGTACATACTATGACCCTGACCCCGATCCATTCTAATAGGATCGAGGGTATGGAGGTCAAATAGGTACGTAGCGGTGGTGCAAAGCCAATCAAATTCTACCGTGGTACTCCTTCCTCCAAAACTGAAAATAATGTACAATTTGAAGATGCTACTTCATGAGAATTAATGGAATTGCCTTTTGAGTGGTACTCTCCCCGTGTTCAAAATTTAATTCAGCAGTGGTTTCTTACCTCGACAATGGACAAAAGGTCAATCACAACGTTTTGAAAATTTATGGAATAACTCCAGTCGTCCACCCAATTCAGAACATGGTCTCGGATTCGGCACAAGTAGGATCGCCGAAGATACCGAATTTTGCATGGTTGTCACTTGCAAGTCTAATGAAGATCGCATGAAAACTACGAAGAACTCGAAGATTTACAAATTGGAGACGCTCCACCGAATTCGAAGAAGAGATCAAATCTACAATAGATGAGTTAACGGAAGTTAACTTAGGTACTAGCGAAAAACCTAGACCTACCTTTGTTAGCTCCTTACTCAATAAAGAAGACTCCGAAGAAATAATTAAGTTATTAATGGAATTTAAAGATCTGTTTTGCTTGGAGCTACGATGAGATGCCGTGTTTAGCTCCGGAGGTCGCAGTCCATAAGCTAGGGGTGGATCCCGCTTCGTTCCAGCAGACAAGGTCCCCGAAGAATGCGTCTAGAAATAGAACAACAAGTCATAGCTGAAGTTAAAAAGCTAATAGACGCTAAATTTGTCCGTGAAGAACAATACCCGACTTGGCTAGCCAATGTGGTACCAGTCAGGAAGAAGAATGGTCAGATCAGAATTTGTGTGGATTTCAGAGATTTAAACAAGGCATGTCCAAAAGATGAATTTCCTCTACCGATCCCATAATTAATGATCGATATCGCTTCAACACATGAAATATTCTCATTCATGGATGGATCTTCAGTGATACAACCGGATAAAGATGGCTCCGTAAGATGAAAAACTTACGACATTCGTAACGCCGATCGGAGTATATTGCTACACAAATGATGCCATTCGGATCGAAGAACGCAGAGCAACCTACCAGAGAGCGATGACAAGAATTTTTGATGATCTCATCCACAATCAAGTCGAATGCTACGTGGATGATGTGGTCATCAAAAGCAAAGTAAAGGAAAACCACCTGCATGATTTGAGAATTGTTTTCGAACGATTAAGACAATTTAACCTTAAGATGAATCCCTTAAAATGCGCCTTCGGCGTCACCTCCGGGAAGTTCTTAGGATTCGTTGTCCGGCATCGTGGAATTGAAATCGACCCGGAAAAGATTAAAGCTATCTTAGAAATGCCGCCTCCCAAAACCTTAAAACAACTACGATCTTTTCAAGGGAAGCTGGCATATCTTCGACGCTTTATCTCAAACTTGTCGTGTAGGTGTCAGCCTTTCTCGGCATTAGTTAAAAAGGACGCCAAATTTATTTGGGCAGAGAAATGCCGGAGGGCCTTCGAGGACATTAAACAATATTTAATGACACCTCCCGTCTTAGCGACTCCGGTCTCGTGTAGATCGTCGATACTTTATACCGCGGCTTTAGACGACTCACTCGGAGCCCCGTTAGCCTGTGTCAATGATGAGGGTAAAGAAAATGCTCTTTACTATCTAAGCCGTCGTTTACTTCCGACGGAAATAAGGTATCCCGCAATTGAAAAGCACTCGTTTAGCCCCGATCTTCGCCGCTCAAAAGCTCGTGCATTACATGCTTTCTCATAAGGTCAACTCGATTTCGAAATTTAATCCATTGCAATACTTGATGACCCGTCCGACGCTTTCTAGCGGACTTGCCAGATGGTCAATGATATTATTGCAATTCGATATAACTTTCATGCCTCTTCGTGCCGTAAAGGGACAAGTCTTAGCAGACTTCCTCGCAGCACACCCTTTGCCGACAGAATCTCCTCTCAATGACGATTTGCCAGATGAACAAATAATGAACCTAGAAGACCCTGATGATCGACGTTGGGAATTATATTTCGACGGAGCATCTTCAGCACACAAAGACGAAGAATCGCAAGTGATAGTGCCCGTAAGGCAGGAATCAGACTAATCTTTATAACACCGGAGCGGGGGATGTTAAGATACTCCTACCACTCGACGTAACCGTGTACAAACAACGAAGCGTAATACGAAGCCCTCATAACGAGACTCGGAATTAACTATTCAAATGGGTATAACGGACATCAACATCTACGAGGATTCGCAGTTAATCATTCAACGGATCGCGGACAATACAGAATTTTAAAACCAAGACTCGAGCAATACTTCCATTATGCCATACAAATTGTTGAACAAATTCCGAATGTGACGATCTACAAAATTCCCGTAAAAGAAAACGCTTTAGCGGATGCGCTAGCCCGTCTCGCAAAAGAATTTTCCTCGTTTGCAAGATGAATCGATGGAAGTGTCGGTTCATGGACGTCGAGTCCTATCACAGCTCGACATAGACACAATACACAAATCGAAAAGGAAAAAGGATCAATTGCAAGCAGTGATGTGAAAACACGTAAGATTGGCGACAGCCATTAATGGACTACCCGCAAATAGGAAAACTACCGGACGATAGGTCGTTAGCCCATCGTATCAAGAAAAGAACTCGTCCTACGCATTAATAAACAATACATTATACGAAGGTCATTTCGATCAAATGTGGCTAAGGTGCCTAAGCGGGTCCGAGGCTCGTGAAATTGTTAAAGAGGTGCATTCGAGACTCCGTGGCGCTCACCGGTCGGGTCCAAAGATGAAAATGAAAATTAAAAGACTAGGGTACTACCGGCCCTCGATGATGACCGACCGCATGAAAATCGCCAAGAGCCGTCACCGGTGCCAAGTGAACGGAGTGGTTCTACACCAACCCCCAAATGTGCTACATCCGACAATCGCGTCGTGGCCATTTGAATGTTGGGGCACGGATATAGTGGGTCCAATAGAACCACCATCTTCAAAAGGACATCGCTTCATTCTTGCGGCTACGCATTACTTTTCCAAGTGGGCGAGGCGGCTCCACTCGGAGAAGTGAAAGTACACCACGTGCTACGGCTTTTCAAGAACCAAGTTGTCTACCGTTTCGGGGTGCCGCGCAGATCATCTCGGATAATGGATCAGCATTCGAAGCACGCAAATCAACAATTTTGTCGGGAGACACGGAATCGACCGGCGATATTCAATAATTTACTACCCAAGAGCAAACGGCCCGTCGAGGCTTTTAATAAAACTCTCGTTCAAATTTTAAAGAAGACTTTGGACGATAATAAGAGAAATTGGCACGAGAAATTGTTAGAAGCCTTATGGGCCTACCGGACAACCTTCGAACTCCTACTCAAGCTACACCTTACGCTCCGGTGTATGGGTCCGAGGCGAGTGTTACCCTTAGAGGTCCGGCCTTCCTTCACTCGGAATCGCGATTACAAACAAAATCACGACAGAAGAGAATGCCAAATTACGACTAGAGGAATTAGAAAGCCTAGAAGGGAAAAGACTTGCAGCAGCAGCAGAATTTAGAACTATACCAAGCTAAGATGGTTCAAGCCCATGACAGACTAGTCCGCCCAAGAACCTTCAAAGTTGGTGACTTAGTTCTCGTTCTCAAGAGACCTATCCTTGCACACCGCAAGATAGGAGGAAAATTTGAACCCACTTGGGAAGGACCGTTTGTGGTTGAGGCAGTTTACTCAGGAGGCTCCTACCAGCTAGTGAATTGCCAAGGAGAACGACATATGCTTCCGATCAACGGACGATACTTAAAAAAGTATTACGCTACCTGATGTTTCGAAGGAATGAATTCTTCATCCCTAGAAGCACGGGCGAAGTAGTTACTTATGACTGGGTCCGAACCTAAAAATAATAAAAAATGTACTAAAATAAATAAAATCATGATAATAAAGTTTTCCTTGTTTCCTCTTCCATGTCAAAAATCTCTTTCCTGATCTTATCCCACTTCATTCCTGTTGAATTTAAGAATAAAAAAAAAACTGTCTTTAATAAACATTTTCTTAATGTTCTTGTTCTTAGTACAACCCCTGATCCTTTTCCTTGTCTTTTCGCAGGGAAATGTCGGACGGGCGGTTGGTCCTGAACTTTAGAAATGGCGTAAGCCTTGCACTCGATGAAAAGAGGGTGAAAGATGGAGCGATAATAGAGATCGACTCGGACTTCGCACCGGCAGGCTCGCAATACGAGGAAAGTGACCGGGTCCCAATCGACCGAGAGGAACCGCCCGACCGACAAGTATTGAAAGTGGGTGGCCCAAGCCACCAATCCAAGCAAGCAAGAAAAGAAAAACAAACATCGAAGAAGACAAGAGAATCAAATCCGTAGTCGCTACAGCGAGAGGGCGAGCTTGTCGGCGCCGCGCCCACGGAGATTCGGAAGTACGAAGAGCTACTCTCACAAGCAACTCAACGAAGAAACAAAAATCGTCGTATCCACAAGATGTTAACTAAATTAGCAAGCGGACCAAGCACGACGAGGCGATTGCTATCGCCAGCACATACACTTCAAGGACACCGGCTCACCAGGAACTCGAAGAAAGGAGACCAGCTCCGAGGATAACGAAGAGACCAGGGAAATCTCAAGAAGAACGGAAGAAAGAAGGCTACTACACCACCGGATAAAGTCACCCGCAATGCATGACCTTGTTGCGGAGCAACCCCGGAGGATGTCCCGACGGACATCATCCCCGAGGAGCCGAGGTATGCAGGAGAACGTGAAGGGATTGAGCCATATATCCCGCAAGACGTCACCGAGCCTCGCCATTTGCAAATTATCCTGAATACGAGCTAGAAAGAATACGGAAGGTCGAGAAGAAAACTTTTGAATACTTCGAGAGAATCGTAGGCGAGGAGGATCAATATACTAGAAGGCCTCGAGCTACATACGTACGTGTTCTCGAATACGAACAACAACAAATCGTGGACCGCATCCGGGATTTGAAAAAGATGGGCCGAGCAGGTTGCTTAAGAGAAAACACTTACTCGTAACCCCGGAGATGGATGCCGGTGGAAGGGGAGAATTACAATACAATGTGGATGCTGCTACAACTTCGCGAGAAGACAGGAAGGGAAACCCACCGGGATACTCCGTCATGGCCAGTAGATCCAATGCCATTAGTCATTAAAAGGATGGTAAAAAGAATGATAGCATGGAGGGTACCGCCGCAGATTGCATACCCAACAGCTTGCATCATTAATATTTACAAGAAGGGTGATCGCATACCCCCACACATAGATCACCACGACTTTGTCGACCTTCGCACGCTTTCTTTTCCGAACGAGTGTAATATCATGTTCGGATCCGACCTCCGGATAGCGAGGTCCAGGTGAGTTCCGAGGGCCGCAAAGATACCATTACCGGTAGGTTCCGTCATGATACCGAAGGGCAACGGAGCGGATGTCGCTAAACATTGCATACCGGAGTACCAGTGAAGCGGATCTCGCTTACTTTCGAAGGATGGACGACAGAAAGCACCTTACCACTTCCAGCCCGCACCCGGAGTTAGAGAGCCTCCGACCTTACGAGCTGTGAGTTACATGGAAAATATCACACCTCCAACGTACATCCATACGGCATCCTTGCCAAGGATGGCTTGGAAGGTGATGTTATTGACCGTGTACCTCACTATTCAGACATGGATTTTTGACAAATGCCTTTTTGGATAGATCGACAAAGATCATACATAGTCCATTTTGAGTCTATATGGATTGTATAAGATGTATTCCGCATCGAGTTGTATGATGTATCTTCAAGATGATTGGAATGAAAGTGACCATGTCACATTTTTGGCCTTCACCTCTTTTGTGCAAGTTGACTGAAAAACGCCATTAAAGTTAAATGAACTTCAAACAAAGAACAGAAAAGAAATAAAAAGAATAAAAGAAAATTTTCCTTAAAAATCTAAAAGATGATAAACTCCAAATTCACGATAAAATAAAATTTAAATCGTTAAAGGACAAACAAAATGAACACAAATTTCAATCAAATTCAAATTCAACTTTCCAAATCTCAAATCAAACCTCAATCAAATTCAAACTCAACCTTCTAAATCTGAAATCCAATCCGTTCTACTCTCTCCTTGTCCGGGATGGAAGCGGTTGATTCCATCGACATGGATCGGATCTCGATGGCGAGGAATTGTATCCAATCCAAACCAACGAACTTTTGATCGACTCTTTTGAATGGGATATGTAGCATCTACATATTTCCTCCTAATCTATTTCCTTCCATGAAAGTCTTTTACAACCTTCATGAAATTCTCGAAACACCGAAATTCCACACTTTTCAAAATCGACACTACAAATCCTTGCAAAATCAAAATACATCAAATTTATACCTTTGGGGTTGAGGATTTTACATCCGAGACTGCATTGCTTTAGGATTCTTTCCCTATCGCAATGAAATACATTTAAACTTTTGGGGTTGAGGATTTTACATCCGAGACTGCATTGCTTTAGGATTCTTTCCCTATCGCAATGAAATTTAAACCTTTGGGGTTGAGGATTTTACATCCGAGACTGCATTGCTTTAGGATTCTTTCCCTATCGCAATGAAATACATTTAAACTTTTGGGGTTGAGGATTTTACATCCGAGATCGCATTGCTTCAGGATTCTTTCCCTATCGCAATGAAATTTAAACCTTTGGGGTCGAGGATTTTACATCCGAGATCGCATTGCTTTAGGATTCTTTCCCTATCGCAATGAAATACATTTAAACTTTTGGGGTTGAGGATTTTACATCCGAGACCGCATTGCTTTAGGATTCTTTCCCCATCGCAATGAAATTTAAACCTTTGGGGTCGAGGATTTTACATCCGAGATCGCATCGCTTTAGGATTCTTTCCCTATCGCAATGAAATACATCAAATTTAAACCTTTGGGGTTGAGGATTTTACATCCGAGACCGCATCGCTTTAGGATTCTTTCCCTATCGCAATGAAATTTAAACCTTTGGGGTTGAGGATTTTACATCCGAGACTGCATTACTTTAGGATTCTTTCCCTATCGCAATGAAATACATAAAATTTAAACCTTTGGGGTTGAGGATTTTACATCCGAGACTACATTGCTTTAGGATTCTTTCCCTATTGCAATGAAATACATCAAATATAAACCTTTGGGGTTGAGGATTTTACATCCGAGACTGCATTGCTTTAGGGTTCTTTCCCTATCGCAATGAAATTTAAACCTTTGGGGTTGAGGATTTTACATCCGAGACTCGCATTGCTTTAGGATTCTTTCCCTATCGCAATGAAATACATCAAATTTAAACCTTTGGGGTCGAGGATTTTACATCCGAGACTGCATTGCTTTAGGATTCTTTCCCTATGTCAATGAAATTTAAACCTTTGGGGTTGAGGATTTTACATCCGAGACTGCATTGCTTTAGGATTCTTTCCCTATCGCAATGAAATACATCAAATATAAACCTTTGGGGTCGAGGATTTTACATCCGAGACTGCATTGCTTTAGGATTCTTTCCCTATCGCAATGAAAATTAAACCTTTGGGGTCGAGGATTTTACATCCGAGACTGCATTGCTTTAGGATTCTTTCCCTATTGCAATGAAATACATCAAAATTAAACCTTTGGGGTCAAGGATTTTACATCCGAGACCGCATTGCTTTAGGATTCTTTCCTTATCGCAATGAAATACATCAAAATCAAACTCTTGGGGTCGAGGATTTTACATCCGAGACTGCATTGCTTTAGGACTCTTTCCCTATCGCAATGAAATACATCAAAATCAAACTCTTGAGGTTAAGGATTTTACATCCAATACCACATTACTCTGAGATCTCTCCTCATTGTAATGATTCAATCCACTCAATTCAATTTTCTTTTGAGGATGAGGATGTTACATCCAAAACCATAAAATTTCAATTTTCATTTCAAATCAAATCCCTTCAAAATTAATCTTAACAAAACTTCAATCTAAATGAAAACTCAAAACCTAAAATTACACATCAAAACTTAAACTAAAACAAAACGAAAATCTAAATCGAAATTCTCCCAGATCATGTGATTTGGAACTCACCTCCTTTTCCCTTCCCCAGCGTGAGTTCAGGAATCTCCAGTCTCAGAGATATACTTGACACTCCCCAGATGAAATTCTTCTACTTCGTCCTAAGTTTGTCACTTGGACATCTCGTGTTGGTTTTGTTGATCTTTTCGGTCAACGCCAATACGCGCGGTGTGCTTGGTTAGCACACCACACCTATCGGGGTCCATTTGTCGACCTCATTTTCGATGAGGTCTTCTCTTCTTCTCTCGTAGTACTTAGGATCTAGCCTTAGGCTTTTCCTTTGACTATCCTAGAGGATTAGAATCGGGACCCACCACTTAGAAATTCAAACCACTTCTTAACTCCCCGCAAACTCTACAAACTCGATTGTAGACCCCTAATCACCTAGAGGGTTGAAATCAAATGTGGAAGTTTAAAGGATGAGTTCCTATAGGACTCTTTGGCCTTAGGACTGCCCCGGTGGCCTGGTCTGGTGAAGGGTTGGCTTACACACACACTACACCTATACACTACACTTTCACACACCTCTTAAGACCACACCCACACCCAACGGGACCTCCCGACTCATGAAGGTGATTCACATGGATGGTCCTTAACCCCTAAGCCCTCGCAAGCAGGGTTAGGAACAACATAGATGGATGCCTCAAATGAGTCCCTTCATGGCTCATGTGGGCTTGATATGGCTTCATGGCTCAACCAAAATGATTTCATTCCACTTACATTCACCCAAACTTCAATTTTCCAAATTTTCAATTTTTGACGCCCGGACCCTACACCCGCTAACTCTACCCAAAACCCTCGAAACCACCCAAAATTTGCAAAATCACCTAAATTACCCAAAATTCCTCAAAATCAATCCCAAACATTCCCACATTACTCAAATTAATCATCTATACCCAAAAATACCAAAATTCCAAAAATACCTCTCAATACCCTCCAAATACCCAAAATGCCCCTCTTAGCCAAAAAATCCAAAAATTCAGAAAATTCCCAGAAAATTCCAGAAAATCTCAAATATTCCCAATTTCATTTTGTTCAACTACACCATGGGCCAATTTTGTCAATTTACCCCACTTTTATCAAAACCCCCAATTTGACCCATTTTAACCCAAAATGAACCCAATGTCAAACCCAACCTACCCAATTGACCCAAATTCTGGTCCAATTCAATTCTAAACTTCAATTCAACATTCCCAACACCAATCTAGACCAAATTCAAGTCCAATTTGATTGACATTTGGATCCAATTTTACTTTTGGCCTTAAAGCCCAATTTGGACCCATGACCCAAACTTAGCCAAAACTCACCCAATTCAACTCCAATTAACCCCAAATCTTTTCTAAACCTTCCTTAACATCCCCATAAACAAAACACTAACATGATTTGCCCAAAGTTTAGACCCAAACCCCACTCAAATTCAACCCAAAGCTAAAAGGCCTAATTTTGACCTAAACCTAAACCTAGCCCAAATAGACCCAAACCCCAAAATCAAAACCCAACCAAAGCCAAAAGCTCTTTGAAACACTCCCATAAACATTTCCCAACATTAATTTTACATCAATTTCAACCCTAGCCCAACATTGGCCCAAGTTAGCCCAATTTGACCTACATTGGCCCACTTACCAAATGAACCCAAATTCAAACCAATTCAATTCCAAATCACACCAAATTGACTCCAAACCATTCATGAAACATCCCTAAACCAATTGTAACATTTATTTGACATGGTTCTTCACAAAATTTTCACCCAAATGCCCATCCTAAAATCAAAAAGCCCACTTCCCTTAAACCTTCCTAAAAGCCCACTTCCTTCAAATTCAAAAGCTCAAATTCATCCAAAGCCCACATGACACTTCCCCTCATCATCCATTTAATCAAAATCACCCCTAAGTTTCAAAATCATCAATTAAACAATTCCAAATCAAGCGCCATACAAATTCCCATCAAAATACCAAAATTTTCTTAAATCCATTTCCATGAAATCGACTTAACTTTTCCCAAGCCAAAGGTGAGCCATGAAGTCATGCATGAGCCACATGTGAGCCATGAAAGCCTTGGACACTTCACCATACCCAAAATGGCAAGAAGAGGGGACCCTTTAATGATTCTCTTAAGAGTGATTAACCACTCCCATGTCTCCCCTAACTCTTGCTTAAGCTTAATCGTACTTGGATTGTGACTTGACCCCACTAATCAAGCTGATCCAAGTGACTTTCCCTTCAGCCCAAATTGGCCTTGGAGGGTGAACCTAACCCAAAACCAAGGGTTGACCCATTTAGACCCAAAACTAGCCCTTTCCCATTCCACTTTGATTCAAACCCTTTACACATGTCCATGGCTAATTGATCGCACAAACCTCCGACCCCGACCCACTCGGACCCGAGAGTGACCCATGCTGCCGGCCGCCCGCTCGGGTCGCCGGAAAACACCATGGCCGAGACCTTAGGAGGAGCCAAATTTTGGAATTCCACCTTCGTCGAGCTGCCTCACTCCAAATGGCCATTGCAGCTGTTCTTCTCCTCACCGCAGCAGATCGATCCCAACCATTATACCCCCCGGGAGGCCCTCCACCCTCTCCTATTTAAACACCACCTCCTCTCGGCCATGAGGGGTGCCGAAACAAAACTTAAGGAAACTCGCCAAAATTGTTCCGGACTACTCCCCACACATAGAGAACTTGATCCCCACTGAAATCCCCCTGCCATTTCCTCTCGCGAGCTCAATTTCGGAGTCGAAATCCAAGCCCAAAACCAGGACACTTCTCCACAGTGAGCCAATCCCCAAATTGATTGGTCCTACACCTTCACCGGACCAAGGGAAGAAGTCCACCAAGCAAAAGCCCCCTCTCCGAGCCACCCATCCGTTCCGGACTCCAAGCTTTGTGATCGAGCTGTGGTCACTTTCATAGCTGGACAATTCACCGAGCCAAGGGACTTCATCCGGAGCTTACTTGGACCCAATCGAAGGTGACACAACTCTCGCATCGAAGCTTCACTTCTCCGAGCAAAGGTATGGACTCACTCTCCTTCCCGAGCTTACGGAGATTCTCCATTTAATTTGAGTCAATTTAAATACATGTTTACCAGTATGGATGTGTTCGTCTCCTCAAGACGAATCCATAGAGCATAAGAACACAAAAATCCATCGAGAATCGAGTGAGAATTTAGGGTTAGAAGGTTGACGGTCACGGCGCACACCCGCCGTAGACGATGACCGGGAGCCGTCGGATCGAGCGTGTATCGAGCGGACGGTCCGGATCGAGCCGGACAGCCGCAATGGTGCATGAACCGTGGGCCCTCGGAACGCCGAGTCGGATGGCGGCACCGAATCGGGAGACGACGCGTGGCCTTTCGGAGCCGCCGAGGATGGCGTGGCGCCGCGTGGATAAGTAGGAAATTAGGGCTATTTTCTATTTATTTAATTACCGTAACTTTGAAAATTCATAACTTTGTGTAGAAAAATCCTAAAAATAAAATAAAAATACCCTCTTGCTCAGATGAACGAGAGAAGAATAATGTGGAAAAGAAATCATTTAATTTCATTAAGTATTTTATTTTTAATGATTTATTTACTGTCTGCATTGTTTTAATTCTCCATGCATATAGAAAATTCACCATGGCATGAGACCATAGAGCTTTTGAAGCCTCTGAATTTGGGAACATTCCCTAAATTTTCCAAAGTCAGAGGCCATCCCTATGAGAAGTTATTGATTTTTCAAGTTCATGTTACTCGTTTTGAGTATTTTAAATCTAATAATTAGCATGTTGTGAAATAAATTCTAGGAAAATTTGGTGATGTTTCTTATGACCAGAGGACCCTAGGAAAAATAGGATTTGAATTAATTCACTTGGAATGACCCTAATTGGCTTAAACACCCAAAATAGGTCTTTAATTAATTAGAGCTAACCATACATCAAATTGACTTGAAATCAATTCTCCACTGACCTTTAGGATCAGAGGAACCCACCATAAAAATTTAAAGTTAATTGGACTTGGTTAGCCCTACTAAATGGGTTGATTAAGCCATTTAGCCAATTTAAACTTTAAAAATTCATAACTTTCAAAATGCTTTTCAAAAATTCACCAAATTGGTTTTGGAGCCTCTCTGATATTAGGGGAATTTAAGAAAATTAAAATTGTAATTTTCTAAAAAGTTGATTTTTTGTATTATTTTAATAATTAATAAAATAATAAAAATCACAAAAATAATAAAATTCACCAAAATGTCACATTTTGAATTTTAATCACTTAGGAACAAATCCTATATTTTTCTTAAGTCTCTATGATGAGATATTAAATTTTAAAGCCCTAAGGTAATTTTAAAATTAAAAAAATGTATTTTCTAGCATTCCCACTAAAATAATTCTAATAAATCAAATAAAAATTAGAAAATTGTAAAAATTGATTCTCTGATTTCCTTGATATCAGAGAGATTTTTGAAAAATATAAAATTCATTTTTCAAACTTTATTTTATTTTTTAAATTAATTAATACCCCAAAATTCAAAATAATTATAATAAAAATAATATAATTCAAAAAATCACCAAAATTGGTCCAAGTGGTCCTCTGGTCATTAGAAATGTCCCATAATTTTCTTAAGGACAGAAACTTTCCTTTGGTCATATTATTAAATTTTCCTTGGAAATCCTTATTTTCCACCAAAAATAATTACATAAATAAATTAAATACAGAAAAATCACATTTTCTCCTCTGATGTCTTTATTGACATATGAGTGAAGTCACATAAAAATTTCAAATTCATTTGAGCTCAATCTAGTGAGTTATGAAATTATTAAGCTTGAAGGGCAAAATGGTAATTAAAATTTTAACCCTTAATTAAAACTTTAGGCTTAATAAAATGAAAGAGTAAAATATTTGATTCTAATCTAATTTGGATGATTGAAATTTAAATAATTAAAGGGTAGAAACCTACTAAACAATTTAAAAATAATTAAAATAAACTTTAATTAAAATGATTAATTAAATTTGGAAGAATAATAAAATTGGAATTATTAAAATAGGGATGTTACTAGGAAGAAATTTGTTCTTTAATTTAAGAATCCCTAAATTAATCATCTCAATAATATTTAATTACTAATTAAAATGATAATTCAAATTTAAGATTTAAAAATGCTAAAAGACTTAATCATTAAATTGAATTAAATTAAATTATTTAAATCAAACCCTTTTAAAATAAAATATTAAATTAAAATTAAAAATTAAATCAAATTAAAATTTAATTTAAATTAGATTAAATTAAATTAAATTAAAACATATTAAATTAAATTAAATTAAAATATATTAAATTAAATTAAATTAAATCAAATTAAAATTTAAATTAAATTAAATTAAATTAAGTTAAATTAAATTAAAACATATTAAATTAAATTAAATTAAATCAAAATAAATTAAATTAAATCAAATTAAATTAAATTAAATCAAATTAAATTAAATTAAATTAAAATCAAAATTAAATTAAAACTAAATTAAAATTAAATTGGATTAATTTAAATTAAAATCATTTAACAACAAACCTAAATGAAATCATTAAAAAATAAATCTAAAACAACTTGAATACTATTCCAAACTTAAATCCATCAACTAAAATTAAATCATAAACCATTTGAACATCCATTTGCCCTCGAAAGCTTTTGTTGTCATAATTCCTAAACGGAACATTAAGTGAAGTGTTACTTCACTTATAGGATATTCAAATTTCCTAGTTCACCGAGCAAGACAACAAACTCGAACTCCCGACGATTAATTCATTTGTATAATTAAATTCATTTAGACTTTGAATAATCCTAAAAATATCGAAAAGATGTTTAAGATTCGTCTTAAGCACTTCCTCGATATGATAGGATATTTATAAGAACGATCGAACTTAATTGTTCTTTCGATGAAGAAAATCGTCCTCAAACCAAAATACAAGAACCTAGACGTCATAGGAAATAACTAGCTATAGTGATTAGGAACTTGGTAGAAAACCATAACCCTTCCCTTAAGCTTTACCTAGAACTTACTTTAAATGGTTAAATATTCTAACCGTGTTTTAAGTGCAGCTTGGGATGACGGGAAGACCCTCCAGTACGCTTTTATTTTATTGCAATTTACTTTATCGCAATTTATTTAATCGCATCGCACTTACTTTTCTTGCATGATAAACAATCGTTGCATAAAAACCCACACCTTTAGGATAGTCCCTAAAACTGAAACCAAAATTAAATTAAAAGTCATTACAAGATAAAATTCACCGCCACAACATTTCAAAATATAAGACAACTCAAAATTTAATCACAAACAGAACAACAAAACTACAACTACAACTAAATTAAAACGTCTTGTTGGATGATCGGGAATACCTCGAATGATGTAACCTACGTGTTGCTAACGGGATTTCCCACGGTCTAAATGAAAGTGTGGAACTCATTCAATTGAGTTTAGCAAATTCATCCGGACTAAGTGAATCCGATAAAAATAACGATGCCGAAGGATGGAACCGTGGGATCTTAACCGTGTTGTTATAATCAACTTTAAGATTTGTTTAATCAAAATATTAAAAACACCTGGAATTTAAGATTTTCTCTAAACCAGAACACTTTTCTCATCTCCTGATTTATGACTTCTAAAACTAAACCACTACAACAACAAAGAGCTCGGAGCATGGTGGGCAGCACGACCATCGTCGTCAGCAAAACTGAAATCTACATCAGCAAAACTTTCCTTAGAACTAAATAACCAAGCCATAGGACTTCGAGGTAGTTTGCCTAGTGCAACATAAATCCTCAACCTTCGTTAGTGCATTTGCATTGCAAATTAAGCCCTAACCGGTCTTAGGACTCCGAGGTAGTCGTCCGATACGACATAAACCCTCACATCTTCGAGGCTATTTGTATGATTTTATCATACAAATATAAGTCCTAACTAATTAAAATTGGCAAGATCAAAACATTAAATAAACATTAGGACTTTCCTAAATTCAAGCCAAACAATAGGATAGTCGGGAAATTACCGAAGTTCGCTTCGAATCCGTGATTTCTCCTACCTCTCTTCCTTTGAATTCCCAAAATAAAATGTTCCAAATTTGATCCATTCCCTATCGAAATTCCAAAATTCAATCCATTGAAAACTTAAACTTTAAAATTCTTGAGAGCGTAACTACCGATTATTATCGAGAGTTTTCTTAGGTGATTCCCGTCACTTAAGATGTAATTAACTATAGGGGCTTGCCCTTATAGGGAATTTTAAGAACCTGAGTAATATAAACCCCGTTTAATGTTTTCATATTAAACGGGGAATTTGTCGGCTTATAAAATTGGTTCGCAGACCAAACGGATGTCACAAACTTCTCTAGTTTATTTAATCGAGCCTCATTATCAAGCGAAGTGTGTCTATTCTTCGGGATAGATACACGGTTTATAGTGCGATGCTCGTTTATATAAACTATTCGGAATGTGAGATCGACCTGATTTCATATCTTAAAATTTTCAAATTTAAAATTATTTTTAAAATCAAATACTACTTTTCAAATTATTTATTTAAATTAAATTAAAATTTGCCGACAATTTATGTAGGCGACCCCCCTTTCCAAATAAAACACATAACTCAAAAATAAGCCGCACAGGCCAATAAAATCCAGATTGTAAAATTTTATAAGCAGTTTTATCTGTTCCAAAATGTCCTCCAAATTCATTATCGTGACATTTTTGAATGATTTGTTCAGTTTCTTCATAAGGCACACATCTTCTAATTATTGAATCCTTACATTGCTTATATAAATTTGGTTCATCCCAAAAATATGTTTTAGCATCATGAATGAATTTTTTATGTTGTTGCAGAGTTAGCATGGGTGGTAAAATATCACTTACAATATAATTTACTATATCAACATACCAATGTATTTTCCATTCATTTATATTATAAAGTTGTTCGTCAGAAAAATGGTCTGTAATTTCATTATCAGTGTCAGATAGTTCATTATATTCGAGTCTTGATAAATGATCTGCAATTTGATTATCAGTTCCTTTTTTATTAATGATTTCAAAATTAAATTCTTGCATCAATAATATCCATCTGATTAATCTTGGTTTGGTATCCTTCTTTTGTATTAAATATTTAATTGCAGAGTGATCAGTATGCATAATACATTTAGTTCCAATTAGGTAAGATCTAAATTTATCAAAAGCATAAATAATTGCTAACAATTCTCTTTCCGTAACTGTGTAGTTGATTTTAGCATTATTGAGAGTTTTACTAGCATATTATATGACTTTAAAAATTTTATCATATCTTTGTCCAAGAACAGCTCCTATAGCATAATCACTAGCATCACACAAAAGTTCAAATGGTTTCTCTCAATCAGGGGAAACTATTATAGGTGATGTGATTAATTTATCTTTTATTAATTCAAAAGCATTTAAGCATTCTGTTGTGAATTCAAATTTCTTGTCCTTTTCTAAAAATTGGCATAGAGGTTTAGTAATTTTTGAAAAATCTTTTATGTAGCATCTGTAAAAACCGGCATGTCCAAGAAAACTTCTTACCCCTCTCACTGTAGTAGGAGGTGGTAATTTAGCTATAACTTGAATTTTTGCATGATCTACTTCCATGCCATTTTCCGAAATTTTATGTCCTAATAGAATTCCTCCTGCAACCATAAATTGACATTTCTCCCAGTTTAGAACTAAGTTAGTTTTCTCGCATACTTCTAAGAATTTTTCAAGGTGACTCAAGCATACGTCAAATGATGTTCCAAATACAGAGAAATCATCCATAAATACTTCCATTCCATCATCAATTAATTTGTTAAATATAGACATCATACATCTCTCGGAATGTTGCGGTGCATTACATAATCCAAAAGGTATTCTTCGAAAAGCGAATGTTCCATAAGGATCGGTAAATGTAGTTTTTTCTTGATCCTCAGGAGCAATAGGAATTTGATGATAACCGGTATATCCATCTAAAAAACAAAAATATTTATGTCCGACTAGTCTATCCAACATTTGGTCTAGAAATATTAAAGGGAAGTGATCTTTCCTTGTGGCTGCATTTAATTTTCTATAGTCAATACATATACGCCATCCAGTAACTTGTCTTATAGGTATTAAATCATTATTTTCATTAACTTCAACAGTCACTCCTCCTTTCTTAGGAACACAGTGAATTGGGCTTACCCAAGCACTATTAGAAATAGGATATATAATACCATTATCTAACCATTTTAATATTTCTTTCTTGATTATCTCTTTCATAATTGGATTTAATCTACTTTGGGGATCAACTCTTGGTTTGTGTTCGGTATCTAAAATAATTCAGTGCATACAGATTGAAGGACTAATTCCTTTAATATCTGCTAAAGTTCGGCCAAAAGTTTTCTTATATTTTTTTAATGTGTCCAAAAGTTTTTGCTCTTGTGATTCATTTAATTCTCGTCGATATAATAACTCGGTAAAGTTGAAGAGTTACCTAAATAAGCATACTTTAAATGAGTAGGTAAGATTTTTAATTCAAGTTCAGGAGGTTTAATAATTGATGGAACTATATTATTTTCAGCATTTTCTGTATTATCCAACAATTCAAATTTTTCATGTATATAATCTAATTCTTCATTGTTTGTTTCTTCAATTAATTCAGTATTTTCTATTTCAAGTTTTTTTTCAAAGTATTCTATAAAATGTTCATTTTGTAGATGTTCAATAATTTCCATTCAAAAACATTCATCATCTTTTTCTATAGCAGGATAGTTCATTGATTTTGCAATGTTGAAGGTTAATTTTTGATCTTTTACTCTCATAGTTAATTCTCCTTTTTGAACATCAATCATAGCTTTTCCAGTAGCTAAGAAGGGTCTTCCTAATATTATGGGTATTTCTTTATCTTCTTCCATATCTAAAACAATAAAATCTACTGGGAAGATAAACTTATCCACTTTTACTAACACATCTTCAATAACTCCCTTAGGATAAGTAACAGAACGATCAGTTAACTGAAGAGTTACTGAAGTAGGTGAGACTTCTCCTAATTCTAATCTTTTAAAAATTGATAGAGGCATTAGATTTATGCTGGCTACTAAATCACATAATGCTTTTCGATAAAATTTTTCTCCAATAGCGCAAGGTATAGTGAAACTACCAGGATCTTTTAATTTTTCAGGAAGCTTTTTCTGAATAATTGCACTACATTCTTAGCTAAGTGCAAAAGTATTATCTGTGAATTTTCTTTTTTTATTTAAAATATCCTTCATAAATTTCACATAATTGGGCATTTGTTCCAATGCTTCTACAAAAGGAATGTTTACCGTTATTTTTTTAAAAATTTCAAGAAATTTAGAAAATTACTTATCTTTTTTATGTTGCCTTAGTCGTTGAGGAAACGGTGGTGGTGGTTTTTCTACGAAATTTTCATAGGTATCAATGGATCTTCTAGATTTTGATCTTTCTGATCCTTATCTTTTTCGATTTCCACCTCGTCATTCTGAATTTCTGTTTCTTTCTGTATTCTTGTTTCTAACTCTTTTCCACTTCGTAATTGTTTTGCTTTAATTTGTTCTTTTCCTTGATCTTTAGGATTTATTTCCACATTACTAGGAAAAGTTCCAGGACTTCTATTATTAAGTGAAGTAGCGATATGTCCAAGTTGAGTTTCAATATTTTTAATTGATGTTCCTTGAGTTTGTAATTGGTTTCCTTGAATTTGTAACTGATTACCTTGATTCTGTAAATGTTGACCCATATTTAATATTAATTCTTCCATAGATAACTTCTTATCTTTAAATTGAGAGTTATTATTAAATCCAGGTGGATAAGAAGGTTCAAAAATTAGCATTTCCTTGGTTAAATGGATTTCCTACTGGGTTTACTGAATTATTCATCCATTGCTGATTAGCAGAATTGTTATTCCAATTAAATTTGGATGATTTTTCCACCTGTGGTTATAATAATTTGCATAAGGATTATTGGGTCTATTGTTAACGGCATTTATAGTTTCATATGAGGATTGAGCATCTATAAGTTGTCCGGATAAATTTTCTTCGTTATATTAGGAGAATAATTCATTCCAAAATGATCTAATTTCTTGGATATAGCAGATAATTTCGAAGCTAACATAGATATTGCATCGAAATCATGTATACTCGGCTATTTTTTTAGGATTTAACCTTTCAGAAGGCTATTGAAAATTATTAGTAGCCATTTCTTTAATTAATGAGTAAGCTTCATCAAAAAGTTTTGACATTATTGAACCTCCAGCAGCAACATCAATGATCGATCTAAGAGATCCTACTAAACCATTATAAAAAGTTTGTATAATTAACCATACTGTAATTCATGATGTGGCCATTTCCTAAGAAGATCTTTAAATCTCTCCCAAGCTTCATATATTGATTCTCCGTCAAACTGACTAAAAGAAGTTATATCATTTCTAAGCTTTGCAGTTTTGAAGGAGGAAAATATTTGGATAGAAATTTTTGTGATAATTCTCCCCAAGTTTTAATTGATCCAGGTGCTAATGAATTTAACCACATCTTAGCCTTATCCCTTAAAGAAAAAGGAAATAGCCTAAGTCTAACGGCGTCATTAGATACTCCGTCATATCTAAAAGAAGCACATAGCTCAACAAAACTCGCAAGATGTAAATTAGGATCTTCATTTGGTGAACCACTAAATTGATTATTCTGTACCATTTGGATAATTGCAGGTTTAAGCTCGAATGAGTTAGCCACTACATCAGAATTTTGGATAGTTAAGTGAATTTCATCTAATGTAGGGTTAGCGTAATCTTTCAAAAGTCTTGGTTGGTTTATATTTTCAATTTCTGGATTATTTGTCATTTGATTTAATTTTATGATTTCTCTTTTCTGTTTTCTAATTCTTTTAATAGTGCACTCTAATTATGAATCGTAAGGTATTAAACTTTCGGTTCCAAATTTACGCATATGCCACTAAAATAATAAAATGGTCCGTTACTCTAGTAATTATCATTAATAATTATTTTAGTGATTACCTTAATAATTACCTTGCTTCCCCGGCAACGGCGCCAAAAACTTGACCTCCGGCTGCAAATATAAGAATTCAGCCTCGGGGGAGAGCAGGGTAGAAATTTGAAGGATATATATAATAGTTAAACTTAATAAAGTTATAGATATTTTTCAGAGTAAAATAGCAATTGTACTCTCTCCCCTGTTAATCAATGCAAGTATACGTATCGCTCAAGTAATAAAGGGCTCTATTGGAGTCCTAGATATCGATCCCACAGAGAAGTTAGAGATTTACAGACTAATTTTTTAGTAAATTCGATTACTAATCAAGATTAGTATAGTATATGAAAAATGAAGAATGCTTAAACTTAAAACTAATACTTAAAAGACAAAATATATAAGTCAATTTAGAAAAGTATCTTTCTCCTTGTTAAGAAGATTGAGTGAATGAATAATTAAATGAGTTTAGAATTATATTGTGCCAAATAGGAGCATTCCTATTCTTTACCCTTTGGTCCAGGTGCAAAGAACATTGACTAATGCTTATGTTTGGTTACTGAATCTGTGGCTAGGCTGGGAGGATACCGGCTGCCACTTCAGAGCTCCCACGTTCCCCTCACCTAAGGGCTAACATCTACACTTCAGCTCCCAAACAATAGTACCGAATTGAAGATTTTAGTCTGTCACACTAAAATATTGAATTCTTCGCCCGATGATTAATATTTCCCTATTTATTTACACCCTCCTTTCAAGGCTTTTGAATTCCCTGAATCTTGGATGTAATCTTTACTATAGTTGATAATTCAACATATGTTAACAATTCAATTGGCCAAATTGAAAGTAAATTAAGATTTAAGTAAAAGATTATCACAATCTCTATTTAATATTATTAAGCACAACTCTTTTAATTCTTCATTTCACAAAACCTCAACAACAAGGAGAAAGACAAAGGAAACTACTCAGAATGCATGGGAATAATAACACAGATATTGGTTTTCATTTAAAGTTATAAAACAATAAACAAATATACTTATCTCAATTCTTCTCCCCAAGCAGATTCCTCAAATTCCTCTAACTCTTCCTTCTTGTACAACACACTTATAACTCACCAAGACACTAAACACAAACTCTTAATATAAAAGAAAACACTCAATTGACACCAACTGACACACTATAACACACAAAATCGTCTCTATTTATAGAAGGAGTAATATTTCCAAAGGTTGCTTAAGCACCTCTTCAAAACGCGTCCAGATTCATTGAATTTGGCTTGAATCAACTGTCTCACCGTCGGCGGGCTTGATCTCGCCGTCGGCGGGCTTCTAGAAGCAAGGCTAACTGTTCAGGCTCGCTGTCGGCGAGCTCGATCTCACCGTCGGCGGGCTCTATTATAACATATTAAAAACTTTCAGGAAAATCTCGTCGGCGGCTTAAATCTCGCCGTCGGCGGGACAGTTCGATTTTCATCAATTTTTGTCCTTTTTGCTCCAGATTCGCGCTTTTTTGCTCTTTTTGCTCTCAGCATCTATAAATCTTCATTCCTGCAATAAAACACAGAAAATACCCTTCTTTAAAGTGTAATTTTATATGAAATTGGTATAAAATTCGCAATATATTTTCTTGTGGTCAAAAAGTGGATAAATTTATCTTTCTTGTGGATTTTATTGTTTTAGATATGGAGGAAGATAAAGATATACCTATAATTTTAGGGAGACCTTTTTTAGCTACTGGAAGAGCTATGATTGATGTTCAAAATGGAGAATTAACTATGAGAGTAAATGATCAAGAAGTAACTTTTAACATTGCAAAATCAATGAAATACCCAGCTATTGAAAAAGAGGCTGAATGTTTTCGAATGGAAATTCTTAATCATCTGCGAAATGAACATTAAAGAATATTTTGAAAATAAACAAGAAATAGAAAATGAAGAATTTTTTGAAAAAATAGAAAATAAAGAATTAGATTATATACAAGAAAGATTTGAGATGTTGGATGTTACGGAAAATGCTGAAAAGAATATAGTTCCGTCAATTATAAGACCTCCTGAACTTGAGTTGAAAATTTTACCTACTCATCTGAAGTATGTATTTTTGGGAAATTCATTAACTTTACCGGTTATTATATCTACAGAATTAAACAAATTACAAGAGCAAAAACTTTTAGACACATTAAAGAAATATAAGAAAGCTTTTGGTTGGACCTTCGCAGATATTAAAGGAATTATTTCTTCAATCTTTATGCACAGAATTATTTTAGATAATGAACATAAACCAAGATTTGATCCCCAAAGGAGATTAAACCCAATATGAAAGAAGTAGTCAAGAAAGAAATTTTAAAATGGTTAGACAATGGTATTATATATCCTATTTCAGACAGTACTGGGGTAAGCCCAATTCATTGTGTTCCTAAGAAAGGAGGAGTGACTATTGAAGCTAATGAAAATAATGATTTGATACCTATCAGACAAGTTGTTGGATGGCGTATATGTATTGACTATAGAAAATTGAATACAAACACCAGAAAAAATCACTTCCCTTTACAATTCCTAGACCAAATGTTGGATAGACTTGCTGGGCACAAATACGTTTGTTTTTTAGATGGATATACTGGTTACCATCAAATTCCTATTGCTCCTGAGGATCAAGAGAAAACTACATTTACTAGTCCTTATGGAACTTTTGCTTTTTGAAGAATGCCTTTTGGATTATGTAATGCACCTGCAACATTACAGAGATGTATGATGTCTATATTTAGTAAATTAATAAATGATGGAATAGAAGTATTTATGAATGATTTCTCCGTATTTGGAACATCATTTGATGCAGCTTAGATCATCTTTAAAAAGTTTTGGAGTTATGCGAAAAAACTAATTTAGTTCTAAATTGGGAGAAATGTCAATTTATGGTTGCAGGAGGAATTGTATTAGGGCATAAAATTTTGGAAAATGGTGTGGAAGTAGACCCTGCAAAAATTCAAGTTATAGTTAAATTACCACCTCCTACTACAGTGAGAGGGGTAAGAAGTTTTCTTGGACATGCTGGATTTTACGGACGTTACATAAAAGATTTTTCAAAAATAATCAAACCTCTATGCCAACTTTTAGAAAAGGACAAAAAATTTAAATTTATTAAAGAATGTCTAAATACTTTTGAATTATTAAAGGATAAATTAATCACAGCACCTATAATAGTTTCACCTGATTGGGAGAAACCGTTCAAGTTTATGTGCAAAGCTAGTGATTATGCTATTGGAGCTGTTCTTGGACAAAGATATGATAAAATTTTTAAAGTTATATACTATGCTAGTAAAACTCTTAATAATGTTCAAATTAACTATACGGTTACATAAAAAGAATTATTAGCAATTGTATATGATTTTGATAAGTTTAGATCTTATTTAATTGGAACTAAATGTGTTGTGCATATTGATCACTCTGCTATTAAATATTTAATGCAAAAGAAGGATACTAAAACAAGATTAATTAGATGGACATTACTGATGCAAGAATTTGATTTTGTATTAATTAATAGAAAGGGAACTGATAATCAAATTGTTGATCATTTGTCAAGATTAGAATATCACGAATTATCTGACACTGACAATGAATTTACAGACAGTTTCCCTGATGAACAACTTTATAATATAAATGAGTGGAAAATACATTGGTACGCTGATATAGTTAATTATGTTGTAAGTGATATTTTACCTCCCATGTTAACTTTGCAACAACAGAAAAAATTCATTTATGATGCTAAAACGTATTTTTGGGATGAACCATATTTATATTAGCAATGTAAGGATCTTATTTTTAGGAGATGTGTGCCTTATGAAGAAACTGAATTGATTAGTCAAAAATGTCATGATTCTGAATTTGGAGGACATTTTGGGACTAACAAAACTGCACATAAAATTTTACAATCTGGATTTTATTGGCCTACTCTCTTTAAAGATGTTTACAGATATATCAAAACTTGTGATAAATGCCAACAAGTAGGTAATATATCTAGAAGAAATGAAATGCCTCTGAATTTCATATTAGAAGTTGAGATTTTTTATGTTTGGGGATTAGATTTCATGGGACCATTTATTCCTTCATTTGGAAACTCATATATATTGGTTGTTGTTGATTATGTTTCTAAATGGATTGAAGCACATGCCTTACCTCGTTGTGTTGCTAAGAATGTTTCAAAATTTTTAATGAAAAAAATTTTCACAAGATATGGAATGCCGAGAGTGATTATCACTGACGGAGGATCCCATTTTAGGAATAAATATATTCAAAGATTAGCTGAAAATTTTAATATTATTCATAAAATATGTACTGCTTATCATCCACAGACCAGTGGATTAGTTGAAGTTTCTAATCGAGAAGTTAAAGGGATTTTACAAAAGAATGTAAACCCTAGTAGATCAAATTGGTCCACCAGACTAGACACTGCATTATGGGCATACAGGACTGCTTATAAAACTCCGATTGGAATGACTCCTTACAGACTTATTTTTAGAAAAACTTGCCACTTACCAGTTGAAATAGAGCATAAAGTGTATTGGGCGATTAAAGAATTTAATTATAATTTGAAAGATGCTGGTGAGAAGAGATTGTTGCAGATGAATGAGTTAGAGGAATTAAGAAATGAATCATATCATAATGATAGAATTTATAAAGAGAAAATGAATTTATGGCATGATCGGAAGATTAACCAAAAGAAATTTGAACCAGGATAAGAAATTTTGCTTTACAATACAAGACTGAAATTATTTCTTAGGAAATTGAAATTCCGATGGTTAGGACTTTTCACTATAACTCAAGTGTTTACATACGGAGCTGTTGAAATTAAAGATCCAAAGACTGGAAATAGATTCAAGGTAAATGAACACATATTAAAACCATATTTTGAGGGTAAAAGACCAAATTTTAAAGAGGTTTTAATGCTCAGTCAACCTGATTAACACCCTGAATAGGTCGGGCTAACGACGTTAAACCAAGCGCTTTATGGGAGGCAACCCATAGTTATCTTTATTTTCATGCATTAATTGTGCATTTGTGTGATTTATTGTTAGTTTGTGGTATAAATGCATTTTACTACTTGTATTTACCCTTATAATCATCATGATAATTGGATCCATAGAAAAATTAAAAAACACATTCGGATCAGAGCGAAACTGGGCAATTTTTGCCTTGGCCGTCGACGGCGAGATTGACGGCGAGATCGGCGAGTGGACGGTTTAGGGAGTTATTTTGACGGTTTATGGTGATTCTAAGTGTTTTAACTCTTTAAAAACTCCTAGAACTCTGTCGGCATATTTTTAGGTTTGTGTGTTGTGTTTTTAAAAAAGGGGTCGCCTACAGAAGTTGTCGGTGAATTTTAAATTTTAAATTTAATTTAAATATATATATAGTTTTAGAAAGAAGCATTTGATTTTGAAAATAACTTTAAGTTTGAAAAATCTTAAAATATGAAATCAAACTGATCTCACATCCCAAATAGTTTATATAAAAGAGCACCGCACCACAAACCGTGTATCTATCCCGAAGAATAGACACACTGCTTGATGATGGGGCTCATTAAATAAACTAGAAGATTTGTAACATCCGTTTGGTCTGCGAACCAATTTTATAAGCTGACAAGTTCCCCTACTTAATATAAAGAAATTAAGCGAGGGTTTATATTACTCGGGTTCTTAAAGTTCCCTATAAGGGCAAGCCCTTATAGTTAATTACATCTTAAATGACGGAAATCACTTAAGAAAACTCTCGATAATGATCAGTGGTTTTGCTCTCAAGAATTTCAAAGTTTAAGGTTTTCAAAGGATTGAATTTTGGAGATTTCAATAGGGAATGGATCAAATTTGGGACAATTAATTTTAGGAGTTCAAAGGAATAGAAGTAGGAGAATGTGAGGATCCAAGAAGAATCTTGGCAACTTCCCAAACTAACCTATTATTTGGCTTCAATTTGAGAGTATATTTAATGTTTAAGTCCTGCCAATTTTAATTAATTAGGAATTACATTTGTATGACGTAATCACACAAATAACCTCGAAGATGTGAGGGTTTATGTCGTACCAAACGACTACCTCAGAGTCCTAAGATCGGTTAGGGCTTAATTTCCATAATATGATTATGCAAATGCCTAATGAAGAGTTGAGGATTTATGTTGCACTAAGCAAACTACCTCGAAATCCTATGGCTTGGTTATTTTTAGGAAAGGTTTTGCTGATGTAGATTCCAGTTTTGCTGACGACGATGGTCGTGTTGCCCACTATGCTCCAAGCTCCTTGTTGTTGTAGAGGTTTGATTTTAGAAGGTGACAATTAGGAGATGAGAGAAGTGTTCTGGTTTAGAAAATGTTGAAAATTGAAATGACTTAATGTTTTAATTAAAACAAATCTTAAAGTTGATTAAGCAAAACCGATTAAGATCCCACGGTTCCGTCATCCCGTCACCGTTATTTTCATCGGATTCACTTAGTCCAAATGAATTTGCTAAACTCAACTGAATGAGTTCCACACTTTCATTTAGACCGTGGGAAATCCCGTTAGCAACACGTAGGTTACATCATCCGAGATATTCCCGATCATCCAACGAGACGTTTTAATTTAGTTGTAGTTGTAGTTTTGTGTTCTGTTTGTGATTAAATTTTGAGTTGTTTTATATTTTGAAATGTTGTGGCGGTGAATTTTATCTTGTTGTGATTTTTAATTTAGTTTTGGGTTTCAGTTTTGTGGCTACCGTAAAGGTTTTAGTTTTCATGCAGGGTAACATTCTTGTTTAACATGCAAGAAAAGTAAAGTGCAGTACAGGTAAATAAATTGCAATAAAATTAAAGCGTACCTGGAGGGTCTTCCCGTCATTCCAAGCTACACTTAAAACACATGTTAGAGCATTTATATATTTGCAAGATAATACCTAGGTAGAGCTAAGGGAAGGTTTTGGTTGTCTACCAAAGTCCTAATCCTATAGCTAGTCAATTCCTATGACGTCTAGGTTCTTGTGTTTTGTTAAGGATGATTTTCTTCATAAAAAACAATTAACTTCAATTGTTCTTCTAAAACATCTCATCGTATTGAGAAAGTGCTTAGGACGAATCCTAAACATCTTTTCAATACTTCTGAGATTATTTTGAGTCCAAATGAATTTTATTGTACTGGTGAATTAATCATCCAAGAATTTAATTAAGTTTTGCTTCTTGCTCAGTGAACTTGGACATTTGATTATCAGATGAGTAAAACAACATTTCACTTAATGCTTCATTTAAGAGTTATGATAATGAAAGCCTTTAGGGGGGCAAATTAATTTGTTGAAGATTTTAACAATTCTTAATTAAAAAAGGATTGATGATTTTGAAATAATTTGGTTTAGTTATAAAATTTTAATTAATAATTTTAAGTTTGGAATAGTGTTCAAGTTGTCTCAATTCAATTAAATCTTTATATTTTAATGATCTTAATATTTCAAATTAGTTTTAATGTTTTAAATTTGTTTAAGGTTTGTTTTCAAATGATAAATTAATTTTACTGTTCTTAATTTAATTTAATTAAGTTATTAAATCACTTAATATTTTAAAGTTTAATTTAATTAAGGGTTATTTTCTTTTTAATTACTTAATTATTAATTCCAATTATCATCTTCAGTTTAATTAAGAGTTAAATATTATCAAAGTGATTTACTTAGGGATTTCAAATTAAAGAATTGGTATCTTCCTAAGTCACATCCCCAACTTTAATAATCCAAATTTTGATTATTCTTCCAAAATTTTAATTATTTAATTAATTAAGGTTTACTTTAAATATTTCAAGATGATTAATTGGTTTCTACCTCTTAATTATTTAAGTTTCAATCATCCAATGGAAAAATTAAGATCCCTTCCTTTTTTATTAGACCTAAATATTAGTTAGGGTTAAAGTCTTTAATTACTTTTATGCCCCTTTAGGCTTATTTATTTCATAACTCATCAAATTAAGCTCAAATGAACTCAAAATTTTTATTTCACTTCACTCATATGTCAACTAAGACATTAGAGGAGAAAAATGTGATTTTTCGGAATCTAATTTAATTTATATATTTATTTTTGTGAGAAAATGAGGGTTTTCAATGAAAATTCAACAACATGACTAAGGTGAGGTTTCTATCCTTAAGAAAATTATGGGATGTTCCTACTGACCAGAGGACCACTTGAACTAATTTTGTTAATTTTTTGAATTATATTTTATTTATTATAATTATTTTGAGTTTCATGGTATTAATTAATTATAAATAAAATTAAAATTGAAAAATGAATTTTATATTTTTCTTAAGTCCCTCTGACCTCAAGGAGTTCAAAAAAATAAATTTTATATTTTTCTGATTTTTCTTTGATTTATTATAATTAATTTGGTGAAAAGGTTGAAAAATCCATTTTTTAATATTAAAAAATGTTTTAAGCCTTTAAAATTCAATATCTTAACCTATAGACTTGAGAAAAAAATATTTGGTTTGTTCTTAAGTGATTAGGAAGCAAAATGTGACATTTTTATGATTTTTAATATTTTGTGATTTTTATTATTTTTTAATTATTAAAATATTAAAAATATGATTAAAAATGAAAATTTTTAGAAAATTTCAATTTTAATTTTCTTAGACTCTTCTGATATCAAAAAGCCCTCAAAATCAATTTGGTGAATTTTTAAAATATATTTTGGGTTTTATGAATTTTTTAATTTTCAAAATAGCTATGTCACTTAATTAATTCATTTAATGGGTTAAATCATTTCCAATTGACTTCAAATTTTTATGTGTAACTCCTCTAACCCTAAAGATCAGTGGAGAATTATTTTCTAGTAATTTTGATGTTTGGTTAGTCCTAATTAATTAAAATTTTGTTTTGGGTGTTTAGACCAATTAGGGTTATTCTTAAGGAATTAAACCAAACCATAATTTTCTTAGGGTCCTCTGGTCATAAGATACCTCCCTAAATTTTCCTAGAATTTTCTAAGCAACATGCTAATTACTGGAATTAAAATGGTAAAACAGACACATAAATTAGAAAAATCAATATCTTGCCATAGAGATGGCCACTGGCCTTGGAAAATTCAGGGAATGTTCCCAAGAATAGAGGCTACAAAAGCCCTATGGTCTCATGCCATGGTGAATTTTATAAATGCATGGAGAATTAAAATATTGAAATCAGTAAATAATTAATTAAAAATAAAATACTCATCAAAATAACTTAATTCTTTTTCCATATTGTTCTCCTCTGTTCACTGAGCAAGAGAGTATTTTTATTTTATTTTTGTGATTTTTCTACACAAAGATATGGATTTTTGAAGTTTCTGGTATTTAAATAAATAGAAAATATCCTATTTATCTACTTAACCCAGTCAGCGCCGCGTCAACCTCGGCAGCTCCGAAGCCCCACACGGCGAGCTCCTATTCGACGCCGCCACCTGAGTCAGCAGCCACGCGTCCCGCGATCTCGCTCCATCTACTTGTCCTACTCGATCTGGATCGTCCATTCGATACACACGCGATCCGACGGTTCCTGGTCATCGTCTGCGACTGGTGTGTGCCGAGAGCCATCCACACTAAAACCCTAATATCTCCCTCATTTCTTAACCAATTTACATGAAATTTGATCCTATGTGTTCGTCTAAACGAGAGCTACAAATCCATATGGCTAACATGCATTGAAATTAACTCAAATGAAATGGAGCATTGCTGGAAGCTCTCGGGAAGGAGAAGTTCCATACCTTGGCTCTGAGAAGTGAAGCTTCAATCAGAGGGGCTTGGCACGTTCGTTGGAGCTTGGAGGAGCCTAGGGATGAAGCTTCGTGCCACTGGTGAATTGTCTAGACCGGACTTCCACCAAACCCGATTTCAAAGCTTGGCCGATAGAAGAAATGGCTGGCCTGGAGAGGGGGCTTTTGCTGGGGAACTTCTTCTCTTGGTCTGGTGAAGGTGTAGGGTCAATCAATTTGAGGATTGGCTCACTGTGGTGAAGTGTCCTGTTTTTTGGGTGGATTTTGAGCTGAGAAATTGAGCTCACAGAGGGGGTTTTGGGGCTGGATTTCAGTGGGGATCAAGTGCTCTCTGTTTGGAGAAGGGTCTGGAGTGATTTTGGCAGAGTTTTGGTAAGGTTTTGTTTAGCACCTCTTTTTGCTGAGAGGTGGTGGTGTTTAAATAGAGGTGGCTGGAGGGCTTCCCAGGGGAATTTGGAGGCTGGGATCAGCTGCTCAGGGGAGAAGAAGAACAGCCATGGTGTCCATTTGGGTTGGGACAACTCAGCCAGTGGGTTTGAACTTTTTGAAGACAAATAAGGCTCTCGGCCTAGTGTTTTCCAGCGGCTGTGGTGGCTGGCCGGCCAGGCATGGGTCACCATCTTGACCAGTGAGGTCAGGGCTGGGGTTTGGTGAACTCAATTGGCTTTGGCCATGTGTAAAGGAGTTGATTAAAGTGGAATGGGGTAAGGCTCATTTTGGGTTTGGTTTGGTCAAACCATGCTTTTGGGCTAGGTGCACCCACCAAGGGACTTTGGGTGCTGTGGGGAGTCAGGTGAGTCAGTTGGTTTTGAGTGGAGAAGTCTCCATCCAAGCTTATTTAGATTAATTTTGGGTTTAGGTGAAGCATGGGTAAGGTTAAAATGTTTAATCATAGGTTAGGAAAGAGCTCCCCTCTCTTACCATTAATGTCTTGGTGATGTGTAAAGTAGCTTACATGGCTCTCATGTGGCTTGCGCATGGCTCAATGGCTCCATTTGGCTTAGGAGTGGCTTAGTCAATTTCATGGAAGTAGATTTTAGGAATTTTGGAATTTTGGTGGAAATTTGGATGAAGTTTGATATGGAATGATTTGATTATTGATTTAGGACTTAGGGATGATTTCAATTAAAAGGATGATGAGAGGAAACTTCATGTGGGCTTTGGAATAAGTCTTGGGCTTTTTGAAATCATTTTGGATGGGCTTTTAAAATGGTTTAAGGAAGTGGGCTTTTAGGTTTTGAAATAAATTGATGGATGAAAATTGGTGAGGGGCTGTGTTAAATAAATGTTGGGATTGGTTTAAGAATGTGCCATGAGTAATTTGGAACAAGTTTGGGGTGATTTTAAGTTGAATTGTGTTCAAGTTGGGTCTTTTTGGTAATGAGGCCAAAGTGGATCAAATTGGGCTAACTTGGGCTAAGGTTGGGCCAATGTTGGGTTTGATGTAAAATTAATGTTGAAAAATGTTTACAGGGGTGTAACAAAGAGTTTTCAACTTTGGTTGGGCTTTGATTTTGGGATTTGGGCTCATTTGGGTTCATGATGGATTTAGGCCAAATTAGGGATTTTTTGTTTAGGTTAGGTTTGGGTGGAGTTTGGTTTCAAATTTGGGGCAAATCATGTTAGTGTTTTGTTAGGAAGGTTTAGGAAAATATTTGGGGTTAATTGAAGTTGAGTTGGGTTGGTTTGGGCTAAGTTTAAGTCATGGGCCAACATTGGGCTTTAAGCTTCAAATTGAAATTGGATCCACATGTTGATGAAATTGGGTTTGGTCTAAATTGGTATTGGAGATATTAAATTGAAGTTTAGGATTGAATTGGATCAAAATTGAGGTGAATTGGAGTGGTTTGGTTGGACATTGGGCTCTCTTAGGTTAAAAATAGGTCAAATTGGGGGTTTTGGTAAAAGTGGGCTAAATTGACAAAATTGGCTTGTGGTGCAGTTGAATAAAATGAATTTGGGAATATTTTGGATTTTTTGGAATGTTTTGGGAATTTTTTGAATTTTTGGAATTTTTGGGTTAAAATGGTATTTTGGGTATTTGGAGGGTATTGAGGAGGTATTTGGAAAATTTTGGTGTATTTGGTCATGGATAATCAATTTGAGTGGGGGGAATGTTTAGGATTGATTTTGAGGAATTTTGGGTAATTTAGGTAATTTTGCAAATTTTGGCCAATTTTAAGGGCATTTGGTAGGCTTGGTGGGTTTAGGGTCCCGGGGGTCAAAAATTGAAATTTGGGAAAATGAAGGTTGATCAAGTGTGAGTGAAATGAAATCATTTTGGTTGAGCCATGAAGCCATATTAAGCTCACAAGAGCCATGAGAGGGCTCGTTTTAGGCATTCACTACGTTGTTCCTAACGCTCTTAGCCAGGGGCCTAGGGGTTGAAGTCCATCCATATGAAGTACCTACATGAGTAAGGAAGCCAAATTGGTTAAAGGTAGTTTTAGAGCTTGGAATGTGTGTGAGAGTGTGGTGTGTGTAAGCTTACCCTCACCAGACTAGACCATCCAAGGTAGTCCTAAGGCCAAAGAGTCCTATAGGAAACTCATCCTTTAAACCTCCATATATTGATTTTAACCCTCCAAGTGGTTTAGGGGTTTACAATCAAACTTGTGGGGTTTGAAGGGAGCCAAGAAGTGTTTGAATTTCTAAGTTATGGGTCCCATTTCTAGTCCTCTAGGATAGTCAAAGGGAAAACCTATGGCTAGATCCTAAGTACTAAGGAGAGAGAAGAGAAAAGACCTCATCAAAAATGAGGTCAACAAACTCAAATTCTAAATTATCTACTTTCTAAAAACGAATTGAAACTCCACCAAAACTCATCATTATGGAATCCAATCACCCTGAAATCCCTAGATCTCGAGTGTTCAATAGAAGAAAATTTATCAGTTGCGAGGCTCAGCGCTTATTCAATAAAGTTATGACGAAAAAGAGATTGATCAACGATTGAGGATTCATGAATTGAGGAGAAGAGAATTCAACAACGCCTATCGAGGAAATTATTATGCGAAGACGTTGGGAAGAATTGTGTTATACAACCTCTGCAGTAGTCATCCCTGTGGTGAAGGAATTCTATGCCAATTTACATGGAATCAACCACGGAGTCGTCATGTGCGAGGCGGATGGGTAACTTTTACTCCAATTCATGGTTATATTAATCGAGAATACACATTTGCCACTATTCCAACTTTGTTTCTACAAGGAATAATATGAATGAAATCTATCGTTACTTGACTGATGAAGCAGAAGATTGGGAAATGGAGAAAACGGGCATGTCAATTTCTCTGCAACACTTCTGAATCTCGTTTCTAAACACTGGCACTTTTTCATTTCTTCAAAACTGCATTAACTATGAGAGTTAGCAAAGTTTTTAAGGAAAGTGTAATTTTGAATTACTATATTCAAGTGGGATTACCTATTGATGTTGGTTCGATAATTGTGAAGTCTTCTTTAGGCCTGATTGTTCATGGATCAATTTATGGGCTTGGACATCCTTCTACAATATTTGCACTCGCGATCGAACCAAGTTTCATATGAAGCCTGGGAGAAGGTACTTCTGCCTTGGAAACCTTTGGATCCATCCGATATGTTTCCTAAACTTGATGATAGTAACGATGTGGCTATTACTATGGATCAAACGTCTCAGAGTTCTTTATCAATACAGCCTCTTACTGATAAAACTGATATGATCTTACGGAAAATCAAAGGACTGGAAAAAGAGGTATAAAACGTGATGACTTCCATTAATAATATCTCTGATTTATTTGATCACATTGACTGGAGAATGAAAGAACACTTCGATCATTCTGGACATCTTGAGGCTAGCTTCATACGGCTTATGAGAAAGAAAGGATGGATTGAAGAAGATTCTACGAAGAGTTTCCTTACAGGCCCTTCTACAATCTTTTTGTGCATTTACGTTCTATGGGAGATATCAGAAATGAGTTTAGCACCGATTCTGACGAGTAGAAGATGTTCGTAATTACTTATATGTTGATTTAGTTTGGATTTAAATCTGTGTGGTTTGCACTTGCTTTATTTTAGATTTTGATATTTGATCTCAGTATAGATGAGACTATGCATAGATTGTTTGTTTTCAGTGTTTTGAGTATTGTGGTTTGGATTGCGACGCTGAATTTGATATATTAAGGTTGAGAAAATACCTTGTTGTGTACAAGTATTGTAAAAACTTGGATTTTATATATAAAAATTGTGATGTTTGTGTTGTGTAAATTTATTTCTTTTTGAGTTAAATAATATCTAATCACAGTAAAATATGTTTAAATCGATTGATCGGACGTTAACGAGGCTTAAAAATACAAAAATATAAAAATTTTAGAATTTTTGAGAAAGCCCGCCGACGGCGCCCTCGACGCCGCCGACGGCGGATTTTTCCTGAAAGTTTAAACCTATTTGAATTTAATAGCCCGCTGACGGCGAGATTTTTCTGCCGATGGCGAGATTCATAAAACGCCTTTATTTGACCGGTCAACCGTCACTATTCATCATCCCCAACCTCTAAACTCCGAAAAACCAACCTAGGGCTTGAGAGATCTTGGATTTGAAGCGTTTTCAACCCATTTTGACACCGGATTTCATCTTCCCTTGGTAAGTGCTTCACTCCCATACAAAATTTTTTGATTTTTACCGTGTATTTCTTCCACATTTAGGAATTTTGGAAAATCGAAAATGTGGAGAAAATAGTTGGAAGAAATTCATGGAATTCATTTTAGATTACTTTAAGTCACATTTGGAAGCCATTCTAGTGTTGATTTGGAATTTAGTTAAGATTTTTGTAAATTCGATAGATCGAGAAATGGCTCCACGACAAAAGAGGCGACTCGACTTTGACGAGACTCGTTTTGTGAATGCTAAGGCTCAATCAAGGTACAACTCCATTATCAAAGAAAAAAAATGCATTCAAGACAGAGTTTTCAAGAATCCGGGAGGAGATGTGGAACAAACTATTAAGGAGCGGAATTGGGAGAATTTTATACAACAAACAGAGCTGCAGTGGAAATAGTAAAGGAATTTTACGCCAACCTGACCCAGATAGAGGACATGCCTGTAAAGGTGAGAGGATTTTTAGTTGATTTTAATGCTGCTCGGATAAATGCTTTCTACGAAGTACGAGATCTTCACACCAGTGATTTTGAGACATTTGGAACAATGGAAGGACCACTGGAGAATGTGATTGACTTTCTCACTGATGGGAAAGGAACTTGGAAAATGAAGCAGCGTGAACGGGTAAACTTCCCTCTCTCTATGATGAATGCCACCTCTAAGGCCTGGCACTATTTTATTTGCTCAACTTTGCTACCTACTTATCATCATAGTGAAGTATCAAGAGATAGAGCAATTCTGAATTTTTGTATTCAGAACAACAGAAGTATAAATGTGGGAAAGATTATCTATAAAAATATTTTAGCCATTGCAAATAGTGAATCAGGAGGAGGACTGGGACATCCTGGTTTGATTTATGCACTCTGCCAGTTATCTGGAGTAGAAGCTAGTGATGATGAGGAATGGGTTCATCCTATGAAACCCATTACAAAAGGTAATATAAAGACTTATGAATCCCATGAAGAATGGAGATCTGGGACAAGGAGTGTTGCACCTTCAACTAGTAGGGATATTCCCTCTACTAGTTATGACCCTCCTACCCATAGTTCTCCTACACTCTATGATTTGATGAATGAAATGACCCTGCAGCAAAAAAGTTTTGAAAAGTTGGATGAAAAATTGGAGCATATAGATTAGAGAATTGAAGGATTAGAGCGGAGGCACGATCACGATAGTGAATATCTCCAGAGGCATTTTGAGTTTGAAATTGCTTATTATGATGCTGAGAATCTCTATAGGAGAGGAGAACTTGATGTGACATTTTCGGAGTGCCCTCGTTATACACACTACCAGCCCAATCCACCTGCTGAACAGGGATATGAAGATATAGGATGGGATTTTAATATTTTCCCTTAGATTCTGTGATCAAATATTTTTTGTTATATGTATGTTTCTTTTCTTTATTTTAGTAAATTTTGTTATAGACTTATATTTATTATGTTGTGTAAGTTATTTACATTAGTGTAGCTTTGTTTAAAACAAATAGTTGTTTTTATTTTACTGCAAAGTGTGACAGTAACTCTGTAATTGAATTAGTAAAATATATGTGATCATAGTGTTTAATGAGCTAAATATATTGTAATTAAATGTGGTAGGAAATTGTGTTAATAATTAGTGTTTATTTCAAAATTTTCTTACCCGTCAATTTCTCTATTGTTATGTATGTATAGAAAGTTCTTAATAGTACAGGTAAATTAAGTGATGAAACGCAAAAAGAACATGCAAAAACTTCAAAGAAAAAGGAAATACCTAAAGCACGAAGGTATGATTTACATTTACAGTATTTTTCTCTTTTCACCTAAATAATTAGATAGAAAAATTTAAGTTTGGGGGAGGAAAGAATAAAATTAACTATTATATGTTCTCAATTAAATATTTTTAAATATTTTTAAATTATCATTATTAAAAATGATTTCTGTAGTAAAATTTAATTCCTTCCAATAGAATTAATTTATTTAAATACTATAGAAGGTTAAAAGAAATATTTTTGGTAATTGAATTAATTCTATGGATTAAGATATTTGGGATAAGAGGATAAGATTATAGTCAACTATTTTAAGTAAGGAAAACTATATTTTGAAATATTGAATATCTTAGGACTTTAGTTGAGAAAGAAAAGATTGAAACTCAATAAGGTAAAAACTATGAAATATATATTAAGTAAGGAAATGTTTCAAGTTTCAAATTTAGGAAGAGAAAAGTGAAGTTCAAAATTATTAACAGGTTATCAGATACAGTAATCCTTACTTGAAAAAGAGAAAGAAGGGTTGAAAAACAATCCCTGAAAAGAAAAAAAAAAAAAGAGGATTGAAATGCAATCCAAATAAAAAGAAAAAAAAAAGTATGAAGAGAAGCTTGACGAGACGTCTTATCAAAAATGGGCTTCATTTAAATCAACCTAAAGGGTAGACTCAATTACATATCTGAACTTATATATATGGATTAGTATTTTTTACTAAGTAGTGTTTTCATGAATTTCTTATCATCTGAACATCCTAAAATAATTTAATATTGCAACACATAATCATTATTGAAATGAATAGAAGACTAGAACTCTTAAACTTGATGACTAAATAGCCTTACATTTATAGAGTTAACTTAATTATCTAAAAATCTTTCTAGTAAACTTTATTATAATATTTATTTAAATTAAATTCATAGTGTTTCTGAATTAAAGCTTTACTACAAATAATCATTACTTTTATGTAGTATCAGGATTACTTGAGGACAAGCAATAGTTAAGTTTGGGGGATTTTGATCAAAGAAAAATATATTGGGAATTTTATACAGATTTTACATTTATTTGGATGATATTGCAATTTAAAGAAATGTATTTTCTATGTTTTGTTGCAGGAATGAAGCTTTATAAATAATGAAGCAAAAAGATGCGAAAAGTAGCGAATCTGGAACAAAAAGGACCAAAAGAGACAAAAGTTGAACTTGCCCGCCGACGGTGAGGAATAGGCCGCCGACGGCGCATTTTTCTAGAAAATAAAAAAATATTATATTGGAGCCTGCCGATGGCGAGATCGAGCCCGCCGACAGCGAGCCTGAGCAATTAGCCTATGTTCTTGAAGCCTGCCTACGGCGCCAACGAGGCCGCCAACGGCGAGAAGGACGGTTCAAGCAAGATTCGTTGAATCTGGACACTTTTTGAAGGGGTGCTTAAGCAATCTTTGGAAATGTTTCTCCCTCTTTAAAAAGAGACAAATTTAGGACAAAAAGTGTGTCTTCAGTGTGTGTTGTGTGTCCTTGGTGTGGTGTGAGAGTTCTTCTTGAGTGTCATTCTTAAGAGTCTTTTAGTGTGTTTAGTTTTATTAGTGTGTGTTGTACAAGAAGGAAGAGTCAGAAGAGCTTCAAGGATTTGCTTGGGGAGAAAATCGAGATAAATTGCGTTTATTATTTCGTAACTTTGATTTTTATATGAAATCCAATTTTTGTGTTATTCTTTCTATGCATTATGAGTAGTCTTCTCTGTTTTTTTCCTTGTTTTGACATTTTGTGAAATGGAAAGTTGAATTAGTTGTACCTAAAATATTCGATAAAAATTGTGATAATCTTTTTTACTTGAATCTTAATTTACTTTCAATATGGCCAATTGATCTATTAAAATACATTGATTTAACAACTAAAATAAAGATTACATCCAAGATTTGGGGAGGTCAAAGTCATTGAAAGAAAGGTGCAAATAAATAGGGAAATATTACTTATCAGACGTAGAATTGGAGATTTTAGAGTGACAGACTAAAATCCTCAATTCGGTCCTATCGTTTGGGAGCTGAAGTGTAGATGTTAGCCCTCAGGCGAGGGTAACGTGGGAGCTCCGACGTGAGAGCCGGTATCCTCCCAGCCTAGCCGCAGATTCAGTAACCAAGCATAGGATTAGTTAATGTTCTTTATTCCTAGACCAAAGAGTAAAGAATAGGAATGCTCCTATTTGGCACAATACAAGTCTAACTAATTTAATTATCAATTCACTTAATTCTCTTAACAAGGGGAAAGATACTTTTCTATATTACAAACTTCCATTTAAACATTAGTGGTAGAGTTTAGTATAATTGTTCTTAATTTACATTTACTAGATACTTATTTAAACTGTTGTAATCAGTTCATAATCTTTAAACTTCCCTGTGAGATCGATATCCAAGACTCCATTAGAGTCCTGTATTACTTGAACGATACATATACTTGCGTTGATAAGTGGTGACTTGCTATTATTGAATATTTATTTTTACAATTTGTTAACACTTATAACGTTAAGCATAACATCACCGGGATCATATACCTAGTGATTTAAAGTTTAAATATTATAATTTTAAAATATATTTTATAAATTATGTAATTCAAAATTCACCACAGTTAAAAACTATTCACTAGATATTAACGCAAGTGCACATATCATTCAAGTAATATAAGACTTTCTTTAGCCCTGAGTATGGATCACACAGGGAACCACAGAAGAAATCACTTTTGGTGAAGTTCTAGTCTACTACTATAAGTTCATAGTTTGAAGTGTCGATAAAGCTGGTTTATCTATCACTACTCCTAAGTTATAATTTTAATCCTATGTTAAAAATTATCTAGAGCAATCTATAAGCTGAAATTCAAGAGTGATATAATGTATTTTTTCTCTTGTGAATAATTAAGCAGGTTGTAGGTTTGAATTTTAATAATGTAAATAAAGTAGTGACAAAAGGAGCCTATGTCTATCTACCATCTCCCAAGTTATAGATACAATTAGTTCACTAGTTAGTTAATTGCTTTTGATGATGGTGTCAGTTGGTGCCACATATATGCTCCCCATTGTTGTATGCCCAGCCTATAACCCAAAAAGCTCTAATAGGAACCTCCCAAAATATTTATCTCCCTAACTTTGCACTGCCACCGAACTACCACGTTTCACAGTTAAACGGACATTGCGAACGTTCTGAAGTTGATTCACCACCGCTCACATTCAAGTCAAATGGGTCACAACATGTTATAACAAATCTTATGGCTAGCAAGATATTTAAATTAAGTCAAGGAGAAAATTCATCACATATAAAATTAAGAATTATTCTTAAACTTTTACACAAAATACTTACTACAAAACCCTCACAAAAGAAAAGCACGGGGTTTCTACTCACAATGCATAATAGATTCAATAGAAAACTTCATGAAACAAATCAATTAAAATAAATATGTTATTTAAAGGATCACAAGGCAATCAAACAAACTCTACTTAGCAAAACAAGTTCACTAAATGTGTGTTTACTAGATTACAATGCAATCAAAACATATAATATTTAGCTTTAATCTATCTAAGGTCCTTCCACTGAAGTTCTCTACTGCTCCTTGCAATTGTTGATACAATCCCTTATAAATGCTCCCAATTTCCCTTCAAACCCCACTAAATTAGTGGAATCCTACTCCTAGTATGGATTTTCTGAAGTCCTTGGGGAGTTCCAAACCTTGGAACTTCGTCCCCAAGTCCTCAAACAGCAGAAAATCGCGCTTCCAACATCTCTAACCGCTAAATAACCCCCAGAATACTGCTCTGGACAGTTCTGGTGCTTAGGCGCCAGAAAGTGGTGCCTAGGCATCACCTTTTCTGTCTCATGATCAGATTCCGGTGCATAGGAGCCAAGAAGTTGGGCCTAGGCGCCACCTGCTGCACTCAACTTTGCTCTAATTGCATTATTTTGAACCGATTTGGCTCCAATTCACTCCAATTATTCTTCCTGTTGTTCCTAAAACAAAATTAGAGAAATACATTTCTTTAAAGTGCAATTTCATTCATAAACAAATGTAAAAAGTATAGGAAATTAAGCATGCAATAAGACATATCAAGATTCATCCACAGCAGAGTGCGAGTAGCTCTGGGAGATACAGAAAGAGATGGCTAGCCAGACCTAACCATCCCTTTGTAGTGGTAGCCAATCTATCACTGCTCGGTTCGATTTTGAGTTGTTGACGCATACTGCGGGGAAGAATAAGGAGAGAGTGTACAACCTCGGAACAAAAGGGGTGGCGTTTGAGGTCGAGTGTTCCCGTGCAGCTGTGGGTGGCCCTAGCTTGCTACAGGCTTGGCATGAGGAGCTTGACATGCTAGTGATGATAATGAATAAAGAGCTCCAACAGGTGCGTGAAGACAAGCAACTTGTTGCAGATAGTCTAACACGTCTGATGAAAAGTTTTGATCGCCAGAGCAAGCGCTATATGCGTCTAGTCGAGGAGAATGAGGAAGAGCAAGATGATGATGAGGAGGAAGATTAGGTTTTTTTCTGTGTCTAATTATGTTTCTCAGGTATAGGTATTGATTTTATGTTTTTTTCCATTTTTGTATTCTGTGAACTTTCAGTTTCTTGTGTTGTAAATTTTAAACAGTTTAATTTGTTTATATTTAATCTAATTTTGTATCATGATTTAGATACATTGGATTTTTTTTATGAATTGTGGTGAATGGTAAATATCTTGTTATGTTGATTGTATTTGTTGTGTGCAGGTACCTGATCATTTTGGTTTTTTTTTTTTTTTGTTTTTGTTTCTTACAGTTTCCATCAGATTAGTGTCAATAATTCCAACACAAAAGCTAACAATCAGCATTTAATACCTATCGCGGCTAAATTGATGCAATAGCATTCAAACAGTCTGACATTAATTAGTGTTGGAGATGGCGAAAGCCAATTAGCATCGGACACGACAGAAGCTAATTAGCGTCGACCATGTTCGATACTAATTAGCATCCAACTTATATGATGCTATTGCACTGTTAAGCCAATGTTGTCCGATTTTTTTGACGCCAAATTAAAATTTGACGCTAATGCTGACATAAAATCAATTAATGATACCCATTTTAAGGCAAAAAAAAATCCAACGCTAATTTAACTTAGTGTCAGAAATGACCCAATTAGCATCGGAAATGTCTGACTAATCAGACATTTTGCCGTAGGGAGATTTGGGTGCAAAAAAAAAATCAATTTCTAGTCATAAAAAAGAAAATGATTCTCTAAACAAAACTATGAAAATAGTCTATAATGCAACACAGATAGAATGCTGTCTCAAACACGGGGTGGGAAAAAATTGACCCGAGATGCCAACGATCCGTACCAGACTAAAAAAATTCTGGTTTGGATTGTCTCTAATAAATTTTTGGTTGGATTAGGGCTAGGTAGTTTAACTCGATTAATTCTTCGAGTCCGTTTTGTATTAACCCTCCAACCCGAAATTAACCCGTCAATCGAAAATTGAATCAAAATTGACTAGCCAACCCAACCAGAAATCAATCCAAATACCCATTGCACCTTATATTAAATAGGTTATATGTGTTTGGTTCATGTTATCATGTTGAAGGTGAGAATAGTTCGCGTTAGATTCCCTTACTCATTTAATATCCAGGTAAGATAGTTTTCTGAGTCTTGTCAATCTCATGTCAAACCCGACCCTCGACAGATCATTCATTTCTCGCTAAACATGCATAATAGAAATCTCTACAAAATTTTACATCATATCCATCACTCGCAAGTCTAAAAACCATCCTACACCATAGCCCACAAAGATCTTAAATCAACTTGATACAACCTATATTTTTGCATTCTCATTTCCACCTACAGTAATAATAAATATTAGGTGGTACCATACAAGCTTTCTTTCTCCTTGAAATTTCCATCTAAAAATTTTCTATCTTATTATTCTCTGATTTACTTAACTGAATATGCATACAAGACTTAATAATATTAATAACAAGGCCTGGAAAATCTGAATGGCAGAGTTTAAGAGAGACATATGTAAAAAGCTGTTGATTCAAACAAATTGAACTGTGTTTGAATAAAGAAGAAAATAGCAATATTTCCTCCAACATAAGAGGTAATGGTCATATTGAATCAGTCATTTTGAAATCTTAATTGGATAATTAGCTATTGTTGGCTATCCCTTTTATAATATTATATTCATATCTTTGTTTTGTAGTTGTTTTTTTAAAGTTTTTATGCTTATGAGCCTTTCACAGTCAGATGTAATAACAATACAAAAGGTTGTCCCTTTTTTTTATTAGAAAAAATATAGAATACTGAAACTATATTAAAAATTTATAATTTTTACCGTTTCAACGGGGGTATTTACAATTCTACATACATACCACCCAATTCTTATGTATTTACATATCTAACCCATAAATTTTGATTTTTTACCATTCAGTCCACCCAAATCTTGTATATCACATAGAAAACATAAGTAAAATGGAAGTTTAGATGCTAGATATGTAAATACATAAGAATTGAGTGGAATGCATGTAAATCTTCCTTGAAAAATATATCTCTTCCTTTAAGAGACACATTAAGGCTTTGCTTGTTGTAGCTTATTCGTAGCGGTGGCGTTTTGAAGGGAAAAAATTTGGGTCCGGACAACGTACGCAAAGATGCGTACTTAAAAAAGTATATGGGGGTTACACGGGAGTTACAAGGGGGTTACAAGCGTGTTATAACCTCCTTGTACCTCCTGTGAAACTTACTTATAACCCGTGCTTCTATTTCATCCATTTGTATATGAGAGTTACACGGGAGGTACAAGAGGGTTATAACCCCCATGTAACTCCTGTGTAACCCGTATGTAACTCCCGTGTACATTTTTACGTACGCATCTCTGCGTACGCTGTCCGGACCCAAATTTTTTCCGTTTTGAAAACACTGCCTCACCGTTTGGAAACTGTATTTGAATAGCTTAACTGAAATCACAGTTAGTTTTTTACACTAAACGCGGTACTGTGTTTCCAGATAAACGGTTTATCTGGATAAACATAAGCTGCCCCAAACGCACCCTAAAACTTTCTCCGTCTAAAGAAAATGGTCACAGTAAAACTTTATACTTTATATGATAAATTTTTCTAGTGATATCAAATTCTAAAGGGAGATTTGAATACATATCATAGAATTCATATATATATATATATATATATGCATACCTAATACCTAATCATAATATTTACTTATATGATATTATAATGTTTAAATCATATCAAAATACGCGCCCAGAAAGTACGTAATATATTTTTGACAAGTTAATACTAGTGAATTTTTTAATATTATTTGGTTGTTATTATGCTGTACAAATAAATGTGAAAAGTTAACTGTCAGATATATACATAATTAAATATTAAGCGGCAAGAATTTATTTATTTTTATTTTTATTTTTTATCTTAAATTGATTTTACACTGAGAATGATTTGGCGGATGACCAGCTTCACACTTACGGATGGTGTAGCTCCAGTAATAAACATAATTAGAGAGAGTCATCTTAGATGACACATTAAATGTTGACCATCTGATGATCTAATTAGGAGAATAGATATTTTAGACTCGACTCGTGTTAAGAAAAGCAGAGATAGACCTAAGAAGACTTGGGCTTATTGTAGAAAAAATGATCTTAATTTATTAGAACTAAATGAAAATATGATACTAAATAAGACGCAATAGAGAAAAATGATTCATGTAGCCAACCCAACTTAGTATTTTAAATGTGACTTTAGGAGTGTAAAATTAGTCTATTATTTTAATACCTCCGCCGCCATAATAAACAAAAGAGCATTCCCGGGACCGTGTTAAAAATGAAATTTTGATTTATTCATCGGGAAAAATGGCTTTTTGAAAATTTAAATTATTAATTGGAGGCAGCTATTCGGCGTCATTTTATTCCACAAAGTCGGGTTCATCCTTTACACATCCATCTGTTGCACCAACGCAAATGCTCCGCTTATAATAGGCGCTGAGACGACTATTTTTCAACTGGTCAACATGATAATGAAATCTATATTTTTATTTATGTTTTTTTTTTATATATATTCCCTCTTTTTTTTCTTTTATTTATTTAAGATAAGTTGTGATTGAAGGCTGTATTCTTATGTATTGACATATATAACACCGAAGTTTTACTTTTTTATATTTATAACAATCAAATTTTTATAACATATTATTGTCTTATGAATCACACCCAAAGTATAAAGTGTTAAATGGCGAGTGAAACAGAGAGAGAGAGAGAGATGATTGATAGAGAGAGTGTGTGTATAGTAACTCAAGAGTTTCTATCGGGTTAATTTAGTAGTTTTTTATTGTAGAAATGACCCTATATTTATATATTTTGGAGGTGTTATATGTTTGTCTCTATTTTAATAGGGGTGTTACGAGTTATTTTTGCACAATTTCGTGTTCATAACGATTTTTTGTCAACTTTTCATATTGTTATTGTTTGAATAGAAAATCTAATGACCCGAATATATTATCACTTGGTCGGATGGAAGTCTTCAGTCACTCAGAAGACGTTTGGTGAGAGGTTCAAAGAAGCATTTTGTATTGGGGGGAGACTGAGGGATTATGGAATCGGTTGAGGGATTTTGTCAAGAACGACTATTGCTCAGATTTGGCTTTTGTATTTTTTTGCTCGGTTATTCTTCCGTTTTGTTTCAGAGTTTCGATCGAAAGAAACAAGGTTTGATATTTCTATCTTTTCACTATCCCGATATACTATCATTCGGAGTTTGTCAGTGAACGAGATTCATGCTAACATATTTCTAATATACACATATATGCAAAATTTAAATTTTAGGCGGTAAATATGTAAATATATAGGAATTAATTTATATTTTTGTAAATGTTCACATTAAAGAAAAATAAAAATCATTCTATACCTCACTTTATTAAATAACACCAACCTTACATTATTTCTTGACAAACGGCTCAAGCACAGCCGAATGGTCAAGAGACAATAGATCAAGCTTTCAGAGCTTGACGTTGGCATCCCCAATAATGAAATGGAAGGGAGAATTTTGCCCGGGGGACAATCTGAAATGTGGAAATATTTTCCTTTCAAAGGGTTAAAAGAGACATATATGATTAAAATTATTAATAAATTTTGATCAAGAAATTATATTTTTTTATATTATGATGGACTTATTCTAATAAGCATATAATTGATTTTACATGCATATATTGTTTCCCAAAATTAAGTTATAATTAAAAAAAAATGAATTTGGATAATATTAAAGAGAAATAATTAATTTAGTGTGTAACATATATAGATGTTTAAGTTTTTAGTTTTACTAACTGATAATTTAGGCATGTTATTATTATTTGGAATGTGAGAGGCATAGCTAAAGCTTGTGCTTCTGAGCGTCTTAAAAATTTAATCAGGACTTATAAGCTTAATTTTTTTAGTATCCTTGAGCCTTTGGTTAAGATGGAGAATAATGAGCATTATAGGAAGAGATTTGGTAATTTCAAGTTTTTTGCTAATACTACTAATAAAATTTGGTTATTTTAGAAAGATTGGTTGAACATTGACATTCCTATAAATCATTCTCAGTTTCTTCATGATATATTTCATTATGGAAATGAATCTTTCCTTTTTTCTATCATTTATGCCGGATGTTCGAGGATTGCTCGTCTTGAGCTTTGACATTTCTTTGAGACTATTAACCCTTCACATGGGGCTTGGTTAATGGGAGGTAATTTTAATATGATTTCTTCTTTTGATGAAAAGAAGGGTGGTGCCTCTCCTAATCTTGCCCTTATGGAGGATTTTAATTCCGTGTTATTCAAGACTGGCCTTTATGTTTTACATTACAATGATAATCGTTACACTTGGCATCGAGGTAATGTTTTTGAGAGACTTGATAGGTTTGTTGCCAATATTGAGTGGTTTAATTTTTTCCTTTGCATAAGGTCTATAATTTGCCTATAACGGCTTCGGATCATGCTCCCATTCTTCTTAAAGTTTGCATGGATTCTAATATGCAACCGTATGTTTTCCGTTTTTATAACATGTGGCTTCAACACCCTTCCTACAACCAATTCCTTAAGGAGAATTGGAAAAGTATGCCTAATGTTTAGTCTGGTTTTAATTTTTGGATGCTTCATAAAAATCTTGCTAAAGGCCTTAAATCTTGGAATTGGAATGTGGTAGGTAACCTTCATAGAAAGGTTGAAGTTATGGAAGCTAAAGTTTTTGAACTTGAACTTGATTTTGCTAATGATAGAATTGAGTTTTCTGCTCTTATTCAGGGGCAACATGATCTTAATGCTGCTATTTCCATGGAAGAGCACTTTTTTGCTCAGAAAGTTGCTAAATGTCAGTTTTTAAATGGAGATATAAACTCTAAATTATTTCAGGCTTGCATTAAGAATAGAAGGATGATAAATTGGATTCCTAAGTTTATTAAGGCTGGTGGCTCGATTCTTTTGAATCAGGAGGATATTTGTCATCATGGTGTTGTTTATTTTTCTAATGCTTTTAAGAATACTGGCATTGATTTATTTCCTATTGATTCTTCTGTCTATTATGATTGCCCTTATATTAATAATACTGTTCTTACTTCTCTTCCGAGCCATGAGAAAATTAAACATACTATTGACAGAATGGAGAATGGTAAGACTGCTGAGCCTGACGGTTTTACTGTGGAATTTTATAAAAATAGCTGGGATATTATTGTTAAAGAAGTGACCAGTTTGATTCATGATTTTTTTAAAGGAAATAATTTGCGTTTTTTCTTTAAAGCTGCTAATATTGTTTTAATCCCTAAAAAGCATGATGTTTCTTCTTGGGATGGTTTTAGGCCGATTAGTCTCAATTCTGTTATTTCTAAAATCATCTCTAAAATTTTGGTTAATAGACTGTAACCTCTTCTTCAGAAAATTATTTGTACTAATCAATCTGCCTTTTTAAAAGGTAGGAGTATTTGTGATAATGCCTTAATTGTTCAGGAACTTCTTCTGGATATTGATCTTCACAGACGCGGTGGGAACATTCTTTTTAAATTAGATATTCAGAAGGCTTTTGATCATATCCAATAAGAGTTTCTTATGGATATTTTGAAGGCTATGGGTTTCAACTCTAGTTTTTGTCAAATCATTTATCGTATCATCAGTGGTAATTTCTACTGTTATTATTAATGGTAAGAAGCATGGTTTCTTTCAAGATTTTAGGGTCTTAAGCAAGGAGATCCTTTATCTCCTTATCTTTTTATTATTTCTTTAGATTACTTTTCTAGATGCTTGAATAGATTATATATGACTAATCCCCCTTTAAATTATTTTCATAAGGGGAATTTATCTATTAGCCATCTTTGTTTTGATGATGACTTGATTATCTTACTAATGCTAATAAGCCTTCTATTAGGAAGGTTTGGGAGACATTGTTGCATTTTCAAAGTGTTTCTGGCTTAACTTTTAGTAAATCAAAATGTTTTTTCTATTGTGCTAAGAAGATTCTTGTTTTAAAAAAGCATTGGATTACAGATTTTACTGGTTGTAGCCGTGGCATGCTTCCTTTAAATTATTTAGGTTTTACCTTGTACAAAGGTAGATCTCATGGTAAGGATTTTCTTAGGTTGTATGATAAGATTAAGAATAGAATTTTGTCGTGGGAGAATCGTTTTCTCTCGTTTGGGGGCAGGATTACTATTCTTAAATTTATTCTTACTTCCCTGCCTCTTTATTCTCTTCAGTTTATGAAAATGTCTGTGTTTATTATTAAGAAGATTGAGTCTCTTTTTAATAAATTCCTTTGGGAAGGTTCTTATGGTTCGAAAACTCAGTGGAAGAGTTGGGCTAAGCTTTGTAAGCCACCTGAGTCTGGGAGTTTAGGCTTTAGAAGCTTAACTGACTCTATTACTATTAATTTCATGAAATTTTGGTACCGTTTCCGTAAGAATTATTCTCTCTGGGCCTCCTTTATGCATTCTAACTATTGTGCTAATGATCATCCCCTTACTATTTCACCTAGGGCTACTGATTCTTTTATTTGGAAAGATATGTTGGTTGTTTCTCATAATACTGAGCTTTTGTTAACTTGGGATCTGAGCAAAGGTAATATATCCTTTTGGTACAATGATTGGATGGGAAGTGGTGCTTTGGCTAATAGTTTTGGAGGCCCGGAGCATGTTAATATGAAGGTGAATGATTTTTGGGTCCATAATAGTTGGATTCTGAATAAAATTTTGCGGTATGTTCCTTATAATGTGGTTAGTTTTATCTCTAGCATTCCCCTTAATATCAACAGAGAGGATAGGGTGACTCTCAAAGGTAAACAAGGTATTTTTTATTCTAAAATCTTTGCTGATTCTTTTGTTTATACAGCAGGTTTTGATCTTAAATGGTTATGGAACAAATGGCTTAAGCCTTCTATTTCTTTATTTACGTGACATGTTTTGCATAATGTGCTTCGTGTTGATGACATTCTTAAACTTAAGGGCTTACATCTCCCTTCTTGTTGTTCTCTTTGTATGCATGATTGTGAGTCCATTAATCATATTTTTCTGCACTGTTCTTTTGTTCGTGAGGTTTGGCTTCGTTGCTATAGCATTCTTAAGATTTCTACTGATTTTTTTCTGCATGCTACTATTATGGATCCGTTTAACGATTGGAAGAAGTTTGGACATCTTTTGTTTAATTCCATTCCTACTATCATTGGGTTGCTAGAAATGATGTTCGGTTCTATGGTAAGAGACCTAATGTTGTTTCTACTGTTAAATTAATCTTTGGATATCTTTTCAAAGGTTTGGTTTTTTAAACTTCTAAGGGGAAGCTTAACAGGAAGCTGTACAAGTTACTCCATAACTTGGGATTCCCTAATACTAGTATTGGGAGTGTTTCTGAGACTATTCGTTGGATTAAACCTCCTGCTCCTTTTATCAAAATTAATGCCGATGGTTGTTGGGATAACAGGTTTGCTAGTGTTGGGGGTGTTTGCCGTGATTTTGCGGAATCCATTCTTTACTAGTTTGCTTCTCTTTCTGTTCCTATCTCGCCCCGTGTGGCTGAAGCAGATGCTTTGGTTTTTGGTTTGCAACAGGCTGTTCGAAAAGGTTGGAAGTTCTTGTTTTGGAAACTGATTCTTTTATTTTGTGGAGGTATTGTTTATTGCAGGAACGATATCACTGGTGTGTAAATCTTCAGATAAAGAGAATCTTGGATTTATCTAGGAATTTGGTGGTCAAGTAGAGTCACACTCGACGTGAAGGTAATCAAGTTACTCGTTGGATTGCTAAGATGGGACTTTATTTTTGTACTGCTTGGGTTTCTTCTTGTATTCCAGTCCATTTATTTCATGTTGCTTGTTGGGATTTTTAGTTTTATTGTGTTTGTCTTTATATCGTGGTGTGTGAATTGTTTTTTCTATTTTTTTTGGAAAGAGGTCCATAGATTCTCTCTTTTTTGCATGTGTTGTACGGGTGTGCTAGATAGGACATCTTTCCCGGTATTGTAATTTTATTTTTCGATGAAACGCGTAAGGAGACTTTGTCTCTTTCAATTAAAAAAAATGTTAAGAGATAAAATATGATACCTAAAATTAAAAGTGTAATTAATCAAATTGCTCATTGTATGAGATAGGCACTTTAACTTTATATGACATACAATAATCAAACTTATCTAAATGTCTAGGTGGTCGTCGAGACCCAGGTCATGCTGCGTCGGGAGACAACTACCCTTCCATCAGTAGGTGAGTCCCACTAGGCAATTGTTTAGCCGCTTCTTGGTGAGAATTATTCATCTTTCTGATCGTCTTGAGTTGATCATATCTTTGGTACAAGCAAACCTTGTCCTCTTTGATTGATTAAATTTATTATAGTTTTTTCTACCATTTGATTATTCTTGCACATGAAATCGTCCAGATCATTGACTTGTCGGTGTTAGGAGCCGCTTCCAGAGGTGGCCAAAGGATCGTCAACTCTAGCCCGATAGAGATGCATTTGATTGTCTGTCTAGCCCTCATGAGGACGTTGAAAGGGAGACTGACATGCGGCTAGGATCACTAGTGTCACTGGCTCGTTGGATGGACGAGGTAGTGGACTCCTTCGCTCAGGAAGCTGGCTTGCAAAGGGTGGTGGCCATAACTGACCTAAATGAAGAACCGGCGACCTTTCACCACAAACATATGGTCGATTTGGTAGCCCTCCGGGCAGACAAAGCGACTCTCCGGATGGAGCTGACAGATGTCCAAGAGACTTGTTCAACCATTCGAGTTCAGGCAGAGGAGGAGTGTGTTGAGATGTTTAAGTTTGGGGGCGAGCCCTGCACCAGAGTTTAGTTAGTCGTGGTCTTGTATCAGTTGAGGCGGACAAATAACATAATATAAAATATTTCTTATCTTAAATAAACAAATAAAAATTTTATTTCGCAAAACTTTAAAATCCTATCTTAATTAAAAAAAAAGGCTCTGTCTTAAATTTTTTTCACTCATTAGAAAATCTGGATTAATAATATTATTTTTTATTCAAATTTCTTTTTTCCAATAAATATTTTTTTTTCTTCATAATTGGAAATGAATCTAGATTTATTAAAAAAAGAAATTTTGAATAAGCCCCACAGCTACAATGGACGAGTTTGATGTGTGCACAATAGTATAGTATTCATTTTAACCATATTCTTTGGTCTCGTTGTTGATTCATAGTTCAAGCCTCATGAAAACTATAAAATAAAAGTTTGGTCTTATTTTCAAATATATTTTTTAAACTAGCATTGAAGAAATTATTATTCAAAATGGGTTACTAAGATTGTGGAGTTTAGGAGAGAGCCATATGTAAAATTGTTGAAGTATTTAGTGATTGGGCGGCCTCCGATATACAGCTGTTGATTCAAACCAATTGAACAATGTTTGAATAAAGAAAAAATAACAATAATTCCTCCAACATAACAGGTGATAGTAATTATCGAATTAGTCTTTTTTCAATTTTTATTTGGATAGTTAGCTATTGTTGATTCTACATTTTAGAATATTATTTTCATAGCTTTGTTTTATAGTTGTTTTTTAAGTATTTTTTTTAAGACCGCGAGTCATTTACTTACATACCACCCAATTCTTGAGTATTTACATATCTAACACCTGAATTTTGACTATCCAAATCTTTGATGTTATATAAAAAAAATCACTATTTTAACTTTTAAAATGGTTAAATATATATTTTCATGCATACTAAATTTTAAAGTTATGTGTTAGATATGTAAATACATAAGAATTTTGTCGATGTTTTTATTTTCTGGGCTAACAAAAACGTGCTAAAAATGTGCTTCTTTAACTTCCCACAAAATCTTAAGTGGGAAACTAAGGCTCCGTTTGGGCCAATTTATTCGTTACGGCGGCGTTTCATTATTTGTAAACTGCGTTTGAGCAGGTTATATGAAAACGCAGTTAGTTTTTTACACTAAATGTGGAAAGCGGATCGAATCTCGTGGTCCGTATTTCTAGATAAACTATTTATCTGAATAAGCACCGGCTGACCCAAACTCAACCTAAAGCTTCAATTGTGGCATAGAGACGATTACCATGAATTTTAGTCAAAGTTCTTCACCATATATGCTTTCATGGGCTAGCTTTATGTCAACCACTATAAACTAAATCATGCATGGTGGTTATAAAGATCGCCTCATTATGGTGACTAAAGAAAAAAATATTACAACAGGACATCTAATGGTGGTGCATCACATGGTGGTGGGGCCCACTTGACACGTGGCGCCCCACCATTAGACTCCGGACACAAATTACATATGGAGTTCTGATGTAATATTTTTTCGTGACTAAAAGGGTGACGATTCCAAGAGTCACCCACGGGTGAGTAGATGATATATGACATGATAATTAATTCATAAACTATATGTATTGAGCGGCATTTATCGAAGAAACTCCAATCAGTGATGGGTATTATAAGCTCGACTTGATTTGATAAGCTCGACTTTATATGATAAACTCCAATCAACTGATTTAACATCTAGAACATCGATAATATATGTGACCAAGGTAAAGTGAGTGATATGTGAGAATTATTATTCATGAAGAGAGGACGCAGAATAACATGAAAAGCGAGGTTACACACATTATATTTTATTTTCTATCTATATAACTAAATAAACTTAAAGATCGGTTTGGGGCAGCTGCAACTTATTAAGAAGCAGTTGTGAAGCTGCTGAAGAATAATCTTATGTTACAAAATCTGTGATGATATTACAACTTTTTTTATTTTTATTTTTCTTTTTCTTTTGAAAAAGTCAGACCGCTGCTAGGAAGCTGCTACTGCACCAAGTCAGGACTGCTGGGAAAATACTAATTTTACGACGGCTTTTTCAAAAAAACTGTCAAAATACAGTTTATCCAAATAAACAAAATTGTGGTGTAACACAAATTTTTTATGGGAGATTTGCACAGATGTCTTAGAATTTCTATATGTTTGCATATATAACACATAAATCATAATATTTATTTATATGATATTAGAGCTTAAATCATATCAAAATCCATGCCTAAAAATATGTATTTTATTGTTGATAAGTTAATACTAGAGATATTTTTTTAATATGATTTAGATGTTATTATGTTATATAGATTAATATGAAAAGATGACTGTCAGATATGCAAATTGTTAAATATTATGCGGCAAGAATTTATTATTATAGCTTTTCTATTAATTAAACCATTTCCAAAAGATTATGAAAGTATTTTAAATGCGACTTTTGGGGTGTAAAATTACTCTGCCGCCATAATAATTAAAAAAAATAAAAAAGACAAAGAGCATTCCACGTGTCGTTCTCTTTATTATATTAAAATTATATTTTGATTTATTCTTTTGGGAAAAAAAAGACTTTTTGTATTTTAAAATTATTAATTGGAGGCAGCTATTCTGCGCCATTTGCCATTTTATTCCACTTAGCCTGGTTAAGTCTTCACACATCCACCTCTATTTCTAATAAAGACATGAGAATCTCATGATACAACATATTTTTGGGGGCATTTACATGCATACACCCAATTATAATGTATTTGCATATAACACCTAAATTTATTTGTTTGCATTTATTGCGCTCAAATCTTTAATATCTCACTAAGAATATCATTATTGTAACTTTTTAAAATATGACATATGAGACAACATAAATCTTGAGGGGACGAGACAAAAAAGTATAACTGATGAGGGCTCATTAGCGGAAGATCAAATGAGCCACTTGATTGGATAAATTGGGGTTGGAGGCCCACCAAATGTAGGTTGGTTGAACCAAGTACCAAGGCGAGTAAAAGCATCGACCTACCTCTCCCCAACCCAACTTAAGGAAAGAGTTCATTGTCGCCAATCCTCTCACGGCCGCCCTTGAGAATTTTCATTAGAGAAAGGATTGGAAGTAACATAACCAACGCGCATCTCAAAAGTTTCCATTGTCAAAGAATGAGCTATCTATTGGATTACAATGATTAACCATATGCTCGTAGTCAGTCTTATTCTGCCAACATGAGCTCTTCATCTAGAAAATGAAATTCGATAGCTAGATTAGAATAGCCTACCTGTAAAGCTAAGCCAATCGAGATGAGTCATGTCTATTTGAAGACCATCAAACATCAACCAATAATCTTGATTCAATACAGTGGGACAAACAAGTCTGGTCGAACCAAGACCCACTGATTTTTGTCGGTCAAGTCAAAGGGTAGTTGAGTCATAGGCTTATATATGTAAAAATACCTAAAATATCTTGTAACGCCCATTAAAGTAGGGGCAAACAGATAATTTCATGTATTGTATCCCATTCCATATAAAACATAGAAATAACTTTATTAGAAGGGGATAATCAATTAAACAAATTATTGTTCATTATTATATTCTCTCTCCCCCTCCTATCTCACGCACTATTCTTTGGGTGTGATTTACGGACAAATTTGAATTCAACATCCTAACTGGTGTTGTAAGTATGGATCATGTTATAGATAAGAGCAGGAGTAGCACATGGAGAAGAAAACCCCAACAAAAACACCGGTAACATGGAGTGCACCAGGGAGATTAGTCAACAATAAATGCAGGAGCTGAAAGTCCAGGTGATGGATGCCCTCTAAGAGGCATTAAATTGAGCAAGGGAGCATACCCCTAAGAGGAAGGGTTGGTGACCGACTGATGAAGGACACCCTTACTTATGGAAAGAGAAGGAGATTCCTAGCACTTTGATAGCATTGGTTCGACATCAATGGATCCATAGTGATTCAGGCACATTGAGGCACCACCAACTAGAGAATTTGTTCTCTCAGCATATTTCAGAAGTTGATCCCACAAATAAATTCAAAATCCCAGCTCTAGAATCTTGCACAGTTCAAACTAATCAAACCAGCCATATAGCTTCCTTCATGTTAACCGTATGTTTGTTAAAGATCACATGCGCACTGAAGTGCCACCTCTTCTTCTCCACTGGGAGTCAGCTCTCAAGTGATTCAACAGTTGCCACTAGGGGTGGTCACCTCATTTGCTGACTTTAAAAGGATGTTTATGGCGCAGTCTGCGAGCACCCATGAACAAATCACGAGTCAACAAATGTAAAGGTAGCCCAAAAGGCCCATAGTGTTTGTGCTTTCTCCATACCTTATGAAGTCTACTTTTGTATTACACATGCAAACCACATAATTCTTATAAATTTATATATTTATAACTTAAACACTAATAACATTGACATACATATCACTCAAATTTTTAACATCACATCATAAATATCATAATTATTATTTTTAAAATGAAATACTTATGTATAGATTCATGACACCCAACTGGACAAGTGTAATTATCAAACTTTTATTGTTTGATCCTAAATACAGAAGAATTAAGCGGTATGTATGCAAATTTACCTAAACAAACCGTTCCCACTCCCTCCCTCTCCTTATAAATACACGACAACAAGAAGCCCTCATTCATATCTTTCCCACGTATTAATTCGTCTCCTCGACTTCCTTCCCACCTCCCCCATCTCCAATCCACACTCATGGCATCCCTTCTCTACCCCAACAATGCTCTCATCCTTTTCCGAGAACCATCAGTTATATTACGGCGAGACCAGCCCCACTTTCCCGTTGATCTCTCCGACAACCACTTCTCATTCTCCCGCTTCCCCATGCTTCCCACCCCAAAACCAAAAGCGGTCTTTGTGCTCGGCTCTTCTGGCACGGGTAAATCCAAGCTGGCCATAAGCCTCGCCCTCCGCTTCTCCGGCGAGATCGTCAACTCTGACAAGATGCAAATCTACGACGGCCTCCAAATCATCACCAACAAAGTCACCCCCGAGGAATGCGCCGGCGTTCCCCACCACCTCCTTGGTGGCATACACCCCGAAGCCGACTTCACCGCCGCCGAATTCTGCAGCCTCGCCGCCGCAATCTCCGATCAAATCGTGGCACGTAACCACCTTCCGATTATCGCCGGCGGATCGAACTCATATATAAAGGAGCTAATTGCAGTCGATTTCACACGCCGGTACGACTGCTGCTTTATTTGGGTGGACGCAGAGCAGGACGTGCTAGATGAGTTCGTGGCTGAGCGGGTGGATAAAATGGTGGAGAAAGGATTGGTAGAGGAAGCAAGGGGTTTATTTGACATTGAGGCGGATTATACGAAGGGGGTGAGGAGGTCGATAGGGGTGCCGGAGTTGCATGAATTTTTCTGGCGAGAGGCGGAGGTTGATGAGTTGGAGAGAAGGATGATGCTCGAGGAAGCGATTGGGGAGATAAAGGCGAGTACTTGCAGGCTGACTCGAGTGCAGAGGGAGAAGATAAGGAAGTTCGAGGTGGAGGATGGGTGGCGGCTGAACAGAGTGGATGCCACGGCGGCGTTGATGTGCCGGAGCGCGGCTGCCGGAGGGGTGGTGTGGGAGGAGACGGTGGTGGGGCCCAGCGTTGAGACGGTGAGGAGGTTTGTCGGAGGAGGTGGTGGAATTGTGTTCCGGTGCGGCGCGGCGGAGGTTGCCGAGGAGAATATGGCGGCTGAGGTTGTGGGGTCCACTCAAGTTGTGGGGTCCACTCAAGTTGTGGGGTCCATTGAGTGAGTCCGGCCAGGATATTTGACTTTTTGGTTGGAAAAATTATTAGGTGCGAATTCTACATGTATGCAGACTTCATTATAACTATATTGTACAGTATGTACAATATGATTATATTGAAGTTTAAATGTATGTAGACTCCACACCTAATATTTTCTTTTTCGATTGATGTGATAAATGAAGAAAGAGTAATATTAAATTTGTGTTTTCCGGAAAAAAAAATTATGGAGGTTTTGAATAATAATTTAATTAAATTTTTATCATTGAAGAAAGATATGATTAATGAGAAATAGTGCATTAGAATGTATAATGTATCTATTTTGTATTAGTTATGTTTGAATCTGAAGTTTAAGAATAAAAGTTTGACTAGACGTTGACTTGCTAATGAACCAAGTATTACTAAAAATATAGTAATTTTAATAAATATAATATTAATCAATAAATGTTTTGTACGGCTTTGATGATGGTAACTTCACCTTACAATTATCGTTGGGCCTGAAAAGAGATGAAATATTGTATCAGGACGCTGTAGGTGCGGAGGCGAATGACGGGGCGTCACGTGGCAAGTGGGCCCTGCTACCATACACTATACACTGCCATTTGCCAGTATATGAGGTGGTGGGGCCCACTTCAAGTGTAGTTTGATGTGAGAATTAATCTATCATAATTTATCGTTTGGGCATCATATAATTTTAAATTACACCTTTTTTTCTGCATATGGAATAATGAGGAAACTAGAGAGAGAGAGAGAGAGAGAGAGAGAGAGAGAGAGAGATAGAGAGAAGTGGAGATGGGAATCCTCTTTTAATCTTATGTTCTCTTCTATATATTTATAATTAGGTAATCTGCTACCTGATTAATTAATTAATTAAGTTAGAACATGAATATTTACATATATATGAAAGCCATCTCTTTCACCTTTTAGTTTAATATATGCATTAATGGTAAGCATATTAATTACTTTTGTCTGATTGATAAAATATTTATCTTCTAATTACTTGTTGAATTAGACGTGTTAGATTCAATTGAATGTTGATTAGTGACATCAAGTTCAAGCAAGTTAAAGAAGAGATGAAATGTTACAACTAACGTTTTGATTGGATTCATATAACCTATAAATACAAATTTGTACAAGTAACATGAAAGCATAACAAAATTTCATGTATCGATCACATTTTCTTCATAAACTTATGGAACATATGCATTAAATTTCATATTAATATATGAATGAGGTGCAATTACATCTTGTGATTAAAAAATAATTCCTTAGAAGAGTAGTGAAAAAATTGTCACTTCACAGACAATAATTTCTCTACATCACATGTTAATGGTCAATAAAAAACTATCACCGCCTCAATCTCTGATTTGAGCTAAGGTTTCGTTCTCCATGTTGTTGACCCGCATTTGAGAATTGCACCGTGTACTCTTTTCTTGCATCCAATCAAATTTGTTTTCCAAAAATAATAATTTATGACTCCCCCCTCATCACTCCGTCTTCTTTGTTTGCATTCCCATGTTAGCACTATGCTTGAAGTAACAACTCTTTAAGATAAAATAAAGAAGAATAGATTGATATTGATTATTTTAATAAATATATTAAAGAGAATAAACTACCTTAAAAACCCCCAAACTTGATAAAAGATGGCAAAGACCACTGGAGCAGAGTGTGAGAGAGAGCATGATATTGTCGTTGGAAATGAGATGGAGTGGTGATGTGTAGAGATTAGGTGGTGGAGTTGTGTGGTGGCAAAAAAAGCAAGAGAGGTAAATTGAACTTGGAGATTTCCACAAGCACAAAGAGAAGAGTGATTGGTGGAAATTGAAAAGGGTTAAAGAAGTGAGAAGTGAGAAATAACTAAAGGAAATAAATAGGTGGAGGAAATCACAAGCACGATCGAAAGAGGGAATGACAGAGAAAATTTTTTTGAAAAAATAGGGGGTAGAGAATGATTGAATTTATTAAATTTTTGTATGATCATTTGCGAAATCTAATCCTTAATATTGTTGCACATGAATAGATTTTTTATATTGAATATTTCAAAATATCTATAACTCTTTATTGATAGTTTATATTAACATTCATCAATCCAAAAAACTACTACAAATAATACAAGTAAATTTTATTACAAAGTGAATAAGTTGGATTAACTAATACGTATTGATGTGTGCTATAAATTCAATTCATGGCAGGAGCAATAGATTAGCGTCTTAGCTTTGCACGAGAATTCAACATAAAATCAAATGAAAGAAAATAACCAGTAGAGTCACTAGAAGTTTTTAAGTTGAAAACCTGTAAAAGAAAAAACTACAGGGTCTGGCTCAATTGAAGAGATCCACTATAAACTGGAAATTACAAGTACGGTCTCTTATCCCAAAGAAGAGAATGGGTTACATAATCTTCCGAGCGACAAAGTTAGTGTGCGGATAAACTTGTCGTAAGAAGTGGTTGGCGAGTGGTGGTCGGTAGCGATCAACGATTGGTGGTCGGCGGTGGTCAGCAACAAGAAGATGTTGAACTTCAGCTCTTCTAAGTTTTAGTCATCTTCAGGCTTCAAGATCCCTCTCGGCATTAAGTTCTACATTCCCTCATAAGTCGGGCTAGGGCTCAATTTATAGAGTCACAGTTGCAATTAAAGAATGAATATGAATCACTTTGATCGATGGCTCAGAAAGCTTACTCAATTAGATGAAGTTTGATGAAATTTTGAGTGTATCAACGATATCATAATTGAGCGATCTGAGGCTCGTTAGATTTGTCTCGCTTGAATGCTTAATTTGGCTATAAGCTTGTCAGATTCGAGATCCGTTTGACCTTCCAAATATGGTCAGAAAGATTCCAAATGTTGTTTAATGGCTTGATCGGGGCTTGATTTAGTTTAGATTAGACCAATTTTGATATCATTTGGTCCATCTCCTCGAGCCAATCAATTTGACTGTATATTTGCTGAAATGGGAGCTCTGGTTAAATTTTAATTGATGTTTGAGCACATCTTGCTTAAACGATTGCCTCATGCTTTGAGATTCATATCAGATAAAAGAAATTTGTTCGTGGCGTATCATGTACCTAGGTGCATGATAAATTTTACAATGTCGTGCATTAAAGTAGAACTTCATGAGAAAAATTCCATGTGAAAATCCTCTAAAATGACTAAGCTAGTTACTTTGACAACTTCTAGGCAATTTTTCTTTAATGATTAAGCTAGTAGCTGTAGCAAATTAATAACTTCAATTGTCTAGTTTCATGGGTAAGTATATATTTTCTCTTGATGATTTGAACTGATGAATCTTTTGTTGACTTAATGATTTGGGAGGACTTCAACTTCAAAGAGCAACAGGATATTGTAGGAAGTCGCTATTAAGAAAAACCATCTTTATCATAACTCTGAATAGGGCCTACCAAGAAGCAAAATAATAATGATATTATGGATGAATAAAGGTAACAAAATTAGGTATTATAAAAGCCTAATACTCAAGCAAAAGTTAGTAAAAATGGAAAGTCTAATAGTCATATTAGCAAAAACATACTCTAGTAAAAACAACTAAAGAAAATAGATCAAAATTCTACATGTTTCCTTCAAAGGTAGGAACCCTAAGAGTCTTAGTAGATGTAAAAAGTATAAGGAATGAAAAATCTATTAGGATACAACAATAAAAATGATGGATAGTAGTACAACCTCAACTACATGTATGCAACCCATAAATTTTAAAAAAAAAACAAATTTTTCAAGACAAAATTTTTAAGTGAAAAAAATGAAGAAAAATTAAAATAGACCTTAAACATTGATAGCATGCATGTCAACCCATGGGGCAGTGATATATTTAACTTATTTTATTTTTAATTATATAAGCTTTTTATTTATAGTATCATTACACATGATATGTTGAATGAGTAGCAAAGCATAAATGATTATTTATAATTTGAGCTACATAAAATGAAAATTATGTATTGATTTTTTTATACTTTTAATATCTACGTTATATTTTGAATTAATTTAAAAGCCAATACAATTTCAATTTGGGATGCTTTTTTTTTTAAGTTTGATAAGATAACACATCCCAAAAATTGATTTTACTTTTGTGTGACTTGTTGATGATAGGATATATAGTGCATGAAACACACAAATTAATCATGCAAGCATAAATATCGATCAATTAATATTCATATTATGATTTTGTGTATTGACCCCATGATGAATAAATCAATCCTTAAACATGTCAAAATCTAGTCTACTAATCCTAAGTTTAATTTAAAATGGTGAAAAGATTTGAATTTTTTAATAGTATATCTTAATTTTAAGAGAATAGATAGACGTTAATAATTTTTTATTAGGTTTGAAATGACTCCCTCGAACTGTTTCATTGAATTATAGATTACTCCAGTAAAAGTTTTCTATTATAGTCGTCAAACTAGATCTATTACTTCTTAGTCATTTTCAAGATATAATAAGCATTAAAATTCCATATTATAGTTAGGTTTTCATAACCTTATAAGTATTAAAATAGGCATTCATATTTTCATTTAAATTTCTTAGAATCTAATGAAAATATTCTACTAAAATCTTATTTTTATCCTAATTGTACTTATAGTTTTCTTTTGACAGTCTAGAATATAACTAGTTTTATCTATCCAGATAGCAAGTTTGAATGTAAATTAAGTTTAGAAAGGTAAAACAAGAACCTGAAATCATATAAAAGTTTTAAACCTCTAGAATGGATTTCTCTAGTTTTCAAATAATTTCAACCCAAGAGAGTGAAAGTGTTTAAGTGATAAAGATGATTTTGAAGGAAAACATATTTTACATTAAAAGAAATCAAAACAAGATACAAAGTAAAGAAATATAAATCAGATTTTGATGTATCTCTTATTTCCATGTCATGATCACCTCCCAAGATCTCTTCCTTAATTAAAATTTGCTCTCACACTCATAATAAATGAAACAAAGATACTCTCACATACTACAACAAGTGATCTCTCGAACTCATCCGTCAATTTTTTTCTCCTTTTCCTTAGAGACACCTCTCGTATGCAATACATGCAATACATGCGAGCGCCAATGATAAATCAGTCAATGCTTACTTTTATGTCAATTGGATCACCCCAATTGTCATCAAAATGTGAAAATTGTCTAAATTTGGTAAGAAGCACCAGGGTGTTGGTATGGGGTACGACGGTGCTAGATACATCATTGGATTTTGTGACTCAGAATCATCAATTTAAGGCTTTTGGTGCGAGAGCAAGTGCACTTGTAGCATGGCAGTGCTGGTAGTAGGCCCTAAGGCACTTGGAGCACTGAAATGTCATGCACTCTATATTTTTAGTTGTAATTGGTTGTATTACGTGTTTTAGCGTTCGTCTGAGTGGCGGTGAGGTGTTGTCCTTTAGCGTTGGGGCGCCTAGCTTCGAATTCAGGATTGCTTTCTTCTCTAAGTTTTGCACGCATAAACTCTGCTTCAAGCACTGAGGCACTAGCCGTGGTCACCAAGTTGCTTGCCTATTAATTTAGCCCATTTAGTGCTCCAAGTTCTAATTTTTCACAATATACTACAAATAACACTACATATACCCAAAAAAAGCATTAAAATGATACATAAAGAGTATGCAAAATGCATGAATATAACAATAGATTTTATATACATCAAATTTCCACGCATTTAAACATCACTTTTCTTCAAATAATTCAATACTTTTAATTAGACTTTTTAAGATTCATGATAAATGTCGTCTTTGGATTGCTTTGTTTTTTAACAACATAGTGAATATATAAATTTGTACACACATATCATTTTAAGATTGAATTGTTATTAATACCTAATATCCCAATGTTATTTATATTAATATTCTTTAAAATAATTATTTTTAAATCACTTATATAATTTTGCTAAAATAATTTAATCTCAAATATATATAATTCAATTGTACTCATAAACCAAATAAATTGTAATTTAGCTATTACCTTTTTTTAATATAATATTCCAAAAGTCAATGAAGGAAGCTTTTGATTATTTAATTTTAGAAAATATTATTGATATTAATTTTAGATTTATAGCTTAACCTCAAGTTTCTCCTCGACGGCTTAAAAATTTATTTCTTTAAAATCTTAAACATTTTATTTCGTCTCTCTTTTTTTCTTTTAATTTTTTTTTTCATCCTTTTATTGTGGTTTATTATATCTGATTAAGCTCTTTTCTTTTAATGATTTTGAATACCACTTCTTTTCTAAATCAAATTAGTCAAATCATTTTTAATTTTAATCAAATATTATAGTTCAAAAGATTCTAACTTTGATTAAATTATTTAGATTGATAGTTATTAAATTTTATATATTTGATCAATTACTTTTATATATAATCAAATAGTTTAAATGTTTAAGAATCATTATAGAAAAAAACTTATTAATTATAAAAGGTTAGTTTTTCAGGGGTTTCAGTTCTTAATGATTATTTGTGTGACTTTCAATTATTTTATTTACATATTATTTAATTGCAATCCTCGCTAAGTTTATCATGTTTTAAGTATCAAATTTAAAATAATTATTCTTTAAACATGGCCAACAAGGTAAAGTATCCTTTAAACCTTTTTATGAATTTATTTTATAGTAATTAGTGGTGAACCAAAAAGGAATTTAATGAGAGATGATGCTTACTTTGATAGAAAATGAGTTATAAAAAATGAGTTATAGAAGCTCAATGATATCAAAGTCCTATTGAAAGACAAGAGTTTTCTAATCATAATAAATTATAAATAAGAAAAAAAAAGATGATAATATTGATCTTAAATGTCAATATGAGAAAACATGAAAGTTTTAATGCAAAGCATCTTTTCTTGGTATACATTAAATTTGGCTAAGGATTTGAATGAGTTAGCATATTAAATTTTAGTTGTTATAACCATTATTGGATGGATGATCAGGATGAATTGGTTCTACAATCACACATAAAATTTCTGATCATAAATAGGAACCTTGGTAGTGGATTTCTTATTGATATTGGATGAAGATTATTACACCACAATTTTAAGCAGAGATTACATCACTTAGCCAAGCAATGCAAACATTTAGATGAGTAACCATCATATCCTACAAAAAAGGCTAAAGCTTAAAATAAGTACTAAAATTGAAATCGGTGAAGATTGTTTGAAATACCATATCAATATTGGAGAATTATGGAAGATAATATTCAAAGGAATTAGTGTGATGAATAGACATTTTCCCAACTTCCAATGAAAAGGATAAATTTTTAACTGGGTAAGTTTGTCCAAAGCTATAGAGTAGATTTAACTATTATTATGTTTTTAACATAACATAAAATCAACTGCAATATCATATGCATAAACAAAATAAAGAGGAACATTTCAAAATGCAGAAGTATTTTAAGAAATTTATCAATGACATTTTGACAGATTGATAGTGTAAATTTTGTGTAACAAATGATTTTATGCAATATCTAATGTTTTCTTATGGGGTTACTAAAATATTTGTATGAAATGCTACGATTTATTATAGTATCATAAATTGAACAGCAATTGATATGTAGTGTTAATAAACATCTCATATAAGCAAGTACAAATAAGTTTCTCTTTATAAGGATGGTGATGGAACATGCAAAAAATTACAAATACGTGTCTTCCACATAATGTCTACAATGACTCCAAAATGGTATAGTATCATTCCGTATAGTATAGTAATATCGCCCACATACTTCTACTTGATACTATTGTATAACATTCTCCGTTGTCTTCTAATTATGTTATAATAAATAGCTATATAAGATGTGGGATATAATATTATATACAAGGCATACTAGAGGTTCACATCGAGTAATTTCATAGTTAACACGATGTATATGACATTCGTTTTGAATTAAGATGGTCCTAATGAAAAGTATTTTGTGGATGCTTAGTCATGATATCTTCTAATCATCCCCAATAAAAACCAAATGATACATCATGTCGAAAAAAGTGTGTAGTACTCTACCCAAATTAATCATAGGACTACACAAAGATTGTGTTTATAAAACGCCCATGATCATTCTATGCAGAAAATTTAGATTATATATATGTATGTAATCTATATAGATAACTTTGACCTATATTGTCATGGATGATGGGTCTACTGATATATTATCATACATGGAGTCAGCATGACATATGGTGTTAATGATGTGCATATTTGATCTATTATGCTACATAGCTATTCAATTCTATTGGTTTTATCTTTTATTGGGTTTCTTTATCTCACTTTAAAGGTTAAAATAGCTTGTCAATTTATATGATACTCTCATAACACAAAATTAAATTCTGATTTACTTTTAATTAAAATTTTTTTTGTTAAAAAATACTACTTTCAACTTATTGATGTACCATGACTCTTTCACTAGGAGATGTGGGATAGTAAGCCCATCATACATATACATTGGGGCTTTGTTTATGCTTGCAAAAGATAGAATATATCCCTTGATATGGCATACATAAGAAAAATCGAAAATAAATAATATGCATGCTCCAATATACCTTTGAAAATTAATTTTAATTATATATATATATATATATATATATATATATATATATATATATGTATATATATATATATATATATATATATATATATATATATATATAATCCTCCACTAAGGACCACTGAATGCATCAAAAAGGCAAACATACTTGACTCTCGAGTTTACCACATATAGAATGTGGAAAACACTGTCAGTTATGTGGTGGATGATGATGATAAATAACTCCAAGATGGAGCTAATGGGTTATCGCAGTAGTATAGCCATGTTTGTCATTTCCAACCTACCCTAACAACACTACAACTTATAAACAGAGGGCCATCAACTCAAACTCATCGTAGGATGCTAACATAAGATAATGTGATGGTCATCTTATTGACAGGAAAATGTAATTCATTAGTTTGATGCAGCCATCACTAAACAGGTGCAATCAAAGATATTGATGTAATCAAATATAATAAATGTTTCTAAACAGAGTTGAACCCGCATATTATTGAGGGTGGGCAAAAGAACCACATAGTTGACAATAGACAATGCTATCTGGAGAGCATTGAATATAATGAGTTAAAATGGTCACTTTCCAAAGTTAAAACTATCATCATACTTGCTCCAAATTCTATAAATTTTTATAGAAATTGATTTTGTATTGCATTTAAATTGACTGCAAATAAAATATTATTTCCAAATTATAATTCCAATTTATAACGGCTTAGCATATCAAAATTATAATGATTGCACATGCATATATTTCTAGAATAAATTGGTTAGCATAATGAATAGTGATACAAAATAACTATTTAATTTAAGCATATTTTTTTATTCTGTTTTATTTAAATGGTTGCTATAGTATGGTGGCTACTAGAAAGCTACAGATGATTTTGAGGGAAAACATATTTTACATTAAAAAAAAAATCAACACAAAATACAAATATCTCTTATTTCCATGCCTTGATCACCTCCCAAGATCTCTTCCTTAATTATAATTTGCTCTCACACTAACAATAAATGAAAAGAAAGATACTCTCATACACTACAACAATTGGTCTTTCGAACTCATCCTTTAGGTTTTTTCTCCTCTTCCTTGAAGACACCTCTTGGGTGTAATGCATGCGAGCGCCAATGATAGATCAGTCTATGCTTACTTTTATGTTAGTTGGATCACCCCAACTGTCATCAAAATGTGGAAATCGTCTAAATTTGGTGAGAAGCACCTGGGTGTTCATATGGGTTACGACGGTGCTAGATGCAGTATTAGATTTTGTGACTCAGAATCATCAATTTATGGCTTTCGGTGCAAGAGCAAGTGCACTTGTCACATGGCGGTGCTCGTGCTGGGTCCTAAGGCACTTAGAGCTTGGCACTAAAATACCCTGTGCTCCATATTTTTCATTGGAATTGGTTGTATTACGTGTTTTAGCGCTCATCTGGGTGGCGCTGAGGCGCTATCCTTTAGCGTTGGGGCACCTAGCTTTGAATTTAGGAATGCTTTATTGTCTGAGTTTTCCACTCATAAGCTCTGCTTCAAGCACTAATGCACTAGCTGTGGGCACCAAGGTGCTTGCTTATTAATTTAGCCCATTTAGTGCTCCAAGTTCTAAATTTTTACTATATACTACAAATAACACTACATATACCCCAAAAAATGCATTAAAATGATACATAAAGAGTATGCAAAATGCATAAATATAATAATAAATTTTATATACATCAAATTTCCCTAATTTAAACATCGCTTTTCCTCAAGTAATTCAATACTTTTAATTAGACTTTTAAAATTCATGATTAATCTTGTCTTAGGATTGCATTGTTTTTTAACAATATAGTAAATAGAAAAATAGGTACACAAATATTATTTTAAGATTGAAGTATTATTAATACCCAATATCCCAATGTTATTTATACTAATATTCTTTAAAATAATTATATTTAAATTACTTATATAAATTTGCTAAAATAATTTTAATTCTAAAAAATATATAATTCAATTGTACTCATCAATCAAATAAATTTTAATTTAGCTATTACCTTTTTTAATATAATATTCCAAATGTCAATGAAGGAAGCTTTTGATTATTTAATTTTTGAAAATATTATTGACGGCTTAAAAATTTATTTCTTTAAAATCTTAAACATTTTATTTCGTCTCTCTTTTTTTTGTTTTAGTTTTTATTTTTTTCCATCCTTTTATAGTGGTTTATTATATCTGATTAAGCTCTTTTTTTAATGATTTTGAATACCACTTCTTTTCTAAATCAAATTCGCCAAATCACTTTTAATTTAAATCAAAATATTATAGTTCAAAAGATTCTAACTTTGATTAAATTATTTAGATTGATAGTTACTAAAATTTATATATTTGATGAATTAATTTTATATGTAATCAAATAGTTTAAATGTTTAAGAATCATTATAGAAAAAAACTTATTAATTATAGTAAAAGGTTAGTTTTGAGGGGTTTAATTTTATTCAGCTCTTAATGATTATTTGTGTCACTCTCAATTATATTATTTACATATTATTTAATTGCAATGAATCCTAGCTAAGTTTACCATGTTTTAAGTCTCAAATTTAAAATAGTTATCCTTTAAACATGGCCAACAAGGTAAGGTATCCTTTATACCTTTTAATGAATTTATTTTATAGTAATTAGTGGTGAACCAAAAAAGGAATATAATGAGAGATGATGTTGACCTTGATAGAAAATGAGTTATAAAAAATGAGTTATAGAAGCTCAATGATATCAAAGTCCTATTGAAAGATAAGAGTTTTCTAATCATAATAAATTATAAATAAGAAAAAAAGATTAGTACAAAAAGATGATAATATTGATCTTAAATATCAATACAAGAAAACAAGAAAGTTTTAATGCAAAGGCATCTTTTCTTGGTATCCATTAAAATTGGCTAAGGATTTGGATGAGTTAGCATATTAAATATTAGTTGTTATAAGCATTATTGGATGGATGATTAGGATTAGTTGGTTCTACAATTGCACATAAAATTTTATGATCATAATAGGAATCTTGGCAGTGGATTTCTTATTGATATTGGATGAAGATTATTAGATCAAAATTTTAGCCAAGCAATGCAAGCATTTGGATGAGTAGCCCTCATATGCTATAAAAAAGGCTAAAGCTTAAAATAAGTACTAAAATTTAAATCGGTGAAGATTGTTTGAAATACCATATAAATATTGAAGAATTATGGAAGGTAATATTCAAAGGAATTAGTGTGATGAATAGACATTTTCCCAACTTCCAATGAAAAGGATAAATTTTTAACTGGGTAAGTTTGTCCAATAGCTATAGAGTTGATTTAACTATTATTATGTTTTTAACATAACATAAAATCAACTGTAATATCATATGCATAAACAAAATAAAGAGGAACATTTCAAAATGCAGAAGTATTTTAAGAAATTTATCAATGACATTTTGACAGATTGATAGTGTAAATTTTGTGTAACAAATGATTTTATACAATATCTAATGTTTTCTTATGGGGTTACTAAAATATTTGTATGAAATGCTATGAATTATTATAGTAACATAAATTGAACGGGAATTATGTGTAATGTTAATAAACATCTGATATAAACAAGTACAAATATGTGTCTCTTTATAAGGATGGTGATGGAACATGCAAAAAATTACAAATACGTGTCCTCCACATAATGTCTACAATGGCTCCAAAATGGTATAGTATCATTCCTTATAGTATAGTAATATCACCCACATAGGGGCCTATCTTCTACTTGATACTATTGTATAACATTCTCCGTTGTCTTCTAATTATGTTGTAATAAATAGCTATATAAGATGTGGGATATAATATTATATACAAGGCATACTAGAGGTTCACATCGAGTAATTTCATAGTTAACACGATCTATATGACATTCGTTCTGAATTAAGATGGTCCTAATGCAAAGTGCTTTGTGGATGCTTAGTAATGATATCTTATAATCATCCCTAATAAAAACCAAATGATTAGTCATGATATCTTATAATCATCCCTAATAAAAACCCAATGATACATCATGTCGAAAAAAGTGTGTAATACTCTACCCAAATTAATCATAGGACTACACAAAGACTGTATTTATAAAGCGCCCAAGATCATTCTATGTGGAGAATTTAGATTATATATATGTATGTAATCTACATAGATAACTTTGACCTATATTTTCATGGATGATGGGTCTACTGATATATTATCATACATAGAGTCAACATGATATATGGTGTTAATGATGTGCATATTTGATCTATTATGCTACATAGCTATTCAATTCTATTGGTTGTATCTTTTCATAGCTCGTCAATTTATGTGATACTCTCATAATACAAAATTAAATTCAGATTTACTTCTAATTTAAAAACTTTTTGCTAAAAAATACTACTTTCGACTTATTGATGTACCATGACTCTTTTCACTCAGAGATGTGGGATAGTAAGCCCATCATACATATACATTGGGGCTTTGTTTATGCTTGTGAAAGATAGAATATAGCCCTTGATATGGCACACATAAGGAAAACCAAAAATAAATAATATGCATGCTCTAATATACCTTTGAAAATTAATTTTCACTATATATATATATATATATATATATATATATATATATATATATATATATGTATGTATGTATGTATGTATGTATGTATGTATGTATGTATGTATAATCCTCCCCCAAGGACCATTGAATCCATCAAAAAGGTAAATATACTTGACTCTCGAGTTTACCAGATATAGAATGTGGAAAACACTGTCAGTTATGTGGATGATGATGATAAATAACTCCTAGATGGAGCTAATGGGTCATCACAGTAGTATAGCGATGTTTGTCATTACCTACCTACCCTAACTACATTGCAACTTATAAACAGAGGGCCATCACCTCAAACTCATAGTAGGATACTAACATGAGATAACGTGATGGTCATCTTATTGACACGAAAATGTAATTTATTAGTTTGATGCAGCCATCACTAAACAGGTGCAATCAAAGATATTGATGTAATCAAATATAGTAAATGTTTCTAAACAGAATTGGACCCCCATATTATTGAGGGTGGGCAAAAGAACCACATAGTTGACAAAAGACAATGCTATCTGGAGAGCATTGAATATATTGAGTTAAAATGGTCACTTTCCAAAGTTAAAACTATCATCATACTTGTTCCAAATTGGAGAAACAATGTCAAGGACAAGCTAAGAGAAGTTTTACCATGCATTAAAAAGCTAATTTACCCTTGAGATAGGTAAATCCATAAGAATTAAGCGCTATGTAATGTAATTTTTTCTTAAAAATAATGGTAGATGGTGTGTTTTTATTTTGAAGAAAAAAATGATAATTATCTATATTTTCATTTATTTATTTTTTTTATTGTTCGCATTATTTTGTTTCATATTTAACTATTAAATTTTGCTTAATTTATTTGCATAGCATAAGTTATTTTAATATCCATATTAAAGATATTTGATTAAGATCTTTCAATTACTTATACTAATATTATAAATTTTTTCATGCCACTCATTTTATATTTTTGTAAACAAGTTATTTATATAATAAACTTATCCATCATCAACAACGAGAATGAATCAACCCTTGATCTGAATTCAATCAAAACCTGCTGCCCTGATGCAAAAAGTTTCCCAGCACTAATGTGCAATGGATCTATTTATATGTTTTTTTTACATTTCTAGAGTTACAGCAAAGAAAAATTGCAGAAAATTCTGAACACATGCCGGTTGTTTCAGCATTGTTCACCTTCTTAGAATGAGTAAAATGATAACAACAGTAAGGAAGAGGATTCCAGACTAGGAGGGGAAATAGAAAATTAACAAAAGGCTGCGAAAGCGAGAGTACAACAAAAGAAAACAACAACAATTAGTCAATAATCATTGTGCTGCTGTGCTGCTGCTGCAGTTCAGAAATTCACCAATGACCCCGAATTAATCGCATTAGCCAATCCTTCCTCCAGCTTCATTTCCATGGATGTCTTCCAAGTTACTCTCGCCATATCACAGATCAAAGACCAGAACGAAAATGAATCAAAACAGGGGCGGTGAAAATAAATGGTAAAAATAAAATTTAAATAATAAAATCTTAACCCTAACCCGGATATTCGCCGTTCCCTCTCTGATCGCTTAATGCTGGAGATTAATTAAGATTCCGGCGCTCACCAAACCTGTTCCTCGGCGTACCCGCGAAGAAGAGGGAGGGCATCTGCGCGCCGGGAGCTCCTCCTTTCGGCACGGCGGAAAGAGCAGGATCCAGAAGCCGGATAATCGAAATCGTTGGCGGAGGCGAAGCGGAAGGCGTAGGAGGACGAGATCTGACGAAGGGCCTGCAGGAAAACGGTCTCATCGCAGGGAAGAGAGAGCGGGCCGGGTTGGTGGAAGCCGTACTCCTTCTCGACCTGGAGGAGGAGATTCCTGAAGGCTGGATGGTTGAGATGCTTGACCCTGATAACGAATCTCCGGCCCCTGCTCCCCACGTAAACCGCTATGTGCCCCGCCGGCACGTCAATCGCCGGTCGTGAAGGAGACGATAACCCCATTGCCCAGGTCCTCAACCGGCGTAGCATCTGCCGAAGCCTCACAATGTCCCGGATTTTGCTTCTCTTACCCATCTACAGATCGAGATGTATGTCTCTCTTCACTAGCGTTCTTTGCGATGAGCTTTGTTTGCTTTTGCTCGAGAGAGTTCTGAATTTGTGCAGTCAGATCAAAAGAGGAGGAAGTTAACAACAACTGGGCTATTTATAGATGCAGGGAATGTAATAAACCCCTGAATTTGAATATATTAACGAAAACAACACTATGATAACCTGCTTCATATTATTATTCTAGCGGGGCACAACAGTCATTGTACACAATTTCCTGTTTTATGAAAGGAAATCTTCTGATTACTTTATTTATGGAAGAAAATCTTCGGATTACTGCATCAATTAGGATATAATCTTACGCTGCAACGGTAAAAAGATATGGTCTTTTAAATCCTATTCTAAAACAATATATACATATATATATATGTAAAGATGCATTTGATTGGACGCAAATTTTGAATAATATTCAAATTAAAAATTTTAAATTTTAGATTGAGGATAATATTAATTCTAATTTAGGAAAATTTATAGTTAAACTAAACAATTTATTAAAATGAACTTATTGACATTAAAAGTGATATTATGGATTCCAAATAAGCCTAAAATAAGTTTTTAATGCTTGGTTACAAATTTATATTGTCAATCTTGTGTGATTAGGTTCAAAGTAATCGTATCAACATGACAAATCGAAAGAATTTGTGATTAAGGGTGTACACGAACCGAACATGAACGAAGTCAGCTTGTGTTCATGTTCGGTTCATTTGAAATTTAGTTTGTTTGAAATAAGCTCATGTTCAAAATTGTTCGTGAAGTCACTGTTCATGTTCGTTTATTAACGAACGAGCCGAACTGTTCACGAACGACGAGCCAATTTGACAGCTTTAATATTAATATATATAAATAATATATTATATTAATTATATAACTTATATAAATATATAATATCTATATTAATATATTACTAATATAATATTTTAATATATTATTTTTATTAATTTATTATATCTTATAATTTATTAAAATTTAATTTTTAAAATATCATAAAATTTTTATATATAATTATTTTAAATTATTTTATATTTCGAACAATAACGATTCGAGCACGAACGAACGCATCAGTATTCGTGGTTGGTTCGTTTAACTAACCGAATGAAAAAAAAATTGTTCGCGTTCGTCTCGTTTACTTATCGAACGAATCAAACATGAACTCCTTGAAGAATCGAACATGAACTGTTCGCGAACAACGAGCTTTTTTGGCAGCCCTACTTGTGATTACTTAATTCTGACATCATTAAAGCACTCGAAAGTATAAAAAATATCACAAATCAAGGGCATCAATAGTGACGGGATGCCTGATAAAATTCTTTTGGATTTTGCTAAAAATGAAAAAAGTAAAATGTCACTCGATAAAAATCTAAATAAAGACGAACAGATTCAACTAGAATTGGGGCTAGACAAGAAGAGGAGGAAGTGCAGACTCAGAAGTTTAAATAATCCAAAAGTTCTCTACATATCCACCATGCTCGGTGGCCTTCAATTTCAGATTGCCACCATCATATCACTATCAACAAATAACCATCGTCTAACTATTATCACTTGACAACGATTGTCACAGAAGTGTCATAAGACCATTGTTATCGTACTGATATTTTCCAACCAAAATCTTTTGACCACTACTCATAACCACAGACATAGAACAGTCGCCTGACTGTCGCAACCAACCACTGTCATCAAAATGTTACTAGTTTTGAATGCTACCATTGATCAATCGTCATCAAACAACCGCGACCTTGATCACCTGACTATAGTCTATTTATAATCACCATCAACCAAATTATATCCTTCCAAACATATTGCTTGATTACAACCTTTTGACTACGATCACTTAACTATGATCTCTCGGCCATTAAATATAATCTGATCCTATAATCATTGTCAGACTACTGGACCTCTCAATCATTAGTCTTATTACGACCAATAAATCATAATTATTACTAAATCATTATTTTCTGATCATCATTGCTGAATCAGTACCCGCAAATCACTGCTTACAAGAAAAAATCTTGCAAGTATAACCATAATTATCATTAGAGAGAATAAAAATTTAGTAAGAATAACTTTATCAATTTAGTGGCCAACATCTTTAATATCATACTATATATATTTAACTTAGTTAAGGCAATGGGAGATTCTTAGCCCCTATAAATTTAATTTTATCTTCTTTAATTGTTAGATAATTACCTCCAGATCACCTGAAATATTAATATTTATATATTTAACCATTCAAGCGATCTTTTCGAACAACAAACCCGATATATTTATGGGTGCCACGATCAAACTACTGAGAATTTGATAAAAAATAAAGATCTATGCTTAACCACAAATCTAAAAATGTCTGAAAGATTTGCATATGTACCACTCAATTTTCATATATTTACAAAACTAATATCTAAACTTCAATTTTTACATATATGACAACTGCTATACAAGAAAATAAATATTTTAGATTTTAAAATTTAAGATTGTGATACTTTTATTGTGATATACATAGTATTTTGGAGGAACAAAAATAAAAATTAAAATTTAGAAGTTAAAAATGTAATTACATAAATATTAGGTGGTATGTATGTAATGCCCCTTAATATATTATCTTAAACTTTAACTGATGCATTAATTTTGTGACGTAAGAGTGCTCAAATTAATTGAGAAAAAAAAATCAAAGTTAAATATTCAAAAATACTGATTTAAGTAAATCACGAAGTAATTCTTAGGTCAAAAATGAGTATCAATAATCTAGATATAATATTTGAAAATAGAAAAATATAAAATTTCTTTGAACAAAATTATTTTGTTTATATAAAAGAATAGAACTCCATCCACATATATATATATATATATATATATATATATATATATATATATATATATATTATGTATATCTATCTCATACACATATGATCCTGAACAAAAGCTTACGTTTATATACATTCTATTTATTCTTGATACCTCGTCAATAAATCCATCATCCAATACAAATCTCGGGACAATCTTTTGAGGAAAAAAAATTCAAACTTTAATCAAAAGTCATCCCAAGCTCATATTTTAGCAAACATGTAATCGAAATGACTAGCTCAACGAGACAAACCCAATGGTACCAATATCAGTTCAATTCGAGCCAAATCAACTATAGATCAAGCCATTAAACTACTTTTGAAAGTATTCCGAGCATATTTAGAATGTCGAATGAATGTCAAATATGGCGAGCTGTAGTCGAATCGAGCGTCTCGAGAAGACGAATCAAACGAGCAGAAGATCACTTAGTTTCAATATCGTTAAGGCACTCACATGTCCATCAAATGCCATCTGAACCAAAGAAGCTCGTTGGGCCGTTCGATCAAAGTGGTTCATATTTCTACATTAATTGCACTGAAAACTTTATAAATAAAGCTACACCCCTCTCATGAGGTGAGAGAAGAGCCAAAGATTTGAGGAAGAGCTTGAAGATTCGGGAAGGAGCTGAAGTACAACACCACCACCGCCAACTGTCGCCGATCACCATTAACCACTGTCAACCATCGTCGACCACCACTGACTTCCATCGAACCCTATAGACCGTAGTCGATCACCGTCAATCTCCATCGACCATCACCAAACTTCATCATCATTATCGACCACTGTTGACCACCACCAACCAGAAGCCGTTAATCACTATTGATCGCTGTCTGTTCCTAACAATAAATTTGTCAGCACGACAACGTGGTGACCTCACTTCTTGTGAGGGTCTACTCACTCATCTGCAAATGGCCTCAGACCAGGGCTATGCTCCTTTGAGCCTCATCAGGATAAGCCCAAAGCCTTAATCCTCTGGCTGTGTTAGTTTAGGGTTTTGATCTTCCAGCCATGGATAACACATGCCCTGGGTCCCAAAACCCTATAAACTGCCCTATGAACCCTAGGAACCACCATACACTAAAATCCATAATGGGGAGGTGGTTTACCCAAGTTAATCCCTAGCCTCACCTAAGGCCTCCCCAAACCCTAAGAAACCCTAAAAACACCTTGAAATTTCAACACATCCTTTTGAGCCTAAGGCTTAGTGGCACCATGAGTGGTAAAATCAAATTGGGCCTAACCCAATTTTGATCATTTTTTGACCAATTGAACTCATGGTCATACAATTGGGCCCCACCCAAAGTGGTCAAGACATCAAACCACTTGGGGGCCAAAATTGGTACCCTAGGGTCAACCCTATAATTCACATATTAATTTAATTAGGTAAATTATGAGATGACATTAGGGCTTGAACCTTTGAACAAATCCCAAGCACATTAGGTTAGCCCAAAATTCCAAAACCTAATGACCTTAGCCCTGACCCATCCTTCATGGGTTATCCATGACTCATCCATGACACACCAGAACATGTTGATGACACAGAAGCCAAATTAAACCAAATCCAAGTACTAAAGACAAAGGCATGCACCAATTACTATGGAAATGGGACACATGACATCTAAGTCAAATTTAAACCTTGGGACACATGATACGCCTAAAAAATGTTTGATTTTTCATATACTTTTTATGCTTAATTTTAATAATATTGCACTATAAAGGAAGATATTTTTGTACGTTTTTTGGTTTTAGGTATAAAAAATGATTTTTGGAGAAAAGGACACAAAAATAGTGCAATTTGGAGCAAAAACGAGCAAAAAAGCAAATTTTGGCCTGACACATTTTGATAAGTCTTTCTTTGCTTAATCTCTTTTACAATTCTTGCATATAATTAAATGAGAATACACTTCAAAGAAAGGTTTTTTATGCTTATTTTGTAGGGCTATCTATTAGGAATGCAACGCAACTGAAACGAGGCTAATCGAAGTTGAAACGGAGCCAAACAGAGCGAAATGGTGGAGCTGCGCAGTACCAGAGCCGGACAGCGCCCTATCCGGCGCCGGACCGCACCAGAAAATAGAGAACGATGAAAATAAGTGGAAAATAGCGCCGGACAACACCCGAGTAAGGCGCCTGACCGCGCCCAAACAATTTGGACGCGATTTTGGACGGTTAGGGGCCGAGATTCAATGTATTTGGACGCTTTTTGAAAGGTTTATTGTGACAACTCTTCAAACTTCGTCCTTACACTTTAAAAGAACGATTTTAGGTTAGAAAAGAGGAGAGGAATATTAGGAAAATTGTGGAGAATTTTGAGAGATTTTAGAATAGGAGTTGAAATGTAGATTTCTACCTTTTTGGAGAGAATGGTGAGTGGATTTCGAGAGAATTTGTAAGGGTTTGTACTAGCATTGCATGGATCAGCGGGAGACTTTATGGGAGAGATTTTCATCTTTCTTTCAAGGGAAAAAACCTAAGTATTGTGTTCTTCATTATCTTATGATTTTGTAAACACTTATTTTGTGGATTTGCTTTGAAATGAGATTTTCCGTTGTGCTTTCTTTGTGCTTTGTGATGTCTTTCTCTTATTCTTTCTTCTTATTTGGAAATAGTGACATAAGAAGATTATTCCATTGTTTTTATTTTACTTTTCTTTTGCAATGAGTAGGATTCATGTTTAGGACTTTGTGATGCATGTTAGAAGTAGATTTAATTATAAATCTGATGGTTTTTACTTGCACTTCATTTACATTACAATAAAGGCCTGTTATTTTGTTAAAATTTATTGTAATTCCATTGTCCCAAAAGGGCAGTGTAATTCTCAATAAAGTGGAACCATATTCACTGTCCATGAATGAGTTACGTAGTTCATGGGAGTTGAGTGCAAATAAATAGGGAAATTTGGTTTGATGGGCGTAGAATTAGAGATTTTAGGGTGACAGACTAAAATTCCCAATTTTGTCATAGTGCTTGGAAACTAAAGCGAGAGTTAGCCTTCAGGTGAAGGGAAATAGAAGCTCTGGAGTGAGAGTCAGTATCCTCCTAGCCTAACCACAGATTTAGGGACTAAACTTAGGATTAGCTAATGTTCTTTATGCACTCGGAAGAGGGTAAAGAATAGAATTGTTCATGTTTATCCCATACAATATTTAATGCATCTCATTCCTTTACATTATCCGATTCATTACTTGAGAATAGTAATTTTTATTATCTCAAAATTTACCAAACCAATTTATCCAGAAAGGGATATATTTAGTATTAATATTTTCCTTTAGGAGTAGTTATTAGTTATTTTAAAATTAAGATTTATCTTTAAGATTAGTTGTTAAAAAACCACTTATATCGACCTTCCAAACTAAAGTCTAATAGTAGTAGACTAGAATTTGACTAAGGACCTTTTACCTCGCTTCCCTTTGGGATCGATAAACAGGACTCCACTAGAGCCCTGTATTACTTAAGCGATATGTATACTTGCGTTTGAAATTATGACTTTACAAAATCATTATAAATATATAAATTTGGGTTCATCAATTCTTGCATATAAAAAATTAGCATAAAATTTTTGGCGCTGTTGCTGGGGATTTAAATCTTCTTATAGTGGTGTCAAAGTCTTACATTTTTAAGTATATAAAAATTGTTGCATCAGCCATGATCAAATGATGCACCAAAAATATATACGGTTTTTCTATATAATTTTATCCATTTTTGGTGATATTGCACTTTAAAGAAATGTATTTTTTATGATTTGTTATAGGTATGATGATTTTAGGTTATTGGAGTGAAAAGAAGCAAAAAGGAACGAATTCGGAGCAAAAAGGAGCAAAAAGGAGCAAAATTGTGAAAAAGGGGTTCTGGCACTACCGGCGCCCAAATCTAGAGACTTTGGAATAAATAACACGATAGAGCGCCGTCGATGCCCTATCTGGCGCCATCGGCGCCCGAAGTCGGTGGAGTTCAAATTTGAAGAGATTTGGTGACTTTTTGAAGAGATGCATATGGAAACTCTTGGGATTTCGTCCCTATCTTATAAGTAACTATTTTTGGATGAAATTAGAGAGGTTTTAGAGTGTTTCTTCAGTGGTCTAGAGTAGTTTTTGTGTGCTTCTTCATTATCTTAGTGTTTTAGTGTGTTAGGGTTCAGGAGAAGAGTGTGTAGAGTGAGGATTTGAGAGGAATACTTCTCTAAAGAGGGAAGGAGAAGAGGTAAAGTGAGAGATTGCTTCTTCCTTTCCATTCTAAAGAGAGAATCAAGTGTTATAGAGAAGAGAAGAGGATTTAAAGGAACTTCAAGGGAATTGCATTGGGGAAGAGAAAGAGATAAGTTGTATTTTCTTTTGTGATTTGTATGACTTTTTTTTTATATATAAAATCCATGTTTTATTGTATCTTCTTCATGAATTCTGAGTAATCTCCCTTGTCTTTCTTCTTGCATAGAGATGTGATGATGGATTGATGTGGGTTTGATGTGCTTATAATGAAATGAAGAAATTGTGATGGTTTTTCATTTAGAACTTAATTTACTTTTGATTTGGCCAATTGAAATGTTAAAATGTGTTGTTGAACATTAAGTTTGAAAGGATTTAATGTCCTACAACAATAATGAAAGATCCATTCAATTTCTATGGATGAATTACGAAGTTCATGGGAATTGAGTGCAAATAAATAGGGAAATGTGTTTTGATGGACTTAAATGTGGAGATTTCAGGGTGATAGACTGAAATCCCCATATTGGTTCTAAGATTAGTAACTAATATCAAAAGTTAGCCTTCGTGTGAAGGGTGAGTGGGAGCTCCGAAGTGAGAGCAGGTATCCTCCCAGCCTAGCTTTAGAGTTAGTGACTAAACTTAGAATATGTCAATGTTCTTTTCTTGCTTAGAAGAGGGGGGGTACTCTTTTAAGGGTAAAGAATCATCTATGCTCCTATTTGGCACAACAACATAAATAATTGTTCCATATCAATACACACATCATATTCTCATTGCAAGAGGAAAGATACTTTTCTTATATATCGAAAATCTTTCAAATAGTTAGTTTAGTGTGTCTGTTAGTTAATTCTATTTTTAAAGTTGTTAGAAGTAATTGTAGTTTAGTTAATTGTTACTATTTTCTGCATAGTGTTAGTAGGAGTAAGTGTTAAACCTCAAGTGCTATTTAAATATTAGATTTTAGTGCTATATTATTTATATATTGTGAACACTTTCTTATACGTCGAGCTTCCCTGTGGGATCGATAACCAGAACTCCATTAGAGCTCTGTATTACTTGATACGAAACGTATACTTGCGTTGAATGCTTGGACTTAACAAAATTATTATAAATATATAAATCTGAGTTCATAAATTCTTGCAAAATATGATCCACCACATCACCAAACCAAACCTAGTCATAACCACCCACCAAGAGGTCTCCCCAATCAGCTTAAGCATTTCTCCATGTCACCCCTCCACCATTGGTGGCGCCATGTTCAAGTCATGTAAAATGAAAAAGCTCCTCATCACTGCCCAAAACTTCTAGAATTCCTCTATGAATTCCTTAACGAGCTGCCTGAGCTTCACCAAGCTCCCCCATTGAGTTCCCATGGCTATAAAAAGCCCAAACCCGAGAACCTCTACAGACGGTCGAGCTCTCTACTCAGTCACTTTAACTTCTTGCTCCAAACAATAGAAGTGCTTCCCTTGACCATAGAAGAACATCCCCACCATCCTCAAGCCCTCCCCTCCAACCTTAAAAATTAATTTCACCATCCAAACCCAGGGCCATTTTTGGCCTCGACATTAACCCTCTCAAAACTCAAAACCAACAATTCCAAAAGCTTCAATAGAACTCAACACATTCTCCCCAATCGAAATTGAGCTTTCCCGCGGCCTTTAACCCATTCCAACACCAAATTGTGCCCCTCGTTGGTCTAGTCTTACTTAGACCCATCCACAACCTCTTGGGATAAAGCATGGATCAAAATCTATAAAATTATCTCTCAGTTTGATCTTTTATGAAGAAACAAATAATGAATGTCCACTTAGCACTATAAATAGCTTGATTTCAATTAGATGAATGTGTGGGAGCAAACTACAAGTGATTTGGCTGAGAATTGAGTGAGATGTTAGGGTTTGATCACAAATGACTCTCGGTTCTCTGTCCCGTTGGGACGATAAATCGATGTCATCCGTTTCTGTGTATTAGGAACGAATGGCAAAGATCAAACCGTACAACAAAATAGTGGAGGAGGGGAGCACTGGATCGTGGGATAGCATAGTGCTTGTGTGGAATGTTCACCCAATCGCATGCCATGTGGAGCTTTGGAGGTCTGAGGAACCAGTCGTTAAGTGATAAATTTAGATTTTTCAAATTAAATAAATCCAGAAAATTAAATAAAAACATAAAAATACATAACTTAATGTAGAAAATCACAAAAATAAAACAAAAATACCTCTAGACTCAGGGAGTAGAGGAGAAAATAATAAAAATAAAAATGAAAATAATTAAGTTATAATTAATTTTTAATTAATAAAATACTTTAGAGAGTATTTTAATTATTAAAAATTAATTATAAATAAGAAAAAATCTAAAATTTTGAGGGGATTTTCCCTCTGCCATTGGGATTATCCTTTGATTATTCCAAAGCTAGAGGGACTCCCTAACTTTAAATGACAAATTTTATACCAAAAATGCTATTATTTTGAAATACAATTATAAAAATTGAAATAAAAATTAGAAATATGCAAATTAAAATGAAAATTAAAAATAAAATTCAGGGCAGTGAAATTAAACTTTAAAATGACAATTTTCACCCCTAAGAACCTAAAATTGAAATTTAGAAATCTATGGGTGAAATTGTAAATTTTGAAATTTTACATCTTAGCCCAAATTGTCCCCTAAAATTAACATAAAACACTTAGTGAGCCTTAGGGGCTTAACCAAAGAGGTTTTTAGGAAGTAGCATCATGGTTACCCCTTTAATCATGGAGTCAACCCTAATAACCCTAAGTTTAGTCCAATTTGAGTTTGGCTTGGTCCAATTTGACTTATGTCTATTCCAAACTAGACCTAACTCAGATATACTCATAATGAGACCCAACCCCAATTGAGGTCATGTTTGATCCCCAACAAGATCTAACCTACGTCAAGTTAGGGTTGAACTCTAGGCCTAACTTAACTTATACCTCGTTCAATCCAAATCCTACTAGGTCTAACCCAACTTAAACCTAGTCCAACCTCAATGTTTCTATGTCTAATCCAACCTAGACTTATTTCAATCCAAACTTAACTAGGTCTAACCTAACTTAGACCTAGCTCAACCTAAACCATTTAGGTCTAACCTAACTTATACCTAGTTCAACTTAAATCCTACTAACTCTAACCAAACTTAGACCTAGTCCCAATTTAAAACCTACTAGGCATAACCTAACTTAAAATTAGTCCCACATAAACTCTTCTAGGTCTAACCTAACCTAGAACTAGTTCCACATAAACCCTACTAGATCTAACCTGACTCAGACCTGGTTTAACTTAAATCCTAGTAGATCTAACCTAGCTTAGATATAGTTCAAACGAAACCACACTAGGTTTAACCCAACATAGACATATTTCAACATCAACCCCTTTAGGTTTAACCTAAATTAGACTTAATTACAACCTAAACCCTTACCAGTTATAACCTAACTTAGACCTAGTTTAACTAGAAAAATTTTATGTCTAACCCAAATTAAACTTAACCCTAACATGAACCATTTTAGGTCTAACCCAAATCAGACCTAATTCCAATATGAACTTAGACCTAGTCCAACCTAAAACCCCAAAAGTCTAGTGTCCAACTTTTTAATGTTTACAAAAATAGCAACAGCACCAAAAACTTGATCCCGCCTAATATATATTTAATTTTGTGATGGAATGTATAATGTGGATTCTACGCAAGTATACGTATCGTATCAAGTAATACAAGGCTCTAGTGGAGTCCTGGTTATCGATCCCACATGGAAGTTTTAAAAGATTTGTAACAGCTAAATTTAAAGGATTTACTTACTAATATAGTATACGGAATTTAGAATACTTAACTAAAGCGATCTAAAGTAAACTAATGCTTTAAATAAAGTTGATTTAAAGATTTCAGAAAAAGTATCTTTCCCCTTGTTTTTAGAAACTTAAGTGAATGATGAATTCAAATAGATTTTTTATTGTATTGTGACAAATAGGAGCATTCCTATTCTTTACCCTTTGGTCCAGGTGCAAAGAACATTGACTAGTCCTATGCTTGATTACCGAATCAGCGGCTAGGTCGGGAGGATACTCGTCGCCACTTCGTAGCTCCCACGTTCCCCTCACCTGAGGGCTAACATCTACACTTCAGCTCTCAAACAATAGGACCAAATTGAATATTTTAGTCTGTCACACTAAAATGTCCAATTCTACGTTCGATAAATAATATTTCCCTATTTATTTGCATCCCCCTTCCAAGGCTTTTGACTTCCCTAAATATTGGATGTAATCTTTACTATAGTTGATAATTCAACATATTTTAACAATTCAACTTGTCAGATTGAAAGTAAATTAAGTTTTAAGTAAAAGATTATCACAATTTATTTTAATATATTAGGCACTTCTATTTAATTTCATCAATTCGCATAATTTCATAAACAAGGAGAAAGACTAAGAAAACTACTCATAATGCATGGGAATTAAACAAAGCATAGATTTCATTCATTTAAAGTTAATAACAATAAACAAAGATACTTATCTCAATTTCCTCCCCAAGCAGACTCCTTGAAGTTCCTTTGACTTTTCCTCTAGTACAACACACTTCTTAACTCACTACTTACACTTACTCACACTGAACTTCAACTTAGACTCAAAAGCACACTAATAGAATACTCTAAGACTCCTAAAATAGACACACTACATACTAAAATTCGTCCTCTATTTATAGAGATAGACAAAGGTCCAAGGGGTACTTAAGCACTTCTTCAAAAAGCGTCCAGATTCAATGTATCTGGCATTTTGAACAGTCTCGCTGTCGGCGAGAAACGACCTCGCTGTCAGCGAGGCTTCTAGAAGGTCTTCAAACCGCGCGATCTCGCTGTCGGCGGGCTCGGGCTCGCTGTCGGCGAGGTAGTTGCAAACCTTTAAGAAATTCTCTTTATAATCTCGCCGTCGGAGGGCTCGATTTCGCCGTCGGTGACTTAGTTCATTTTGCATGTATTTCGTCCTTTTTGATCCAAATTTGCTCTATTTTATGCTTTTTTTCTTCCATCACTTATAAATCTTCGTTCCTGCAATAAAATAAAGAAAATACATTTCTTTAAAGTGCAATTTCATAAAAAATAGGTATGAATTTCTTAACATATTTTTCTGTGATCAAAATCCCCCAAACTTAATTATTACTTGTCCTCATGTAATTTTATACTAAATAAAAACAATGATTTTTGTTATAGAATTTTTTAATTCAAATAAACTATGAATTAAATTTAAATAATACTATAGTAAAGTTAAATAGAAATATTTTTAAGTAATTAAATTAACTTTACGAGATATAAGATTATTTTGTTATCGAATCTAAGATTTCTAGCTCTCTATTTATTTCGGGAAAGACTATATTTAAAAGAGTAATTTACTTAAGATATTTAGATGATAGGAGGTTCAAGAAAACACTATTTAGTAAAATACTAATCCATATATATAAGTTTAGAAATATATTTGAGTTTTACCCTTTAGGTTGATTCCATTGAAGCCAATTTTGATAAGGCATCTCCTCAAGCTTCTCCTCACTTATATTTTTCTTTTCTTTTCTTTTTTTCTTTCTGGATTGATTTTCAATCCTTCTCTTTTTCTTTTTCAAGTGAGGATTACTGTATCTGGATAGCCTGTTAATAATTTTGAACTTAAACTTTCTCTTCCTAAATTTGAAACTTAAAATATTTCTTTGCTTATATGTATTTCATAGCCTTTACTTCATTGAGTTTCAATCTCTTCTTTTTCACTTAAATACTTAAGAATTTCAATTTTAGAATATAGTTTCCCTTACTTTAAATAGTTTACTTATATTCTTATTCCTTTTAACCAAATATCTTATTCTATTAAATTAATTTGGATTTCTAGAAATATTCTATTCAACTTTCTATAATAATTATATAAATTAATTCAAGTTACTGAATTAAAAATTATTACAGAAAATCAAATACTAATAATTTTTTTTTAAGATAGAAATTGAAAACAATTTAATAATTAAATTTGTATTTTTCCTCCCCCAAACTTAAATTTTTTTATCTATTTCTAAATGGTGAAAAGGAAAATATACAATGAATTTACATCATACCTTAGAGCTTTAGGTATTTCTTTTCCTTGAAATTTTTGCGAGCTTTTTCATTATTTAAAGAACTCGTACTTGTTAGTATTCTTCCACATATATAGTATTTAAAAGAGAGTCTTTGGGTAAAGAAATTTTTAAATAAGTATAAAAACACAAACAGATTAAAACTTAATCTACTATTACACATCCAATCCACTGGGTTACTAAAACAATCTAAAATTAAAGTTCACAATTTATAAAACTTAAACAACACATTTAAAGAAAAACTAACGTACTACCTTTAAGAGAATTTGCATACTAATTTAACATATATAAAAAGTCTAACATAACAGCTTAAGCAATTTAAAAAAAACACACCAACTCCACAGATCACGTGAAAGTACATAACAATTACACATAAAGTAATAAAGTTCTTAAAATAACAATTAATCTAAACAAACCAAATAAAGTCTCTAATCTTCGACATCAAAATCCCAAACTATATCATCTCCCCGATCTTCAGTCGAGAAGGCCGAGCGAGGCTGATATCGTGTGTAGCGGGTGCATTCAGGAAAGACAACATCTAATTCACCTCTCCTGTAACGACGTTCAGCCTCATAATATGCTATTTCGTATTCTGAATGTCGCTGGAGATATTCATTATCATAATCATGTCTTCTCTCCAAGCCTCCAATCCTCTGGTCCATATGCTCAAACTTCCTTTCCATGTTCTCTCTAAAATTTTCAAAACTCTTTCTATGTAGGGTCAGCTCATTCATCAGATCATGAAGGGTAGGAGTACTGTAGGGAGGAGGGTCATAACTGGTAGAGGAAATATCTCTACTTGAAGAAGGTACATAGCTCCTTGTTCCAGATCTCCATCCTTCGTGGGATTCATATTTCTTAATATTAGCCAGAGTAATGGGTTTCATTGGCTCCACCCATTCCTCATCATCTCTTGCCTCTACCCCAGATAATTGGCAGAGTGCATAGATAAGACCAGGATGTCCTAGTCCTCCTCCACTTTCACTTCTTGATGTGGCTAATATATTCTTATAAATTATATTTCCCACATTAATACTTTTTGGTTACGAATACGAAATTCGGAATCGCTTTCATCTCTTGTTACCTCACTTATGGTGGTAAGTAGGTAACAATGTAGAACAAATAAAATAGTGCCAAGCTTTAGATGATGCATTCAACATAGAAAGAGGGAAGTTTACCCGTTCTCGCTGCTTCATTTTCCAAACTCCTTTCCCGTCAGTGAGAAAGTCGATCACCTCTTTCAGTGGTCCTTCCATAGTTCCAAAAGTTTCATACTCGCTGGTGTAGGTGTCTCTTACATCGTAATAAGCATTTATTCTAGCAGCGCTGAATTCCACAAAAAATCCTCTAACCTTAACCGGTGCATCTTCAATTGCAGTCAGATTGGCATAAAATTCCTTGACAACTTCTACAGCAGCCCTGTTTGTGGTGTAGCAAAAATTTTCCCATCCTCTTTCCTTAATTATTCGTTCCACTTCTCCGCCTGGATTCTTGAAAACTCGATCCTGTATGCATTTTCTTGCTTGAATGTTTTGAAAGTATCGAGTTTGTGCTCTTGCATTTATGAATAGGGTTTCGTCTAATCCAACCTTCGTCTTTGTCGAGGAGCCATTTCGTTCGATCTATGGAAATCACAAAAATTCTAAATAAACTTCCAATTATTACTAAAATGGCTTCCTATAGCAACTAAAATCCATTTAAATCGATCTCCATGAATTTCTTCCAAGTATTTTCTCCATATTTTGAATTTTTCTAAAATTTCCCAATGTAGAAGAAATTCATGGTGAAAATCAAAATTTTTTGCATAGGAGTGAAGCACTTACCAAGGGGAGATGAAATCCGGTGTCAAAAAGTGTTGAAATCGCCTCAAATCCAAGATCTCACGAGCCCTAGGTCGGTTTTTTCGAAGTTTTGAGGAAGGGGATGATGAATAGTGTCGGTTAACTGTTCAAATATAGGACATTTTGTGATCTCGCTGTCGGTGAGATTTTTCTCACCGTCAGCGAGCTAATTAATTTACCAAGGCCAAAGTTTCTGGAAAATCTCGCCGTCGACGAGATCGTTCTCGCTGTCAGCGGGCTTTCCCTCACTGTCGGAGGGATAATTCTCGCCGTCGGCGAGCTCCGAAAAATTTTAAATATTTAAAATTCTTCAATCATTTTCAACCTCGATTTGGCCCTAATTAATCTTCCGATCACTTAATTTAATAATTTAGTATGAAGACTAGATACTTATTCTCACAAAACGTTCACACAAACAATATAACTTTATATATGAAATCCATAATACTTACAAACTTCACACTTTTAAACACTAACACTTAAGACTTCAATACTTCAAACTCTCATAAATACTCAGCATTGCAATCCACACCACAACACTCAAAATGCTTGAGACATAACAAATACATATAATTTCATCAAATCCGAGATGATCAAATTTAAAGTTTAAATCATAGTAAAACCTAAATCCAAATCAACACATATATACACACAAATATAACATAAGATAGAAATCTTTACTACTCCTCGATTGTCCGAACTAACATCCTCTCCGATATTCCCGATGTGACGCGAGTGCACAAATAGATTGTAGAAAGGCCCGAAAGGGAATTCGCAAGTAGATTTTTCATCAATCCACCCTTTACGTCTCGATAAATGAATAAAACCGGCCTCCGGATGTCCGAGTATGATCAAAGTGCTCCTTCATCCTCCAGTCAATGTGATCAAACATATCAGAGATATTATCGATGAAATTCATCACGTTTTGCAACTCTTTCTCTAATCCTTTAATCTTTTTCAGAATGAAATTTATTTTATCAATAAGGGGCCTCATTAAAAGATTGTTCTGTGATGCTCTATCAGAAATAATGGTAATCTCATCATTGTTATCCAAAGTTGGAAACATATCCGTAGGATCGAGTGGTTTCCATGGCAAAAGTACCTTTTCCCACGCCTCATAAGGAACTTGGTACTGACTGCATAAAGTAAATATAGTCGATGGGTGTCCAAGTTCATGAACTGACCCATGTACAACCAATCCCGATGCAGACTTTACTATAATTGATCCAACATCGATAAGTAGTCCAATTTGAATACAGTAATTTAATATATCGCATTCCTTTGAAACCTTATTTACCCTCATAGTGGGTAATAATTTTGATGAGATAAAGAAATGCCAATGCTTCGAGACAGGGGTTAAGAAGTGATGCGAGAAACCGACATACCCGTCTTCGCGCAACTCCCGATCATCGAGTTCGTCGGTCGGTATCTATAAATCTCGTTCATATTGTATCTTGAAGGAACAAAGTTTGAATAATGACAGACAGGGGTATTCTCTATAGAAAATAATTCATTTACCCTTGAAGGAGTAAATGTTACCCATCTTCCTCTGACGCAGACACATCCATTATTGATCGCATGTGGATTAGAGTAAAACTCTTTAACTACAGGAATAACTACAGCGGATGTCGTATAGCAAAACACTTCCCAATGCCGCTGCACGATCATTTCTTCAATTTTTGTGGTGGAATTCTCTACTCCTCTCGTTTGACAAATCCCCTTTCTTTAATAAGTCGCTTCTTCATCAAAACTTTGTTGAAAATATGTTGCGCCTCCGAAGCGACGAATTTTCTTCGGTTGAAAACTCCAGTTTTTGTGGTTTCTAAGAGTTTGGTGGCCATTTCGGATTGAAAGGAATGGTCTCTAGTCGTTTCTAGGGAAGAAAACAGTGTAAAAAATGAATTTGAGATAGTTTTCTACAAAGAAATGGCTTTAGAACCGTCCAAAACCGCACATAAAACTTAAGAGACCAATTTTTCAACTGCCTCGCCGTCGGCGGGAAGTTTCTCGCTGTCGGCGAGCTAGTTATAAAACTGATTTAAAGATATGGCACGCGATCTCGCTGTCGGTTGGCTCGGGCTCGCTGTCGGCGAGATTCGGTAAAATTGCCCAATTTCGCTCTAGTCCGAATATTTTCTGATCTCATCATATAGGTTTGAATTTGTGATGATTATAATTAAAATTGAATAGTAAGATTTATTTTAATATTAAAGACTCACTAATTTGTATATAATTAAAATAAAAGACTACTATGGGTTGCCTCCCATAAAGCGCTTGGTTTAACGTCGTCAGCCCGATCTAATTTCAGTTAGTAATCAGGTCGACTAAGCATTAAAACCTCTTTAAAATTTGGTCTTCTACATTTGAAATATGGTTTTAATCTATGTCTGTTTACCTTAAATCTATGTCCTGTTTTTGGATCTTCAATTTCTATAGTTCCATATGAAAATATTTGAGTTATAGTGAAAGGTCATAATCATCGAGATTTCAATTTCCCAGGAAATAATTTCAATCTAGTATTATATAGCAAAACTTCTTGTCTCGGTTCAAAATTTCTCCGATTAATCTTCCGATCATGCCACAATTTCATCCTTTCTTTATAAATCCTATCATTATCATATGATTGATTCCTTAATTCTTCTAATTCATTTAATTGCAACAATCTCTTCTCACCAGCTTCTTTCATATTATAATTAAATTCTTTAATGCTTTATGTTCTAATTCAACTGGTAAGTGACAAGTTTTTCCATATATAAGCCTGTAAGGAGTCATTCCAATCGGAGTTTTATAAGCAGTCTTGTATGCCCATAATGCAGTGTCTAGTCTTATAGACCAGTCCAATCTATTAGGGTTTACAGACTTTTCTAAAATACGCTTAATCTCTTGATTAGAAACTTCGACTAATCCACTAGTTTGTGGATGATAAGCGATTGATATCTTATGAATAATATTATATTTTTCTACTAGTTTATGAATATATTTATTTCTAAAATGAGTTCCTCCGTCAGTGATAATCACTCTCGGCATTCCAAATCTAGTAAAAATATTTTTCATTAAAAATTTTGAAACACTTTTAGCATCACACCTAGGTAAAGCTTGCGCTACAATCCATTTGGAAACATAATCAACAGCTACTAATATATATGAGTTTCCAAATGAAGGAATAAAATGTCCCATGAAATCTAATCCCCAAACATCAAAAATTTCAACTTCTAATATAAAATTCAGAGGCATTTTATTTTTTCTTGATATATTTCCTACTCTTTGGCATTTATCGCGGGTTTTTATATATCTGTATACATCTCTAAATAGAGTAGGCCAGTAGAATCCAGATTGTAGAATTTTATACGCAGTTTTATCTGTCCCAAAATGTCCTCCAAAATCAGAATCATGACATTTTTAAATAATTGGTTCGGTTTCTTCATAAGGCACGCATCTTCTAATAATTAGATCCTTACATTGCTTATATAAGTATGGTTCATCCCAAAAGTATGTTTTTGTATCATGAATGAATTTTTTCTCGTTGTTGCAAAGTTAACATAGGTGGTAAAATGTCACTTACAATATAATTTACTATATCAGCATACCAATGTATTTTCCACTCATTTATATTATAAAGTTGTTCATCGGGAAAAGCGTGTATAATTTCATTATCGATATCGGATAATTCATAATATTCTAATCTTGATAAATGATCAGCAATTTGATTATCAGTTCCCTTTTTGTCAACGATCTCAAAATCAAATTCTTGCATTAATAACATCCATTTAATTAATCTTGGTTTAGAATCCTTTTTTTGCATTAAATACGTTATAGCAGAGTGATCAGTATGCACAATACATTTAGTTCCTATTAGATAAGGCCGAAATTTATTAAAAGCATATACAACTGCTAATAATTCTCTTTCAGTAATTGTATAATTTATTTCAGCATTATTTAGAGTTTTACTAGCATAATATATAACTTTGAAAATCTTATCATATCTTTGCCAAGAACTCGCTCCTATAGCATAATCACTAACATCACAAATAAGCTCGAATGGTTTCTCCCAATTAGGTGAAACTATTATAGGTCTTGTAATTAATTTATCTTTTAATAATTCGAAAGCATTCGAGCATTCGATTGTAAATTCAAATTTCTTGTCCTTTTCAAGAAGTTGGTATAGAGGTTTAGTAATTTTTGAAAAATCTTTTATATAATGTCTGTAGAATCCAGCATGTCCAAGAAAACTTCTTACCTTTTTTACTGTAGTTGGAGGTGGTAAATTAGCTATAACTTGAATTTTTGCAGAGTCTACTTCCATACCTTTTTCCGAAATTTTATGCCTTAATACAATTCCTCCTGCAACCATAAATTGACATTTCTCCCAATTTAGAACTAAGTTAGTTTTCTCGCATACTTCTAATAATTTTTCAAGATGATTTAAGCATGTGTCAAATGATGTTCCAAATACAGAGAAATCATCCATAAATACTTCTATTCCATTATCAATTAATTTACTAAATATAGGCATCATACATCTCTGGAATGTTGCAGGTGCATTACATAATCCAAAAGGCATCCTTCGAAAAGCGAAAGTTCCATAAGGACTAGTAAATATAGTTTTCTCTTGATCCTCAGGAGCAATTTGTATTTGATGATAACCGGTGTATCCATCTAAGAAACAAAAATACTTATGTCCAGCTAATCTATCTAACATCTGGTCTATAAATGGTAAAGGGAAGTGATCTTTCCTGGTGGCTGCGTTTAATTTTCTATAATCAATACATATTCGCCATCCAGTAACTTGTCTTATAGGGATAAGATCATTATTTTCATTAGCTTTTACGGTCACTCCTCCTTTCTTAGGCACACAGTGAATTGGGCTTACCCAAGACCATCGTAAATAGGATATATAATACCATTATCTAACCATTTTAAAATTTCTTTCTTGACTACTTCTTTCATTATCGGGTTTAATCTCCTTTGAGGATCTACTTTAGGCTTATGTTCATTATCTAAAATAATTCCGTGCATACAGATTGAAGGACTAATTCCTTTAATATTTGCTTAAAGTCCAACCAAAAGTTTTCTTATATTTTTTAAGGTATCTAAAAGTTTTTGTTCTTGAGATTCATTTAATTCGGATGAAATAATAACTGGTAGAGTTGAAGAATTACCTAAGTAAGCATCTGTCAAATGATTAGGTAACATTTTTAACTCAAGTTCAGGAGATTTAATAATCGATGGAACTATATTTTTTTCAGTGTTTTCTGTATTATCCAAAAATTTAAATTTCTCTTGAATATAATCTAGTTCTTCATTTATATTGGCTTTTTCAATTAATTCAGTATTTTTTTTTCTAATTTTTGTTCATAATATTCCTTAAAATGTTCTTTTTGTAAATGATCGAGTACTTCCATTCGAAAACACTTATCATCTTTTCTAGCGCAGGATATTTCATTGATTTAGCAATATTAAAAGTAACTTTTTGGTCATTTACTCTCATAGTTAATTCTCCTTTCTGAACATCAATCATAGCTTTCCCAGTGGCTAAAAATGGTCTTCCTAAGATGATAGGAATTTCTTTATCTTCTTCCATATCTAAAACGATAAAATCTACAGGGAAGATAAATTTATCCACTTTTACTAAAACATCTTCAATAACTCCCTTAGGATATATAACAAAACGATCAGCTAACTGAAGGGTTACTGAAGTAGGTGAAATTTCTCCCAATCCTAATCTCTTAAAAATTAATAGAGGCATTAGATTGATGCTTGCTCTTAAGTCACACAAAGCTTTTCCATAGAATTTTTCTCCAATAGCGCAGGGTATAGTGAAACTACCGGGATCTTTTAATTTTTCGGAAGCTTTTTCGAATAATAGCACTACACTCCTCACTAAGTGCGACCAGTTTCATTATCGGTAAATTTTCTTTTTTTATTTAGAATATCTTTCATGAATTTTACATAGTTTGGCATACGTTCTAAAGCTTCTACGAAAGGAATATTTATTGTTAATTTCTTCAGAATTTCAAGGAAATTAGCAAATTGTTTATCTTTTTTATGTTGACTTACTCGTTGAGGAAATGGTGGTGGAGGTTTTTCAACAAAAATTTTCATTGGTATTAAAAGATTTTCTAAGTTCGGATCTTGTTGATTCTTTTCCTTTTCGATTTCCACTTCCTCTTTTTGACTTTCAAGTTCTTTCTGAATTCGAGGTTCTAATTCTTTTCCACTTCATAATTGTATCTCTTTAATTTGTTCCTTTCCTTTGTCTTTGGGATTTATTTCCACATTACTAGGAAATGTTCCAGGTATTCTATTATTAAGCACGGTAACGATATGTCCAAGTTGAGTTTCAATATTTTTAATAGATTGTTCCTTGATTTTGTAATTGGTTTCCTTGTATTTGTAATTGATTTCCTTGATTTTGTAATTGATTTCCTTGATTTTGTAAATGTTGACCCATATTTAATATTAATTCTTCTATAGATAATTTCTTATCTTTAAATTGAGGGTTATTATTATTAAATCCAGAGTGGATAACTAGGTTTATAATTAGAATTTCCTTGGTTAGAGGGTTTTCCTAATGGTTGTGTTATGTTGTTCATCCATGGTTGATTAGTTGTATTATTATTCCAATTAAAATTAGGATGATTTTTCCATCCAGGATTATAATATTTCGCATAATGATTATTGGGTCTGTTATTAATAGCATTCATAGTTTCATATGAAGGTTGAGATTCTATAAGTTGTCCAGATGAATTTTCTTCTAATATAGTTGGAGAGTAAATCATTCCAAAATGATCTAATTTTTTAGATATAGCAACGATTTGCGAAGCTAAAATAGATATTGCATCATTTTTATAAATACTGGCTATCTTTTTCGGATTCATTCTATCAGCAGGCCATTGAAAATTATTGGTAGCCATTTCTTCGATTAGTGCATAGGCTTCATCAAATGGTTTTGACATTAATGATCCTCAGCGGCAGCATCGATGATTGATTTAAGAGATCCTGCTAATCCATTATAGAAAGTTTGAATAATTAACCAATCTGGTAATGCATGATGTGAGCATTTCCTAAGAAGTTCTTTAAATCTCTCCCAAGCTTCAATTATTGATTCTTCATCAAACTGACTAAAAGAAGTTATATCATTTCTAAGCTTAGCATTTTTAGATGGTGGAAAATATTTGGATAGAAATTTTTGTGATAACTCTCCCCAAGTTTTAATAGATCCAGAGTCTTAATAAATTTAACCACATTTTAGCCTTATCCCTTAAAGAAAAAAGAAAAAGTCTAAGTCTAATAGCATCGTTAGATACTCCTTCATATTTGAAAGTAGCACACGGCTCTAAAAAACTAGCAAGATGTAAATTAGGATCTTCGGTAGGTGAACCACTAAATTGATTGTTTTGTACCATTTGGATAATTACGGGTTTAAGTTCGAATGAGTTAGCGAGTTGCATCAGGGTTTTGAGTAGTTAAATGAATTTCATCTAATGTAGGGTTGGCATAATCTCTTAATGGTCTCTGTTGATTGATATTTTCATTTTCAGGAATATTCGCCATTTGTGTTAAATTTATAATTTCTCATTTTTGTTTTCTAATTCTTTTAATTGTACGCTCTAATTCTGAATCGTAAGGTATTAAATTTTCGTTTCCAAATTTACGCATACAATTTTGTAAAATAAATTTTTAAAATAGTCTGTTACTCTAGTAAATAATTTCTTTACTTCCCCGGCAACGGCACCAAAAACTTGACCCACTTTTTAATGTTTACAAAAATAGCAACGGCACCAAAAACTTGATCCCGCTTAATATATATTTAATTTTATGATGGAATGTATAATGTGGATTCTATGCAAGTATACAAATCGTATCAAGTAATACAGGGCTCTAGTGGAGTCTTGGTTATCGATCCCACAAGGAAGTTTTAAAAGATTTGTAACAGCTAAATTTAAAGGATTTACTTACTAATATAGTATACGGAATTTAGAATACTTAACTAAAGCGATCTAAAGTAAACTAATGCTTTAAATAAAGTTGATTTAAAGATTTCAGAAAAAAGTATCTTCCCCTTGTTTTTAGAAACTTAAGCGAATGATGAATTCAAATAAATTTTTTATTGTATTGTGACAAATAGGAGCATTCCTATTCTTTACCCTTTGGTCCGGGTGCGAAGAACATTGACTAGTCCTATGCTTCGATTACCGAATCGCGGCTAGGCCGGGAGGATATCGGCTGCCACTTCGAGCTCTCACGTTCCCCTCACTCGAGGGCTAACATCTACACTTCAGCTCTCAAACAATAGGACCAAATTGAATATTTTAGTCTGTCACACTAAAATGTCCAATTCTACGTCCGATAAATAATATTTCCCTATTTATTTGCATCCTCCTTCCAAGGCTTTTGACTTCCCTAAATATTGGATGTAATCTTTACTATAGTTGATAATTCAACATATTTTAACAATTCAATTGGCCAGATTGAAAGTAAATTAAGTTTTAAGTAAAAGATTATCACAATTTATTTTAATATATTAGGCACTTCTATTTAATTTCATCTATTCACTCAATTTCATAAACAAGGAGAAAGACTAAGAAAACTACTCAGAATGCATGGGAATTAAACAAAGCATGGATTTCATTCATTTAAAGTTAACAACAATAAACAAAGATACTTATCTCAATTTCCTCCCCAAGCAGACTCTTTTAAGTTCCTTTGACTTTTCCTCTAGTACAACACACTTCTTAACTCACTACTTACACTTACTCACACTAAACTTCAACTTAGACTCAAAAGCACACTAATAGAATACTCTAAGACTCCTAAAATAGACACACTACATACTAAAATTCGTCATCTATTTATAGAGGTAGACAAAGGTCCAAGGGGTACTTAAGCACTTCTTCAAAAAGCGTCCAGGTTCAATGTATCTGGCATTTTGAACAGTCTCGCCGTCGGCGAGAAACGACCTCGCCGTCGGCGGGGCTTCTAGAAGGTCTTCAAACCGCGCGATCTCGCTGTGGGCGGGCTCGGGCTCGCTGTCGGCAAGGTAGTTGCAAACCTTTAAGAAATTCTCTTTATAATCTCGCCGTCGGCGGGCTCAATTTCACTTTCGGCGACTTAGTTCATTTTGCATGTATTTCTTCCTTTTTTATCCAAATTTGCTCTATTTTATGCTTTTTTTCTTCCATCACTTATAAATCTTTGTTCTACGATAAAATAAAGAAAATACCTTTCTTTAAAGTGAAATTTCATAAAAAATAGGTGTGAATTTCTTAACATATTTTTCTGTGATCATCTAGCCTAACCTAGACTTAACACAACTCAAACCCTACTAGTCCTAACTTAAATTAGACCTGGTTCAACTCAAACCACTCTTGTCTAATTTAAATTGAGGAGACCTTAAGATTTGAGGAAGAGCTTGAAGCTTCGGGAAGGAGCTGAAGTCCAGCAACACCACAGCCAACTATCGCCGATCACTATCAACCACTGTCAACCATCATCGACCACCACCAACTTCCATCGAACCCCGCCTACCGTAGTCTATCACTGTTAATCTCCATCAACTATCACCAAACTCTATCAATCACTATCGACCACTGTTGACCACCACCGACCAGACGCGATTAATCATTATTGATCGCTGTCTGTTCCTAACAATAAATTTGTCAGCACGACAACGTGGTGACCTCACTTTTTTTTAGGGTCTACTCACTCACCTGCAAATAGCCTCAAACTAGAGCTATTCTCCTTTGAGCCTCATTAGGACAAGCCCAAACCCTTAACCTCGTGGTTGTGTTAGTTTAGGGTTTTGATCTTCCCGCCATGGATAACACATGCCCTGGGTCCCAAAACCATAGAAACCGTCCTATGAACCCTAGGAACCACCATAACACTAAAATCCATAATGGGGAGGTGGTTTACCCAACTTAATCCCTAGCCTCACCTAAGGCCTCCCAAAACCATAATAAACCCTAAAAACCACCTTGGAATTTCAGCACATCCTTTTGATCCTAAGGCTTAGTGGCACCACTAGTGGTAAAATCAAATTGGGTCTAACCTAATTTTGATCGATTTTTTACCAATTGACTTAGGCCCCACCCAAAGTGATCAAGACATTCAAACACTTGGGGGCCAAAATTGGTACTCTGGGGTCAACCTCATAATTCACCTATTAATTTAGTTAGGTAAATTTTGAGATGACATTAGGGCTTGAAACTTTGAACAAATCCCAAGAACATTAGGCTAGCCCAAAATTACAAAACCTAATGAACTTAGCCCTGACCCATCCTTCATGGGTTATCCATGACTCACCCATGACACACCAAGAAATGTGGATGACACAGAAGCCAAACTAAACCAAATCCAAGCACTAATGACAAAGGCAAGCACCAATTACTATGGAAATGGGACACATGACACCGAATCAAATTTAAACCTTGGGGAGCCATGACCAAACCAAACCTGGTTATAGCCACCCACCAAAAGCTCTCCCCAATCAGCTTAACCATTTCTTCATGCCACCCTCTCCGCCATTGGTGGCACCATGTTTAAGTCATGTAAAATGAAAAAGCTCCTCCTCACTGCCCAAAACCTATGAAATTCCTCTATGAATTACCTAACGAGCCGCCTGAGCTTCACCAAGCTCACCTAATGAGCTCCCATGGCTATAAAAAGCCCAAACTTGAGAGCCTCTACACACGGCCGAGCTCTCTACTCAGCCACTTAAACCTCTTGCTCCCAACAACATAAGTGCTTCCCTTGACCAAAGAAGAACATCCATACCATACTTAAGCCCTCCCCTCCACCCTCAAACCTTAATTTCACCATCCAAACTCGGGGCCTTTTTTAGCCTCGACATTAACCCTCTCAAAACTCAAAACCAATCATTCCAAAAGCTTTAACAGATCTCAACACATTCTCCCCAATCGAAATTGAACCTTCCCGTGGCCTCTAACCCATTACAACACCAAAATTTGCCACTCTTTGGGCTATTCCTACTTAGAACCATACACAATGCAAATTGAAGGAAGGAGGAAGTTTGTGAAACCATGGCGAAGCTCTCTGTCCAGCCCAATTGAGGCCTACCTCTTGGGACAAAGTATGGATCAAATTCTCTAAAATTATCTCTCAGTTTGGTCTATGTAAAAATTTTTTATTTTCACCATGAATTTCTTCCACAATGAGGAATTTTGGAAAAATTAAAAATGTGGAAAAAAAGACTTGGAATAAATTCATTGAACTTGATTTAGATTGCTTTAAGTCACCTTTGAAAGCGATTGTATTATTGTTTTGGAATTTAGTTTGGATTTTTGTAATTTTGATAGATCTAAAAATGGCTCCATGTCAAAAGAGGCGACTTTAATTTGACGAGACTCAGTTTATAAATGCTAAAGCCTAATCAAGATACAATTCAATCTTCCAAGGAAGGAAGTGTATTCAAGATCCAGTTTTCGATAATCCTGGAGGAGAGGTGGAACGAGTTATTGATCCATGAAAAAATAACTTATTTTTATGCCTTGATTTTTATTAAAATTTTAAGGATATTTTGCTTTAATGAAAGGTATTTTTTTTATGTTTTTGGATGCAGGTGATGTAAAAATGCTCAAAAAGAAAAAAGATGAAAAAGGATGAAAAAGGAGCAAAAAGGAGCAAAAATGGAGCCAACATGCAAAATTTCCAAAATAATGGGTCTGGCGCCTAGGCGCCAGAATACGGCGCCTAAGCGCCAGCTCGATACCAAAACAGTTACGATTTTATAACTACTTTGGGAAGTTATTTTGACGGTTAGAGCGGTTATTGGACCTTCTAGAAGATTGGCAGTTATTCCTGGATTATAGGACATGTGATACATTGTATCTAGACGCTTGGAAACAGTTTGGATCGCGAAGAGGTGCGAAGAACTGGACGCAGAGTCCAGCGCCTAGGCGCCAGATGCCGGCGCCTAGGCGCCAGACACAGTTTCTAGAAGATTCATTGAACTTGGACATATTTTGAAGAGGTGATTTAGGCAACACTTGAAGCTTATAAATAGGAGGCCATTTCTACAGAAAAAGAAGCCCCCCATCAGAGAGATAATTTTAAATATAGGGCCACACTTTTAGTTTACTTTCCTTCATAAATTAGTGAGTTTATTTTATTTAGAGTTTGTATTGAGAGTTTGGAAGAGTTGGTGCTTTTGAAGTCTTTTTCACTTTGGAGTTAGTAGGAATCAGAGGTTCAGTTGGAGAAACACTTGAGATAAGTATTTGTAATTTAATTCAAAGTTTTATTTATATGTTTTTTTATTTAATTTCAATGTGTTCTGAGTAGTTACTTTACTTTCTCCTTTCAATTATGAAAAGATAAATAAGATAATATAAAATTCATTAGAGAATTAAAAACTAAATATGTTTAAATATTGTGATGATATTAATACCGGATCTTAATTTACTATTTAAATTGGCCATTTAAGTTGTTAAAATCTGTTGAAGAATTTTGAGACCTAGAAGGAGATGAATTCTTAACTAGTATCACATGAATCCTTGGGTAGTCGAAGGCCTTGTGAGGGTTATTCAAGGTGAAGTGCAAATAAATTGGAAAATATTATTCAATGGGCATAAAATTAATAAGTTTTTAGAGTGACAGACTAAATTCTTTTAATTTGGTTTATAGAAAGGGAACGTGTCACTAGTAGGGCCGACCATAAACACCCTTGGACATCTAGTAGTGTGAGCCTAGATTAACTCATTCTACTAACAATACATCCAGACCTGATCTATAAATTAGCCAATGTTCTTTATACTATCGAGCGAAGGTAAATAATGGGAATACTTCTATTTGACACAATACCATAAATTTATATTCTCCACGAATATTACATTATCTAAAAAGTCTTGGATTAATTGGAAGGAAGAAAGTAGTTTGCTTATTATTATTTACATCACTCATTATTTTAGTACTCGCTTTATTTACGCATTCGATAAATTAAATATTAAACTTATAACTTTAAAAGAAATACATAAAAATAAAATTAAAATATTTAAAAATCTATAATCCTCCTCGTGGGATCGATACTGGGGTCTTTATTTAAAGCCCTTTATTACTTGAAACGATACGTATACTTGCGTAGTACCTCTAGTGTGTAAAATATTTTCCATAAAATTATATTTATATACACTAGCTGCTATTATTATTTTGGTTAAAGTATTGGCTATAACATATTTTTGGAAGCATATATTACTGCGTTATTTGCGGTCGGGTCAAGTTTTTGGTGCCGTTGTCGGGGAGGCAAATTTTTAGATTTTAAATATTTTTTTATTTTATTTATTTCTTTTATTATCAAAATACAAAAATATAAAATACAAAAACATTTATAAAAACAAAAATAAAAAAAGAAGAGATTTTATTTATTGCAATTTTTTTTTTACTTTTTATTTGCCTTTTATGATTAGTTCTGGATCTGAAAGATTATTACCTTTGGACTCTAAATTAGAAAGAACTGTAAGAAGAATTAAAAAAGAAAAACAAATTCAAAAATATTAAGAGATGGCTAATTTACATAACAATTTACAAATCCAATTGAAATTAATGAACAAAATGTTTACAAACTATTAAGGGATTATGCTAACCCTACAGCTGATGAACTTCATATTAGTATTTAAATACCTGCTGTAGATGCCAATTCTTTTGATCTTAAATCGTCTATTATTCAAATGGTTCAAAATAATCAATTTGGGGGAACACCAAATGAGGATCCAAATTTACACCTTGCTAGTTTTTTAGAACTTTATGCTACATTTAAATATAACACTGTTTCTGATGATGCTGTTAGACTTAGACTCTTTCCTTTCTCTTAAAGAGATAAAGCAAAGATGTGGCTGAACTCATTAGCAACAGGTTCTATTAAAACATGGGCTGAAATGGCACAAAAATTCCTTGCTAAATATTTTCCTCCTTCTAAAACTGCTAAATTAAGATATGATATTACTTCATTTAGTCAATTTGACGGGGAGACAATTTATGAAACTTGGGAAAGATTTAAAGAACTATTAAGAAAGTGTCCTCATCATGCTTTACCATATTGGTTAATTATTGAAACATTTTATAACAGACTTATTGGATCACTGAAATAAATTATTGATGCTGCTGCTGGAGGTTCTTTAATGGCTAAATCATTTGAAGAAGCTTTTACTTTAATTGAAGAAATGGCTAACAATAATTTTCAATTGCCTTATAAAAGGGTTAATCCTAAAAGAATGACAAGTATTCATGATAACGAAGCCTTTTCTATCTTAGCTTCACAAGTGGCTGCAATATCTAATAAATTAGATAATTTTGCTATCAATGTATCACATAACAACTCTGCTAATATTGAAGATTCTCAAACTATTGAAACTTTACAAGCTATTGTTTGTAAAAATAACCCTTATTCAAATTATTATAATCCTGGATGGAAAAATCACCCTAATTTAACTGGAATAATTCACAACAACAATGGGGTAATAATCAATCTCATCCAATTGGAAATTGAAACAATCAAGTAAATTCAAACTATAAACCTCCTGGATTTAATAATCAACAGAAAAAGTTATCTATAGAAGAATTAATTTTACAACTGAGTAATCAATTACAGAATCAAAATACTACTATTCGTAATATTGAGAATCAAATAGGACAAATCGCTAATTTAATTAATTACAGACCTCCAGGAACACTTCCTAGTAATGTTGAAATCAACCCAAAAGAAACTTAAAAAGAACATGAACATGCTAAAGCTGTACAACTTAGAAGTGAAAAGGAATTAAAAGAAAGAATTCAGGATGAAATTGAAAATGAGATTGAGGTTGAAGAGATTGAAAAACCTAAAGAAACTCCTTCACCTAGTAGAGATCAGACTGTTATTCCTATTAATGTGGAAGTTGAAAAACCACCACCACCTTTTCCTCAATGACTAAAACATCAGAAGCTTGATAAAAAATTTTCTAAGTTCTTTGAAATTTTTAAGAAACTTACCATTAACATACCTTTTGCTGAAGCTTTAGAACAGATTCCAACTTATGTAAAATTTATGAAGATATTTTAAGTAAGAAATGAAAATTTGAAGCTTTTGAAATTGTTGCATTAAGTGAAGAATGTAGTGCAATAATTCAAAAGAAATTACCTCAGAAACTTGAAGATCCTGGAAGTTTCACTATACCTTGTGCTATTGGAGAAAAATTTTGTGGAAAAGCTTTATGTGATTTAGGAGCAAGTATTAATCTCATGTTATTTTCTATTTTTTGAAGGTTGAATTTAGGAGAGATTTCTCCCACCACTGTAACCCTTCAGTTAGCTGATAGATCTATCAGTTACCCTAAAGGAGTTATAGAGAATGTTCTTGTTAAAGTGGATAAATTTATTTTCCCTGTGGATTTCATTGTACTTGATATGGAAGAAGATAAAGAAATACCTATTATTTTAGGGAGACCTTTTCTAGCGACCGGATGAGCTATGATTGATGTGCAAAAAGGAGAATTAACTATGAGAGTTAATGATCAAGAGATTAAATTCAATTTCCTTAAATCAATGAAGTACCCTGACAAAGAAAAATGCTATCGAATGGGTATTATTGATTATATAATTGAAAAACATTATCAAGAAAAATGTAAAGTCATTTCCGAAGAAAAAATTGAATTATTAACTGACGAAAATGAAGAACTAAAAGAAGAAGAATTATCTAAAGAAACTCATTATATTAAAGATAACTGGGAAATTTTGGACATAACTCAAAATGATATACTTTTACCCTCGATTAGAAAAGCCCCTGAACTGGAATTAAAAATGTTACATGCACATTTAAAGTATGCTTTTCTTGGAAATTCATTAACTTTACCTGTTATTATTTCTTCTAAACTAAGCTTAGATCAAGAAGAAAAATTAATAGGAGTGTTAAAGAATTATAAGAAAGTTTTTGGTTGGACTATTGCTGATATAAGAGGAATAAGCCCTTCCATCTCTATGCGTAGGATTTTAATGGAAGAAGATTTTAAACCTACTATTGAACCTCAAAGAAGATTAAATCCTATCATGAAAGAGGTTGTTAAAAAAAGAAATTTTAAAATGGTTAGATGCTAGAATTATTTATCTTATTTTGGATAGTCAATGGGTGAGTCATATTCATTGTGTTCTGAAGAAAGAAGGAGTAACTGTCACTGTCAATGATAAAAATGAACTAATTCCTACAAGTCAAGTTACTGGATGGCGAATTTTCATTGATTATCGGAAATTAAATAACGCCATTAGAAAGGATCATTTTCCTTTACCTTTTAAATTAGCTGGACACTCATATTTCTATTTTCTGGATGGATATTTTGGTTATCATCAATTACTTGTCACTCCCGAGGACCAAGAGAAAACAACATTTACAAGTCCTTATGGAACATTTGCGTTTAGAAGAATGTCTTTCGGTTTATATAATGCACCTGCAACTTTTCAAAGATGTATGATGTCAATATTTTGTGATTTGATTGACAAAGAAATTGAAATATTTATGGACAATTTTTCAGTTTTTGGAACTTCTTTTGAATCTTGTTTGGAAAATATTTCCAATGTTCGAAAAGATGTGAAGAAACAAACTTAGTTCTTAATCGGGAAAAATGTCGATTTATGGTCACGAAGGCATTGTACTTGGTCACAAAATTTCACAAAAAGGGATGGAAGTTAATCAAGCAAAAGTGAAAATTATTACCGAACTGCAACCACCTACTACATATGCGATGTGAGAAGTTTTCGGGACATGCTTGGATTTTATAGAAGATATATAAAAGATTTTTCTAAAATTGCTAAACCTCTTTGTCATTATTGAAAAAAGAAGCTAAATTTGAATTTAATGAAGATCGTGTTAATGCTTTCAATATTTTAAAAGAAAAATTAATAACTGCACCTATTATTATTGCACCTAATTGGAATAAACCTTTTGAATTAATGTGCGATGTAAGTGATTTTGCAATTGGAGTGTATTGGGACAAAAATATGAGAAAATTTTCAAAGTTATATATTATGCTTAGTAAAACTCTTACCGAAACTCAAAGAAATTACGCTACTATCGAGAAAGAGCTTTTAGCTATAGTCTATGCCTTTGATAAATTTAGACCTTATCTTCTTGGTACCAAATGCATAGTTCATACCGATCATTCCGCTATTAAATATTTAATGTCAAAAAAGGATGCTAAAAGTAGACTGATAAGATGGGCTTTACTTCTACAAGAAGTTGATTTTCAAATAGTGGATTGAAAAGGAACTGATAACCAAATTGCTGATCATTTATTTAGAATTAAGAATGATATTATTATTGAAGAAAATATAAATGAGAAATTTCCTGATGAGCAGTTATATGTTATTCAAGGATGCCAAACACCTTAGTATGCGGATATAGTTAACTATTTAGTTAGCAATATTCTACCTTATGGATTGAATAACAAATATAATAAGAAATTTAAAAATGATGCTAAGTCTTATATTTGGGAAGATCTTCATTTATTTAAATTGGGAAGAGATTCTGTAATTCGAAGATGTGTACCTTTTGAAGAAACTTTTGCTATTATTTAAAAATGTCATGATTCCGAATTTGGAGGACACTTTGGAGTAGATAAAAATGCATTTAAAATTTTAAATTCAAGATTTTATTGGCCTACCTTGTTCAAAGATGTGAGACAATATGTGAAAACATGTGATCGATGTCAAAGGATGGGAAATATATCTTGGAAAGATGAAATGCCTTTAAACTATATATTCGAAGTTGAAATTTTTGATATATGGGGTTTAGACTTTATGGGACCATTTGTACCATCATCTGGAAAGATTTATATTTTATTAGCAGTTGATTATGTTTCAAAGTGGATTGAAGTTGTAGCTTTACCTAACCGTGATTCCAAAAGTGTTTTGAAATTTTTAAAGAAAATGATTTTTTCAAGATTTGGAATGCCTAAGGTAATTATCACAGATGGTGGAAGTCATTTCAGAAATATAAGAATTCAATCATTATTGGAAAATTTTGGAACTAAACATAGAATTGCAACTACTTATCACCCACAAATAAGTGGAATGGCTGAAGTATCAAACAGAGAAATTAAAAGAATTTTAGAGAAAACTGTTAATCCTAAAAGAACTGATTGGGTTGATAGACTTGATTCTGCATTATGGGCTTACAGAACAGCTTATAAGACACTAATTGGAATGTCACCTTACCGGTTAGTTTATGGTAAATATTGTCACTTACCTGTTGAACTTGAACATAAAGCTTATTGGGCGATAAAGGAGTTTAATTTTGATTTGAATATTGCAGGAGAAAAATGATTATTACAATTAAGTGAGATGGATGAAATAACAAATGAGTCATATGAAAATGCAAAGATTTATAAAGAGAAAATGAAGATATTACATGATAAAAAGATTTCAGGAAAAATGTTCGAGCCTGGACAAGAAGTATTATTATTTAATACTCGTTTAAGACTTTTTCCTGGAAAATTAAGATTTAAATGGATGGGACCATATATAATTGAGAAAGTATACCAATATGGAGCTGTGGATATTAAAGACACCAAAACGGGAAAAATATTTAAAGTTAACGGATTAAGACTGAAGCCTTATTTGGGAGACATAAAAATGATTTATAAAGAGGCTTACGAGTTGAGTCTACATGATTAAAGACTTAATTAGGTCAGGCTGACGACGTTAAACCAAGCGCTTTGTGGGAGGCAACCCATAGTTATTTTTGTGTGTTTTTACATTTTTAAGGTTATTCCTCGGTCTTGACTAAATTTTATATAACTTTATAAAATTGGATGCTAATAAGTCTTTATTGACTTAAGCTAAAGATTATCTCGAAGTATATAAAGTTTGGACTTTGGATCACTCCATTTTGTATGTGAGTAAAAAGGAGATCAAGTTAACCTTCATTATGATTGTTTATAATTTGTGTTAATTTTAATTACTGAGTTTATATTGATCTTACCATTCTAATTTACCTATTTTTTAGATCGAAAGTTTGAAATTTGACGTTAGGCGAAATGGAGTCGAACATGGTTCCGGCGCCTAGGAGCTGAAATCCAGCGCCTAAGCGCCAGAGTAGACTGTGTATCGATGGGTCCGGAGCCTAGGATCCAGTTTTGGCGCCTAAGAGCCACAGTTACTGGGTCGTGTAAAGATAAAAAATTTTTAGTTTTTCACACGATTTTCTCCTATAAACTACCCCATCTTCGTTCCCAATCCCTAAGCAACCATAGATATGACCTTTTACACTTCATTCTTGAGGAGATAAGAGATGATTTTGAAGAAATGGAGAGAAGAAATCATGGAGAAGAGGCTAGAGACAAGTGTTCTAAGGACCCTCAACCTTTCTTCAATGGTTTTATTGCTGTTAGTTTGGAGAAGTTTTCGAGTCACCTAGATAAGTTTGAAGCGGAATTCAAAAGTATTGGAGATCGCCTTCATGAGATGTATCATCAAATCAAGCATCTGGAATGGAAGACAAAGCTTCAATTCGATCATCTAGCGGCCTATCAAGACGCTCAAGTGGAGATGGATGCGAAGAACAAATGGATCGACGAGAAAACGGCTGTAGATTTTCCAAGGGCGTTAGTGTTCTTCCCAAGTAGGCCGAGTAATCTTCATTGCGACGAGAATGGAAATTTCAAATTTGAAGATTAGATAGTAAATGTGGTTAGATTAAGACTTTATCTAGTGTGTCGTTGCATCGATTTGGTAAATCGAATGTGTTGTTTGTGCGTTTGCTTTAATGTTCAATGTGTGTTGTATTTGCATTGAAATTGTGTTGTTTGATTATTTGTTAAGACTTGAATCTTATTATTATACTTATCTGTAATTCATTGAGGCCGAAATTGAAGATTATGAAATGGAATTAGAAGAGTTTGACTTAAACTAGTGTTTGATTGGTGGATTTAATTTATAATTTTTCAAAATTTTTGGAAAATATTTTGGAAGTTGGAAACTGAAGCAATACTCTTATATGAGTAATTGAAAGTTGAAGTTGTGAGTTTTGGTGGAAAATTAAATTTTTAAAATGATTTTTGTGAAAGGCGAGTCTGGCGCCTAGGCGCAGGTTCGGCCTGAACCAAAAATTTCTTCTTCTTAAACCCCCATGCCTTGGCCGACGCTTAAGCTCTCCTTCTTCCTCCATTTTCGCGAAAACATACCCCATAGATCCATTTTGAGGACAAATCTTCACGTTTTTGAGCCCGAAATCACTCGATTTCTTCATCCCGAGGTCAGATCTACCTTCTAATCCATTTATTTTTTATTTCTATCATGGATTTTCCTATTTTTGCTAAAAACTGAAATTTTGGAGAAAATTTTTTATTTTTAGAAATTTTTCCATGGATTTTTAAACTCATTTTAAGTTTCTCAAGCTTAAAAGAGTTTAGTTTATTTGATTCCTTAATTTATTTGTATTTTCTTTCACATTTAGATGACACCTAAATCTAAGCGTGGAAAAGAACGAGAAAATTTCGATCGCAGCAAGTTCGCTACTGTGGCAGAGCACTTTCGTTACCACGAATTTGCAACATCGAGGAAATTTATCTCGGAGCACAGTTTTTACAGTCCTGGAGAGATGATCGAGAACACGATCGTTGCACACAACTGGCAGCGATTATGTAATTTCACTGACATTGCTCTTATTCCTGTTGTACGAGAATTTTACGCCAACTTTATGGATGCAGAAGACTTCATGGAAGACTATGAAGTCTTCGTTAGAGGTGTCAGAGTGGGATTCACTCTGGAGCAGATCGACATTTTCTACGGCCTACCACCTACTGTCGAGTGCTTCTATTCTAGTCTATCTCCATCTGAAGGAGATCTGGAGATGATCATTGCATATCTGACTGACGGCACTGGAGCTTGGAAGATCCGGAACGACAAACGAGTAAACTTTAAATCTTCTAAGTTGAATGGTATTTCAAAGGCCTGACACTATTTTATTTCTACTAGACTACTTCCTTCCAACCACCTGAGTGAAGTTACCAGAGATAGAGCTATCCTGAACTACTGCATTCAGGAAAGAAGTCGATTGATGTTGGCAGCATTATCTATGATTTTGTAGAATCAACGCACGATTCAGTACTTCTGTGGGATTATGATTCCCATCTTTGATATATTCTTTATGCGTGAGCAATGGAGTTATTGCTGATATTTCTGAGGAAAAGCTGAAGACTACAAAGCCTATTGACCAGGAGAGTGTTAGTATTTATGATCGTCTTCGCGGGAAGAGATCTACTACTTTTGTACCTACTCCAGGTAGTGCTTCTACTTCTAGACCTTCTACTTTTGCTACACCACCACCTAGTTTTTGGGAGACTATGGATGAGAGGTATTTAGAGCAGCAGAATGTGTTGCATTTAGCTCATTTTCGCATAGATACGATCGATGTGAAATTTGATCCTCTTGCTGATTTTACCCATAGGAAGAGCAATTATGATGCTGATTATGATGAAGCTCTTGTTAGATTCCTAAAGGGGGAACAGTCTGTTCAGTTCCCTACTTGTCCTAGATTCACACCTTACGATCCGAAGAAGACTGAGGATTTTTCCTTTGGTGTCGATGATGATGATGATGAGGAGACTGCGAGTGATGATTAGAGTGTCGAGATTATGTTCTTGTTTTATTTGTCTGTGTGTTAGACTTAGTAGTATGATTGATTTATGTTTGTTTGATGTTTTGTTGATGTTAGCTGTACTGATGATTGTCGTACTATTTAGTTATTGATGTTGTTCTATTTCTGTTATTGTGATTAGTATAGTCGTTTAATTTAGCTACTGATATAAAAATTGAACCTGCTTACTTTTATATATGCTTCATTATTTTAGTAATATTAATAAAAAACATGTGTAGAAGTAAATTTTTCTTTGTAGACTGTTTTTATATACTTATAAAATTCCTTTTTAAATTATGTCTTTCTTTCTCTCATACTTTAAAAGTTTTCATGATATGCCAAAACTTAAGTTTAAGGGAAGGAAAAATACATGCAAATTTAAATTTTATTTGTCCTTAAGTGCTAATATTTTCTCTAAATATATATATATATATATATATATATATATATATATAATAACATAAGGAACGAAAAATCTGTTTAAGATCACTTAATTTTTTTAAATTATAAATAATTTAGTAGACTTAACCAAAATTTTAATAACTTTGATTGATTTTAAGAATAGAATTATTCAACTTAAAGAAGAGTAAGATTAAAAAAATTTTCTATTCATGGTAGAGATAATTGAATTTTATAAGCATTAAGAAATCAAGAATTATAACTTAAAAAAGAAAAGATTGAAAGTCTTTTTGAAAACTATTCATGTTATAGTAATTAAGTGAAGATGATAAGTTTGTAATTATAAGTTAAGGATAGTGAAGTTCAAAATCATTAACAGGCTATCCAAATACTGTAATCCTCACTTAAAAAAAAAGAGGAGAAGCTTGAGGAGATGCCTAATCAAAAATTGGCTTCACTTGAATTATCTTATAAGAAGAAAACTAATTACATATTTTACTTAATTTTTATGCATGCATCTTTATTAGAAAAGATTTTCATGAAGATCTTTTTCTTGTAAATAATTTATGTGATCTTAATATAATAAACTAAAAATAATTTTCGAAATGAATGAAAAATTTTGAAGTCTTACGATTTAGTAGTTAAATATTCTTTAAATTCTTAAATTAAACTTAGATAGTGAAATTTGGTTAATGATTTACTAAAGCCTTTATAAAATAAAAAATTACAATGAATCTTAAATATTTACCTTTTATTCCAATTGTTATACATTTTATATAGTAAAAAGGGTTACTTGAGGATAAGTAAAGTTAAGTTTGGAGGATTTTTGATCCATGAAAAAAATACCTATTTTTGTGCCTTGATTTTTATTAAAATTTTAAGGATATCATATTTTAATGAAAGGTATTTTTTTATGTTTTTGGATGCAGGTGATGTAAAAATGTTCAAAAAGAAAAAAGATGAAAAAGGATGAAAAAGGAGCAAAAAGGAGCAAAAAGGAGCAAAAATGGAGCCAAAATGCAAAATTGCCAAAATAATGGGTCTGGCGCCTAGGCGCTAGAATCTGGCGCCTAAGCGCCGACTCGATACCAAAACAGTTACGATTTTGTAACTACTTTGGGCAGTTATTTTGACGGTTAGAGCAGTTATTCGACCTTCTAGAAGATTGACAGTTATTCCTGGATTATAGGACATGTGATACATTGTATTTAGATGCTTGGAAACGGTTTGGATCGCGAAGAGGTGCGATCCAAAGTAAAGAGGTGCGAAGAACTGGAAGCGGAGTCCGGCGCCTAGGTGCCAGATGCCGGCGCTTAGGCGCCAGACACAGTTTCTAGAAGATTCATTGAACTTGGACAAATTTTAGAGAGGTGCTTTAGGCAACACTTGAAGCCTATAAATAGGAGGCCATTTCTACAGAAAAAGAAGCCCCCAATCAGAGAGATAATTTTAAATATATGGCCACACTTTTAGTTTACTTTCCTTCATAAATTAGTGAGTTTATTTTATTTAGAATTTGTATTGAGAGTTTGGAAGAGTTGGTGCTTTTGAAGTCTATTTCACTTTGGAGTCAGTAGGAATCAGAGGTTCAGTTCGAGAAACACTTGAGATAAGTATTTGTAATTTGATTCAAAGTTTTATTTATATGTTTTTTTATTTAAATTCAATGTGTTACGAGTAGTTACTTTACTTTCTCCTTTCAATTATGAAAAGATAAATAAGATAATATAAAATTTGTTGGAGAATTAAAAACTAAATATGTTTAAATATTGTGATGATATTAATACTGAATCTTAATTTACTATTTAAATTGGCCATTTAAGTTGTTAAAATCCGTTGAAGAATTTTGAGACCTAGAAGGAGATGAATTCTTAACTAGTAGATATCACATGAATCGTTGGGTAGTAGAAGGCCTTGTGCGGGTTATTCAAGGTGAAGTGCAAATAAATAGGAAAATATTATTCAATGGGCGTAGAATTAACAAGTTTTAGAGTGACAGACTAAATTCTTTTAATTTGGTTTATAGAAAGGGAACGGGTCACTAGTAGGGCCGACCATAGCCACCCATGGACATCTAGTAGTGTGAGCCTAGATTAACCAATTCTACTAACAATACATCCAGACCTGATCTATAGATTAGCTAATGTTCTTTATACTATCAAGCGAAGGTAAAGAATAAGAATGCTTCTATTTGACACAATACCATAAATTTATATTCTCCACGAATATTACATTATCTAAAAGTCTTGGATTAATTGGAAGGAAGAAAGTTGTTTGCTTATTATTATTTACATCACTCATTATTTTAGTACTTGCTTTATTTACGCATTTAGTATATTAAATATTAAATTTATAACTTTAAAAAAATTACATAAAAATAAAATTAAAATATTTAAAAATCAATAAACCTCCTCGTGGGATCGATATTGGGGTCTTTATTTAAAGCCCTATATTACTTGAAACGATATGTATACCATTTTGACCCAATTTATCAAAATCCCTAATTTAACCCATTTTAACCCAAATGGACCCAATGTCAAACCAAATCAACCCATTTCACCTCAATTTTGCCCAATTTAAATTCTAAACTTTAATTCAACATCACCAAGACCAATCTAAGCCAAATACAAGCCCAAGTTAAATCACAATTGAGTTCAATTCCATTTGAAATTCAAAATCCCTAATTTTGCCAATTTAATCCAAAATTCCCAAATTAACCTAATGTCAACCAATTCCCCCCAAATTTCAATGCTAAACCTTCAATGGCACTCCTATGAAACCATGCAACATTCAATTATCACAATTTGAGCCCAATCTTAGCCTAAATCCATTTGAAAACCAAGAACACCCATTTTAACCCAAATTAAAGACATGCCCTAAATCTACCAAATTGATTGGCTTAATCCTAAAATTTCCTCACAATTGATGTTGGAAACTCTTCAATACATTCCCCTTGACCATTTAAAACATTCAATTGGGTTTAAACCCCACCTTAACCCAACTTATACCCGTGTTGGCCGAACCTTACCCAAATTAATCAAAATCCCAAAATCCACCAAATTGACCTCTCAATTGAACTCAAAACCATTCCATGTCTTCATGAAAGTTCTTCATGGCATTCATTTACACAATTTTTCTCAAGACATTTGGACCTAAATCATACCCAAACTCAAACTAGCCCAAGTTGAACCCAAACCAATCCATGTGCACACATTAGCCAAATTAAACCTAACCAAACCAAATTTGACTAAGCCAACCTCTTGGCAGCCAACCCTAGGCCTCCTAGGATGTGTTGACCTGACCTAACCCATGCCCCTTGAGCCATGGACCATTGGTCCACCACCTTGGACCAATGGGTTTAGCCCTTTGCTAAGGTTAAGTCCCATCCTTTAAACCTCCCTTAAGCAACCTCCTCAGCCCAATTATTGCAGCTGAACCTCACCTCCACTCCTCCTCAGCCTACCCAGCCGCCTAACTGTCCTTGCCAGCCACCCCACCCGCCGGAATAGCCACGCCCGAGCACCCCCTTGTCCTTGAAATTTCAAAATTGAACCTTGGCAGTGTGTCATCTCCTCTCTAGCCACCTTGCCTACTCAGCCCTTGCCTTAAGCAGCCTAAAACACTCATTCCTTGGCCCTGAGCTCCACCAGGTAGCCATGGCTATAAAATCCTCACCGTTCGGCCTTGCACCAGGTGTTGAAATTTTTCTCACAGAACTCCCCCAAATTGCTCCCAAACCTTCTCCCAACCTAGAGAAGAAGAGCCCCACTGTTCTCCTGCCCTGAATCCCCCTGGCTGAGCCCAATTTCTCAGTCGAAAACCAGGCCAGAAATAGGACACTCACTAAAACTCCACAGAAATCAAATTACACATTCCCACACCTTCACCAGAGGTAGAGAAGGAGTTCCCCAGTGAAAGCCCCCTCACCAGGCCAGCCATTTGCTCTATCGGCCAGAACACCAAATCGGGTTTCAACATTTCATAGCCACACATTTCACCATCATTTGAGGCTTCATCCGTAGGCTTTTGGGACTCCAAAAAATGTGCCGCGCACATCCAATCAAGGCTTCACCTCTTGAACCAAGGTATGGAGACTTCTCTTGCTCCCGAGCTTCCAGTGATTCTCCATTTTGTTTGATTCAATTTAAAGACATGTTAGCCGTATAGATGTGTTTGTATAGGCTAGGCGGTTGATAGAGACTAACCACACTTGATTTGGTTGAGTCTAGAGCGAGAACTTAAGATTTTAGGGTGGACAGCTCTCGGGTTGAACCAGGCGAAGACGATGACCAGAGACCGTTCGATCGCACGTGTATCGAACAGACGGCAGAGATGGAGTCGGATGAAACCACGGGACGTAAAGTACGGTCGGCGTGGCGCTGACTCAGGTGGCGGCTCTGAATGGGAACGCACCGCGTGGAGCTTCAATCCGTCGCATGTTGACATGACGTCGTGTCGGATAAGTAGAAAAATATGATTATTTCTGAATTATTTAAATACCCTGAACTTTAAAAATCTATATCTTTGTGTAAAAAATCACAAAAATAATTTAAAAATATACTTTTGCTCAGTGAACAGAGAAAAATAATGTAGAAAAGGAATCAAGTTATTTTGTTGAGTCTATGATTTTTAATTAAATAAATACTGATCTGAATGTTTTGATTCTCCACTCACACACCCAATTCTCCATGGCATGAGATCATAGAGCTTTTGTATCCTCTGATCTTGGGAACATTCCTTGAATTTTTCAAGGCCAGAGGCTATGTCCATGGCAAGTTATATATTTTCCAAATTTTTAAGCCTGTTTTGATATTTTAATTCCAAAAATTAGTATAGTGTTTGGAAAATTCTAGAAAAATTAGGATAGGTTTCCTCTATGACTAGAGGAACTTATGGAAATTACTTCATGAACCAAAAAATTAAAAACAAACCTAATTGGCTACTTAACCTAAAATTAACTTTGAATTAACTAGGGTAAATTAAAAATCAAAATAACTTAAAATTAATTCTCCACTATCCCATAGGATAATAGGAACCCCCATAAAAATTTTGAAATTAATTGGAAATGATTTGGCCCACTAAATGGATTTTCTAAGTAACAAAGCCAAATTTGAAATTAAGAAATTTATGAAACTCAAAATACATTTAAAAAATTTATCAAATTGATTTTGGAGGCTCTCTGATATCAGAGGAGTCTAATAAAATTAAAATTGGAATTTTTCTAAAATTTTCATTTTTAACCAAATTTTGAATATTTCAATAATTAAAAATTATAAAAATCATAAAAATATTAAAATGCATAAAAATATCACATTTGGTCCCCTAATCACTTAGGAACCAACCAAAAATTTTTCACAAGTCTCTAAGTAAAGATATTGAATTTTCAAGGCTTAGTGTAATTTTTAATATTAAAAATTGGATTTTCCAACACTTTTACTAAAATAATTCTAAAAATTCAAATAAAAATAAAAAAATATATAAAATTTATTTCTCTAAGTTCCTTGGGATCAGAGGAATTTAATAAAAATATAAAACTTAATTTTCCACCTTAATTTGTATTTTATAATTAATTAATATCCCAATAATAAAAATAATTATAATAAATAAAATTAAATTAAAAAAATAACCAAAATTGGTGCAAATGGTCCTCTAGTCAGTGGAAACTTCCCATAATTTTTCTAGGGACAGAAACTTCTTCTTGGTCATGTTGTGGAATTTTCATTAAAAATCCCTATTTTTCATTAAAATAATTATATAAATTAAATTAAAAATAGAAAAAATCACATTTTCTCCTCTAATGTCTTAATGGACATGTAAGTGAGAAGACATAAAAATTTGAAGTTCATTTGAGCTTAATTTGATGAGTTATGAGATGAACAAGCTTAAAAGGGCATAATGGTAATTAAAGAACTATAACCTTAACTAAAATTTAGGCTAAACCAAAGGGAAGGGTGAACCTTTGATCCTAATTTTCCTATTGGATGATTGAAACATAGGGAATTAAAGGGTAGAAACTCATTAATCATTTTGAACATTAAAAAAGAAACTTTAATTAATTAAATCACCTAAACTTTGGAAGATTAATTAAGAGGTGAATTGTTAAGGTTAAGGGATGTTGAATAAAAGAAGATTTTAATTCCTTAAATTGAATCCCTAATCAATAATTTGATCAAACACTACTTAAACATCAATTAACAGAACCTTAAGAAATGATAATTGAAACTAATAAAAAGAAGGTGATCTAAAAAGTTTCATAATTAAACTAAAACTTAAAACATTAAAACCAATTTGAAGTTAGAAACTTAAATTAAAACAAACTTAAAACATCACAACTAATTTGAAATGTTTAAAAATTAAATTAAAACAAATTTGAAATATTAAGGTTAATCTGGAATAATTTATAATTGAAATGTTATAATTAGAATTAAATCGGTTTAAAATATTTAAAACTAATCCAGAAAAGGTTAAGAGACCATTTAAAATAAAAAATAAAAAAAAACTTAACTGAACTGAACAACTTAAACACTTTTCCAACTTAAAATAATTTAAAACATTTAAAGACCAACTAAAACTTTATAACTAAATTAAATCACTTTAAACCATTAATTCAAAATTTTAATTAAAAATGATCAAATTCTTTAACAAATTAAGTTACTCCCTAAAGGTTTTCATTATTATAATTTCTTAAATGAAGCATTAAATGAAAATGTCACCTTACTCAAAAGGATAATCAAACATCCTAATTCACTGAGCAAGAGTCAAATAAAATCAGAACTTTAAAGTAACATGGATGATTGATTCATCACCACAATGAAACTAACTGAACTCGAAATAATCCCTAAAGTGTTTAAGAAGATGTTCAGAATTCAATTCCAAGCACTTCTCTAACTTGATGGGATGTTTTAAAAGGACAATGACACTTCATTGTTCTTTGATGAAGAAAATCATCCTTAACAAAACATAAGAACCTAGACATCATAGGAATCGACTAGCAATAGGATTAGGATTTTGGTAGACAACCAGAACCTTCCCTTAGCTTTACCTAGGTATTTGTTACAAATATATATAAATGCCTTGATAGTGTTTTAAGTGCAGGTGAAAATGACGGGAGTGCCCATCAGGTACGCATTTAAATTTATTGCAATTTACATTTAACAATTTATTAAATGTCTTACTTTCCTGTACTTATAAATGCATGAAAATGATCGAACCCAGCATGTTTAAACAACTCAAAATTTAATCACTAACAAAAATGAAACTACAATTACAACTACAATTAAAACATCTAATTGGATGATTGGGAATCCCTCGGATGATGTAACCTACGCGTTGCTAACAAGATTTCACACGATCTAAATTAAACTGTGGAACTCATTCAGTTGAGTTTAGCAAATTCATTTGGACTAAATGAATCCGATGAAAATAGCGGTGCCGGGATGACAGAACCGTGAGATCTTAACTGGTCTGCTTAATCAACTTTAAGATTTGTTTTAATTTAAACATTAAGCCATCTCAAATTTCAACCTCTCTAAAATAAAACACTTCTCTCATCTCTTGATTGCCACTTCTAAAACCAAACATCTGCAATAACGAGGAACTTGGAGCACGGTGAGCAGCACGGGCATCTTCAACAGCAAAAGAAGTCTTCATCAGCTTAACCTTTCCTTAGTTTAAATAACCAAGACATAGGATTTTGAGGTAGTTTGCCTAGTGCAACATAAATCCTCAACTTCTCTTTAGGCATTTGCATAATCATGTTATGCAACTTAAGTCCTAACCGGTTTTAGGACTCCGAGGTAGTCATTTCGTACAACATAAACCCTCACTTTTTCGAGGCTATTTGTGTGATTATATCATATAAGCATAAGTCCTAATTAACTAAAATTGGAAAGATTACAACACTAAATAAATTATCTCAAATTGAAGCCAAATAATAGGATAGTCGGGAAGTCACCGAAGTTCACTTCGGGTCAGTGACATCCCCTACTTCTCTTCCTGTGGACTCTCAAAGTAATTGTTCCAAATTTGAGCTATTCCCTACTGAAGTTTCCAAAATCCAATTTGTTTGAAACCTTAAACTTTGAAATTCTTGAGAGCGAAACCACTGATCATTATCGACAGTTTTCTTAAATGATTCCCGTCATTTAAGATGTAATTAACGATAGGGGCTTGCCTTTATAGGGAACTTTAAGAACCAAGGTAATATAAACCCTGCTTAATTCCTTTATATTAAGTAGGAGAATTTGTCGTCTTATAAAATTGGTTCACAGACCAAACAGATGTCACAAATCTTCTAGTTTATTTAATCGAGCCCCATCATCAATCAGTGTGTCTATTCTTCGGGATAGATACACGGTTTGTGGTGTGGTGCTCGTTTACATAAACTATTTGGGATGTGAGATCAGTTTAATTTCATATCTTAAAATTTTCAAACTTAAAATTATTTAAAAAAAATCAAATGCTACTTTTCAAACTATATATATATATATATATATATATATATATATATATATATATATATATATATATATAATTAAACTTAAAATCAATAAAAATATGCCGACAACTCGCTATCAGCCCAGTCCACCTGCTGACCAGGGAGATGAAGACATAGCATGTGATTTTGATTTGTGATTGTGATGTGATGTATTTGTGTTCTGTTGTAGTATTTTCATTTTGTTATTTGTATTTTGTGAAATGTTTTATTTTTTGAGATTTGTATTGTGTTTGTAGTTTGTATTTCATTTCTGGATTGTGATGCATAATTGTGATTGTAATTGTGAACTCTTAGTTTAATTAGAAGACTGTTTGTTATTGTGTTGTGAAAAGCAAATGTTATTTCGTACTGGCCTGTGTAGTGCAATTAATTGTTATTGTTAAATGTTTTGTTTTATATACTTGTTTCAAAATTTCATTACCCCATCAAATTCTCTAAACTATTATATGTGTAGAAAAATTCCTAATATTACAGGTCAGTTAAAGTTAAAATATTTTAGAAGAACCTGAAAAAATTTCAGAGAGAAGAAAATGCTTAAAGTGCAAAGGTATGATTTTATATTTAGAATTTTCTTTCTTTCCACCCATATTATCTCTATTATTGAAAACTTTAAGTTTGAGGGGTGGGTTAGAAAAATATTAACTATTATGTGTTCTCAAATTAAAATATTTTCAAAATTTATAACATGATTTTCTGTGATAAAATTTAATTTAGTTAACTATATTTAGATGTTATTTAAATATTGTAGAAGATTCAAAGAAATATTTTTGGTAATAAAAATTAATTTTGTATGTTAAGATATTTAGTATAAGAGGATAAGACTATAGTTAACTATTTAAAGTAAAGAAAACTATATTCTGAAATAATAAATATCTTAGGAATTTAGTTGAGAAAAAAAAGATTGGGACTCAATGATGTAAAAACTATGAATTACATAGAAGGTAAAGGAATGCTTTAAGTTTCACTTTTAGGAAAAGAAGAGTGAAGTTCAAAATCCTTAACAGGCTATCCAGATATATTAATCATCACTTGAAAAAGAAAAGAAAAAGAAAAAGAAAGGATTGAAAAACAATCCCTGAAAAGAAAAGAAAAATATATAAAGGATTGAAAAACAATCCGAATAAAAAGAAAAAAAAAAGTAGGTGAGGAGAAGCTTGAGGAGATACCTATTTAAAAATTGGCTTCACTTGGATTAACCTAAAGGGAAAACTATATATATTTCTGAACTTCTATTTATAAACTAGTTTCTTTACTTGTAGTGCTCTCATGAATTTCATATCATCTGAATATTCTAAGTGATTTAATATTGCAACATATAGTCATTCTTGAAATGAATAGAAGACTAAAACTCTTAGACTTGATGACTAGATAGCCTTATATCTGCAGAGTTAATCTAATTACTTGAAAATTTTTCTAAGAAGGCTTACTATGATATTTATTTAATTTAAAATTATAGTATTTCTAAATTAAAACTATACCACAATGAATCATAACTTTTATGTAGTACTAAAAATTAGTTGAGAAGAAGTAATAATTAAGTTTGGAGGACTTTGACCCACTGAAAATATGTTAAGATTTTCATGCCTAATTTATATTGATTTTGATGATATTGCACTTTAAAGAAGGGTATTTTTGATGATTTGCTGCAGATATGCTGATTTATGGACAATGGAGCAAAAAAATGCAAAAAAGAGCGAATTTTGAGTAAAAAGGACTAAAAATGTGAAGATTTGATCTAGGGTGCTGACGGCGAGCTCGATGGTGCCGACGACGGATTTTTTCCGAGAGTTCATAAGAATTTTACAAGGAAGCCCGCCGACGGATAAATCGAGGCCGCCGACAGCGGGCCTTATGAAAGAGAGTCCAAGGCTAAGTCTTCTAGAAGGCCGCCGATGGCACGCTCGAGGTTGCCGACGGCAGGAAAGTTGGTTCTCTCACGAGGTGCATCGAATGTGGATGATTTTTGAAGGGATTCTTAGGAACCTCTTCAACTACTTTAAAAGAAACAATTTTGGCCGAAAATGATGTCCATTAGTGTCCATTGTTGTTGTCTGTTGTTGTCCGTGAGTCCACTGAGTCTATACTATGTCACTAGAGTGTTAGTTAGTGTCTTGTTTCCATTATAGTTTTAGATAGCGAGTTCAATTAGTGATATTTGTGAGGAATTCTTCGAGAGATTGTAAGAGTGGAAGGGAAGTGAGATTTCATCCTCCTTGCCGTTTCGAAGGAGAATTCTGCGTGCTGTAAAGAAAGGAAGAGATTCAAAAGAACTTCATGGAGTTTTCTTGGGGAGGAACTCGAGATAAGTTGTATTTACTTATTTTAGTTTGTAAAACTTTGTTTTTATATATGAAATCCAAGTTTTGTTGTATCTTCTTCATGAAATCTGAGTAGTTTTTCTGTCTTTCTCATTGTTCTGATATTTTTGTGAAATGGTAATTTAAATTAGTGTGCTAAGAGAATTTTAAAAAAGTTGTTATGATCTTTTCACTTTAAATCTTAATTTACTTTCAATCTAGCCAATTGATTAGTTAAAATATGTTGAGTTTAACAACTATAGTGAAGATTACATCCGAGATTCAGGGAGGTCAAAGTCCTTGAAAGTAGGTTGCAAATAAATAGGGAAATAATATTTATTGGGTGTAGAATTGGAGATTTTAGAGTGACAGACTAAAATCCTCAATTCGGTCCTATCGTTTGGGTGCTGAAGTGTAGATGTTAGCCCTCTGGCGAGGGGAACGTAAGAGCTCCAAAGTGAGAGCCGGTATCCTCCCAGCCTAGCTGCAGATTTAGTAACCAAGCATAGGATTAGTCAATGTTCTTTATGCCTGGACCAAAGGGTAAATATAAAGTATGCTCCTATTTGGCACATGACTTTGGGTTTTTGTGTTTTTGCATAAACTCCGCACGACGGACACTTAGTGTAATTTTAATTTTTGTAACAAGTATATAATATATTCTTTAATCACAGAGTTACCCTTTAACGCAAGTATACATATCGCTCAAGTAATACAGGGCTCTAGTTGAGTCCTGGATATCGATCCCACAGGGAATATTTTAGAGACTACAGACTAGGATTATAGAAATCAATTCAGAATCACAACTAATCGAAATTGTCTATCTGTCACTAATACGCAATTGACAATAATATGAAGTTTAAATTAAACTAGTTCTACTAACAGATAACTAATTCTACTAAAATAAAGTTCAAATATATAAGTAAGAATCTTTCTCCTTTGTTAAGATATTTAAGGGAATAGATAATTAGAATTAGTTTAAAATGATGTTGTGCCAAAAAGGAGTATACCTATTCTTTGCCCTTTGGTCCAGGCATAAAAAATAATGACTAATCTGATGCTTGGTTACTGAATCTGCAGCTAGGCTGGGAGGATACCGGCTCTCACTTCGGAGCTCCGAAGTGACCCTCGCTTGAGGGCTAATATCTACACTTCAGCACCCAAACGATAGGATCGAGTTGAGGATTTTAGCCTGTCACTCTAAAATCTTCAATTCTACGCCCGATGAATATTTTCTCCCTTTTTATTTACACCCTACTTCCAAAGACTTTGACCTCCCTGAATCTTGGATGTAATCTTTACTATAGTTGTTAAACTCAACATATTTTAACTATTCAATTGGCCAGATTGAAAGTAAATTAAGATCTAAGTAAAAGATTATCACAACTTCTTTAAATTTTTATAGCATACTAATTCATTTTATCATTCCACAAAAAATATCAAAACTAGGAGAAAGCCAGAAAAACTACTCAGATTTTATGGAGAGGATATAATAAAACTTGGATTTCATATATAAAAGTAAAGTTCTACAAACTAAAGTAAATAAACAGAACTTATCTTAAATTCCTCCCCAAGCAAACTCGTTGAAGTTTCTCTAAATCTCTTCCTTTCTTTACAGTACGTGGAATTCTCCTTCAAAACAAAGAATGCAGAAGAGATCTCTCACTTCCCTTCCACTCTTACAATCCTTCGAAGAATTCCTCACCAATATCTCTATGTGCACTATTTAATACTCACTAAATAACAACAATGGACACTAGTGGACTCTATATTTGACACTAAGTAACTATTAAAAAACTCTAATAAGACTTTTTACGGACTCTTAGTGACTTTTAGAGAAATCTAGAAGGAAACTTTTTCGGCCTAGAATTGCTCTTTTTAAAGTTGTTGAAGAGTCTCCAAGGGTTTTCAAAGCATCCCTTCGAAAATCGTCCACATTTGACGTATTTTATGAAAGAACCGCCGATCCCGTCGTCGGCGGCCTCGAGCTCCACCGTCGGCGGCCTTCTACAAACACTGCCTTGAACTGGCCCCGCTGTCGGTGGCCTCAACCTCCGCCGTCGGCGGCCTCCCTTGATATATATTCTGAACTCTCGGGAAAATCACGCTGTCAGCGTCATCGACCTCGCTGTCGCCGCCCTAGGTCAAATTTTCATAATTTAGTCATTTTTGCTCCAAATTCGCTCCTTTTTGCATATTTTCGCTCCATTGTCCTTAAATCCTCATACCTGCAGAAACACACCAAAAATACCCTTCTTTAAAGTGAGATATCATCAAAATCAGTATAAAATAAGCATGAAAATATTAACATTTTTTCCTTTGGTCAAAATCCCTCAAACTTAACTATTACTTATCCTCAAGTAATCTTTAGTACTACATAAAAGTTATGATTCATTGTGGTAAAGATTTAATTCAGATATAATATTATTTTGATTTAAATAAATATTATAGCAAGAATTCTTAGAAAGATTTTCAAGTAATTAGATTAATTCTGTAGGTATAAGACTATCTAGTCATCAAGTCTAAGAGTTCTAGTTTTATATTCATTTCAAGAATTACTATATGTTGCAATATCAATTCACTTAGAATATTCAGAAGATAAGAACTTCATGAGGATACTATTAGTAAAGAAACTAGTCAATAATATAAGTTCAGAAATGCTTTTAGTTTTCCCTTTAGGTTAATCCAAGTGAAGACAATTTTTGATAAGACATCTCCTCAAGCTTCTCCTCACTTACTTTTTTTCTTTTGGATTGTTTTTCAATCTTTAATATTTTTCTTTTCTTTTTAGGGATTGTTTTTCAATCCTTTTCTTTTTTCTTTCTTTTTCTTTTTCTTTTTCAAGTGAGGATTACTATATCTGGATAGCCTGTTAATAATTTTGAACTTCAGTCTTCTTTTTCTAAATTTGAAACTTTAAAACATTCTTTACCTTATATGTACTTCATAGTTTTTACATCATTGAATCCCAATCTTTTCTTTTTCAACTAAATTCCTAAGATTCTAAATATTTCAAAATATAGTTTTCTTTACTTTAAATAGTTAACTATATTCTTATCCTTTTATACTAATTATCTTAACTACAAAATTAATTTTCATTACCAAAAATATTTCTTTGAATCTTCTACAATATTTAGATAAAATCTAAATATAGTTATCTGAATTAAATTTTATCACAAAAATCATATTATAATTCTTGAAAATATGTTAATTGAGAACATATAATAGTTAATATTTTTGTCCCCCCAAACTTAAAGTTTTCTATAATAGAAATAATATAGGGCGGAAAGAAAAATTTTAAATATAAAATTCATAAATTCGCACTTTAGGCATTTTTGTCTTTTTTGAAATTTGCAGGTTCTTCTCAAAATTTCTAACTTCAACTGATCTGTAATATTTAAAAACCTTTCTACCCATATAACAGTATAGAAAATTTGCTGGGGTAATGAAATTTTAAAACAAGTATATGAAACAAAACATTAAACAACAACAACAACTAACTACACAGGACATGTGCATGTCACAACACACAACAAACAGTTTTCTATTTTAGACTATTCAGTTCACAATTACAATTGCAATCACAATCCATCATAGACATCCAGAATTGGAAATACAAATTGCAAAACTAAACACATATCCCAAAAACAAAGCATAGTCCACAGAATACAATTAATAAAAAATGAAAGTACTACAACAAAACTAAAACAAACACATACATCACATCACATCACTATCAGGCATCAAAATCCCATACCATGTCTTCATCACCCTGGTCAGCAGGAGGATTGGGCTGATACTGAGTATAACAGGGGCATTCTGGAAAAGTGACATAAGGCTCTCCTCTGTAGTACCTAGCCTGAACATCATAATAAGCCATCTCAAAATCAGAGTGCCTCTGAAGATACTCACTATCGTGATCATGTCTTCTCTCTAATCTTTCAATCCTGTGATCAATTATTTCTAATCTTTCATCTAACTTCTCAAAACTTTTCCGCTGCAGGGTCATGACATTCATCAAATCATATAAGGTAGAGGAACTAGAGGCAGGAGAGTCGTAGCTAGTAAAAGGGATGTCTCTACTAGTAGAAGGTGCCTTGCTCCTACTCCCACATCTCCATTCCTAATGGGATTCATAAATCTTTATATTTCCTTTATTAATGGGTTTTATCAGATACACCCATTCTTCATCATCTCTTGCTTCAACTCCAGATAATTGACAAAGTTCATAAATTAGGTCAGGATGCCCTAAATATCCACTTGTCTCACTCTTTGTAGTAACCATAATATTCTTATAAATTATTCTACCCACATATATACTTCTATTGTTCTGAATACAGAAATTCAGAATAGCTCTGTCTCTCGAGACTTCACTATAATGATAAGTGGGTAGCAGAGTCGAACAAATAAAGTAATGTCATGCCTTAGCAGTGGCATTCATCATGGAAAGTGGAAAGTTAATCCGTTCATGATTTTTAATTTTCCAAGTGTCTTTCCCATCAGTGAGAAAGTCAATAACATCATTTAACTGACCCTCCATTGTTATAAATGATTCAAACTCGCTAGAAAAATAGTTGTGAAGCTCGTAAAGAGAGTTAATGCGATTAGCATTAAAGTCGACAAAAAATCCTCTTACTTGGACAGACTCATTCTCAAGTTGAGTCAGATTAGAGTAGAACTCTCTTACAACTTCAATAGCAGCATTATTTGTTGTGTAACAGAAGTTCTCCCATCCTCTCTCTTTGATAACTCGTTCCACCTCTCCTCTAGGATTTTTGAAAACTCGATCTTGTATGCACTTCTTACTTTGAAAGATTGAAGTGTACCTCGATTATGCTTTCGCATTTATAAATCGAGTCTCGTCGTATTTGAATCTTCTCTTTTGTCGTGGAGCCATTGTTTAATCTATCAAAATCACAAAAATCCAAACTAATCTCCAAAATAATAATACAATGGCTTCTAAAGGGGGTTTAAAGCATTCTAAATAAAGTTCCATGAATTCCTTCCAAGTCTTTTCTCCACATTTTCAAATTTTCCAAAATTTTTTATTGTGGAAGAAATTCATGGTGAAAATAAAAAAATTTTACATAGGAGTGAAGCTCTTACCAAGGGAAGATGAAATTCAGTGTTAGAATGTGTTGAAATTGCTCCTAATCCGAGATCTATCAAGCCTTAGATTGTATTTTTGGGTAAAGCGGGGGAGAAGACGATGCATAGTGGCGTTTGACCGGTCAAAATCATGGTTAAAAGGTAATTTTCAGGATCTCACCGTCGGCACCGTCGGCGGGCTCTATTGAATTAAATTCCAATACCCTTAGGAAAATCACGCCGTCGGCGGCCTTGAGCGCACCGTCGGCGAGATTCTCAAATATTGATCATTTTTCAAATTTTTGCGATTTTGATCAATTTTTAAGCGTCGTCGTCATCCATTCGATCATTTTAATCATATATTTAAAGTGATTAAGTGATGTATTAACACAAAAAAACATACACACAACAAAACTTCATAATTATATACTTAATCCAAGTGTTTACAATCCACAATACATAACACACATAAACAGGCATTTTCTCAACCTAAATCCATCTAATCAGCGTCGCAATCCAAACCACAACACTCAAAATGTTGGAAACAAATATTTCAATCATAATCTCAACTATACTAAGATTAAAAATCAAACAAAGAAAGCAAAAAAACAAACAAAGTTCAAATCAAACACAACATAAAGAAAAATAAAACAATTCTACTACTCTTCCGAATCAGTACTGGTTTCTCTTCTGATATCACCCATTGCTTGAACATGGAAAAACGGGTTATAAAAAGATTGAAATGGGAATTCTTCAGTTGAATCTTCATCAATCCATCCCTTCTTCTTCATTAAGCTTATCAAACTTGCTTCGAATTGCCAGTATGATCAAAATGTTATTTCATCCTCCAATCGATATGATCAAAGAAATCAGACATATTTTTAAATGTACTCATTAAATTCAGTGTAAGATTATTGGTGTCTTGTCCACTACTAGAGGTTGAATATGAATAGAATTTTGCGATGCTTGATCCATAATCACGCCTGTGTCATTCTCCTCGTCATTGGCTGGGAACATAAGAGTTGGGTCTAAAGGTTTTCAGGGTAGCAGTATTTTCTCCCAAATCTTGTACGATACTTGAAACAAACTGCATATTAAGAAAATTGTTGAAGGATGTCCAAGCCCTTGAGATGATCCTTGAACGATCAGGGCAAACACAGAGTTCACAATAATTGATCCAATATTAATGGGCCATCCCATTTGAATGCAGTAGTTCAAAATTACACTTTCTTTCGTGACTTTGCTGATTTTCATCTTCGGCAATAACTTCGCAGATATGAAAAAGTACTAATTTTTCGAAACGGGATTTAAAGTGTTGAAGAAAACTAACGTACCCGTTTTCTCTAACTTCCCAGTCTTTGGTTTCGTCAGTCAAATATTGGAATATTTCATTCATCTTGTCTTTCGTCGGCACGAAATTCAAATAATGGCAGACAGGAATATTCTCAAGCATGTATAACTCTTTAATCCTTCTAGAATTAAATTTTATCCACCTACCTCGCACATAGACGCTTCCTTGGTTGATTCCATGTAAATTGACATAGAATTCCTTAACCACTGGAATGACTACTACGGCAGTAGTATAGCAAAACACTTCCCATCTTCGCCGCACAATCATTTCTTGAATTGGTCACGAAGAATTACTTAATCCTCTATTGAAGAATCCACTTTCCTTGATTAGCCTTCTCTTGAACATCACCTTGTTGAAAAGTCGCTGCGCCTCGGCACTGATGAACTTTCTCTGATTGTAAATTTGAAATCTAGGGTAATCTAATGAATTGGAAGCCATTAGAGAAGAATTGAAAGTAGTTTCCATTTGTTTTTGGGAGTTGGAGTGTTTAGGAACCGTCCATGGGAGTTTATAAGAGACGAATTCGCTAAAAACCGCCATAATCCAACATTTCAAACTCGAAAAACTGACCATTCGCTGATCCCGCTGTCGGCGGCCTCGATGGCGCCGTCGACGAGCCTTGTGCAATTAAATTCCAGGGCTCTCGGGAAAAACCCACCGTCGACGGCATCGAGCGAGCCATCGGCGCCCTAGGAAAAAATTTGCACTTTTACGCAGTGGTCAAATACGTTCCAAATTTTCTCTATGGATCCAAATTCTTGATAATAAAAGGTCAAATACAAGTAGTAGAATTCAATATTACTACAAACTAATAACAAACTCAAACAAACACTTAAACAAATAAAGATAACTATGGGTTGCCTCTCATAAAGCACTTGGTTTAACGTTGTCAGCCCGACCTATTCAGGTGTTATTCAAGTTGACTGAGCATTAAAACCTCTTTAAAATTTGGTCTTTTACCCTCAAAATATGGTTTTTATCTATGTCCATTTACTTTAAATCTATTCCCAGTCTTCTGATCTTCAATTTCAACAGCTCCATAAGTGTAAACCTGAGTCACCGTAAAGGGTCCTAACCAACGAGACTTTAATTTCCCAGGAAATAATTTCAACCTTGTATTGTAAAGCAAAACTTCTTGTCCCGGTTCAAAGTTCTTTTGGTTAATCTTCCGATCATGCATTAAATTTAGTTTTTCCTAATAAATTTTGTCGTTATCGTAAGATTCATTTCTTAATTCTTCTAATTCATTCAATTGCGACAATCTCTTCTCACCAGCATTTTTCAAATTATAGTTAAATTCTTTAATCGCCCAATATGTTTTATGCTCCAATTCTACTGGTAAGTGACAAGTTTTTCCATAAATAAGTCTGTAAGGAGTCATACCAATACGAGTTTTATAAGCAGTCATGTATGCCCATAATGCAGTATCCAGTCTCATAGACCAATCTACTCTGCTAGGATTTACACTCTTTTTCTAAAATTTGTATGATCTCACGATTAGAAACTTTAGCTAAACCAATGGTTTGAGGATGATAGGCATAGAGAATCAATGAAAAATATTAAATTTTTCTGCCAATCTTTGAATGTATTTATTCCTAAAATGGGATCCTACGTCAGTGATAATCACTCTCGGCATTCTGTATCTTGTGAAAATGTTTTTCATTAAGAATCTTGAAACACTTTTAGCATCACAATGAGGTAAATCTTTTGCTATAATCCACTTTGATACATAATCAACTGCAATTAAAATATATTAGTTTCCAATTGAAGGAATAAATGATCCCCTGAAATCTAAACCCTAAACATAAAAAATCTCAACTTCTAACATGAAATTCAGATGCATTTCATTTCTTCTAAATATATTACTTACTCGTTGGCATCTATCACAAGTTTTGATATATATGTAAACATATCTAAAAAGAGTAGGCCAATAAAATCCAGCTTGCAAAATTTTGTGTGCAGTTTTATCAATCCCGAAATGTCCTTCAAATTTAGAATCGTGGCATGTTTGAATAATCTATTCAGTTTCTTCATAAGGCACACATCTCCTAATAAAAAGATCGTTACATTTCTTATATAAATATGGTTCATCCCAAAAATATGCTTTTGCATCATGAATGAATTTTTTTTGTTGCTGCAGAGTTAGCATAGTAGACAAAATATCACTTACTATATAGTTAATAATATCAACATACCAAGGTATTTTTCACTCATTAATATTATAAAGTTTTTCATCAGGGAAACTGTTTGTAATTTCATTGTTGGTATCAGATGATTCATCATATTCCAGTCTCAACAAATAATCATCAATTTAATTGTCAGTTCATTTTCTATCAATCACCACAAAATCGAATTCTTGCATTAAAAGTACCCATCTAATTAATCTTGGTTTAGTATCCTTCTTTTGCATCAGATATTTAATAGCAGAGTGATCAGTATGCACAATACATTTAGTTCCAATTAAATATGATCTAAATTTATAAAAAGCATACACAATAGCCAATAACTCTTTTTCAGTAACTGTGTAATTAATTTGAACATCATTAAGAGTTCTACTAGCGTAGTATATAACTTTAAAAATTTTATCATATCTTTGACCAAGATCAGCTCCAATAACATAATCACTCACATCGCACATTAATTTAAATGGTTTCTCCCAATCTGATGAAACTATTACAGGTGCTGCGATTAGTTTTTCCCTTAATAACTTAAAGGCATTTAAGCAGTCTTCGGTAAATTCAAATTTCTTTTCTTTTTCTAAAAGTTGGTATAGAGGTTTGCTAATTTTTTAAAAATATTTAATATAGCGCCTGTATAAACCAGCATGTCCAAGGAAACTTCTTACCCCTCTCACTGTAGTAGGAGGTGGTAATTTAGCTATTACTTGAATTTTTGCAGGGTCTACTTCCATGTCATTTTCTGAAATTTTATGTCCTAATTCAATTCCTCCTACAACCATAAATTGACATTTCTCCCAATTTAGAACTAAATTAGTTATTTCGCATAGCTCCAAAACTTTCTCAAGATGATTTAAGCATGTGTCAAATGATGTTCCAAACATAGAGAAATTATCCATAAATACTTCTATTCCATTATCAATTAACTTACTAAAGATAGACATCATACATCTTTGGAATGTTGCAGGTGCATTACATAGTCCGAAAGGCATTCTTCGAAAAGCAAAAGTTCCATAAGGACTAGTAAAAGTTGTTTTCTCTTGATCCTGAGGAGCAATAGATATTTGATGGTAACCGGTATATCCATCCAAAAAGCAGTAATACTTGTGTCCAACAAGTCTATCCAACATTTAGTCTATAAAAAGAAAAGGAAAGTGATATTTTCGGGTGGCGGCATTTAATTTTTGATAATCAATACAAATACGCCATCCAGAAACTTGTCTGATAGGTATTAATTCATTATTTTCATTTGCTTAGTTACTCCTCATTTCTTTGGAACACAATAAGTTGGACTTACCCAAGTACTATCCGAAATAGGATATATAATTTCAGCATCTAACCATTTTAAAATCTCTTTTTTAACTAAATCTTTCATAATAGGGTTCAGTCTCTTTTATGGATTAATTCTTGGTTTATGTTCTTCATTTAATAAAATTCTGTGCATACAAATTGAATGACTAATTCCTTTAATATCAATTAGAGTCCAACCAAAAGTTTTTTTGTATTTTTTAATATATCCATTAATTTTTGTTCTTGAACTTCATTTAAGTCTGATGATACAATTACTGGTAATGTTGAAAACTCTCCTAAAAATATATACTTCAAATGATTTGAAAGATTCTTTAATTTAAGTTCAAGGGGTTTTACAACAATGGAATTAATGTTTCATTTTCTGGTGTTGTTGAATTAAGCATTTCAAATTTCTCCTGAATATAATCTGCTTCTTCTCTATCAATTTTATCATAATTATCTTTTTCTATATCTTCTTTTTCTTCATAATTTTCCTTGAAATATTCTCTTTTCAGATAATCACGTATATCCATTCTGAAACATTCATCATCTTTTTCTATTGAAGGATATTTCATTGACTTTGAGATGTTAAAGGTTACTTCTTGATTATTTACTCGCATTATCAATTCTCCTTTTTGAACATCTATCATGGCTCTTCCTGTAGCTAGGAATGGTCTTCCTAAAATGATTGAAATTTATTTATCTTCTTCCATATCTAAAATGATAAAGTCCACAGGAAAGATAAACTTATCAACCTTGACCAGAACATCTTCTACAACTCCTTTAGGATGTGTAATAGATCGATCAGCTAACTATAGAGTTACAGAAGTTGGTGCGATCTCTCCAATTCCCAACCTTTTAAAAGTTGATAGAGGCATCAAATTTATGCTAGCTCCCAAATCACATAATGCTCGCCCATAAAATTTTTCACCAATAGCACACGAGATAGTGAAACTACCAGGATCTTTAAGTTTTTCAGGAAGCTTTCTTTTAATTATAGCACTACACTCTTCATTGAGTGCAACAGTCTCATAATATAGTAACTTCCTCTTTTGTTGAGTATATCATTAATAAATTTAACATAATCAGGCATTTATTCCAAAGCTTTAACAAAAAGAATATTTATTGACAATCTTTTCAAAATGTCTAAGAATATAACAAATCTTTTTTCCTTTGTCTTGTTGCTTTAGCCTTTAAGGAAATGGTAGTGGAGGTATTTCAACAGTAATTTTCATAGGTTTCAGAGGAAAAATAGGATATAAACTCTAGTTTTCTCCTTCAATTTCTTCTTTTTCCTTTTCAACTACAGTTTCTTTTTTAACTCTTGTTTCCAACTCTTTTCCACTTCTTAATTGAATATCCTTAATTTGTTCTTTTCATTGATCTTTATGATTTACTTCAACTTTGCTAGGTAAAGTTCCAACAGGTCTATTGCTCAATGCAGTAGCAATATGCCCCAATTGGTTTTCTATATTTTTAATAGCAACACCTTGACTTTGTAACTGATTTCCCATATTCAAGACTAATTCTTCCATAGATAAGTTCTTCTCCTTGAATTTTGAATTATTATAAAAACCTGGAGGATTAGAAGGTCTATAATTGGAATTACCCTGATTGTTTACATTTCCTAATGGGTTTACAGGATTGTTCCCCCACCGAGGATTAACAGGATTAACATTACCTTGGTTATTCCAATTAAAGTTTGGTTGATTCTTCCAACCTGGATTATAATAGTTTGAATAAGGGTTATTTTCTCTATTATTTATAAAATTTATAGTTTCATATGAAGATTGAGCATCTAAAATTTGTCCTAATGAATTTTCCTCTAACACTGGAGGTGTTTGAGAACGATTCATTCCGTATTGATCTATTTTCTTTGAAAGAGTAGCAATTTGAGAAACTATCATAGTTAAAGCATCAGAATAATGAATATTGGCTACTCTCTTTGGATTTACCCTTTCAGCAGGCCATTGAAAATTATTGGTAGCTATTTCTTCTATTAACGCATAGGCTTCTTCAAAAGGTTTAGACATTTATGATCCACCAGCAGCAGCGTCAATAATAGATCTAAGAGATCCTACTAATCCATTATAAAATGTTTGAATAACTAACCAATCTGGTAAATCATGATGTGGACATTTCTTAAGAAGTTCTATCGATTCTCCCTCATACTAACTGAAAGATGTGATATCATTTCTAAGCCTAGCAGTCTTAGATGGTGGAAAATATTTTGATAAGAATTTTTGTAAAAGTTCTCCCCAAGTTCTAATAGATCTAGGTGCTAACGAATTTAACCAAGCCTAGTGAAAAAGGGAAAATTATAAGTCTGACAACATCATCAGACACACTATCATACTTAAAAGTACCACAAAGTTCTAAGAAACTTGCAAGATGTAAATTAGGATCTTTATTTGAAGTTCCACCAAATTGATTGTTTTGTACCATTTGGATAATTGCAGGTTTAAGCTCAAATGAATTGGAAGCTACATCAGGATTTTAGATAGTTAAGTGAATTTCATCTAACGTAGGGTTAGCGTAATCTCTTAGTGGTGTAGATTGATGTTCATTTTCTATTCTCTGGTTGTTTACGTTGTTTTCAATTGTTTCAAAATTTATAGGTTTTTTCTTAGTTTTCTAATTCTCCTAACAGTGCGTTCTAATTCGAAATCATAGGGTATAAGATTTTCAGAACAAAATTTACGCATACAATCGAAATCAGTACACAACAAAACAGTTAACTAAATAAGCTGCAATTCTATTAAAAAGTTTTCTAACAGTTCTAAATTGTCCGTTACTCTAATTATGATATATTCCTCGGCAACGGTGCCAAATTGACTTGATGAGATTTGTGTTTTTGCACAAACTTCGCACGGTGGACACTTAGCATAATTTTAATTATTTTAACAAGTATATAATATATTCTTTAATCGCAGAGTTACCCTTTAACGCAAGTATACTTATCTCTCAAGTAATACAGGGCTCTAGTGGAGTTCTGGATATCGATCCCACAGGGAATATTTTAGAGGCTACAGACTAAGATTATAAAAATCAATTCAGAATCACAACTAATCGAAATTGTCTATCTGTCACTAATACGTAATCAACAATAATATGAAGTTTAAATTAAACTTGTTCTACTAACAAATAACTAATTCTACTAAAGTGAAGTTCAAATATATAAGCAAGAATCTTTCTCCTTTGTTAAGATATTTAAGTAAGGTATTCTTTACCCTTTGGTCCAGGCATAAAAAATATTGACTAATCCTATGCTTGGTTACTGAATTTGCGACTAGGCTGGGAGGATACCGGCTCTCACTTCAGAGCTCCCACGTTCCCCTCTTCTGAGGGCTAACATCTACACTTCAGCACCCAAACGATAGGGCTGAATTGGGGATTTTATCCTGTCAATCTAAAATCTCCAACTCTATGCCCAATGAATATTATTTCCCTATTTATTTGCACCCTACTTCCAAGGACTTTGACCTCCCTGAATCTCGGATGTAATCTTTACTATAGTTGTTAAACTCAACATATTTTAACTATTCAATTGGCCAGATTGAAAGTAAATTAAGATCTAAGTAAAAGATTATCACAACTTCTTTAAATTTTTATAGCATCTTGTTGACCTCATTTTTGATGAGGTCTTCTCTTCTTCTTTTCAGTACTTAGGATCTAGCCATAGGTTTTCCCTTGACTATCCTAGAGGACTAGAAATGGGACCCACCACTTAGAAACTCAATCTACTTCTTAAACTCCCTGCAAACTCCACAAACTTGATTGTAGACCCCTAATCACCAAGAGGGTTGAAATCAAATGTGGAAGTTTAAAGGATGAGTTCCTATAGGACTCTTTGGCCTTAGGACGACCACAGGTGGCACTGGTGCAGTGAAGGCCGACTTACACACACACTACACTTATACACTACACTTTCACACACCTCCTAAAACCACACCTATACCCAACTTGACCTCCTGACTCATGAAGGTGATTCACATGGATGGTCCTTAACCCCTAAGCCCTTGGCTAAGAGGGTTAGGAACAACATAGTGAATGCCTCAAATGAGTCCCTTCATGGCTAATGTGGGCTTGATATTGCTTCATGGCTCAACCAAAATTATTTCATTCCACTTACATTTACCCAATCTTTAATTTTCCAAATTTTCAATTTTTGACCCCGGGACCCAGACACTTCTAACTTACCCAAAACCCTCGAAATTACCCAAATTTTTCAAAATTCTCCAAAATCACCCAAATTCCTCAAAATCAATCTCAAACATTCTCCCACCACTCAAATTGACCATTTTTACCCAAAATACTCAAAATTCCAAAAAATACCCCCAATACCCTCCAAATTACCAAAATGCCCCTCTTGACCCAAAAATCCAAAAACTCCGAAAATTCCCATAAAATTCCAGAAAATCCCAAATATTCCCAATTACATTTTGTCCAACTACACCATGGGCCAATTTTGTCAATTTACACCACTTTTGTCAAAATCCCCAATTTGACCCATTTTAACCCAAAGTGAACCCAATGTTAAACCAAACCTACCCAATTGACCCAAATTCTGGTCCACTTAAATTCTAAACATCAATTCAACATCCCCAACACCAATCTAGACCAAATCCAAGCTCAATTTGATTGACATTTGAATCCAATTTCACTTTTGACCTTAAAGCCCAATTTTGACCTAAACCCAAACTTAGCCCAAACTAACCCAATTCAACTCCAATTAACCCCAAATATTTTATAAACCTTCCCTAACATCCCCATAAACAAAACACTAACATAATTTGCCCAAAATTTGGACCCAAACCCCACTCAAATTCAACCCAAAACCAAAAAGCCCAATTTTAACCTAAACCCAAGCTTAACCCAAATAGGCCCAAACCCCAAAATCCAACCCCAACAAAAGTTGAAACCTCTTTGAAACACTCCCATAAACATTTCCCAACATTCATTTTACATCAATTTCAACCCTAGCCCAACATTGGCCCAAATTAGCCCAATTTGACCTACATTGGCCCATGTATCAAATGAACCCAAATCCAACCCAATTCAAGCCCAAACCACCTCAAATTTATTTCAAATTACTCATGACACATCCATAAAGCAAACCCAATAATTATTTGGCCCAAACTTCTACAAAAATTCCCATCCATAAAGCCCAAGGCCCACTTTCTTAAACCTTTCTAAAAAGCCCATCCAAGACAAATTCAAAAGCCCAAAGTCCATGACAAAGCCCACATGAAATTTCTCTCATCATCCCTTTGATTTAAAACACTTCCTAAGTTCTAAAATCTATCACCAATTAAATCCAAATCAAGCCTTATGACAATTCTTCTTAAATCCATCAAAAATTCCAACACCCTTCCTCATAAAAGTTGACTAAACTTTTCCCAAGCTAAAGATGAGCCATGAAGCCATGCATGAGCCACATGAGAGCCATGGGATCTACTTTCCACCTCACCATACCCAAGATGGCAAGAGGAGGAGGCCCTTTCCACATTCCCTTAAGGGGATTAGCCACTTCCATGACTCCACTAAACCTTGCTTAAACTTAATTGTACTTGGATGGTGACCCTTCCCCACTAATTATGCTTGACCTAAACCACTTTATCTTCAGCCCAAACTAGCCATGGGAAGGTGCACCTAGCCCAATCCATGCATTTGACCAATTTGAGCCAAAATACACCCTTACCCCATTCCACTTTGATTCAAACCCTTTACACATGGCAGCCACCGATTGACTTCACAAACATCGAGCCACGACCCACCGGAACACGAGGGTGACCCATGCACAGCCGGCCGGCCACCGAGCCAGCCGGAAAACACCATGGCTGAAAGCTCACATGTGAGCCAACATTGAAATTCCCCCTTGCTGAGCTGCCCCAAGTCTAGTGGCCACCATGGCTGTTCTTCTCTTGCATAGAGTAGCCGATCCCAGTCCCTAACTCCCCCTGGGAGGCCCTCCAACCTCTCCTATTTAAACATCACCCCTCTCGGCCATGAGGAGGTGCTGAACCGACCTTAAGGAAACTCTGCCAAAATCACTCCAGACTCTCCCCCACACTTAGAGCATTTGATCCCCACTATTCTCTTGCCACTAATCCCCACTAGCCGAGCTCGATTTTGGAGCTCGATTCTCGAGCCGGAGCGGGACACTCTCAAATCCTCCACCAAAGTCAAATTAAACTCACCCACACCTGCACAAGACCAAGAGAAGGAGTTCCCCAGTGAAAGCCCCATCTCCAGACCACCCATCTGTTCCAGACTCCAAGCTTTGTAATCGGCTGTGGTCGAAATCATACCTATACAATTCACCAGGCCAAGGGACTTCATTTGGAGCTTGCTTGGACCCAATCGAAGGTGATACAACTCTCAGATCGAAGCTTCACTTCTGCGAGCAAAGGTATGGACTCACTCTTCTTCCCGAGCTTACGGAGATTCTCCATTTAATTTGAATCAATTTCAATGCATGTTTACCGTATGGATGTGTTCGTCTCCTCGAAGACGAATCCATAGAGCATAAGAACACAAAAATCCGTTGAGAATCGAGTGAGAAATTAGGGTTAGAAGGTTGACGGTCACGGGTGCACACCGGTCGTAGACGATGAGTCGGGAGCCGTCGGATTGAGCGTGTATCGAGCGGACGGTGCCGGATAGAGCCGGACGGCGCGATGGTACATGAACCGCGGGTCCCCGGAGCGCCGAGTCGGATGGCGGCGCCGAATCGGGGAGACGACGCGTGGCCTTTCGGAGGCTACCGAGGATGGCGTGGCGCCGCGTGGATAAGTAGGAAATTAGGGCTATTTCCTATTTATTTAATTACCAGAACTTAGAAAATTCATAACTTTGTGTAGGAAAATCCTAAAAATAAAATAAAAATACCCTCTTGCTCAGTAAATAGAGGAGAATAATGTGGAAAAGAAATCATGTAATTTCATCAAGTATTTTATTTTAATTATTTATTTACTCTTTGCACTATTTCAATTCTCCATGCATGTATAAAATTCACCATGGAATGAGACCATAGGGCTTTTGAAGCCCTGAATTTGGGGACATTCCCTGAATTTTCCAAAGTCAGAGGCCATCCCTATGAAGAGTTATTGATTTTTCAATTCTAGGTCACTATTCGAGTATTTTAATTCCAATAATTAGCATGTTGTGAAATGAATTCTAGGAAAATTTGGTGATGTTTCTTATGACCGGAGGACCCTAGGGAAAATAGGTTTTGAGTTGACTCATTTGTAATAACCCTAATTGGCTTAAACACCCAAAATGGAGCTTTAATTAATTAGAGCTAACCATACATCAAATTGACTTGAAATCAATTCTCCACTAACCTTTAGGATTAGAGGAACCCACCATAAAAGTTTGAAGTCAATTGGACTTGGTTAGCCCTATCAAATGGGTTGATTAAGCCATTTAGCCAAACCTAAACTTCAAAAATTCATAACTTTCAAAATATGTCTAAAAAATTCACCAAATTGGTTTTGGAGCCTCTCTGATATTAGCGGAATTTAAGAAAATTAAAATTGTCATTTTCCAAAAAAGTTGATTTTTTGCATTATTTTAATATTTTTAATAATTAAAAAATAATAAAAATCACAAAAATAATTAAATTCACCAAAATGTCACATTTTGAATTTTAACCACTTAGGAACAAACCCCATATTTTTCTTAAGTCTCTATGATGAGATATTAAATTTTAAAGCCCTAAGGTAATTTTAAAATTAAAAAAAATGTATTTTCTAGTATTTCCACTCAAATAATTCTAATAAATCAAAGAAAAATCAGAAAATTATAAAAATTGGTTCTCTGGTTTCCTTGATATCTGAGAGATTTTTCAAAAATATAAAATTCATTTTTCAACCTTTATTTTATTTTTAAATTAATTAACACTCCAAAGCTCAAAATAATTATAATAAAAATAATATAATTCAAAAAATCACCAAAATTGGTTTAAATGGTCCTCTAGTCATTAGGAATGTCTCATAATTTTCTTAAGGACAAAAACTTTCCCTTGGTAATGATATTAAATTTTCCTTGAAAATCCCTATTTTCCACCAAAAATAATTACATAAATAAATTAAATACAGAAAAATCACATTTTCTCCTCTAATGTCTTGATTGACATGAGTGAAGTCACATAAAAATTTCAAATTCATTTAAGCTCAATTTAGTGAGTTATGAAATTAGTAAGTTTAAAGGCGAAAATGGTAATTAAAATTTTAACCTATAATTAAAAATTTTAGGTTTAATTAAAAGGGTAGGTAAAATATTTGATACTAAGTTGATTTTGGATGTTTGAAACTTAGGCAATTAAAGGGTAGTAACCTACCAAATAATTTGAAAATAATTAAAATAAACCTTAATTAAATGATTAATTAAACTTGGAAGAATAATAAAAAATTGAAATTATTAAAATAGGGATACTATTAGGAGGAGATTTGTTCTTTAATTTAAGAATCCCCAAATTAATCACCTCAATAATATTTAATTCCTAATTAAAATGATAATCCAAATTCAAGATTTAAAATGCTTAAAAGACTTAATCATTAAATTAAATTAAAGTTAAAACATTTAAATTAAATCATTCTAAGATTTCAATTAAATTAATATTTTAACAATTAAAATTAAATCATCCTTAAAGCATAAAAAATAAAATATTAAATTAAAATTAAAATTAAATTAAATTAAAATTTAAATTAAATTAAATTAAATTGAATTAAATTAAAATTTAAATTAAATTAAATTAAATTAAAATTAAATCACATTAAATTAAATTAAATTAAATTAAATTAAAACATATTAAATTAAATAAAAAAAATTAAATTAAATTGAAAGTAAAACTAAACCAAATTAAATTAAACTAAAATTAAATTAAATTAAATTGAATTAAATATAACATCACCAAAGACATAAAGAATTCAAAATAAATCTAAAACAACTTGAACACTATTCCAAACTTAAACCTAATAATTGAAATTAAATTAAATCACAAATCACTTGAACATTAATTTGCCCTCAAAAGCTTTTATTGTCATAACTCCTAAACGGAGTGTTAAGTGAAGTACTACTTCACTCATAGGATATTCAAATGTCCTAGTTCACTGAGCAAGATAACAAAACTTGAACTCCTGGATGATTAATTCATTTGTATAATTAAATTCTCTTGGACTTAAAACAATCCTAGAGGTATTGAAGAGATGTTTAAGATTCGTCTTAAGCACTTCCTCAATATGATAGGATATTTATAAAAACAATTGAACTTAATTGTTCTTTGATGAAGAAAATCGTCCTCGAACCAAAACACAAGAACACAGACGTCGTAGGAGATGACTAGCTATAGGAGTAGGACCTTGGTAGAAAACCATAACCCTTCCCTTAGCTTTACCTAGGAACTTGCTTTAAATGCTTAAATATTCTAAATTGTGTTTAAGTGCGGGTTGGGATGACGGGAAGACCCTCCGGGTACGCTTTTGTTTTATTGCAATTTACCTCCTTGCAATTTACTTTATTGCGAAATGCACTTTACTTTTCTTGCATGATAAACAAGCTGTTGCATGAAAACTCACACCTCTAGGATAGTCCCTAAACTGAAACCAAAACTAAATTAAAAGTCATTACAAGATAAAATTCACCGTCACAACATTTCAAAATATAAAACAACTCAAAATTTAATCACAAACAGAACAACAAAACTACAACTACAACTAAATTAAAATGTCTTGTTGGATGATGGGGAATACCTTGGATGATGTAACCTACGTGTTGCTAACGGGATTTCCCACGGTGCTAAATGAAAGTGTGGAACTCATTTAGTTGAGTTTAGCAAATTCATACGGACTAAGTGAGTCCGATAAAAATAACGATGCCGGAAGGATGGAACCGTGGGATCTTAACCGGTGTTGTTATAATCAACTTTAAGATTTGTTTTAATTAAAACATAAAAAACACTTGGAAATTAAGACCTCTAAACCAGAACACTTTCTCTCGTCTCCTGATTTATGACTTCTAAAACTAAACCTCTGCAACAACAAGGAGCTCGGGGCATGGTGGGCAGCACGGCCATCGTCATCAGCAAAACCTGAGTCTACTTCAGCAAAACTTTCTTAGAATTAAATAACCAAGCCATAGGACTTCGAGGTAGTTGCCTAGTGCAACATAAATCCTCAACTCTTCGTTAGGCATTTGCATGACCATGTCATGTAAATTAAGCCCTAACCGGTCTTAGGACTCCGAGGTGATCGTTCGGTACGACATAAACCCTCACATCTTCGAGGCTGTTTGCATGACTGCGTCATACAAATATAAGTCCTAATTAATTAAAATTGGCAAGATCAAAACATTAAATAAACATTAGGACTTTCCTAAATTCAAGCCAAACAATAGGATAGTCGGGAAATTACCGAAGTTCGCTTCGAATCCGTAATTTCTCCTACCTTTCTTCCTTTGAATTCCCAAAACAAAATGTTCCAAATTTGATCCATTCCCTATTGAAATTCCAAAATTCAATCCTTGAAAACTTAAACTTTGAAATTCTTGAGAGCGAATTGCGATTATTATCGAGAGTTTTCTTAAGTGATTCCCGTCATTTAAGATGTAATTAACTATAGGGGCTTGCCCTTATAGGGAACTTTAAGAACCCGGGTAATATAAACCACTGCTTAATTTCTTTGTATTAAGCGGGGAACTTGTCGGCTTATAAAATTGGTTCGCGAGACCAAACGGATGTCACAATTCTTCTAGTTTATTTAATCGAGCCCCATCATCAAGTAGTGTGTCTATTCTTCGGGATAGATACACGACTTGTGATGTGGCGCTCATTTATATAAACTATTTGGGATGTGAGATCGGTTTGATTTCATATCTTAAAATTTTCAAATTTAAAATTATTTTCAAAATCAAATGCTACTTTCTAAATATATATATATATATATATATATATATATATATATTTAAATTAAATTTAAAATCTAAAATTCGCCGACAATTTCTATAGGCGACCCCTTTTCAAAATACAACACACTAACCTAAAAATATGCCGACAATTTCTGGCGACTCCGCTGGGGATGAATTCTTCTCTCCATGTTTAATCAGATAATTCTGCTTTCAAAAATCGGTAGTATATCCATGTCCCTAGTGGATTAAACTACCCTTCTTCCCGTTGGAATACTATGTTCATTTCTACCTTGAACAAGTATAGCCAACATTCTCTCGGATTTGGGAGTCACTGTTTAGACACTCCTAAACAGAGAGGTTTCAAGATCCTTTTACCTCATTTCTGAGGTGGGGTGGGCCCCCAATAGGTATTAGTTTAGGAGCAGTCTTGCGGGTCGAGAAGTTTCTACAAGACTTTCTCTTCCTTTTCCAGTTCCTAATCAATTCCTTTTACCCTTCCTACAACTCTCCTTCTTTTAATAATTCTTCGTCCTAGCGAACAAATCTTTTAGAAAAACAATTATCTAAATAAATTTTCTTTTAATACCACAAATACATTAAGATAAACGGAAATGTGTTCGGACTCTTTCTTTTTCGTCATAAGTTTTACGACGAGAGGAAGCACGATTCGGGGACTAACACTTGGAATGCGTCTGCCGGAAATGGAAGCCCCAAAGCCGATCTTCTCCTTCATCAACGGATTTGGACACAGGCTGTTTTCAAGGACGAACCGCTTAATAATGGAATCATTCGATTCGGACAAGGATTCGGGGACACCGACATCAAAATCCCCGACGTCGCTCTCTTTTCACTCGCAAGCAAAGTACCGGAAACTGAGAAGCCGTTGATTGAGTTTAATCTCAAGTCAACTCATGAATTCCCTCCTATGTAAAAGATTCCAGTCGAGAGAAGTACTTGTTGTTCGCGAAGGACTGTTGTTGCTACTCCCACCGGTCTAGTTGTCTCTGTACCTATCCCGGCTTCTGTCAGACTAAAGGGGAAGGAAATTCAGAACTGTGATGAATCTGTGGAGGGTACAGATCTTCCTGTGAGACCTTCTGTTTTCGAGGTGGGGTCCAGCTCGAGAATTCCACCACTGACACGGACTCAGAGGAGGAACAGAAGTAGAAAGATTGCTAGAGAAGCCAGAGCTGCTGAAGTTGCTTTCTGGAGGAAATCCCAGAACTGCCCAAGTATACACCGCTGCCTGAATACATACCACTTTTGGGAGGAAGTAGGTTTCATCCCCTCTCCGCCCAGAGGACGAGGAAAATGTCCGCAAGATTGCTTCTGCATTGCCTCAGCCCGCATATTACAACGACGACCGTAAGAAAAGGGCTAGAATTACGCCATTTGCTCGATTGCGGACACGATAGAGAAGTTAGCAAAGAAAGAAAAATGCCTCGTATCGAGAGATTTTAAGAAGGATAGGGCGGGTGCCGACCAAATCCCGTTTTGGGCCACGAGTAGAACCTGTTATCGCTGCAAAAAAGCCGAATAAGAGAATGAAAGCTAGTCCACCTGTCGTTGTTTCAGGACTACAAATTAGGGAGGATACCACCTTCCGAGCATTTGGTCGACGGACCATCCGGTCCTAGACCTTCTGCTGCTAGAAAGGTGGTATGGCGTCCCACTACCGGACAATTAAGATTAAAACAACAACCTGAGAAGGAAAGTCTCGTCAGGAGACTTGAGTCCAAAGAAAGTGCTACCGCAATGAAGGGGACTCATGAGAAGGAAACCCGACAGTTATCGCATGACAACTGCAAGGATGTACGAAAAGACCATTAGAAGATGCTATGGAAAAGCTAAGAGCCGATATTCGGCGATTAGCAAGAGAAAGAGAAGAAAAATTCGGAGATGAAGTCGACTCGTTAGAATTCATGGATGATGAATATGCGAGAAATTAACATGGTTGAAACACGAGCTTCGTCGGCTTCACGAGGTGCTCCGTAGCCGCGAAAGAGAGGAGCGGAAGTGATGAAGATGTAGCTTCAAGAGAAAGATGATACGATCTCCCGAATGGCAAAGAGGATAGAAGAGATGGGCTGCAGCCCTAGCCACTCTCCGAGTCGGGTTCAACCCCAAAGAGAAACACCCCCGAAGTTATTCACATTGTAGACGGAGGAAAGGAGATTACATCCGTCAACGGGGATGATCGATTAAAAAAGGATGCAATACAAAGCATGATTCCGGAAAAGGATATCAAGAGCATGGTGGAACGAGCGAGTGCGAGAAGCCTTGGCACAATCAAAGAGCGGGACATCCATCCGGACGGGTAGGCCTTACCCCGAAGAATTCGACGCTGTCCAATATCCGAAAGGCTTCGTACCACCTCTGTTAAAGACCTTTGATGGAACCGGAAACCCCCGGCAGCATGTTGCACATTTTCGTGCCATTTGTTGCAATGCCGGCGGAAGTGGTGCTTTACTCTTCAGATAATTTGTCAGCAGCCTGTCAGGGATCGCCTTTGATTGGTATGCGGAATTACCGAACGGTTTGGTGAAGACATTTTCAGAATTAGAGAACCTCTTCATCAAGCGATTTGCCGAAGCTCAGCACCACATCACTATAAGTGATTTAGTGGTAGAGAAGCGAAGCCGAACGAAACTTTGGTGGACTACATACTTCGATGGAGGAATCTAAGTATGAAGTGTGAGCCACGACTACAAGAACGACATGCGATCGGCATTTTACTTAAGAGCATTCATGGCCGAATAGCACTTCTCCTCGAGGATTTACTATTAAGACTTTCGAGAAGTTGTTAAGCAAGGCCGGAAGCTTGCAAGAGGAGGCGAAGCAATTAAGTTTCACCGACAAAACGGACAAACGAAGCTCGTGAAAACTTTTGAAAAGAAGTCCGGGATCGTCGCGGCGATCGATAAAGGCAAGCGACCAATACAAATACCGCCGGAACGGCCGCGACAGAATTCAACGAGATTACCGGCAACCCCGACCCGGCTATCGGTCATCTCAACGGTATGAACAACCGCCTCGTCCACAACGTACGTTAAGGGAGCTTCGAGCGAGGAGTATCCATTCAAGAATGAAGCGATGCCGAAAATGTTACGCAGTCTGATGAAGACTCCAGATTTCCAACTACCAGAGCCTAAGAAACTAGAAGAAGTCGACAAGAAAGGTGATCCCAACTTTTGCCCTTACCACCGGATGCTTGGACACAAGATAGAAGATTGTATTATCTTCAAAAGTTGGCTCAACGACAATCTCCGAAAAGGGAACATAACGATCCCGAAGGAATACATGAAGGAACCCGGAAAGGAGGTTCCGTCAATGTTATCTCGACGGATCTCATTGTTCCGATAGATCCCTATGCGGCCGATGATGGATGGACTACCGCTTGGACAAAGTCTTCGAAGAAGATTTTGGATCGCATCCGAACCACTTACGTGCGAGCCTCGATTCGAGTTCGAAACACATCGAGTTGGCACTATCACTTGCGATAGAAGAACCACCTCAACAAGAGACGATTGAAGAAAAGACTGAGGCTCTTAAGGCTAGACTAGGGGCTGCTTATCCTAGGATGGTTGTTTCCGATTCGGGGGAGAAATCCCTCGAACCTCGACTCCGTATGATTATTTGCTCACTCCGGTGGGATCTTATAAATATAAGGGTTATGGCGTTGGCTACGTTTTGATCATTTCTAACGATTACGTAACTAGCGACAACCAACCTAATCCGGACATCGATTCCGATACGGGTAACAATTCTCAAATCATACACAATCTCGACGATCACAAAGACAAAAAAGACATCCACCAAGGAGGCTACGAGAGTTCGACAAGCAACAAATCTATTTGTGAGTTTCGAGGAGCTCCGGTCACGATAGAGTTAGAGCCTTCGGACTCGAAGCTAATCCAGAAGAACCGTTGTTCCGATTCGGGAGGAGACACCGGCAAACTCGATACTAGATTCGGAAGAAATTACGAAGTCAACTTAAGAAGTGGAAGAGTTCTACCTCCGAGAATGGGTCCAAAGGACAAAGGAAAGCGGTGGTTGTTCGGGAAGAACCAACCCGGCGGAAGAAATACCCATTCGGGAAGAAATTGAGACACATGAAAATAAAGTGGACTACAACGTGCTAGCCCATCTTAGGAAACTACCGGCCAAGGCGAGCATCTACGACGCTCTCATCTTATCGAAAGGAGATGAGAGAAGCTCGATCGAGGCCTTGCTTGATCCGAGAAATTTGCTTAGCTCGAATGATCGGAGATTCCTTAGATGAGGTTTGCTCGTTATAGGAACGACGAGGTGTTACCTTCACGGACAATGACCTACTACTTGGGATAGCGGACCACAACCGACCGTTGTACATTTCGATTACTGATTGGGAAGTTTACACTCTCCGGAGTATTGGTAGATTCAGGAGCATCAATCAATATAATGAATCTTTGAACGCTAGCATACTTGGAAATTGATGCTCGCGAGCTCGAAGAGGACAAAATGTTATTAAGAGGATTCAACCAGAAAGGAGAAAGAGCCCTCGGATCAATAACACTGCTAATGAAGACCGGTGACTTAGCAAAGACAACCGCGAAATTTCACATAATTGATTCGAAACGTCATTCAACGCTCTCTCGGGCCGACCATGGATACATGAAAACCGGATGGTACCATCATCCCTACATCGGTGCATCAAATACTACGATGGAGGGGAACGAGTGCATCAAAGGTGACTTACAACCATTCTCCGTACATGAAATTGGAATCCATGAAGATGCGACTTATTACGCACCTCCAAAGAAAACAATCTTCTCCGGAGATACCATAACGAATGAAGCGAAAGGAAGTTCGGGACGACGAAGAACCCGAAGTTCTAGTCCAACGATCACTCACCTCTCCCTTACGGCGAGACGGTGAAGGTTTCTCCACGACTCGCATCCGAGGTCGAGGCCGGGGATGAGGTCGTGGCGAGACGTTAGGACGGTTGGACGGAGGAAACCGGCCATCGATGTTGATTGGGAAGACGAGTTCGAAGAAGAAAAAGAAATCAAGCAAGAAGCGAGCGACAATAAGTCGGAAGAAGCCGCAATTCGGGATCTCTCTCGAAGATGAAAAGAACGAGGAATATAAATCGATGTACGAGAAGATTAACCACTATGTACATACTATGACCACGACCCCGATCCATTCTAATAAGATCGAGGGTATGGTGGTCGAAGAGGTACGTAGCGGCGGTGCAAAGCCCATCGAATTCTACCGTGGTGCTCCTTCCTCCAAAAGCGAAAATAATGTACAATTTGAAGATGTTACTTCATCGAATTAATGGAATTGCCTTTTGAGTGGTACTCTCCCTTGTGTTCAAAATTTAATTCGGCGTGGTTTCTTACCTCGACAATGGAAAAAAGGTCGATCACAACATTTTGAAAATTTATGGAATAACTCCGGTCGTCCACCCGATTCAAAGCATGGTCTCGGATTCGGCACGGTAGGATCGATTGACGATGCTGAATTTTGCTTGGTTGTCACTTGCGAGTCTAATGAAAACTGCATGGAAACTACGGAAGAACTTGAAGATTTACAAATTGGAAACGCTCCACGGAGTTCGAAGAAGAGATCGAATCTACTGATAGATGAGTTAACGGAAGTTAACTTAGGTACTAGCGAAGAGCCTAGACCTACCTTTGTTAGCTCCTTACTCGATAAAGAAGACTCCGAAGAAATAATCAAGTTATTAATGGAATTTAAAGACTGTTTTGCTTGGAGCTACGATGAGATGCCGGGATTAGCTCCGGAGGTCGCGATCCATAAGCTAGGAGTGGATCCTACTGCGTTCCGATCGGACAAGGTCCCGGAAGAATGCGTCTAGAAATCGAACAACAAGTCATAGGCGAAGTTAAAAAGCTAATAGACGCCAAATTTATCCGTAAAGAAAAATACCCGACTTGGTTAGCCAATGTGGTGCCGGTCGGGAAGAAGAATGGTCGGATCGGAATTTGTGTGGATTTCGAGAGATTTAAACAAGGCATGTCCAAAAGATGAATTCCCTCTACCGATCCCGGAATTAATGATCGACATTGCTTCAACACATGAAATATTCTCATTCATTGATGGATCTTCGGGATACAACCAGATAAAAATGGCTCCGGAAGATGAAAAACTTACGAGCATTCGGAACGCCGATCGGAGTATATTGTTACACGAGTGATGCCATTCGGACCGAAGAACGCGGAGCAACCTACCGAGAGCGATGACAAGAATTTTTGATGATCTCATCCACAATCAAGTCGATGCTACGTGGATGATGTGGTCATCAAAAGCAAAGTAAAGGAAAACCACCTGTATGATTTGAGAATTGTTTTCGAACGATTAAGACAATTTAACCTTAAGATGAATCCCTTAAAATGCGCCTTCGGCGTCACCTCCGGGAAATTCTTACGATGCGTTGTCCGACATCGTGGAATTGAAATCGACCGGAAAAGATTAAAGGCTATCTTAGAAATGCCACCTCCCAAAACCTTAAAACAACTACGATCTTTTCGAGGAAGTTGGCATATCTTCGACGCTTTATCTCGAAACTTGTCGAGTAGGTGTCGGCCTTTCTCGACATTAGTTAAAAAGGACGCCAAATTTATTTAGGAAGAGAAATGCCGAGAGGGCCTTCGAGGACATTAAACAATATTTAATGACACCTCCTGTCTTAGCGACCCCGGTCTCGGGTAGGCCGTTGATACTTTATACCGCGGCTTTAGATGACTCTCTCGGAGCCTCGTAGCTCAGGGTCGATGATGAAGGTAAAGAAAATGCTCTTTACTACCTAAGCCGTCGTTTACTTCGACGGAAATAAAGTATCCCACAATTGAAAAGCACCTGTTTGGCCACGATCTTCGCCGCTCAAAAGCTCAGGCACTACATGCTTTCTCATAAGGTCAACCTGATCTCGAAATTTAATCCATTGCAATACTTGATGTCCCGTCCAATGCTTTCTGGCAGACTTGCCAGGTGGTCAATAAAATTATTGCAATTCGATATAACTTTCGTGCCTCTTCGTGCCGTAAAGGGACAAGTCCTAGCAGACTTCCTCGCAGCACACCCTCTGCCGGCAGAATCTCCTCTCAATGACGACTTGCTAGATGAACAAATAATGAACTTAGAAGACCCTGATGATCGACGTTGGGAATTATATTTCGACGGAGCATCTTCGGCACACAAAGACGAAGAATCGCAAGTGATAGTGCCGTGAAGGCGGGAATCGGACTAATCTTTATAACACGGAGCGGGGGATGTTAAGATACTCCTACCACTTAACGAGCCGTGTACAAACAACGAAGCGGAATACGAAGCTCTCGTAACGGAGCTGGAATTAACTATTCGAATGGGGATAACAAACATCGACATCTACGGGGATTCACAGTTAATCATTCAACGGATCGTCGGACGATACTGAATTTTAAAGCGAAGACTCGAGCAATACTTCCGGTATGCCATACGGTTGTTGGAACAGATTCCGAATGTGACGATCTACAAAATTCCCGAAAGAAAACGCTTTAGCGGATGCGTTAGCCCGCCTCGCAAAAGAATTTGCACTGCTTGCAAGATGAATCGGTGGAAGTGTCGATTCACGGACGTTAGGTCCTATCGCGGCTCGACATAGACACAATACACAAATCGAAAAAGAAGAAGAATCGGTTAGCAGCGGTGACGGAAAACACGGAAGATTGGCGACGGCCATTAATAGACTACCGCAAACGGGAAAACTACCGGACGATAGGTCGTTAGCCCATCGGATCGAAAAGAACTCCGTCCTACGCATTCATAAACAACACGTTATACGGAAGGTCTTTCGATCAAATGTGGCTAAGGTGCCTAAGCGGGTCCGAGGCCGTGAAATTGTTAAAGAGGTGCATTCGAGGACTGCGTGGCGCTCACCGATCGAGTCCGAAGATGAAAATTAAAATTAAAAGACTAGGGTACTACTGGCCCTCGATGATGACCGATCGCATGAAAATCGCCGAAGGCTGTCACTAATGCCGAGTGCACGGAGTGGTTCTACACCAACCTCCGAATGTGCTACATCCGACAATTGCGTCGTGGCCATTTGAATGTTGGGGCACGGATATAGTGGGTTCAATAGAACCACCATCTTCAAAAGTACATCGCTTCATTCTTGAGGCTACGGATTACTTTTCCGAGTGGGCGAGAGGCGGTTCCACTCGGAGAAGTGAAAGCACACCACGTGCTACATTTTTTCAAGAACCGAGTTGTCTACCGTTTTGGAGTGCCGCGCGAGATCATCTCGGATAATGGGTCGGTATTTAGAAGCACGCAAATCAACAATTTTGTCGGGAGACACGGAATCGGTCGGCGGTATTCAACAATTTACTACCCAAGAGCAAACGGCTCAGGCGAGGCTTTTAATAAAACTCTCGTTCAAATTTTAAAGAAAACTTTGGACGATAATAAGAGAAATTGGCACGAGAAGTTATTAGAAGCCTTATGGGCCTACCGGACAACCTTCGAACTCCTACTCGAAACTACACCTTACGCTCCGGTGTATGGGTCCGAGGCGATGTTACCACTTAGAGGTCCGGCTTCCTTCACTCGGAATTGCGAGTTGCAAACAAAATCACGACGAAGAGAATGCCAAATTACGACTAGAGGAATTGGAAATCCTGGAAGGAAAAGACTTGCGGCGCGAGCGGAATTTAGAACTATACTAAGCTAAGATGGTTCGAAGCCCATGACGGATCGAGTCGCCCAAGAACCTTGAAAGTTGGTGACTTAGTTCTCGTTCTCGAGAGACCTATCCTTGCACACCGCAAGATAGGAGGAAAATTTGAACCCACTTGGGAAGGGTCGTTTGTGGTTGAGACGAGTCCACTCGGGAGGCTCCTACCAGCTAGTGAATTGCCAAGGAGAACGACATATGCTTCTGATCAACGGACGATACTTGAAGAAGTATTACGCTGCCTGATGTTTCGAAGGAATGAAATTTTTCATCCCTAGAAGCACGGGTGAAGTAATTACTTATGACTGGGTCCGAACCCAAAAAATAATAAAAAATGTGCTAAAATAAATAAAATCATGATAATAAAGTTTTCCTTGTTCTCTCTTCCAAATCAAAATCTTTTTCCCGATCTTTTCCCACTTCATTCCTGTTGAATTTAAAAATACAAAAGGAATAAAAAAAATGATGAATGCCAAATTCACATGAACATTAAATGAACGATAAAATAAATTAGAATTGTTAAAGGACAAACAAAATAAACACAAATTTTAAATCAAATCTCAATCAAATTCAAATTCAACCTTCCAGATCTCAAATCAAATCTCAATCAAATTCAAATTCAATATTCTAGATCTCAAATCAAATCTCTATCAAATTCAAATTCAACCTTCCAGATCTCAAATCAAATCTCAATCAAATTCAAACTCAACATTCCAAATCGAAATCCAATCCGTTCTACTCTCTCCTTGTCCGGGAAGGAAGCGGTCGATTCCATTGACACGAGCCATGAAGTTTTCGATTCAGATCTGATGGCGAGGAATTGTATCCAATCCAAACTAGGAACTTTCGATCAACTCTTTTGAATGGGATATGTAGCATCTACATATTCCCTCCTAATCTGTTTCTTTCCACAAAAATCTTTTACAACTTTCATGAAATTCTCGAAACACCAAAATTCCACACTTTTCGAGTCAAAACTACAAATCTTTGCAAAATCAAATACATCAAAACCAAATTCTTGGGGTTGAGGATTTTACATCCGAATATCTGCATTGCTTTAGGTTCTTTCCCTATCGCAATGAAATACATCAAAATCAAATTCTTGGGGTTGAGGATTTTACATCCGATACTGTATTGCTTTAGGTTCTTTCCCTATCGCAATGAAATACATCAAAAATCAAATTCTTGGGGTTGAGGATTTTACATCCGATATCGCATTGCTTTAGGTTCTTTCCCTATCGTAATGAAATACATCAAAATCAAATTCTTGGGGTTGAGGATTTTACATCCGATACTGCATTGCTATAGGTTCTTTCCCTATCGCAATGAAATACATCAAAATCAAACTTTTGGGTTGAGGATTTTACATCCGACACTGCATTGCTTTAGGTTCTTTCCACTATCACGATGAAATACATCAAAATCAAATTCTTGGGGTTGAGGATTTTACATCCGATACTGCATTGCTTTAGGTTCTTTCCCTATCGCAATGAAATACAATAAAATCAAACTTTTGGGGTTGAGGATTTTACATCTGATATTGCATTGCTTTAGGTTCTTTCCCTATCGCAATGAAATACATCAAAATCAAATTCTTAGGGTTGAGGATTTTACATCTGATACTGCATTGCTTTAGATTCTTTCCCTATCGCAATGAAATACATCAAAATCAAATTCTTGGGGTTGAGGATTTTACATCTGTTTCTGCATTGCTTTAGGTTCTTTCCCTATCGCAATGAAATACATCAAAATCAAATTCTTGGGGTTGAGGATTTTACATTCGATACTTGCATTGCTTTAGGTTCTTTCCCTATCGCAATGAAATACATCAAAATCAAATTTTTGGGGTTGAGGATTTTACATCCGATACTGCATTGCTTTAGGTTATTTCTCTATCGCAATGAAATACATCAAAATCAAATTCTTAGGGTTGAGGATTTTACATCCGATACTGCATTGCTTTAGGTTCTTTCCCTATCGCAATGAAATACATCAAAATCAAATTCTTGGGGTTGAGGATTTTACATCTGATACTTGCATTGCTTTAGGTTCTTTCCCTATCGCAATGAAATACATCAAAATCAAATTTTTGGGGTTGAGGATTTTACATCCGATACTGCATTGCTTTAGGTTATTTCTCTATCGCAATGAAATACATCAAAATCAAATTCTTAGGGTTGAGGATTTTACATCTGATACTGCATTGCTTTAATTTCTTTCCCTATCGCAATGAAATACATCAAAATCAAATTCTTGGGGTTGAGGATTTTACATCTGATACTGCATTGCTTTAGGTTCTTTCCCTATCGCAATGAAATACATCAAAATCAAATTCTTGGGGTTGAGGATTTTACATCCGATACTGCATTGCTTTAGGTTCTTTCCTTATCGCAATGAAAAACATCAAAATCAAATTCTTGGGGTTGAGGATTTTACATCCGATACTGCATTGCTTTAGGTTCTTTCCCTATTGCAATGAAATACATCAAAATCAAACTTTTGAGGTTAAGGATTTTACATCCGATACCGCATTGCTTTGGGTTCTCTCCCTATTGCAATGAAAGCACACCAAATCAAGCTTTTGAGGTTAAGGATTTTGCATCCAATACCGCATTGCTCTGAGTTCTTTCCTCATTGTAATGGTTCAATCCAATCAATTCAAAATTTTTGAGGTTGAAGATGTTACATCTAAAACCACAAAATTCCAAGTTTCATTTCAAGTTCAAATCCCTTCAAATTAATTTTAACAAAACTTCGATACGAATTGAAACTCAAACTAAAATGCGAGCTCACACATAAAAACTTAAGCCGAAACAAAATGAAATCTAAATCGAAATTCCCCGGATCATGCGATTTGGGATTCACCTCCTTTTCCTTTCCCCGGCGAGAGTTCGGGAATCTCCGATCTCGGAGATATACTTGACACTCCCAGCGGAAATTCTTCACTCGTCCCAAGTTTGTCACTTGGGCTTTTGTGTTGGTTTTGTTGATCGCTTCGGTCAATGCCAATACGCGCGGTGTGCTTGGATAGCACACCACACCTATTAGGGGTCCATTTGTTGACCTCATTTTTGATGAGGTCTTCTCTTCTTCTTTTCAGTACTTAGGATCTAGCCATATGTTTTCCCTTGACTATCCTAGAGGACTAGAAATGGGACCCACCACTTAGAAACTCAATCTACTTCTTAAACTCCCTGCAAACTCCATAAACTTGATTGTAGACCCCTAATCACCAAGAGGGTTGAAATCAAATGTGGAAGTTTAAAGGATGAGTTCCTATAGGACTCTTTGGCCTTAGGACGATCACAGGTGGCTCAGTGCAGTGAAGGCTGACTTACACACACACTACACTTATACACTACACTTTCACACACCTCCTAAAACCACACCTATACCCAACTTGACCTCCCGACTCATGAAGGTGATTCACATGGATGGTCCTAACCCACAAGCCCTCAGCTAAGAGGGTTAGGAACAACATAGTGAATGCCTCAAATGAGTCCCTTCATGGCTAATGTGGGCTTGATATTGCTTCATGGCTCAACCAAAATTATTTCATTCCACTTACATTTACCCAATCTTTAATTTTCCAAATTTTCAATTTTTGACCCCCGGGACCCCAGACCCGCCTAGCCTACCCAAAAACCCTTGAAATTACCCAAATTTTTCAAAATTCTCCAAAATCACCCAAATTCCTCAAAATCAATCTCAAACATTCTCCCACCACTCAAATTGACCATTTTTACCCAAAATACTCAAAATTCCAAAAAATACCCCCAATACCCTCCAAATTACCAAAATGCCCCTCTTGACCCAAAAATCCAAAAATTCAGAAAATTCCCAGAAAATTCCAAAAAATTTCAAATATTCCCAATTTCATTTTGTCCAACTACACCATGGGCCAATTTTGTCAATTTACTCCACTTTTGTCAAAATTCCCAATTTGACCCATTTTAACCCAAAGTGAACCCAATGTCAAACCAAACCTACCCAATTGACCCAAATTCTGGTCCAATTCAATTCTAAACTTCAATTAAACATCACCAACACCAATCTAGACCAAATCCAAGTCCAATTTGATTGACATTTGAATCCAATTTCACTTTTGACCTTAAAGCCCAATTTTGACCTAAACCCAAACTTAGCCCAAACTAACCCAATTCAACTCCAATTAACCCCAAATCTTTTCTAAACCTTCCCTAACATCCCCACAAACAAAACACTAACATAATTTGCCCAAAATTTGGACCCAAACCCCACTCAAATTCAACCCAAAACCAAAAAGCCTAATTTTGACCTAAACCCAAACTTAACCCAAATAGGCCCAAACCCCAAAATCCAACCCCAACAAAAGTTGAAACCTCTTTGAAACACTCCCATAAACATTTCCCAACATTAATTTTACATTAATTTCAATCCTAGCCCAACATTGGCCCAAATTAGCCCAATTTGACCTACATTGGCCCATGTACCAAATGAACCCAAATCCAACCCAATTCAAGCCCAAACCACCTCAAATTTATTTCAAATTACTCATGACACATCCCTAAAGCAAACCCAATAATTATTTGGCCCAAAATTCTACAAAAATTCCCATCCATAAAGCCCAAGGCCCACTTTCTTAAACCTTTCTAAAAAAGCCCATCCAAGACAAATTCAAAAGCCCAAAGTCCATGACAAAGCCCACATGAAATTTCTCTCATCATCCCTTTGATTTAAAACACTTCCTAAGTTCTAAAATCTATCACCAATTAAATCCAAATCAAGCCTTATGACAATTCTCCTTAAATCCATCAAAAATTCCAACACACTTCCTCATAAAAGTTGACTAAACTTTTCCCAAGCTAAAGATGAGCCATGAAGCCATGCATGAGCCACATGAGAGCCATGGGATCTACTTTCCACCTCACCATACCCAAGATGGCAAGAGGAGGAGGCCCTTTCCACATTCCCTTAAGGGGATTAGCCACTTCCATGACTCCACTAAACCTTGCTTAAACTTAATTGTACTTGGATGGTGACCCTTCCCCACTAATTATGCTCGACCTAAACCACTTTATCTTCGACCCAAACTAGCCATGGGAAGGTGCACCTAGCCCAATCCATGCATTTGACCAATTTGAGCCAAAATACACCCTTAACCCATTCCACTTTGATTCGAACCCTTTACACATGGCGACCACCGATTGACTTCACAAACATCGAAGCCACGACCCATCTGAACCCGAGGGTGACCCATGCCCGGCCGGCCGGCCACCGAGCCGCCGGAAAACACCATGGCCGAAAGCTCGCATGTGAGCCGACATTGAAATTCCCCCTTGTTGAGGCCGCCCCAAGTCTAGTGGCCACCATGGCTGTTCTTCTCTTGCATAGAGCAGCTGATCCCAGTCCCTAACTCCCCCTGGGAGGCCCTCCAGCCTCTCCTATTTAAACCTCACACCTCTCGGCCATGAGGAGGTGCTGAACCGACCTTAAGGAAACTGCGCCAAAATCACTCCGGACTCTCCCCCACACTTAGAGCATTTGATCCCCAGCTGTTCTCTTGCCACTAATCCCCACTAGCCGAGCTCGATTTTGGAGCTCGATTCTCGAGCCGAATAGGACACTCTCAAATCCTCCACCAAAGTCAAATTAAACTCACCCACACTGCACAAGACCAAGAGAAGGAGTTCCCAGGTGAAAGCCCCATCTCCGGACCACCCATCCGTTCCGGACTCCAAGCTTTGTAATCGAGTCGTGGTCGAAATCATACCTATACGATTCACCGAGCCGAGGGACTTCATCCGGAGCTTGCTTGGACCCAATCGAAGGTGACACAACTCTCGGATCGAAGCTTCACTTCTCGAGCAAAGGTATGGACTCACTCTTCTTCCCGAGCTTACGGAGATTCTCCATTTAATTTGAATCGATTTCGATGCATGTTTATCAGTATGGATGTGTTCGTCTCCTCGAGACGAATCCATAGAGCATAAGAACACAAAAATCCATTGAGAAGCGAGTGAGAAATTAGCCTTAGAAGGTTGACGGTCACGGGTGCACACCAGTCGTAGACGATGACTGGGAGCCGTCGGATAGAGCGGACGATCTGGATCGAGCCGGACAGCGCGATGGTGCATGAACCGCGGGTCCCTGGAGTGCTGAGTCGGATGGCGGCGCCGAATCAGGAGACGACGCGTGGCCTTTCGGAGCTGCCGAGGATGGCGTGGCGCCGCGTGGATAAGTAGGAAATTAGGGCTATTTCCTATTTATTTAATTACCAGAACTTAGAAAATTCATAACTTTGTGTAGGAAAATTCTAAAAATAAAATAAAAATACCCTCTTGCTCAGTGAACAGAGGAGAATAATGTGGAAAAGAAATCATGTAATTTCATCGAAGTATTTTATTTTTAATTATTTATTTACTCTCTGCACTATTTCAATTCTCTATGCATGTATACAATTCACCATGGCATGAGACCATAGGGCTTTTGAAGCCTACTGAATTTGGGGACATTCCCCGAATTTTCCAAAGTCGAGGCCATCCCTATGAAGAGTTATTGATTTTTCAATTCTAGGTCACTATTCCGAGTATTTTAATTCCAATAATTAGCATGTTGTGAAATAAATTCTAGGAAAATTTGGTGATGTTTCTTATGACCGAGAGGACCCTAGGGAAAATAGGTTTTGAGTTGACTCACTTGTAATAACCCTAATTGGCTTAAACACCCAAAATGGAGCTTTAATTAATTAGAGCTAATCATACTTCAAATTGACTTGAAATCAATTCTCCACTGACCTTTAAGATCAGAGGAACCCACCATAAAAGTTTGAAGTCAATTGGACTTGGTTAGCTCTATCAAATGGGTTGATTAAGCCATTTAGCCAAACCTAAACTTCAAAAATTCATAACTTTCAAAATATTTCTCAAAAATTCACCAAATTGGTTTTGGAGCCTCTCTGATATCAAGGGAATTTAATAAAATTAAAATTGCAATTTTCCAAAAAAAGTTGATTTTTTGCATTATTTTAATATTTTTAATAATTAAAAAATAATAAAAATAACAAAAATAATAAAATTCACCAAAATGTCACATTTTGAATTTTAATCACTTAGGAACAAACCCCATATTTTTCTTAAGTCTCTATGATGAGATATTAAATTTTAAAGTCCTAAGGTAATTTTAAAATTAAAAAAAATGTATTTTCTAGCATTTCCACTAAAATAATTCTAATAAATCAAAGAAAAATCATAAAATTACAAAAATTGGTTCTCTGGTTTCCTTGATATCAGAGAGATTTTTGAAAAATATAAAATTCATTTTTCAACCTTTATTTTATTTTTAAATTAATTAACACTTCAAAACGCAAAATAATTATAATAAAAATATTATATTTCAAAAAATCACCAAAATTGGTTCAAATGGTCCTCTGGTCATTAGGAATGTCTCATAATTTTCTTAAGGACAGAAACTTTCCCTTGGTCATATTATTTAATTTTCCTTGAAAATTCCTATTTTCCACCAAAAATAATTACATAAATAAATTAAATACAGAAAAATCACATTTTCTCCTCTAATGTCTTGATTGACATATGAGTGAAGTCACATAAAAATTTCAAATTCATTTAAGCTCAATTTAGTGAGTTATGAAATTAGTAAGTTTAAAGGGCAAAATGGTAATTAAAATTTTAACCTATAATTAAAAATTTTAGGTTTAATTAAAAGGGTAGGTAAAATATTTGATACTAAGTTGATTTTGGATGTTTGAAACTTAGGCAATTAAAGGGTAGAAACCTACCAAATAATTTGAAAATAATTAAAATAAACCTTAATTAAATGATTAATTAAACTTGGAAGAATAATAAAAAATTGAAATTATTAAAATAGGGATACTATTAGGAGGAGTTTGTTCTTTAATTTAAGAATCCCCAAATTAATCACCTCAATAATATTTAATTCCTAATTAAAATGATAATCCAAATTCAAGATTTAAAATGCTAAAAGACTTAATCATTAAATTAAATTAAAGTTAAAACATTTAAATTAAATCCTTCTAAGATTTCAATTAAATTAATATTTTAACAATTAAAATTAAATCATCCTTAAAGCATAAAAAATAAAATATTAAATTAAAATTAAAATTAAATTAAATTAAAATTTAAATTAAATTAAATTAAATTGAATTAAATTAAAATTTAAATTAAATTAAATTAAATTAAAATTAAATCACATTAAATTAAATTAAATTAAATTAAATTAAAACATATTAAATTAAATAAAAAAAATTAAATTAAATTGAAAGTAAAACTAAACCAAATTAAATTAAACTAAAATTAAATTAAATTAAATTGAATTAAATATAACATCACCAAAGACATAAAGAATTCAAAATAAATCTAAAACAACTTGAACACTATTCCAAACTTAAACCCATTAATTGAAATTAAATTAAATCACAAATCACTTGAACATTAATTTGCCCTCAAAAGCTCTTGTTGTCATAACTCCTAAACGGAGTGTTAAGTGAAGTATTACTTCACTCATAGGATATTCAAATGTCCTAGATTCAGCTGAGCAAGATAACAAAACTTGAACTCCTGGATGATTAATTCATTTGTATAATTAAATTCTCATTGACTTAAAACAATCCTAGAGGTATTGAAAAGATGTTTAAGATTCGTCTTAAGCACTTCCTCAATATGATAGGATATTTATAAGAACAATTGAACTTAATTGTTCTTTGATGAAGAAAATCGTCCTCAAACCAAAACACAAGAACCTAGACGTCATAGGAGATGACTAGCTATAGGAGTAGGACCTTGGTAGAAAACCATAACCCTTCCCTTAGCTTTACCAAGGAACTTGCTTTAAATGCTTAAATATTCTAAATTGTGTTTAAGTGCGGCTTGGGATGACGGGAAGACCCTCCGAGTACGCTTTTGTTTAATTGCAATTTACCTCCTTGCAATTTACTTTATTGCGAAATGCACTTTACTTTTCTTGCATGATAAACAACTGTTGCATGAAAACCCACACCTCTAGGATAGTATCTAAAACTGAAACCAAAACTAAATTAAAAGTCATTACAAGATAAAATTCACCGTCACAACATTTCAAAATATAAAACAACTCAAAATTTAATCACAAACGAACAACAAAACTACAACTACAACTAAATTAAAACGTCTTGTTGGATGATGGGGAATACCTCGGATGATGTAACCTACGTGTTGCTAACGGGATTTCCCACGGTCTAAATGAAAGTGTGGAACTCATTTAGTTGAGTTTAGCAAATTCATACGGACTAAGTGAGTCCGATAAAAATAACGATGCCGGAAGGATGGAACCGTGGGATCTTAACCGGTGTTGTTATAATCAACTTTAAGATTTGTTTTAATTAAAACATAAAAAACACTTGGAAATTAAGACCTCTAAACCAGAACACTTTATCTCATCTCCTGATTTATGACTTCTAAAACTAAACCTCTGCAACAACAAGGAGCTCGGGGCATGGTGGGCGACACGGCCATCGTCATCAAGAAAACTCGAGTCTACTTCACAGAAACTTTCTTAGAATTAAATAACCAAGCCATAGGACTTCGAGGTAGTTTGCCTAGTGCAACATAAATCCTCAACTCTTCGTTAGGCATTTGCATGACCATGTCATGTAAATTAAGCCCTAACCGGTCTTAGGACTCCGAGGTGATCGTTCGGTACGACATAAACCCTCACATCTTCGAAAGTCGTTTGCATGATTGCGTCATACAAATATAAGTCCTAATTAATTAAAATTGGCGAGATCAAAACATTAAATAAATATTAGGACTTTCCTAAATTCAAGCCAAACAATAGGATAGTCGGGAAATTACCGAAGTTCGCTTCGAATCTGTAATTTCTCCTACCTTTCTTCCTTTGAATTCCCAAAACAAAATGTTCCAAATTTGATCCATTCCCCATTGAAATTCCAAAATTCAATCCCTTGAAAACTTAAACTTTGAAATTCTTGAGAGCAGAATTACTGATTATTATCGAGAGTTTTCTTAAGTGATTCTCGTCATTTAAGATGTAATTAACTATAGGGGCTTACCTTTATAGGGAACTTTAAGAACCCAGGTAATATAAACCCTGCTTAATTTCTTTGTATTAAGCGGGGAACTTGTCGGCTTATAAAATTGGTCCGTGGACCAAACGAGATGTCACAAATCTTCTAGTTTATTTAATCGAGCCCCATCATCGACGAGTGTGTCTATTCTTCGGGATAGATACACGACTTGTGATGTGGCGCTCATTTATATAAACTATTTGGGATGTGAGATCAGTTTGATTTCATATCTTAAAATTTTCAAATTTAAAATTATTTTTAAAATCAAATGCTACTTTCTAAATTATATATATATATTTAAATTAAATTTAAAATCTAAAATTCGCCGACAATTTCTATAGGCGACCCCTTTTCAAAATACAACACACTAACCTAAAAATATGCCGACACATTCTAATTCAATTTATCATTCCACAATAAATATCAAAACAAGGAGAAAGATGGAAAAAATAGTCAGATTTCATGGAGAGGATATAATAAAACTTGGATTTCATATATAAAAGTAAAGTTCTATAAACTAAAGTAAATAAACACAACTTATCTTCCTCCCCAAGCAAACTCCTTGAAGTTTCTATGGATCTCTTCCTTTCTTTACAGTACGTGGAATTCTCCTTCGAAACAACAATGCATTAGATATCTCTCACTTCCCTTCTACTCTTACAATCCTTTGAAGAATTCCTCACCAATATCTCTATATGAACTGGCTATTTAATACTCACTAATTAACAACAACGGACACTAGTGGACTCTCTATTTGACTCTAAGTAACTATTAGAAAAATCTAATAGGACTTTTTACGGACTCTTAGTGACTTTTAGAGGACTCCAAAAGGTCACTTTTTCGGCCTAGAATTGTTATTTTTATAGTTGTTGAAGAGACTCTAAGGTTTTTCCAAGCATCCCTTAAAAATTGCCACATTCGACGTATTTTGTGAAAGAACCATCGATCCCGCCGTCGGCGGCCTCGAGCTCCACTGTCGGCGACCTTCTAGAAATGCTGCCTTGAACTAGCCCTGCTATCGACGGCCTCGACCTCCACCGTTGGCGGCCTCCCTTGAAATATATTCTGAACTCTCGGGAAAATCATGTCGTCGGTGCCATCGACCTCGTCGTCGGCGCCCTAGGTCAAATTTTCATAATTTAGTCCTTTTTGCTCCAAATTTGTTTCTTTTTGGATATTTTCACTCCATTGTCCTTAAATCTTCATACCTGCAAAAAACACCAAAAATACCCTTCTTTAAAGTGCAATATCATCAAAATCAGTATAAAATAAGCAGAAAAATCTTAACATTTTTTTCTTGGTTCAGCACAAAACCATTTTTAAACTAATTTTAATTATCCATTCACTTAAATTTCTTAACAAGGAGAAGGATTCTTGATTATATATTTGAGCTTCACTTTATTAGTAGAATTAGTTAACTGTTGGTAGAACTAGTTTATTAAAACTTTATATTATTTACGATTGCATATTAGTGACAGATAGGAAATTTGATTTACGAAGTTATTTTTCTAAATTAGTTTCTATAATCCTAGTCTGTTGCCTCTGAACTATCCCTGTGGGATCGATATCCAGGACTCCATTAGAGCCCTGTATTACTTGAACGATATGTATACTTGCATTGAAAGATTAGCTCTGCGATTATTGAATATCTTTATACACATCTTTATCAAATACAAGCAATTTTAAATTAATGCAAAGTGCGTGGGGCGGTTCAGTTCTCCACTAAAGCCTGCCAGATTCCTGGAGTAGATCCAGAGCTAGTGAGATGAGTCTTCCAAGGAGGGCTCCATCCAAGACCTAAGGGCAAGCGATAGACATTGTTTCTATCCATGCCCATGGAAGTCTCGACGATTTAATTGATGGGTATGACAACCACCTCCTTCAATTTTTCCTCTTAGAGGGTCATAAGAAATAGAGTATACCTCTTTAGACATTGGGGATACTGAGGTCTTCTTGGATGACACAATTTATGGATTGCTAATAAGGGATCTCTGGTCGAGTTGGGTCGACTACCTTCATGACCACGTAGACTTAGAGTCTCCATAGCTCGAAATGATATTTCTATAGTATTATGAACAGACTACCTCTACCTACTTAGGGATTCCTCTCCTTTTCTGTTGACACTTCTAATGAGCCATGCCATTCTTTTGAAAAATTATTAATATCATCCCATGGGCCCTCCATGCTTAGATGTCACCACTCGTAGAGGATACGGTGATTCAATCTCAGTTCTATGGTCTGGTATAAGCGTTGAAAGCATCAAAATTCTTCCACTTGAGATGATTAAAATTGTTTAGTTTCCTAAAATAATCGGATATCATAAGTATTGTAAGCAAGACCTTTTTTATCAAAACTACTCTTTAGCAACCTCCAAGATGTAATTAACCAAAAGGATGCATTCCTTTGGAAGCTGCTCTTGAACCCAAAACAAGCTCAAAAACTTGACTCTCTAGTTGTGAGATTCATTCATAGATTTTTCTTCACGGATATACCTTCAGTTCGTTTTGATCTGATCTCATTTCAAATGTACATTCTTGAGTTAACACGCGAATGCTACCTTATGAATGTTTGTTATCCTCACTTTTGTGAGGATCCATTTCAAATGACATCCATGATCCATCTCGGGAAAGTAGTCTACTAACATTGACTCCTTAAACCCATCAAAGGTCCCTAAACCCTAAAATTGGATCAAATTCTAATGAGTCCCCTGTTGATCTCAAAATTGAGTGACATCTTATATAAGCCCAATTTGAATCAACATAGACCATAGTGACATCTTACTAAACTCAACTAAATGAGTTCCATACTTTCATTTAGACCGTGGAAAAGCTCGTTAGCAGTCGTAGGTTGCGTCCTCTGAGGTATTTCTGATCATCGATAGAGTAATTGTGATTTTTGTTATGTTTGTGATTAAATTTTGAGTTGTCTTATATTTTGAATGTTGTGGTGGTGAACTTATCTTGTTTTGGTTTTAATCTTAATTTTGGCTTTGGTTTTGTGGTTATCCTAAAAGTTTTGATTTTCATGCAGGGTGACATTGTTGTTCAACATGCAAGCTTATAAGCAAGAAATGTACAATAAAGGAAGTACAAAAGGAAGGTGTTGTAAAATTATAAAAGTGTACTTGGAGAGTCTTCTCGTTCCTCCACCTAAAACTTTAGTATCTTTTGCAATAAGCATTTATAATTTTCAGGAAAGTAAAGCTTATAGATAGGTTTTTCACAAGCTTTCAAAATACCATGTCATAACTTGGTGGGTCATATTTATTCATTTGAGATATCCTTTTCATTTAATAACTATGATAGGTTCAACAGTCCTACAAGGTGTCCAGAAGACTTGTGAAAAGATCCATGGAGTACCTAGATATCTCACAATCCTTTTGAGCTTCCTTGAGTTCATTTTTTGACTTATCATAGTTATTAAATGATTCACTTATTTCATACCCTTATGCTTAGTGGATTAATGTTTTGATTATTCCTTTAAGTGAGGTAATTATCATTTGTTATTTCAGTTAAGAGTTTTGTGGGTGAAAATCTTTTAGGGTGAATTTAATTTATTTACAAAAGTTAGCCAATTAATTTCAGAATTGAGCTTGTAGCATTTCAAAGTATTTGAAGTTTGATTATGTTCGCTCTTCTAGACTTGTTCTTCTAGACTTGTTTTAACAAAGTTTGATTTTACCTAACTCGCTACTAAGCCATAAAGATTTAGTGAATATGTTTGTAATTCTTTTAGGAAAAGTAAGTTATGTGAGTTTAATTTTTTTTGTCAAAATATTGGATTATTATTCAAAGAGTCATTTTAGGGGTGTTATATCAGTGAATTATTAATTTCTAAAGTCAACCATCTCTTTAGGATCATTCAGTTTGATTATCTTCTGAATAAAGAAAATTATACATTTATTTTAGATGTGACAAAGTTGAAGTGAATTTCTACCATTTATTAATGTTTCAATCATTTCATTACTTCATTTAGGATCATTAGTTACCCATTTTACCATTGATTAAGCCTAAATATTAATTAATGCTAAAATCTTAAAATTACAACATTACCCCTAAGGCTTTATCACCTCATAATTCATCAAATTTAACTCAAATGACTTTTAAATTTTTATGATACCTTACTGATGGGTTAACTAAAATATCAGAGGAGAAAATATGATTTTTCAAATTTTAATTTAATTTATATAATTATTTTAATGTAAAATAGGGATTTTCAATAAAAATTCAATAACTTGAACAAATCAGAAACTATGGCCTTGAAATTTGTACTGGAGGTAGAACTAGACTAGGGGACTACTTGAACCAAATTTTATGATTTTTTTAGCTTTAATTTAATTATAAGATCTATTTTAATTTCTGGAGTTTTAATTAGTTATAAAATATTGTAAAGGTTGAAAATTAAGTTTTATATTTTTCTTAAATCTCTCTGAGATCAGGGGACCCAGAGAAATAAATTTCACATTTTTTTTATTTTTATTTTTATTTTTAGAATTATTTCAGTGAAAAGTTAAGGAAATTCATTTTATTAGCCTTCAAAATTAATTTAAGTCTTAGAAAATTAATATCTTAACTTAGAGACTTGGGAAAATTATTTGGATGGTTCTTAAACGATCAAGAGACCAAATGTGATAATTTAGTGATTTTTAATATTTTAGTGATTTTTATTATTTTTAATTATTTTAATATTTTTAAAATTTAATTTTAGAATTTAAAATAAAATGTTTGATTTAATTACCATTTTATTTTCATAAAATTCCACTGGTTATGAGGAACTCCCAAAACCATTTTCATAATTTTTTTTGCTTGGATTTTAATAATTAAAAATTATTTTAATGTCAAATATGTCGTTTAACTTAAGAAATTATATTGAGTAGTTAAATTAACTCCAAATAACTTCAAAATTTTTATGGGGGTTCCTCTGACCCCAAACCACAGTGAAGAATAATTTTCGAGCTATTTCAATTCATATTTAGTTCTATTTATTTTTCTTTAAGTTTAATGAGTTGATTAAAGTTAGGATGATTTTTAATGGTTTAAATCAAATTGGTATTTTTCATATGGTCCTCTAGTCAAAGGGAACCTACCAAAATATTTTTGGAACTTTCTAAGCAATGTGCTAATTTTTATAATTTTTTGTATCCAAACTTGCATGATAACTTGAAAAATAGAGATCCTCTCATGGAGGTCTCCTCTGACCTTGGAAAAATCAGGGGAGATCCCCCATGACAGAGGCTACAAACATCCTAAATATCATGCCATGGTGAAATGTTTAAATGCATGGAGAATCAAAAGACTTAAATTAGTATTTAATTAATTAAAAATCACACATGCATCAAATAAACTTGAAACCATTTCCATTTTGTTCTCCTCTATTCACTGAGTAAGATTTTATTTTTTTTTATTTTTTTGATTTTTCTATACCAAGTTATGTATTTTTGAAGTTGAACTAATTTAATTAATTCATTAAATACCCTATTTTTCTCTTTATCCTCGTCGGCGCCAACTCATCCTAAGGCGGATCGAAGCTCCCACGCGTCGTCCTCTGGTTGGCCAGCGCAATTCTGGGTGGCAGTGCATTCACGGATGATCTCCTAGTCCGACGCAATCAGAGCCTTCCATTCACGATACGCGTGATCCAACGGCCCCAGAGCTTCGTCCCCAACTGGTGTGAACCCGAGACCATCCACACTAAAACCCTAATTTCTCAAGATTCGCTCCACCAAATCACCTCGTGTTTGATCCTATGAACTCGTCTAAGCACGACGAACATATCCATATGGTAAACATGCCATGAAAGAAACCCTATGAAAATGGAGAATCAACTGAAGCTCGGGAGAGGGAGATGAGTTCATACATTTCTCTAAGAGGGGAGGCCTCAATCATAGATGCTCTACACCTTCGTGGAGGTTCAAGGAGCTTAGAGCCATTTGTTGTGGTTAATTGCCTAAGCCCAAGTTTGACCAAGCTCGATTTCGAGTGCTGATCAAAGTCTAGTACAGACGCTCTCTGTAAAAGGGCTTTTATGTGGGATCGTCTTCGTTCACTGTGGGGATGGTGTGGGCACAAGCAATTTGATTTTTATTAAGTGTGGAGGTCTGTGGAGGAGTATCCTATTTCAGGCTAATTTTGAGCTTCAAAATTGGTCTGTGATTCCTGTGAGATCAACATCAAGTATAGTCAGTTGTGTGCACATTTCAAACAAATTTGAAGGAAGCGAATTTAGGCCAACATTGTTAACCAGATGCAAAAACTGTAAAAGAAAAATGTCAGCTTTCAAGCAGGGAGAAGTTAAAGCACCAAATAAAAAATGAAATATAAGGATTAAAGCAATTAAATGAATAAACTCAAGAAAGACCAATGTGGTAATTAGCTCCATCAATTCCTGAATTCTCATAGCTTCTAAGAAGTTAAGGACGTGAGAATAAAAGTTCCAAAAACCTCAAATAGGCTTTGGGTGATTGAATTTGATAGCCTTTGCTCTGCAAACTTCATTGATAGTTAACACATCTTTGACTCATCAATTTTAATATTCATAAATTTTGACATTTTGTATTTTCAAAATCTTATTATTGCACATTTATCGCAACGTTCTTCTTTGTAACTGTTTGCTAATGTTTTTCGAAACCTTTTGTTTTATTTAGGAAATATCACCCTATTTTTAGCTGCCAATGATAACTACTTTCCTAACAGTAAGACTATGTTACACAAATTCGGATTATTACTACTGCCACTCCGAATTCAGATATATGGCTAAATTGTTAGCTAGACCGTGAATTAAAAAAAAAACAAACGAATTACCAAATTGTTATTGCTTGCTTGATTAAATACAAACTTGACACTAAATTTTCTGAATAATTTGTACTGATGTTCTGTTTACAGAAAAAGAAGAGTTGCATACATACCACTTAATCCTTATGTGTTTAAATATGCCAACTTATATACACATGAAAAGGTATGTTTCGCTTTTTAAAAATAAAATGATGCAATTTTTTATGTGATAAAAGATTTGGGTCTTACAAATCTAGAAAATAAGTTCAGGTAAGAGATGTAAATACACAGAAATTGGGTGGTATATATGTAAACGCCCCTACAGAAAATATGCCAGGGTCAGCTGCAAAAGGAAGCAAACCTTCAGACGACTTTTTAAACTTTATGGGCCTAATTCATCTAGCTTAAATTAGGCTAGGAAATGTGTCCTTATTAAAATGTGAAATATGAACCTGTAACGGTCTGCCCGCCTTCACCATTGTCACCTCTACTAACTTCCCACGACACGATACTGGAAGTTTACCGGGGGGAGATAGAGAGAAAAGTGGTAAGGCGTTCTCTGGCGGTGGCAAGGATGGATGTGGCGGCAGCGGCTACCGGCGGCAGCAGTGGCGGGGCTACTGCCAGCGGAGAGAATATCCCTTTCGGTTCTCCATTGTGGTTCGCGAACGCGGGAATTTCGTGTGTTCTGGTGCTTTTCGCAGGTATCATGTCGGGGCTTACTATCGGTCTTATGTCGCTGGGCCGCGTCGACCTGGAGATACTGCAGCGCAGCGGCACAGCAAGGGAGAAGCGGCATGCAGGTGAGTTCAAAAAGTTATGTTAATCTTAGGGTGTATCTTATGAAATTTTCACCTGAAAATTTCCAAGCTTTAGCTAATAAAGGTATAGAAATTTTGATATATATTACATAGTAATAACTTATTTGTCGTTTCAGCCATCTACAATCTCTTAATTTTAAGACAACAACAAAATTGTATACATGTTGCAAATCTCGAATTAAACAAATCCCGTTGAGTCTTTTGAATTTAGTGCCTTAATAAGCTACATCATTTTACAAATAGTACACAAAAGTACAATGTCTTTTGCAAAATTGAGTTAAATTTTGTATTTCTCTACTTTGGTCAATTCCTCGTTGACGAGTATAAATGAGAAGCAATATGCTACAAATCTTTTTAAAGTGGATGTTGTAGCTTATTTTGTATTTTAATAACAATTTATATGCTAAATGATGTTTGTTTTACTTAATTTGGGCCAGATATTACTTTTTGTCTTAAATTTTAATCGAATTAAACAACCATTTAAATTTTAACGAGTCGATTTACCGAAACTTATCGGGATTAGATATTTTTCATGCCTAAGCAATTTTTTAGATTTAGCACCCTCAAGATTTACTATTACTAACAAGATTTACTAAATCCTATTTGAGTTGAACCCCACTGTAGCCAAACAACCCCTTAGTAAATCTTGTGCGGATGAGAACATCAAAATTGTTTGAGATGAAAACTCTCAAATCTTATTAATCACTTATAAGGTGTTTGGCTATTTCTTGTAGGACTTAAGATTTCTAATAATATTCAATTTTATTAAGTTTTTGTCTCTCCCCTCCTCTTTGGTGTCTAGGTGTGGTTTTTTGTTTTCCTCCTACAAGCCTATCTTCTTTTTCAATATAGGATGAGCCCAACATATGCTAGGAGAGTCCAAGTTTTTTGGGCATTATTAGATGCATTCTGCAATAAATAAAATTTGAATGCAACAAATTTTTAATTTCTCTCTCCGTGTCCTAGTATTGCAAACTATATTTTTTTTTCTCGATGATTGTGATTATACTAGAAGAAATGCTTTTTTGAAGGAGACAAAAGTTAAATGTCACCGAGTCTTCTAATCAGTATAAGAAAGCTTAGTTTTACAAGTGCAATGACAAAGTTAAAGCTATATCTTTTGCATGGAATGCTTGAAGTTGTTAATCTCTCTTGATAAGCTATCTTTGCAAACTATATTTTCGACGATTGTGGTGAGTATTCTACAGGAAATACACCTTTTATGGGTGACAAGAGTTGAATGCTAACTAAGATTTATAATCACTATAAAAAGGATGGAAGTAGTGCAAAGAGTGCAGTGAATAAAGCTAGAGTTATAATTTTTTGATTATTCATATATTATGCTCGCCATTAAGGAAGAATAAAAGGAGATAAATTAATAACAAAAGCAAGAAGAGTCAGTGATACATAACTGTCATAAGTTCAAGTATATCAGATATATTGTACATAGTAATGAAGATTTAGATGTGAATATAATTTTAGAGTTATTATTGGATGGTAAAAATAAAGAAATATCTTAAAATTATTGTGTGATAAGATGATGTCATGGAGATTTAAAGGGAAATTTAATAAAATTGCTATTTGAATAATGTTTTGCTTATCTGAGTGTTGGGTAATAGAAAAGTCATATATATATCTATATATATATAGTAAATGCCAGCATTTTAATTTTAGAAAAGGTAAAATACACCTCAATTCATGCACCACTAAGGTGGCAGATATGTAAATACATAAGAATTGAGTAGAATGTATGAAAATCTTCCATTAAAATATTATCAAATAGTGCAGGTTTTTAAATTTTTTAAATATTGGGAAATATAGATTAACAACAACCAGAAGAGATGAAGCTGATGCTTGAGCTGCACCAGATTTCAGCTCCAAGCTTAACATTATCTTCTACTGCTAATTGAGTTTAACAGCGTTGGAGTTGATGCTGAAGTCTTGCCAACAGAACTGATTGGCTTTAATGAAAGAGCTAAACTCTGAGGTGGAAGGCTCTTTCTTTGCTCAAAATTTTTTCTCATAGTAGCATGTATGGAGGCTTCTTTTCTTTTGAGATACTCCAAGCTCGCCTTCTTCATAAGGTTACCTTTTATATGAGAGACTTTGCTGTATGAGCTGCTAACTAAAGAAAAACTACTTTTATTGCCTGAAGGTGGAATTTTTGAACAGATTCGAATTCGTTTGCTCTGTTTCTTAGCAAGTTCTTCTTCATATCGTCACTTTATTCTCTCAAATGATTTAGTTTTGAATACTTCCCTCCACTTTGCCTTTTCCTCATAGAGCTTCCTCCACTTGAAAACCACTCGCTTTTCCTTCAACCTCCTAATATATATATATCTATATCTACATATATATATTAGTGAAAATATTAGGATGGATATGCCTTAAAAAGTTAAAATTAATGAATGATCATATGCAAAAATTTTGGAGTGGTATGCATTGAAGTTAATATACTTAAAAATAGATTCGAATAGATGCATTTTTTTTTTCTCTTGTACAAGTTGGTCTTACATTTATTAAATTGATCTATTATTGCAGCTACCATTCTCCCTGTTGTTAAAAAACAACACCAACTGCTGGTGACGCTCCTATTGTGCAACTCTGCTGCCATGGAGGTATGCATCTAAATGTTCTTAGTTTGGTGGAACTGTTTATTAAGTTGGTGAATAATTATATACCTGAGATTTTTTTTTTGACTTGTGTGCGATACTTTTAGTTTTAGGGTGATGACGATACATTATATGCAATCTTAACTGTTTATTTCTTTCTGAAGCTTATGATTTCATTGTAAATATGCATTCTAAATCCTAAAAATAATAAATTTCTAAATAATTATAAGGATCACTTACAGGTACAACACCCAATTCCCAAACTTTACTTTTCTGCATTTATAGCACCCAAATCTTTCATATCACATAAAAAATACCACAATTTTAACTTTTAAAAGATGAAATGCACCTTTTCATCCAGAGGTAAGGTGAAATATATATGTAAAAATTGAAATTTAGAAGTTAGATTTGTAAATACATTTGGAATTGAGTGGTATGTATGTAAATCTTCCTAATTATATTCATAAGAATTTTTTTTTTACTTGTAGGATACCTCTAGGTTGTCTCATGTTTTCAAGTCATTATGGTTTAGAGAGATGAATCTTGCTAGGCATGCCATCAAATATTGCTCTCGTTGTTCTTGGATAAGTAATAGATTTTCTACCTCAATGTAAAATCTGAAGTTTAGGCATTATTATTGCAAGCCAAACTGGGATTAAGTATCATCTGTTCAAACATCTATTCTTAGGTGGACTAGCATTATAACTCTTGAGTTAGGTGCTGAAAAAGACATTGAAGGAAAGTGAATAAATAGTGAAGATGGACCGAGTTTTGAAGCATGGGAATGGGATTGCAGTGAAGAATTTGGAATTAGTATGAATTATATAGAATTTGATTAAGCATTTGATGAACAATCTATTTTCAGGTAGGTTATCATTATAACTCTAGTTATGAGCTGAAAACACATGAAAAGTAGTGAATTGTGAATAAATAATGAAAATATGACATTAGTGAATCTTGAATCATATGCACAGATGTTGATGAAAAATCAGGATTAGGCAATATAGTAAGCTTATTGTTATTTATTGTGGATTTTTAGGTCAGTAAGTTGAAGGATTACAACATGTACCCGCCTTAGAATCATCATCATCATTTGCATTATTCTAGTTATTTATGTTAGCTTTTAATGAATCTCCTTTGTCCATTTGTTGTTTGTAAGTGTTGCAAGATTTATGATACCTATTTAGTGCAAATCTGTTTTCTTAAGATTTAAATATAAAATACCTTTGGTCAACATTTTGATTCTAATCCGCTGACAACGCTTTTTCTGCCCATTTTATTGATGTGTCTTGTATACAAACCAATTTAGATGTCTAGTAAATGAAACTTGTAACTATTCAAAATGTTTTCTTTGAGTCTTTAGAGAAACTCATTTTTCTTGACCTTTACTGATGGGCATAGGAAGCTACTTCCCTCTCAAACATTTTTTCAATATCTTTATTATGGATTCTCTCAAAATTGATCCAGGTTTTCTTCATTGACTTGTTGAACTAATATTTTCATCATAACACCTTTGTTAAAGTCCGCTTTTATGAATTATTCTTTTTTATTCAATTTCGTTTACTCAAAGCTTTTGTCATCAATAATTTTATATTAACATTATGTTTCTCAAATTACATGCAAATACAGGCCCTCCCTCTATCTCTTGATAAGATATTTCATCCAGTTGTCGCAATTATCTTGTCGGTCACATTCGTTCTTGCTTTTGGAGAGGTATGTTGTTCCCATTGTATATTGCAGTTTTTCAGGGCTTGGAATTTCTTACCATGCATTTATTAGCCTTGACGTTATTATTTGGTTATGTTTCTGTTTGCAGGTTATTCCTCAAGCCATATGTACAAAACATGCTTTGGCCGTGGGTGCAAATTTTGTGTGGCTCGTGCGAATCTTAATGCTCATTTGCTACCCGGTAGCTTATCCAATTGGAAAGGTATTTGAATCATGAAAGATTTACAAGAATACCAGTCAATTTTTATTTATTTACATATCTAACACCTAAAATTCAATTTTTACATATATGCCACCTTACCATTTCTGGAAAAGGTGTATTTCAATTCTTAAGTGTTTAAATATTGGTATTTTTTATGTGATATGAAAGTTTTGGGTGGTATAAATATAAAAATCATAGTTTAGGTGTTAGATATGTAAATATATAGGATTGGGTGGTATGCATGTAAGTGTCCCCTGAATCATTAATGTTTTGGAAGTCATACATAGAAACAGTTTGATTAACTGAACTCAATAGCTGGGGTGAACTTAATTAGATTAAATTTATGCAATTGTCTGTTGAAACTGCTTGGTTTTACTGAATTCTGGGAGCTATTGCCTAAAGCTTAATAATTATTATTTCACTGTAATGAGAACCATATTAGGTGCAAAGATGTCAATTTCTAATTCCCAAACACTTTGCCAAATATCTGCTTCAATTAAACTATATTGTTATTGATACCAAAATTAAACCGAATAACAATGGGTTGTGTGGTAAGCTATTAAGAACTTTTTATTTACCATTATCGTTCTGTTGGCCAAATAGTAATAGCCTAAATGAATTTTCTTTGGTAGCTGTTATCATGGTTCCTATTTTTATTTTTTATTTTTGGGCGATTTACATACATATCACACAATTCTTATGTATTTACCAGTCTCCCACCTAAACTTTTATATTTACTCGCACAACACTCAAACTTTAACATCACATAAAAAATAGAACCATTTTCACTTTTAAAAGTGAAATATACTTTTCATGCATAGATTTAAAGCACCAAAGTGCTATGTATATAAATATGAAAGATTTGATGTGAGATATGTAAATACATATGAATTGTGTGCTACGTTTATACATGTCCCTTTTTTTTGTTTTTTTGAATGAAAACAGAATTTTTAGTCCTTTGCCTTTCATGATCCTTTTAGTTTGGCTTTTTTTTTTGTACTTAAATAGTAGATTTCTTGTTTCAGAAACGTGTTTTGTTTCATTTTTCACATTGTTTCTCAGAAACTTTTTTACATACTTCTATTAAGGAAGGCTTGAGTAAGCTCATCTTTAACTTGTTAACATCGTGCCAGATTTTGGACTATGCACTTGGACATGGTGATTCAGCACTTTTTAGGCGTCCTCAATTGAAGGCGCTTGTTTCTATTCATAGCAAAGAGGTACATTAATTTCACGAAATATAAAAAAAAAGAAAAACTTACTATTGTCCCTTTAAAAAGGTTATTTGTTATAATTACTAATTTTATCAACAAATGTGATGACTCATATTGTGTTTTCTTGTGGTGCTAACATTTTAGGCTGGTAAAGGCGGGGAGCTCACCCATGTTGAAACAGCAATAATAAGTGGTGCTCTTGATTTGACAGAAAAGGTGTGTTATAGCAAAAATTTAATTTTTTCCTTAGACAATAATATTGAGATATTTGGGGATTTATTTGTTAAAATTATTCAAGAGATTTGGGTTCAATTTGGGTATGTTTGGTTTGAAGGAATTGGGGAAATGCAATGTATTTTACTTCTCAATTTGGGTATGTTTGGTTTGACTCTAATTAGTTTGTACATTTTTACACTCTTTGAAGATTCCCTTTTAACAGTTCATAAACAAATTGCCACAGTGTCAATTCTGAATGAGATTTGTTTGTAGCATAAAATTTCTCACATTTGTACTCATTTATTAGTGCTTATGTCCATGGACTCTTTTTCGTTATTTTATATCTTCTCTTATGAATAACTGACTTAATGATCTATGCTCTAATGTACAGACGGCTGAGGAAGCAATGACACCGATTGAATCAACATTCTCATTAGATGTCAATTCCAAGTTGGACTGGTGAGTGTCAAAATCTTGCTCAATATCCATACTTGTTCAGTGATTTCTAAGAATAATATGATCTTGAAGTGTTACGTTATGATTGTCAAGATTTTGCATTTCGTATCTTGTTGGAAATCTTTAAAATTTGAAGTCTTGCAAAATAAACTACTAACATAAGGAATTAATTTATCAATTAAGTATAAAATAAGTGTACAATTTAGGAGACATGATATACACAATGTGATAAGCTAATACAAATGAGTGTATAAGTTTCAACAACAATTTAAACGATTACAATCAAAGATATTAGATCGCACACTTGTATTGTTGTTTGAGCTAAATTCGAAACTAGTTTGAATAAGAGTTAAAAACAAATCAATGGAAGTAATGCTGCTCATGAGAGACTTTAATATGTTACCTATGCATAACAAAGGGTCATTTTGGATGAAAATGAACTTTCTGATGTTCTTCTCCAAGGAAACAAATTAGGAGATTTCATCAATACAGCTATTAAGGGGCATACAAAGTCAATTTTCTAATTTTAAATGGGTTTGATTTGATTTTATACGAAGATTCATCAAAAAGTACCTAGAATTCTTCACTTCCTTCTTTTTTTCGAATTTATATCCAACTTGTCATCTATAAAAGTTTCACACAACATAATTCTTATGTCAAAAACTATGCTAAATGATGAAATTATAATCTATTGTTGATGATGGATATCAAAGCAACAATGTGACATACTTGTATTTATTGGGGGATTTTTCTGCAAAAAGTACAAAAAATTAGGCTTATATTTACTTGCAATGTCAACTGAAGCTTAATGATTAAGACTGTGACTTTTTTATAGCTTATTGGCTGTAAGTAATGGTGGTTTCCACAAATGATCTTTCCAATGAAATATTGTTCTCAGAGGTAAGTGAGTCTATTGCAACATCTCTTGCGTATCTCAATTTTTCCCGCACATCTCCTATCGTGATCTACACAGTTCCAGGATTTGTTGGCCTTTCTTTTAATTTTAATTTTCTAATGGGTTAAATAGAAACTTTGTGATAATAGTAAGAGGGTCTGAGACACATAAAACTCATTCAGTTATTTTTGCATAAAAATGTTTTAGTGTTTGAGTAAATTCTGGTTAATTTATTATCCTGTTGGAGCTTGGTATTTTAGTGACATTTTATCTCGTACTAGCATGGACTTGATTTGGTGATCTATTTTTATTTAGTTTATTTACGTACTCTAAATATCTATTTAAACTTGTTTATGTGATTAATATTTCTTCAGATTCAATGCAAAATACATTTTTATTATAGTATAATTTTCAATTGATTGAATGAATTTTTCAGCCTGGATTTCTATGCAGTATTTCTAGTAAATGATTATTAAATTATCATTTGAACATTTTTCTTTGTGTTTTTAGTTTTTATCCAAGTAATGAGATTCTCTAAATTAAAAGTTTGTTATTTATGAGTTTAAATGTGGATGTGATTTTTTTTTCATTGTAGATTTGCATTAACAAATCCTAGCCCCTAAGACATCTTTCATTATTCTTTTACAGGGAAGCTTTTAGCAAAATCCTAGTGCGGGGCCACAGCAGAGTCCCTGTTTATTCAGGAAACCCAAGGAACATTATTGGTTTTTTACTGGTTGGTGCCAATTGTCTGTTGCACTATAATTCTCATTCTTGTTTTGTTCAGCAGAAAATATTCATGTAGTAAATTTTTTGGGCTTCTTTACATTGTTATGTTCCTTATTCAGGTGAAAAATCTTCTCACAGTTCGTGCTGAGACCGAGACACCAGTTAGTGCTATTTCCATAAGAAGAATTCCAAGGTTTCTCAAGTTACTTTTTTTGTTTTTATGATAATTATCATAAATTTTCTTATGTCTAAAATTTTATCAGGGTCCCATCAAACATGCCTCTATATGATATACTGAAAAAGTTTCAGAAGGGAAGCAGTCATATGGCTGCTGTTGTCAAGACTAAAGCAAAAACAAGGAGTCTTCCACCCACTGAAGAGAACAAGTCTGAAGAAAATAAAGGAGCTTCTATCGAATCTAACTTGACAACTCCTTTACTATCAAAAGAGGATGGCAGTTTTGTGGTGGACATAGGTAAGTGTCACGAAAAACATGCTAATGGTAACAACCCCACTTCCATGCTTTATGATAATTTATCAATTGATACAGCGGGCCGTACATTAGAGGATATTGAAGATGGAGAGATTATCGGCATCATCACTCTTGAGGATGTGTTTGAAGAACTCCTACAGGTAAATGAAACTCCTTTCTTCTACTGTTTATCAATAGTTAAGGAGCCATTTGGAATCACTTTTATTTTCTATTTTTTATTTTATTTTATTTTATTTTTTTGGTATTACTTGAAATAAAAAATATTTGATATGTTATAGCATAATTAGTTATTTTTAAAAACAATAAAAGTAATTTTTTTAGTGTTATTAAAAACAATCTAACTTGTTTTCAAAACAAAAACTAAAAATAAGAAAAAAAATACACTAACCAAACATATGATTAAAATAATTGAAACAAAAAACAAAAGTGATTCCCAACGAGCTATGAAGATTTTATCCTTTGCTGGCAATCCAGGATGCATTTCCATCCGTTTTTTTATTGAGTCTTGTGATTGCCTTTATTAAACCATGACCATTCAAACTATCCTGAGTTGGTATAATTCTTGCTTGTATGTTAGCACTTATTCGATATTTATTGTGTCTCGCCTTATAAATGAGTGTCGCAATTTGTTCGAATATATTTGGGTTGTCAATGCTCAGAATATTCACGGTTTTGTTGCATTCTTGCTTGTGTTTGGCATGGTTTCCTTGGAGTAGAATCTATATTTATTGTGAGTTTTTTATTGCTACTACGCTAATCATGGATGTGCTTATTGTGTAGGATGAGATTGTGGATGAAACTGATGAATATGTTGATGTTCACAAAAGGTAATGACAATTTTTTTTTGTTTTTTTTCTTTTTAAGCTTCACGCATCACAAATGGTAAATAATGTGAATCGGAAAGATACTGTAAGTTTAATGTTTTTATTTGTAGGATACGTGTGGTTGCTGCTGCTGCCGTATCTTCAGTTGCACGAGCCCATCAATTTGGAGGTTAACTAGTTAAAAATCAACAGTAAGTTATCTCATATTTTACCTTTAATGGGAGAGATTTTGCTAATGAATAGGTACTAGTTACAAATTTTTAAATGCCGCTCTAAGTTTGGAATGAGAATTGAAATAATAGAGACTTGTTATGCTTCTATAATAGAGAGATGATTCATTGAATTAATTTTTCTTTTAACTCAATTAAAGTGTGATCAATTTATTAGTACATCTAATGCGTCTTGACAAGTGTATGCTTGTAGTAAACTTATCAGAGAAATCCTTGAAGGACTTGGTACTAAAAATGTTGTCATCTTGTTGGTCATGCCTATCTGCAGATTATTGGTGATTTTGCTCTCGGGGTTTGCATCTCCTCTCATCCTTCCAGCAAAAATAAAAATAGAACAAATTTTTTGTCAAGTGGAAGTCGTGAATGAAGCTATGGGTTGTACTGGGAAATGGAATAGCAGTATTTCTTCAAGTATCATGCTTGTGAGTTCTTATTTTATCAAAGCAGCATTTACACACACACCCCTCAATGCATATGTATTTACATATCTAAAACCTAAACTTTAATTTTTACATACACAACACTTTACAATAGTATTAAAGGTTTACTTTGCATTTTAAAAGTTAAAATGGTGGTATTTTTAATGTATATGAGTGTGCTAGTAAATTATTTGGTTGTTTACACATTATTTTTTGTTTTCTTTCTCAAAGTTTGAACTTGGTCGAGATATTTAATTATAAATGTATCTAATATTGTGATTATATTGATGGAATGATTTGGGAGATTATATATTGGTATGTTGAATGTATGTGAGCATCATTTTGATTGTCAACAATTTCAATAATTGATCAAGTAAAATAATTTTTTTCTTAAAAGGGGTTACGGCAGAGGTTTTAACCACCACAATCAATACTTAAAACCGCTGCAATATCATGGAGCTGCGGCAACGGTTTACCGTAGGATTTTGCGGTGCTGGGTATTGGCAGCGATTTTGTAGTGATTTGTGCTAAATTTTTAGTGGAAGTTCAAACCGTTATCGTAGCTTCTTTTTAGCACTGTCTAAGCCTCTTTTTTTAGTATTGAGCTGGTTTGGTCATTAACGTGCAAACCCATGTCACTCTCATTGAATAAGGTAATATAAAATATGAGTTTTAACCTAAATTTACAAGTATTTATTTTTAGATTATGCAAATAATTTTTTTTTATGGTAATAAAATTTCTTTTTTTTTTTTTAATTTCTTGAACTTGGCCGAAATGTTGGATATGTGGAGATTTTAGAGCATTAACTAGTCAAAATTTAACCTGTTTGAAAACTATTTCATTTTTTTTTATTAAAGTGAAGAAGCTCCTTCAAAGAATTGAAGGTGTCTATACGGTCAACATTGATGCAGAACAACAGAAAGTTAGAGTCTCCGGAAATGTAGACTCTGTCACTCTCATAAACAAGTTAGCTAAAGCTGGTAAGCACGCCCAGCTCTGGAATCAGAAGTCCAACCATCCCTCTAATCACCATAACCCCAAACCAAACAACAATCAGCAAAGGCAACAAACTCAGCTCATGAAAAACACCAATCCTTCCAAGTACAACAATGCCCACACCTTCAACAACAATAACAGCAACAACAGGCCTCAGTCCACCCATGCCCTCCTACAGGGCCTCAAGGCTTTCAAGAACCAGCACACGAAGCTCGAATCCTTAAGCACTGACAACGAATTCTGCGTTGAAGATGTTGGAGAGGAAGAAGATGATCTTGGTCTTCTGGAAGAGAAACTGAAACACTTAAACCTGTTGAAGCAGGCAAACCCTGCAGCATTTGCAGCAGCAGCCAATTTTAAAACAAATGGCAATGGGCCTAGCAATGGAGCTGGGAAGAAAGGAGTAACAGGAGCAGGACCAAACCACAATAATGGAGGGTTGAAGAACCTAAACGGTTTAGAGTTAAAAGGCATGAATGCCACATCAAACTCCAACTTTGCAAGTAATCCAACGTTAAGCACTGTAGGAGGACTTCAAAACCTCACCAATGGCTTCCCTTCTTCTAACATCACTGGTGGATTTGCTAGAGGAAACATTCCACATGGGCAGAGCCAACCATCGCCCATGATGATGAACATGAGAAACCTCAGCAGCAACAACATCAATAACTTGAACCACAACATTTACAGTAACCGGAACAATATGATGATGAATAAGAGCAAGAACTTGCAGCCAGAGGTTATGTACAATAGATCTCCTCAGATCCCTCCCTTCACAGGCTACTATCCAACCCCATACTATTACCACACCATCGACAGCAGCAGCAGCAATCCTCAGTCAGTGGGAAAAAATTTGTAACCCACGTCATCCATGTAACCCCCGTGTACCTCCAAAACAACAGGAGAGTTACATGGAGGTTACATAGAAGTTACACAGATAGAACTCCCAGTATAACCCCCATGTAACGCAAAAATCCGGACGCAGTGCTGCGTCTAGTCTCCGGACGCAAATTTTTTCCCAGTGATGAGAGCCAGAGCAGTTGTGCTGTCATGTGAGTGGATGGGAATTATAAGGGGCTACTCTGTGGAGATATCTTAAGTTTTTAGTACTGTTAGTTCCTTTATTTTCAAATTGCTTTCTATTTTAGCTTTTATTGTTTCAGTTGAAAGATTAAAGGTGTTGCAATGTAATACTTTTTTTTTTAGCAAAACAGTACTACGTGAGTAACTTTGTGGGATGATTTGAATTGTGGTTATTAAAGTAGTGAGAGGGCAGTCAACAAATTTTTTTTTTAAATATATATATATATATATATATATATATATATATATATATATATATATATATATATATATATATATATATATTAAAAACTTGTATTTGATATTGGAAAAAGATAAGAATGATAGAATAAAATTTTATTATTTTAACATTTTAACAAAAAAGATAAAGGTCATTTTAATACATACCACCCAATTGCTATGTATTTATGTATCTAACACCTAAAATCTACATTATACATTAATATCACCTAATTATTTCCTATCGCATAAAAAAAATCACCTTCTTTTTGTTTTTTAAAAGTGAGAAACATCTTTTCATGCATAGGTTGGACTGCATATATCTATAAATTGAAGTGGTCAGGCGTTAGATATGTTAATACATTGGAACGAAGTACTGTGTATGCAAATATTCCAACAATTAAACGAGAGACTTACTGTGCAACTGATAAAACAACAGGGCATTCTAAAGAGCTATATTTCGTATGAGTTAATGCTTATAGAAACATAAAAGGAACATTTTCATACATACCACGCAATTCTTATGAAACATTAAAAGTATGAATAATAAACATATCAATGATGCATGCAAATAAACAACCAAAGGAAGATTGTTTATGAGAACCAAAAAGGATGAATAAAAAACAATACTATCAAATTTCAAAGCATGAAGAACATACAATAATGCACAAGAGCAATGCTGAAATCATGAAACCAACCTTGGAAAGGGCATCTATGTAAATCTTCCATAAATGAATCCTAGAGTCCCTTTTAAATAATAATGGAGAAGAACAAAACAACCATGGGAATCGCCTCAGCATGAGAAAGAGGCTAACAACATAATCATTTGAAGCATACTGTAATTAAAATTCGAGTGTCCATAAGTATCAACTATCCATAAGTATTTCCATATACAGATCTGATAGAAAAGTAAAAATCTAAGAACACCTAACTAGGAAAGTAGCTGCAATTTTGGCACATTAAATCATTTTTTTATATAGTCGGTCAAGCATCTGAGAATTAAAGTGTTTGTAAGCCAAACAAAAGAAATGAAAAAAAAAAAAGAAAAAAAAAAGAAATTTTCTCCTCAGATGGTCATTATATATTTTGTCCAATGCCTTACCAAACTTTGAATTTTAAAAAGAAATGTAAACTCCTGCAGAAAATATCATTTGAAAAAAAAAAAAAAAACAGTGGTTTCTTGCATATCCACATGCCATCCGATCTGCTCTGCTGCCAACCCAAAAAAAAAAAAAACAAACAAAAACTTTGCAGCATTATGAGCAAAGAAGCACCATCTTAAGCATTTTGAAAACAGGGAAAGATCGGATTATGAAAATGTAGTTCATCTTCATCGCCCCTTAGAGATAGAAAGAAAGTCACAAGAAACTTCAAGGTTAGTGGAGATTTGTTTCATTTAGCATGTGAAGCAATAATACCCAAAAATTAACAAACAATCCAAATTGAGGTACATCCAAAATACTGAAAAAATTCCATAGATTAATAAAGTACGTTGACGACTAGAAATTCCAAAAAACACACCAAAATATAAATTTGAATTCACTACATATTCAAACGTTCAAGATAAAATTCTAAGTAATATCAGTCTAATGAAATTAAGCCGTCATTCATCCCAGGAACTAAGTCACTTGTTTAGCTCACTTTGCATCCACCTAGACTTAGACTCCATTGACTTCGAGAGAAATGCATGAATCATTGTTGTGTTCTTCGATAATTTATAAAAAAGAATGTCAGTTTCTTGCTCCAAGAATCCTAAAATATTAGACAACTCTATCATTAACTCGATAAACATTTTTCTATCTACTGAGGCTATTGTTGTACTTTTTATAGCACTGGCAATTTCACTGACACTATTGGTCATCATAACAATATAGTCATGAATGTTGCGATCATCAACATAATTTATTTATTTATTTATTTATTTTGAGCCGGACCCCTTCAGGAAGATAATATATCTCGCTTCATCATTTTCTTGCTACATTCTACTTTCACTTCAAGCAACTGAATAGGAATCGATGCATCTCCTCCAATCTCTCCAAAAGCTTCAATCTCACTATAATCCAATTTTATTTACAAGGTGACAAGTGGAGTTTCACTATTTTCAGACTTAGCCCAATCTTCAGTGGTAACCTTCTCCAATTCTATATAATTTCCAATGGGAACATTTAAAAACGTTGCATCTCTAGGAATAGCCTGTGACACAATAAACATAAATCAGAGAATTTATTTTCATTTTCTGATTTCTAAAAAAAAAATTTTCTTAAAACTAGTACCTAAATATGAGATATGTATTTCTGAGGACTCATTAATTTAATTTTTTTATTTGCAACCCAACACATGCCATATTTATTCCTTAATTCTTGAATACGAATCCATAAAATTCTTTGGTGTCGAATTTGGTTCTTACATTGCTCCCTTCTAATTTCAATTCCAAATTTCTCTTCTACTTTTGAGCAGCTCCTTGATAAACAGACTTCTTAAATCCTTCGACACTTTGCATATTCAAACCAACATATTCAACCACGATTTGTAACAAACTGATGACCCACTCAGGCTTTAAGTTTTACATGAAAAAAAAAATTTTTTTTCTTGTTCTTTGAAACAGATGGAATGGTTGATTGTTGTGTATCCATGAATTCTTTCAATATTAAACAACATGCAACAAATACATAACTTAAAATATGTAAAGAATATTTACAGCACCACAATAAATTCAAGAGATACTGTTTTTGTGAAAAAAAGAAACAAAAAAATTTGATAATAAAACAAATCTCTTCATAACAAAAAGACTATTTTTTAAATTTAAAACCGTCAATGTCCAAAAGTATAACTATTCTAGTTCAAAAAATAAAAGTTAAATAATATTTCAATTAATAGCCAATAGTATTCATGCGATTCCACATGACAACAGATATTTGATCTCTTTTTTTCTAGTCGCACTTGAGAGTCATCTAAAATGTATTCATATATTCTTCTAACACGACCTCATCTGACCCATTCATTTTTTGAGAAAATAAAATTATCTCCACTTTCAGTGAGTATTCAGTTATGTAACATGCAACAAACAACTATAATGTCAACTTGATTTTCTAATGAAATATACAGCTCGGTCTTTAAAATTGCAAATTGGTTGTTCAATGAACGGAAAGCAAGATCCACAGTGTGTGTAGAGATGAGTTTCGAAGATTGAATAACTTATAATTTCATTGGTATAATGTCACTAAACTCTTTTAAGTGCTATCTTTTTGCACGATATGGAGAGATAAAATCTTTTTTTGTTAAGTAACCACCATAAGCTAAGTAGTATTTATCTGCAATAATTAATAATTTATATTAATTAAAAATTTAACTATTTATGATATTTAATATGAGCCTAATTTATATACCTTTTGAAACAATCATCAGATCGTTCTAATGCATTTGCAAGGACGGTTACATCATGGGCCGAACCTTTGCGGCCTGCTAAATCATATGTATATCTTAAGTTGAAGTTCACTGCTACTAGTACATTTTGACTTGGATATGGTTTTCTTCCCGTGAAGGCGGATTAATAATTCTATGGTGTTCCCGCCTTAATGTGTGTAACATCAATAGCCCCAATGCAATCCTATTCACGTAATTATTTTAGAAAGAAATGTTATTAAAAAAATGCAGCACTAAAAGTTATGTGCATATACCTTAAAAAAGAGTATAAATCTAGAATTCGGTTGTATTTTATATGGAGATTGGAGTATTAGAAGCTTAGTCATTTTAAGTTGCATCTCTCCACTTGCATATAATAAATTATTGAAGTACCTTTAATAGTTTCTCCCAAACTTTGAAAGTTGAATTGTATGGCTCGATTATGAATATTGTGACCAAGTGTATGTAGAAACAAAGCAACTTGTCCTCCTATGCATACATAACTTGTATCAACAAGTAGTCATCTTATTCACGGTAAGTTTTAGAACCTGAAAAAATAATTATTTTCTCATTCGCACCATGTTTACACAATTAGAATCAACAAGATATACTCTAGAGAGATATATTTGATGTTGGATATCACATTCATGATTATAATTTCTTCTTTGACTTCTCGTCACATCTGATAATAAGTATATATTACTCATAGCGGTAGTGACAACTACATAAAAAATTGAATGATATTGTTTTTATAGTTCGACAAATTATCGAAATCGGATAACTCTTCTTCATCGTCATCTACTCATTCATCCATTTATATAATACATGCATATAGATATCAAATTAGTTTATATATATTAAAATATTCCATGCTAAGATAAAATATAGAGGCATTACAGTTTGTCTCATCTAACACTTATCAAACATTTTCAACATATTCAGGTTAGATCGTAGGATGTTGCATATATGGTGTTTTTTACTATAAACAAAACTTATGTTTGTGAAATGAGAAGTTAATTTTTAAAATTAATTGTATGTCTTATTATCAGGCCACAACTTTTCTTATATAAATTTCTTTAATCTATGTAGTACCATCATTCAAGATTGAAGTGTGCTAATAATAGTTGAAGCTTCTATAAAGAAGAATATCACATAAGCAGTTGTATATAAAATAGAATCAATTAGAGAAAAACCACTTTCTTTCTCCAACCAAATACCATAAAGATCGACTAACATCTCACGCACCAAAAAAAAATCAAGCATCTTACCGACCATTTTTAAAATAAAGAATATAAAAAGAAAGAAAAGGCAAAAATAAGATAATAGATTCAAACCTACAATCAATCCAATACCTTTTTCTTAAAACATAAATATAAGTTTTACTTTTGATCTATCAAATTTGACAAAACTAGGATTTATTTGTAAATATGTTTACTCCTGTGGTAACTGTTGATTGGTAGTTAATTCTCTAGGGTTTAATCCGGGTTCAGAAAGTCTTTTTGGGATGTTTGGCTACAATTTGGATTTGTAAAATACTGATTCTGTAAATTTTTAGAGGACTGAAATGTGAAAGCTATTTGAATTGGGAATTGAAAAATATCAAATCCTTAGAAACCCAAAGCTCATTTAATTACGAGTCGTAGCAAATGCTGGTTTTTCAGGAACCACGTAAGGAATCCAATTATGAACAACAACAAGGGCCAATTCACACTAATAAAACGAAGTGGGCATTTAAAATAAGAAAAAAAAAACTATGGCTCGTATTTAAATTTATTAACAAGAAAATTATCACTTTGGAACAAATCTATATATCAAAATCTACAGGAGAGTTCAAATCATCCATATTTGATACCACTTATAATTGGATGTTGAAAACAATTACTGTGATGATAATCAAGAAAGTATTTATGCATTTGGATCACCATCTTATCTTCACAAGACCAAGAAATGCTATCAGAACAAAAAATAAAAAAAAAATAAAAAAATAAAACTAAACAAATTACCTTTAGATGGAGTAAATATGTCATTCATTTTTGTCACCAAATCAACCTTGAATGAGGCTGGTTGGACAAAGGTGTTCTAACCAAAGTAATTGTAAGAAAACTTAGACTTTCAATGGCAATTTATGAGGTAAAAAAAGAGATGACAAAGTGTTAAAACATAAAAGAGAGCAATATGCAAATGATATAACAAAAATTTCTAAGCCTTGCGAGCACAATTTCCTCATTTAATATTTATATTGTGAAAAGTAAAGGATACAATGAACCTCTTTGAAAATTTTCAAAATTAACAAAAGTAGCTATATAGCCATACCATTATATAAAAATATATAATTTGCCCTGCAATAAAAGATGTGCCGGTTTCAAAATTATCCCAAGGACCTCTTTTTGTCCAATACATTAAGCAAAAATACAGATTCATACTTAGAGCAAACTAAAAAAAATAGAAAAAAAATGAGAGCAAACTGAAATATAATAACCAACCATAATATTATTCTATGTAAGAAAGGTCTTGCATTTAACTTCTAGAAATACTAAACATGAAACAAAAGTCAATCATCTAGAAAAAGTAGAATATTTATCTTGAACATTAAATAAATTTTGAGAACCAATTTCTAAGAAAACTACTAAAATGAGTCATCCAATAACAATGGTATACTATTATAATGAATGTATGTCATTTAAAATTATTTTATTTGCAAAAATATATTAAATTTAAAGAATAAAAAATGAATAATAGCTCTTATGATTGCAACAACAAGTTGAATATTGAAAGTATTGCTTTGATATGGATCTTTTAAAGGGCGTGCACCACAGGCAATATCAGATATTGCTGAGATATTATTTTGAGCGAGGACAATAAAAGCATCAAACTATTGGTGAGATGCCTTCATAGTCTAAATTATATGTATTTTATTTATCAAAGGAACCATCAAAGTGACATGATACATGTTATCTCAATGATAAAGAGTATCAAGCAGTGACATTATATGTTCTACTAAACTGCTATGATGTTCGACCATTTATATAGTAAGATTTCTACTAATTAAATTTTTTTGAGTTATCACTCAAATTTGTTATTCTTATTAACAATGATATGAGTAGGCTGTTAACTGTTAGTTTAGGCATAGAGGATAAATCTGCTTACGCCAAAAGAATGAAGTAATTTTTTTGACATTGTTCAAATTATAAATAGGTTCAAATAACTCTTCAATTCATTAGTACATAATGTAATTTTTATCCTCAAAGTAAAACTAATTAAATTTTGACACTTCTTATCATTTCATAATTAAGTAAACCAAGTTACAAATCAGACCTTATTAGATCTTGCTTGAGTGTCTAATCACAGTGTCACCACATGATAAATATTTGATGTGGGTGGTCATAAATTTCACATGAGTTTCTGGTGTGAAGGGAAGAAGATACATAGTTATAGTATTTCTGTCAATAGAAACACACCCTTGGATGGTGATATCAGTTATTATGACAAACTTGAAGTAGTGTAATTGTAATATCTGGGTTATGTTGTGTGTAATGTATGTTTGTTCAATTATGAGTGGTTTGGTCTTGTTCTTAATCGAGGATCAAGAATACAAAATCTATTTGATATTATCAAAGTTAAAATGAACAGAAGATGTCCAAAATTTAATTCATTTATTCTAGCAAGTCAAGCTAACCAAGTTGATTACCTTTTATACGATGGTAGTGCAAGAGATAAAATTGTTTGGGTCATCATTATAAAGAATAAACAAAGATGAACTATTGAGATGCAATATTATTGAGCCCATCCATAAATAACATGAAATTTCAAGTTTTCAAATTGACGGGTATATTGAGCCCAAGAGATACTCATAAGTTAATTTTTATATTATAATGGATTCAATGATATTTTGTGCAACTAATATTTCTATTTCATGTTCTACTATTCTAGGCAGCCTGTCATGAGTATCATGGAGATCATCATAAGTAGATATGGTTCTCCATATATCTTCAAGAAGCAGATCTCAATCATGACTCAGGACATGTGGTCTAAGGAGTTTAAGGTAAAATCGATTAATTTAAATTATTATTATAATTTCATGTTATTTTTTTTGCTGATAAATATTTAATTTATATAGATCCTTCCACTAGCTGCCAAAACGTCACTAACATATCTGACATGTTTTCAAGGTTCAAAATAGACATCAATTGATTGATATATTCAACATGGCCCATAGAAAAGGTGAGCAACTGATCACTAGAAAATATATTAAGAATTTCATACTAATTTTATATGAAATTGCACTTTAAAGAAAGGAATTTTCTTTGTTTTATTGCAGGAATAAAGATTTATAAGTACTGAAAGCAAAAAGCACAAAAGAAGCGGATTTGGAGCAAAAAGGACTCAATTTGATGAAAATTGAACCGTCTCGCCGACAGTGAGTTTTTCCCGAAAGTTTTGAATATATTATAAGGAGCTTGCTGACGGCGAGATCGAGCCCACCGACAACGAGATCAGCGCGGTTAGCCCATCTTCTAGAAGCTCGCCGAAGGCGAGTTCAAGTCGCCGACGGCGAGACAGTTGAAAAGAGCCAAAATACAATGAACCTGGACGCTTTTTGAAGAGATGATTAAGTACCTTTTGGAGATTTGACCCCTTTTATAAATAGAGACGAATTTGTGTCATTTGTGTGTCAATTAGATTGTCAGTTTTTGTCATTTGTGTGAAAGTTAAGAGTCTTTGAGTGAGTGTTTAGTGTTTTGGTGTCTGTATCTTGGAAGGAAGAGTCGAAAGGAACTTCAAGAATCTGCTTGGGGAGAAGAATTGAGATAAGTACATTTGTTATTTGTTTGTTAGCTTTAATGAAATCCATGCTTTGTGTTATTTTTCCCATGCATTCTGAGTAGTTTCCTTAGTCTTTCTCCTTGTTATTGAGATTACGAAAAATGATGAATTAAAGTAATTCTGCCTAAAATATAAAAATAGAAATTGTGCTAATCTTTAACTTAAATCTTAATTTACTTTCAATTTGGCCAATTGATTTGTTAACATTTGTTGAATTATCGACTATAGTAAAGATTACATTCAAGATTCAGGGAATTCAAAAGCCTTGGAAGGAGGGTGCAAATAAATAGGAAAATATTAACTATCGGGCGTAGAATTAAACATTTTAGTGTGACAGACTAAAATATTCAATTCGGTCTTATTGTTTGAGATCTGAAGTGTAGATGTTAGCCCTCAGGCGAGGGAAACGTGGGAGCTCTGAAGTGGCAGTCGGTATCCTCGCAGCCTAGCTGCAGATTCAGTAATCAAACATAAGATTAGTCAATATTCTTTGCACCTGGACCAAAGGGTAAGGAATTGGAATGCTCCTATTTGACACAATACAATTAAAAACTAATTTAATTTTTCATTAACTTAATTCTCTAAAACGAGGTGAAAAATAATTTTCTGAAATCTTATATTCAACCTTAAGCATTAGTATATTTTAGTTTAAGTATTCTTAATTTCCGTATACTAGAATAGTAAGTAAGTTTAATTTAAATTGTCTTTGAAATTTTCTAACTTCCTTATAGGATCGATATCTAGAACTCCATTAGAGCCCTATATTACTTGATAACGATACGTATACTTGCGTAGTATCCACAATAAAAATCATAAAATCTATAACAAAATCATCAATATATATTCAGTGCGGGATCAAGTTTTTGGTGTCATTGCTAATTTTCATATCATAGTTGTAAGTATAAATATCGAAAAGTGGATCAAGTTTTTGGCGCCGTTGTCGGGGAAGTGAAGTAAGTAATTATTAAGGTAATTAATAGAATTATTAAAGTAATTAATAGAGTAACGAACTATTTTAAATATTACTTAAAAATTGTATGTGTAAATTTGGAAACGAAAATTTAATACCTTACAATTCAGAATTAGAGCGTACAATTAAAAGAAGTAAAAAACAAAAGAGAGAAATTATAAATTTAACACAAATGGCAAATAATCCAGAAATTGAAAATATAAACCAACAAAGACCATTAAGAGAATATGCCAACTCTACATTAGATGAAATTCACCTTACTATTCAAAACCCTGATGTAGCTGCTAATTCATTTGAACTTAAACCTGCAATTATCCAAATAGTACATAATAATCAATTTAGTGGTTCACCTAATGAAGATCCTAATTTACATCTTGCTAGTTTTTTGGAACTATGTGCTACTTTTAAATATGAAGGAGTATCTAATGATCCTATTAGACTTAGGCTTTTTCCTTTTTCTTTAAGGGATAAGGCTAAAATGTGGTTAAATTCATTAGCACCTGGATCTATTAAAACTTGGGGAGAATTATCACAAAAATTTCTATCCAAATATTTTCCTCTTTTGAAAACTACAAAACTTAGAAATGATATAACATCTTTTAGTCAGTTTGATGTAGAATCCATATATGAAGCTTGGGAGAGATTTAAAGAACTTCTTAGAAAATGCCCACATCATGCATTATCAGATTGGTTAATTATACAAACTTTTTATAATGGATTAGTAGGATCTCTTAGATCAATCATTGATGCTTACTTCTTGGAGGTTCATTAATGTCAAAACCATTTGATGAAGCCTATGCGTTAATCGAAGAAATGACTACTAACAGTTTTTAATGGCCTGCTGAAAGAATAAATCCTAAAAAGATAGCCAGTGTTCATGAAAATGATGCAATATCTATGCTAGCTTCTCAAATTACTGCTATATCAAAGAAATTAGATCATTTTGGAATGAATTAATCTCCTACGATATTAGAAGAAAACTCATCTGGACAAATTATAGATTCTCAATCTCCTTATGAAACTATAAATGTTATTAATAATAGACCCAACAATCTTTATGCAAATTATTATAATCCTGGTTGGAAGAATCATCCAAATTTTAATTAGAATAACAATACAGCTAATCAACAATGGATGAACAATTCTATAGGAAATCCATCTAATCAAGGAAATCCAAATTATAAACTATCTTATCCACCTGGATTTAATAACACTCAATTTAAAGATAAGAATTTATTTATAGAAGAATTAATATTAAGTATGGGTCAGCACTTGCAAAATCAAGGAAATCAGTTACAAATTCAAGGAAATCAATTACAAAATCAAGGAACATCAATTAAAAATATTGAAACTCAACTCGGACATATTGCTACTGCACTTAATAATAGAATTCCTGAAACTTTTCCTAGTAATGTAGAAATAAATCCTAAAGACCAAGGAAAAGAACAAATTAAAGCAATACAACTAAGAAGTGGAAAAGAATTAGAAACTAAAATTCAAAAAGAAACAGAAAGTAAAAATGAGGAAGTGGAAATCGAGAAAGAAAAGGATCAACAATATCAAAACTTAGAATATCCATTAATCCCTATGAAAATATCTATAGAAAAACCACCACCACCATTTCCTCAACGACTTAAGCAACATAAAAAAGATAAGCAATTTGCTAAATTCCTTGAAAATTTAAAAAAATTAACGGTAAATATTCCTTTTGTAGAAGCGTTAGAACAAATGCCTAATTATGTAAAATTTATGAAAGATATTTTAAATAAAAAAAGAAAATTTAGAGATAATGAAAATGTTGCACTTTGTGAAGAGTGTAGTGCAATTATTCAGAAAAAGCTTCCTGAAAAATTAAAATATCCTGGTAGTTTCACTATACCTTGCGTTATTGGAGAAAAATTTTATGGAAAAGCTTTGCGTGACTTAGGAGCAAGCATAAATTTAATGCCTCTATCAATTTAAAAAAAATTAGAATTAAGAGAAATTTCACCTACTTCAGTAACTCTTTAGTTAGCTGATCGTTCTGTGACTTATCCTAAGGGAGTTATTGAAGATGTATTAGTAAAAGTGGATAAATTTATCTTCCTGGTCGATTTTATTGTTCTAAATATGGAATAAGATAAAGAAATTCCAATAATATTAGGAAGACCATTTTTAGCCACTGGAAAAGCTATGATTGATGTTTAGAAAGGAGAATTGACTATGAGAGTAAACGATCAAAAAGTAACTTTTAACATAGCAAAATCAATGAAATATCCTGTCTTAGAAAAAGATGATGAATGTTTTCGAATGGAAATACTTGAACATTTGTAAAATGAACATTTTAAAGTATTATGAAGAAAAGTTAGAAAAAGAAAATACTGAATTAATTGAAGAAGCAGATAATGAAAAACTGGATTATATACAGGAAAAATTTGAAATATTGGATAATACTGAAAACATTGAAAAGAATATAGTTCCGTAAATAATTAGACCTCCTGAACTAGAATTAAAAATTCTGCCTAATCATTTAAAATATGCTTATTTAGGTAACCATTCAACCCTAACAGTTATTATATCAGCTGAATTGAATGAATCACAAGAACAAAAACTGTTAACCATATTAAAAAAATATAAAAAACCTTTTGGTTGGACTTTAGCAGATATTAAAGGAATTAGTCCTTCAATCTGTATGCACAAAATTATTTTAGATAAGGAACATAAGCCAAGAGTAGATCCTCAAAGGAGATTAAACCCAATAATGAAAGATGTAGTCAAGAAAGAAATATTAAAATGGTTAGATAATGGTATTATATATTCTATTTCGGACAGTGCTTGGGTAAGCCCAATTCACTGTGTTACTAAGAAAGGAGGAGTGACCGATATAGCTAATGAAAATAATGATTTAATACCTATAAGACAAGTAACTGGATGGCGTATATGTATTGATTATAGAAAATTAAATGCAGCCACCAGAAAAGATCACTTTCCATTACCATTTCTAGACTAAATGTTGGACAGATTAGCTGGACATAAATATTTTTTTTTTTTAGATGGATATACCGGTTATCATCAGATACATATAGCTCCTGAGGATCAAGAGAAAACTACATTTACTAGTCCTTATGGAACATTTGCTTTTTGAAGAATGCCTTTTGGATTATGTAATGCACCTGCAACATTCCAGAGATGTATGATGTCTATATTTAGTAAAATAATTAATGATGGAATAAAAGTATTTATGGATGATTTCTCTGTATTTGGAACGTCATTTGATGCATGCTTAAATTATCTTGAAAAAGTATTAGAAGTATGCGAGAAAACTAACTTAGTTCTAAATTGGGAGAAATGTCAATTTATGGTTGCAGGAGGAATTGCATTAGGACATAAAATTTTAGAAAATGGCATAGAAGTAGACCCTGCAAAAATTCAAGTTATAGCTAAATTACCACCTAAACTACAGTAAAAGGGGTAAGAAGTTTTCTTGGACATGCTGGATTCTATAGACGCTACATAAAAGATTTTTAAAAAATTACTAAACATCTATGCCAACTTTTAGAAAATGATAAGAAATTTGAATTCACAACTGAATGTTTGAATGCTTTTGAATTATCAAAAGATAAATTAATCACAGCACCTATAATAGTTAAACCTGATTGGGAGAAACCATTTGAACTTATGTGTGATGCTAGTGATTATGCTATAGGAGCAGTACTTAGGCAAAGATATGATAAAATTTTCAAAGTTATATATTATGCTAGTAAAACTATTAATAATGCTTGAATTGAATTATACGATTCTTGAAAAAGAGCTATTAGCAATTGTTTATGCTTTTGATAAATTTAGGCCTTATTTAATTGAAAATAAATGTATTGTGCATACTGACCACTCTGCTATTAAATATCTAATGCAAAAGAAAGATACCAAACCAAGATTAATTAGATGGATATTACTAATGCAAGAATTTAATTTTGAAATCATTAACAAAAAGGGAACTGATAATCAAATAGCAGATCATTTATCAAGGCTAGAATATAATGAATTATCTGACATTGATAAAGAAATTACTGATAGTTTTTCTGTTGAACAATTATATAATATTAATGAGTGGAAAATATCATGGTATGCTGACATAGTAAATTATATTGTAAGTGATATTTTACCACCTATGTTAACTTTGCAACAACAGAAAAAATTCATTCATGATGCTAAAACATATTTTTGGGATGAACCATATTTATATAAGCAATGTAAGGATCTTATAATTAGAAGACATGTGCCTTATGAAGAAACATAACAAATCATTCAGAAATGTCATGATTCTGATTTTGGAGGACATTTTGGAACAGATAAAACTGCTTATTAAATTTTACAATCTGGATTTTATTGGCCTACTCTTTTTAGAGATGTTTATAGATCCATCAAAACTTGCGATAAATGCCAACAAGTAGGTAATATATCTAGAAGAAATGAAATGCCTCTAAATTTTATATTAGAAGTTGAAATTTTTTATGTTTGGGGATTAGATTTTATGGGACCATTTGTTCCTTCATTTGGAAACTCATATATCTTAGTTGTTGTTGATTATGTTTCTAAATGGATTGAAGCACAAGCTTTACCTAGATGTGACGCTAAGAGTGTTTCAAAGTTTCTAATGAAAAATATTTTTACTAGATTTGGAATGCCAAGAGTGATTATCACTGACGGAGGTTCTCATTTTAGAAATAAATATATTCACAAACTAGTAGAAAAATTTAACATTATTCATAAGATATCAACTGCTTATCATCCACAAACCAGTGGATTAGCTGAAGTTTCTAATCGAGAGATTAAACGTATTTTAGAAAAAACTGTAAACCCTAATAGATTGGATTGGTCTATAAGACTAGACACTGCATTATGGGCATATAGGACTGCTTATAAAACTCCAATTGGAATGACTCCTTACAGACTTATTTATGAAAAGACTTGTCACTTACCAATTGAATTAGAACATAAAGCTTATTGGGCGATTAAAGAATTTAATTACAATTTGAAAGAAGCTGGTGAGAAAATATTATTGCAATTGAATGAATTAGATGAATTAAGAAATAAATCTTATCATAATGATAGAATTTATAAAGAAAAAATGAAATTATGGCATGATCAGAAGATTAACCTGATGAATTTTGAGTCAGGACAAGAAGTTTTGCTTTATAATACAAGATTGAAATTATTTCCTGGGAAATTGAAATCTCGATGGTTAGGACATTTCACTATAACTCAAATATTTTCATATGGAACTATAGAAATTGAAGATCCAAAATCGGGCATAGATTTAAAGTAAATGGACACGGATTAAAACCATATTTTGAAGGAATCGGACCGAATTTTAAAGAGGTTTTAATGCTCGATCAACTCGATTACTAATTAAATTAGGTCGGGCTGACGACGTTAAACCAAGCGCTTTATGGGAGGCAACCCATAGTAGTTATTAATTATGATCTATTTTATTATAGTTACTAAAAAATTAAAATATAGAATGAAATCTACTCATTTTACTTTTTAGAATCATCACAAATTTGAATCTATATGATGAAATCAGAAAATATTCGGACCGGAGCAAAAAATTGGGCAATTTACCTAATCTCGCCGACAGCGAGATCGATCCCGCCGACAGCGAGATCGGCGCGCCCAATATCAGTTTAAAATTATTAACTATCCCGCCGACGGCGAGATCGTTACCGCTGACGGCGAGATAGTTCAAAAGCAGTTTTTGTGAGTTATTTTGCAGTTTTGGACGATTCTAAGGGCATTACTCTATAAAAAATGTTTAAAACTTCATTTTTACATTATCTTCATCCTTAGAAATGACTAGAGTCCCTTCCAAACAAATTATTATGGCCTCCAAACTACTTGAAACCACGAAATCCGAAGTTTTTAACCGAAGAAAATTTGTCAGTTCCGAGGCTCAACGATTATTCAACAAAGTTCTGATGAAAAAGCGTCTGATTAAGGAAAGAGGGTTCGTAAATAGAGGAGCGGAGAATTCAACAACAATAATTGAAGAAATGATTGTTCAGCAATGTTGGGAGGTATTCTGTTATACCACATCTGCTGTAGTCATTCCAGTAGTAAAAAATTCTTCTCTAATCTGCATGCGATCCATAATGGAAGTGTCTACGTAAGAGGCAGATGGGTAACTTTCACTCCTTCTCGGATAAATGAATTATACTCGATTGAGAATACCCCTGTTTGCCACTATTCAAATTTTGTTCCTACGAGATACAACATGAATGAGATCTATAGATATCTGACCGACGAACCTGATGATTGGGAATTACGAGAAGACTGGTACATTAGTTTTTCTGCGTCACTTCTTAACCCCGTCTCAAAGCATTGGCATTTCTTCATTTCATCAAAGTTATTACCGACTATGAGGGTAAACAAAGTTTCAAAGGAATGCGCAATCTTAAATTATCGTATTCAATCCGGATTGCCTATTGATGTTGGATATATTATCGTGAAGTCTGCATTAGGATTAATTGTGCATGGGTCAATTCATGGACTTGGACACCCATCAACCATATTTGATTTATGTAGTCAATACCAAGTTTCCTACGAAGCTTGGGAAAAAGTATTATTGCCTTGGAAAACACTAGATCCGACAGATATGTTTCCAACATTGGATAATAATGATGAAACAGTAATTATTTCTGATCAAGCATCACAAAACAATCCTTTAGTTAAGCCCCTGACTGATAAAACAAACCTCATTTTACGAAAACTTAAAGGATTGGAGAAGGAACTACAGACTGTGATGAATTCTATTGATAATATCTCTGATTTATTCGATCACATCGATTGGAGAATGAAGGAGCACTTTGACCATACAAGACACACGGAGGCAAGTTTTATACGATTATTGAGACAGAAAGGGTGGATTGAAGAAGACTCTACTGCAGAATTCCCTTTCAGGCCTTTCTATAATTTATTTGTACACCTGCGTTCTATTGGAAACATCAGAGAAGAGAACAGTTCAGATTCTGATGAGTAGCAGAGACTTATATTCGTATTATATGTATGTGTGTTGATGTGAATTTAGTTTTTGATTTAGTTTGAACTTTACATAGATAATCTCAGTTTAGATGAGATTTTATGTTGTTTGTTTTGTCTCAGCATTTAGAGTATCGTGGTGTGGATTGCAATGCTGAGTAAGTTATGTTTGGGTTAATTTACTTAGTCAATTGTTAGTATGAAGTGTTTGAAGTTTGTAAATTCATGGATTTCATTTATAAAGTTATAATGTTTGTGTTGTGTGAATTTATGTGTTAATATCTAAGCTTAAATAAAAATAATAATAAATATATCAAACTTAGTGACCGAAACAATGAACAAGGCTTAATTTAAGTAGAATATAATTAAAAAAATTAAAAAATATTAAATTTTAGGAAACCTCACCGACAACGAGAGAAACCTCGCCGACAGCGAGAGAAACCTCGCCGACGGTGAGATTTTCCCGAAACTTTAGCCTTGGTGAATTAATTAGCTCGCCAACGGCGAGAAAATTCTCGCCGACAGCGAGATCGCGAAATATACTTTATTTGACCGGTCAACCGACATTATTCATCGTCTCCCTCCTCAAAAACTTAAAAAAACGACCTAGGGCTTGTGGAATCTTGGATTTGAAGCGATTTCAACACATTTTGACGTCGGATTTTATCTTCCCTTGGTAAGAGCTTCACTCCTATGTAAAAATTTTTGATTTTCACCATGAATTTCTTCTACATTGAGAAATTTTGAAAAAATTCGAAATGAGAAGAAAAGAATGAGAAGAAATTCATGAAACTTGATTTAGATTGATTTTAGTAACTATTGGAAGCCATTTTAATGATATTTAGAAGTTTAGTTAAGATTTTTGTGAATTTCACAGATCAAAAAATGGCTCCACGTCAAAAGAGAAGAGTAGATTACGACGAAACTCATTTTGTGAATGCAAGGGCACAATCAAGATATTTTCACAATATTCAAGTCAGAACATGCATTCAAGATCGAGTTTTCAAAAGTCCTGGAGGTGAAGTAGAGGGAATAATTAAAAAATGAGGATGGGAAAATTTCTGTTTCATGACCAACAAAGCCGCTGTAGAAGTGTGATCGCTGAAAAATTTATTAAGAAATTCATACCTATTTTTTATGAAATTGCACTTTAAAGAAGGGTATTTTCTTTATTTTATTGCAGGAATGAATAATTTAGGTAATAAAAGCAAAAATCATAAAAAGGAGCAAATTTGGAGCAAAATCATGCAATTTGTGCTGAGTCGCCGACGGCGAGATCGAGCCGCCGACGGCGAGGTTACAAGAAGAAAATTCGAAGAATTTATAACTGTCTCGGCGACAGTGAGCCCGAGCCGACGACGACGAGCTAGAGCGGTTTGAAGATCTTCGGAAGCCTCGCCGACAGGCGAGGTAGTTCGATCGCCGACAGCTGAGCTAGTTCAAATGGCACGAATACATTGAACACTGGACACTTTTGAAGAGATGCTTACACACCTCTTGGACCTTTGCTCACCTCTATATATGAGGCCGAAAATTAGTCTTTTGTGTGCGATCTTGTGTGTCTTTTGTGCGATCTTTTAGTCTTTAGTGTTAATTTTTGTGCGATTGTACTGTCTTTAGTGAGTTTAGTGAGTAATTAGTGAGTCGTCTTGTATCTTGGAAGGAAGAGTCAAAGGAACTACGAGAGTACTGTTTGGGGATAAATCGAGATAAGTATTTGTATTTATTGTTTTTAACTTTAAATGAAATCCATGCTTAGTTTAGTTCCCATGCATTCGAGTAGTTTATTAGTCTTTCTCCTCGTTTATGAAATTAAGTGACTTGATGAAATTAAAATAGAGATACTTATATATATTAATAAATTGTGATAATTTTTACTTAAAAATTAATTTACTTTCAATCGGCCATTTGATTTGTTAAAATATGTTGATTATCAACTATATTAAAAATTACATCGATATTCGGGAATTCAAAAGCCTTGGAAGGAAGGTGCAAATAAATAGGAAATAATATCCTTTGGGCGTAGAATTGAGCATTTTAGTGTGACGGACTAAAATATTCAATTCGGTCCTATTGTTTGAGAGCTGAAGTGTAGATGTTAGCCTCGGGCGAGGGAACGTGGGAGCTACGAAGTGGCGGTCGGTATCCTCCCGGCTAGCCGCAGATTCGGTAATCAAACATAGGATTAGTCGATATTCTTTACACTGGACCAAAGGGTAAAGAATAGGAATGCTCCTATTTGTCACAATACCTTAAAATTATCTATTTAAATTCATCGATCACTTAAAATTTCTAAACGAGGGAAAAATACTTTTACGAATAGTTAAGACTTATTTAGCAATTAGTTTAATTTTACGCACTTTCAATACGTATTAATTTTCTACTTAGTTAAGTTACTTAATTAAAATACTTAGTTTACTTTATTGCGCTCAAATTTTAGAATTCCAAGTTTTCGTATACTATTTTAAAAAATTATTATTATTATTTTAAAATTAGTTGTTATTTAATTTTCTCTTTCCCTGTGGGATCGATAACCGAGGACTCCACTTATAGCCTCGTATTACTTGATACGATACGTATACTTGCGTAGCATCCACAACATAAACAATTACAATTCTATACATATAAATAGCGGGGTCAAGTTTTTGGCGTCGTTGCAATTAAATTAAAAATATCATAATATAAAATTGTGGGTCAAAGTGGTAAAGGAATTTTATGAAAAACTGACACAGGCTGAAGATGCACCAGTTAAGGATAAAGGATTTTTTGTGGAATTCGGCGCTGCAAGAATAAATGCTTATTACGAGGTACGAGACACCTACACCAGTGAGTATGATACATTTGGAACTATGGAAGGACCACTGGAAGAGGTGATTGACTTTCTCACTGACGGGAAAGAAGTTTGGAAGATAAAGCAACGAGAACGCGTAAATTTCCCTCTTTCTATGTTAAATGTGTCATCTAAAGCCTGACACTATTTTATTTCTTTTAATTTGTTACCTACTTACCACCATAGTGAGGTAACAAGAGATAGAGCAGTTCTGAATTTCTGTATTCAGAACCAAAAAAGTATTAATGTGAGAAGTGTAATTTATAAGAATGTATTAGCCACCTTGACCCACTTTTAATATGTTTGCAATTTATGTTTATAGCAACGGCACCAAAAACTTGATCCCGCTTTAAATATAGATATATGATTTAATGTATAATGTGGATTCTACGCAAGTACACATATCGTATCAAGTAATATATGGCTCTAGTGGAGTCCTGGTTATCGATCCCACAGGGAAGAGACCCACTTTTAATAAGTTTGCAATTTATGTTTATAGTAACGACACCAAAAACTTGATCCCGCTTTAAATATAGATATATGATTTAATGTATAATGTGGATTCTACGCAAGTATATGTATCATATCAAGTAATACAGGGCTCTAGTGGAGTCCTGGTTATCGATCCCACAGGGAAGTTTTTAACAGATTTGTTATCAGCTAAATTTGAAAGAATTACTTACTAATAAAGTGAACGGAAATTCAAAGTAACTATAATAAACTAAAGTAAACTAATGCTTGAAATAAATTGATTTAAATAATTTAGAAAAAGTATCCTTCTCCTTGTTTTTTAGAAAATTAAGTGAATGATGAATTTAAATAGGATTTTTTAATTGTATTGTGACAAATAGGAGCATTCCTATTCTTTACCCTTTGGTCAGGGTGCAAAGAACATTGACTAATCCTATGTTTGATTATCGAATCTAGCGGCTAGAGTTCGGGAGGATACGTGTTGCCACTTGAGCTCCCACGTTCCCCTCACATCGAGGGCTAACATCTACACTTCGACTCTCAAACAATAGGACCAAATTGAATATTTTAGTACGTCGCACTAAAATGTTCGATTCTAAATCCGATAATTAATATTTCCTTATTTATTTGCACCCGCCTTCCAAGGCTTTTGACTTCCCTGAATATTGGATGTAATTTTTACTATAGTTGATAATTTAACATATTTTAACTACTCAATTGACCAGATTGAAAGTAAATTAAGTTTTAAGTAAAAATTATCACAATTTATTTATATTATATTAGGTGCTTCTATTTAATTTCATCAATCCGCATAATTTTCATAAACAAGGAGAAAACTAAGAAAACTACTCGAATGCATGAGAATAAAACAAAGCATGGATTTCATTTAAAGTTAACAACAATAAACAAAGATACTTATCTTAATTTCCTCCCAAGCGGACTCCTTAAAGTTCCTTTAACTTTTCCTTCTAGTACAGCAAACTAAATAGCACTCAATTAAACTAATGAACTCACTAAACACACTCAAACTCACTAAATTAGACACACACAAATGACACTTAAGACACTAGAAAGAGACACACAATCACTAGAATTCGGCCTCTATTTATAGAGGTAAGCAAAGGTCCAAGGGTGCTTAAACATCTCTTCAAAAAGTGTCCAGGTTTCGATGTATATGCATTTTGAACTCGTCTCGCCGTCGGCGGGAAACGACCTCGCCATCGGCGAGGCTTCTAGAAGGTCTTCAAACCGCGCGATCTCGCTGTCGGCGGGCTCGGGCTCGCTGTCGGCGAGGTAGTTATAATTCCTTCAGAAATTCTCCTCACGATCTCGCCGTCGGCGGCTTAGTTCAATTTGCATGAATTTCCTCCATTTTGATCCAAATTTGCTCCATTTCATACTTTTTGCTTCCATCACTTATAAATCTTCATTCCTGCAATAAAATAAAGGAAATACCTTTCTTTAAAGTGCAATTTCATCAAAAATAGATATGAATTTCTTAATGTATTTTTCTGTGATCAGGAAGTTTTTAACAGATTTGTTATCTGCTAAATTTAAAGGAATTACTTACGAATAAAGTGAACGGAAATTCAAAGTAACTATAATAAACTAAAGTAAACTAATGCTTGAAATAAGTTGATTTAAATAATTCAGAAAAAGTATCCTTCTCCTTGTTTTTAGAAAATTAAGTGAATGATGAATTTAAATAGGATTTTTTTATTGTATTGTGACAAATAGGAGCATTCCTATTCTTTACCCTTTGGTCCAAGTGCAAAGAACAATGACTAATCCTATGTTTGATTACTAAATCGTGGCTAGGTTCGGGAGGATATCGGTCGCCACTTCGAGCTCCCACGTTCCCCTCACTCGAGGGCTAACATCTACACTTCGACTCTCAAACAATAGGATCGAATTGAATATTTCGATCCGTCACACTAAAATATCCGATTCTACGTCCGATAATTAATATTTCCCTATTTATTTGCACCCGCCTTCCAAGGCTTTTGACTTCACTGAATATTGGATGTAATTTTTTTACTATAGTTGATAATTCAACATATTTTAACTACTCGATTGGCCAGATTGAAAGTAAATTAAGTTTTAAGTAAAAATTATCACAACTTATTTATATTATATTAGGTGCTTCTATTTAATTTCATCAATCCGCATAATTTTCATAAACAAGGAGAAAGACTAAGAAAACTACTCAGAATGCATGGGAATAAAACAAAGCATGAATTTCATTTAAAGTTAACAACAATAAACAAAGATACTTATCTTAATTTCCTCCCGACGAGACTCCTCAAGTTCCTTTGACTTTTCCTTCTAAGTATGACAAACTAAATAACACTTAATTAAACTAATGAACTCACTAAACACACTCAAACTCACTAAATTAGACACACACAAATGACACTTAAGACACTATAAAGAGACACAAATCGCTAGAATTCGGCCTCTATTTATAGAGGTAAGTAAAGGTCCAAGGGGTGCTTAAACATCCCTTCAAAAAGTGTCCAGGTTCAATGTATATGCATTTTAAACTGTCTCGCCGTCGGCGGGAAACAACCTCGCCGTCAGCGGGGCTTCTAGAAGGTCTTCAAACCGCGCGATCTCGCTTGTGCGGCTTATTTTTGAGTTATGGTGTTTTATTTGGAAAGGGGGTCGCCTACAGAAATTGTCGGCGAATTTTAATTTAATTTAAATAAATAATTTGAAAAGTAGTATTTGATTTTGAAAATAATTTTAAATTTGAAAATTTTAAGATATAAAATCAAACTGATCTCACATTCGAATAGTTTATATAAACGAGCATCGCACTATAAACCGTGTATCTATCCCGAAGAATAGACACACTTGCTTGATAATGAGGCTCGATTAAATAAACTGAGAAGTTGTGACATCCGTTTGGTCTGCGAACCAATTTTATAAGCCTACAAATTCCCCTGTTTAATATGAAAACATTAAACGGGGTTTATATTACTCAGGTTCTTAAAATTCCCTATAAGGGCAAGCCCCTATAGTTAATTATATCTTAAGTGACGGGAATCACTAAGAAAACTCTCGATAATAATCGGTAGTTACTGCTCTCAAGAATTTCAAAGTTTAAGTTTTCGATGGATTGAATTTTGGAATTTCGATAGGGAATGGATCAAATTTGGAACATTTTATTTTGGGAATTCAAAGGAAGAGAGGTAGGAGAAATCACGGATTCGAAGCGAACTTGGTAATTTCCGACTATCCTATTGTTTGGCTTGAATTTAGGAAAGTCCTAATGTTTATTTAATGTTTTGATCTTGCTAATTTTAATTAGTTAGGACTTATATTTGTATGATAAAATCATACAAATAGCTCTCGAAGATGTGAGGGTTTATGTCGTATCGGACGACTACCTCGGAGTCCTAAGACCGGTTAGGGCTTAATTTGCAATGCAAATGCACTAACGAAGGTTGAGGATTTATGTTGCACTAGGCAAACTACCTCGAAGTCCTATGGCTTGGTTATTTAGTTCTAAGGAAACTTTCTTCGATGTAGATTTCGGTTTCTGCGACACGATGGCCGTGCTTGCCCACCATGCTCCGAGCTCCTTGTTGTTGTAGTGGTTTAGTTTTAGAAGTCATAAATCGAGGAGATGAGAAAAGTGTTCGGTTTAGAGAAAATCTTAAAGTCCGGGTGTTTTTAATATTTTGATTAAACAAATCTTAAAGTTGATTATAACAACACCGGTTAAGATCCTACGGTTCCATCCTTCCGGCATCGTTATTTTTATCGGATTCACTTAGTCCGAGATGAATTTGCTAAACTCAATCGAATGAGTTCCACACTTTCATTTAGACCGTGGGAAATCCCGTTAGCAACACGTAGGTTACATCATTCGAGGTATTCCCGATCATCCAACAAGACGTTTTAATTTAGTTGTAGTTGTAGTTTTGTTGTTACGTTTGTGATTAAATTTTGAGTTGTCTTATATTTTGAAATGTTGTGGCGGTGAATTTTATCTTGTAATGACTTTTAATTTAATTTTGGTTTCGGTTTTAGGGACTATCCTAAAGGTGTGGGTTTTCATGCAACGATTGTTTATCATGCAAGAAAAGTAAGTGCGATGCGATTAAATAAATTGCAATAAAGTAAATTGCGATAAAATAAAAGCGTACTCGGAGGGTCTTCCCGTCATCCCAAGCTGCACTTAAAACATAGTTAGAATATTTAAGCATTTAAAGTAAGTTCTAGGTAAAGCTTAAGGGAAGGGTTATGGTTTTCTACCAAGTTCCTAATCACTATAGCTAGTTATTTCCTATGACGTCTGAGGTTCTTGTATTTTGGTTTGAGGACGATTTTCTTCATCGAAGAACAATTAAGTTCGATCGTTCTTATAAATATCCTATCATATCGAGGAAGTGCTTAAGACGAATCTTAAACATCTTTTCAATATTTTTAGGATTATTCTAAGTCTAAATGAATTTAATTATACAAATGAATTAATCGTCCGGGAGTTCAAGTTTGTTGTCTTACTCAGTGAACTAGGACATTTAAATATCCTATAAGTGAAGTAACACTTCACTTAATGTTCCGTTTAGGAATTATGACAACAAAAAGCTTTCGAGGGCAAATGGATGTTCGAATGGTTTATGATTTAATTTTAGTTGATGGATTTAAGTTTGGAATAGTATTCAAGTTGTTTTAGATTTATTTTTTAATGATTTCATTTAGGTTTGTTGTTAAATGATTTTAATTTAAATTAATCCAATTTAATTTTAATTCAATTTAATTTAATTTTAATTTAATTTTAATTTAATTTTGATTTTAATTTATTTAATTTAATTTGATTTAATTTAATTTAATTTGATTTAATTTAATTTAATTTAATATGTTTTAATTTAATTTAATTTAATTTAATTTAATTTAATTTAAATTTTAATTTGATTTAATTTAATTTAATTTAATATATTTTAATTTAATTTAATTTAATATGTTTTAATTTAATTTAATTTAATCTAATTTAATTTAATTTTTAATTTGATTTAATTTTTAATTTTTATTTAATATTTTATTTTAAAAGGGTTTGATTTAAATAATTTAATTTAATTCAATTTAATGATTAAGTCTTTTAGCATTTTTAAATCTTAAATTTGAATTATCATTTTAATTAGTAATTAAATATTATTGAGATGATTAATTTAGGGATTCTTAAATTAAAGAACAAATTTCTTCCTAGTAACATCCCTATTTTAATAATTCCAATTTTATTATTCTTCTAAATTTAATTAATCATTTTAATTAAAGTTTATTTTAATTATTTTTAAATTGTTTAGTAGGTTTCTACCCTTTAATTATTTAAATTTCAATCATCCAAATCAGATTAGAATCAAATATTTTACTCTTTCATTTTATTAAGCCTAAAGTTTTAATTAAGGGTTAAAATTTTAATTACCATTTTGCCCTTCAAGCTTAATAATTTCATAACTCACTAGATTGAGCTCAAATGAATTTGAAATTTTTATGTGACTTCACTCATATGTCAATAAAGACATTAGAGGAGAAAATGTGATTTTTCTGTATTTAATTTATTTATGTAATTATTTTTGGTGGAAAATAAGGATTTCCAAGGAAAATTTAATAATATGACCAAAAGAAAGTTTTTGTCCTTAAGAAAATTATGGGACATTTCTAATGACCAGAGGACCACTTGGACCAATTTTGGTGATTTTTTGAATTATATTATTTTTATTATAATTATTTTGAGTTTTGGGGTATTAATTAATTTAAAAATAAAATAAAGTTTGAAAAATGAATTTTATATTTTTCAAAAATCTCTCTGATATCAAGGAAATTAGAGAATCAATTTCTACAATTTTCTAATTTTTCTTTGATTTATTAGAATTATTTTAGTGGGAATGCTAGAAAATACATTTTTTTAATTTTAAAATTACCTTAGGGCTTTAAAATTTAATATCTCATCATAGAGACTTAAGAAAAATATGGGATTTGTTCCTAAGTGATTCAAATTCAAAATGTGAAATTTTGGTGAATTTTATTATTTTTGTGATTTTTATTATTTTATTAATTATTAAAATATTAAAATAATACAAAAAATCAACTTTTTTATAAAATTGCAATTTTAATTTTCTTAAATTCCCCTAATATCAGTGAGGCTCCAAAACCAATTTGGTGAATTTTTGAAAAGCATTTTGAAAGTTATGAATTTTTAAAGTTTAAATTGTCTAAATGGCTTAATCAACCCATTTAGTAGAGGCTAACCAAGTCCAATTAACTTCAAATTTTTATGGTGGGTTCCTCCGATCCTAAAGGTCGAGTGGAGAATTGATTTCAAGTCAATTTGATGTATGATTAGCTCTAATTAATTAAAGACCTATTTTGGGTGTTTAAGCCAATTAGGGTCAATTCAAAACCTATTTTTTCTAGGGTCCTCTGGTCATAAGAAACATCACCAAATTTTCCTAGAATTTATTTAACAACATGTTAATTATTAGATTTAAAATACTCAAAACAGTAACATGAACTTGAAAAATCAATAACTTCTCATAGGGATGGCCTCTGACTTTGGAAAATTCAGGGAATGTTCCCAAATTCGGAGGCTTAAAAGCCCTATGGTCTCATGCCATGGTGAATTTTCTATATGCATGGAGAATTAAAACAATGCAGACAGTAAATAAATCATTAAAAATAAAATACTTGATGAAATTAAATGATTTCTTTTCCACATTATTCTCCTCTGTTCACTGAGCAAGAGGGTATTTTTATTTTATTTTTAGGATTTTTCTACACAAAGTTATGAATTTTCAAAGTTTTGGTAATTAAATAAATAGAAAATAGCCCTAATTTCCTACTTATCCACGCGGCGCCACGCCATCCTCGGCGACTCCGAAAGGCCACGCGTCGTCTCCTGATTCGGCGCCGCCATCCGACTCAGCGCTTCCGGGGCCCGCGGTTCATGCACCATCGCGCTGTCCGGCTCGATCCAGACCGTCCGCTCGATACACGCTCGATCCGACGGCTCCCAGTCATCGTCTACGAGCGGGTGTGCACCGTGACCGTCAACCTTCTAACCCTAAATTCTCACTCGATTCTCGATGGATTTTTGTGTTCTTATGCTCTATGGATTCGTCTCGAGGAGACGAACACATCCATACGGTAAACATGTATTTAAATTGACTCAAATTAAATGGAGAATCTCTGTAAGCTCGGGAAGAAGAGTGAGTCCATACCTTTGCTCGGAGAAGTGAAGCTTCGATCCGAGAGTCGTGTCACCTTCGATTAAGTCCAAGTAAGCTCCGGATGAAGTCCCTTGGCTCGGTGAATCGTCTAGCTATGAAAGTGACCACGGCTCGATCACAAAGCTTGGAGTCCGGAACGGATGGGTGGCTCCGGAGAGGGGCTTTTCTGGTGGACTTCTTCCCTTGGTCCGAGTGAAGGTGTAGGACCAATCAATTTGGGGATTGGCTCACTGTGGAGAAGTGTCCTTGTTTTGGGCTTGGATTTCAACTCTGAAATTGAGCTCACAGAGAGGAAATGGCAGGGGGATTTCAGTGGGGATCAAGTTCTCTATGTGTGGGGAGTAGTCTGGAACAATTTTGGCAGAGTTTCCTTAAGGTTTGTTTCAGCACCTCTCATGGCCGAGAGGAGGTGGTGTTTAAATAGGAGAGGGTGGAGGGCCTCCCAGGGGGGTTTAATGGTTGGGATCAGCTGCTCTGGTGAGGAGAAGAACAGCTGCAATGGCCATTTGGAGTGAGGCAGCTCAGCAAGGTGGAATTCCAAAATTTGGCTCCTCCCAAGGTCTCGGCCATGGTGTTTTCCGGCGACCCAGGCGGGCGGCCGGCAGGCATGGGTCACTCTCATGTCCGGGTGGGTCGGGGGCTGGAGGTTTGTGCGATCGATTAGCCATGGACATGTGTAAAGGGTTTGAATCAAAGTGGAATGGGAAAGGGCTAGTTTTGGGTCTAAATGGGTCAACCCTTGGTTTTGGGTTAGGTTCACCCTCCAAGGCCAATTTGGGCTGAAGGGAAAGTCACTTGGATCAGCTTGATTAGTGGGGTCAAGTCACAATCCAAGTACAATTAAGCTTAAGCAAGAGTTAGGGGAGACATGGGAGTGGTTAATCACTCTTAAGAGAATCATTAAAGGGTCCCCTCTTCTTGCCATTTTGGGTATGGTGAAGTGTCCAAGGCTTTCATGGCTCACATGTGGCTCATGCATGACTTCATGGCTCACCTTTGGCTTGGGAAAAGTTAAGTCAATTTCATGGAAATGGATTTAAGAAAATTTTGGTATTTTGATGGGAATTTGTATGGGGCTTGATTTGGAATTGTTTAATTGATGATTTTGAAACTTAGGGGTGATTTTGATTAAATGGATGATGAGGGGAAGTGTCATGTGGGCTTTGGATGAATTTGGGCTTTTGAATTTGAAGGAAGTGGGCTTTTAGGAAGGTTTAAAGGAAGTGGGCTTTTTGATTTTAGGATGGGCATTTGGGTGAAAATTTTGTGAAGGACCATGTCAAATAAATGTTACAATTGGTTTAGGGATGTTTCATGAATGGTTTGGAGTCAATTTGGTGTGATTTGGAATTGAATTGGTTTGAATTTGGGTTCATTTGGTAAGTGGGCCAATGTAGGTCAAATTGGGCTAACTTGGGCCAATGTTGGGCTAGGGTTGAAATTGATGTAAAATTAATGTTGGGAAATGTTTATGGGAGTGTTTCAAAGAGGTTTTGGCTTTGGTTGGGTTTTGATTTTGGGGTTTGGGTCTATTTGGGCTAGGTTTAGGTTTAGGTCAAAATTGGGCCTTTTAGCTTTGGGTTGAATTTGAGTGGGGTTTGGGTCTAAAATTTGGGCAAATCATGTTAGTGTTTTGTTTATGGGGATGTTAAGGAAGGTTTAGAAAAGATTTGGGGTTAATTGGAGTTGAATTGGGTGAGTTTGGGCTAAGTTTGGGTCATGGGTCCAAATTGGGCTTTAAGGCCAAAAGTGAAATTGGATCCAAATGTCAATCAAATTGGACTTGAATTTGGTCTAGATTGGTGTTGGGAATGTTGAATTGAAGTTTAGAATTGAATTGGACCAGAATTTGAGTCAATTGGGTAGGTTTGGTTTGACATTGGGTTCATTTTGGGTTAAAATGGGTCAAATTGGGGGTTTTGATAAAAGTGGGGTAAATTGACAAAATTGGCCTATGGTTTAGTTGAACAAAATGAAATTGGGAATATTTGGGATTTTCTGGAATTTTCTGGGAATTTTCTGAATTTTTGGATTTTTTGGCTAAGAGGGGCATTTTCGGTATTTGGAGGGTATTGAGAGGTATTTTTGGAATTTTGGTATTTTTGGGTATGGATGATTAATTTGAGTAATGTGGGAATGTTTGGGATTGATTTTGAGGAATTTTGGGTAATTTAGGTGATTTTGCAAATTTTGGGTGGTTTCAAGGGTTTTGGGTAGGCTAAGCGGGTGTAGGGTCCCGGGGGTCAAAAATTGAAAATTTGGAAAATTGAAGCTTGGGTGAATGTAAGTGGAATGAAATCATTTTGGTTGAGCCATGAAGCCATATAGCCCACATGAGCCATGAAGGGATTCATTTGAGGCATCCACTATGTTGTTCCTAACCCTCTTAGCCAAAGGCTTAGGGGTTAAGGACCATCCATGTGAATCACCTTCATGAGTCAGGAGGTCCAGTTGGGTGTGGGTGTGGTCTTAAGAGGTGTGTGAAAGTGTAGTGTATAGGTGTAGTGTGTGTGTAAGCCAACCCTTCACCAGACCAGAGCCACCTGGAGGCGGTCCTAAGGCCAAAGAGTCCTATAGGAACTCATCCTTTAAACTTCCACATTTGATTTCAACCCTCTAGGTGATTAGGGGTCTACAATCAAGTTTGTGGAGTTTGCGGGGAGTTAAGAAGTGGTTTGAATTTCTAAGTGGTGGGTCCCAATTCTAATCCTCTAGGATAGTCAAAGGAAAAGCCTAAGGCTAGATCCTAAGTACTAAAGAGAAGAAGAGAAGACCTCATCAAAAATGAGGTCAACATCGTTGTCGGCAAGCTCGGGCTCGCTGTCGGCGAGGTAGTTATAATTCCTTCAGAAATTCTCTTCACGATCTCGCCGTCGGCGGTCTTGATCTCGCCGTCGGCGACTTAGTTCAATTTGCATGAATTTCCTCCTTTTTGATCCAAATTTGCTCCATTTCATGCTTTTTGCTTCCATCACTTATAAATCTTCATTCCTGCAATAAAATAAAGGAAATACCTTTCTTTAAAGTGCAATTTCATCAAATATATATATGAATTTCTTAATTTATTTTTCTGTGATCAAAATCCCCCAAACTTAATTATTACTTGTCCTCAAATAATTTTAATACTAAATAAAAATAATGATTTCTATAATAGAATTTTTCAATTCAGATAATATGAATTAAATTTAAATAACATTATAATAAAGTTAAATATAAATATTTCTGTGCAATTAAATTAACTTTATATAGATAAGATTATTTAGTTATCAGGTCTAAGATTTCTAGCTTTCTATTTATTTCAGGAATGACTATATTAAAAATAGTAAACTACTTAAGATATTTAGATGATAGGAAATTCAAGAAAACACTATTTAGTAAAATACTAATCCACAAATATAAGTTTAGAAATATAATTAAGTTTTACCCTTTAGGTTGAATCCATTGAAGCCAATTTTTGATAAGGCATCTCCTCAAGCTTCTCCTCACTTCATATTTTTCTTTTCTTTTCTTTTCTTTTTGGATTGATTTTCAATCCTTCTTTTTCTTTTTCTTTTTCAAGTGAGGATTACTGTATCTGGATAGCTTGTTAATAATTTTGAACTTCAATTTCTCTTCCTAAATTTGAAACTTAAAATATTTCTTTGCTTATATATATTTCATAGCTTTTACTTTATTGAGTTTCTATCCTTTCTTTTTCACTTAAATACTTAAGAATTTTTAATTTCAAAATATAGTTTTCCTTACTTTAAATAGTTTACTATATTCTTATTCCTTTTAACCAAATATCTTATTCCATTAATTAATTGAATTACTAGAAATATTTTCTTTAACTTTATATAATAATTAAATAAAGTAACTCATATTTATTGAATTGAAAATTACTATAGAAAATCATTTAATAATAATTTTTGAAAATAGAAATTGAGAACAATTTTAATAATTAAATTTGTATTTTTACCTTCCCCCAAACTTAAATTTTTCTATCTATACTACATAGTGAAAAAGGAAAAGTATATATTAAAATTCATCATACCTTTAGGCTTTAGGTATTTCTTTTCTTTGAAATTTTTGCAGGCTTTTTCATTACTTACCGAACCTGTACTGTTAGTATTCTTCCACATATAATATTTAAAAGAAAGTGCAGGGATGAAATTTTAAAATAAGTATCAAACATAATAAAGAAAACTTAATCTATTACTACACATACATTTAAAACTTAAACAATACATTAAAGAAAGACTAACATCCTATATATATAAAAAATTGCAACTAATTTAACACACAAGAAATCTAACATCAATAACATAAACAAACATATCAACATCCATAGTCTCTAGAAAGTACGTAATAATCACATCCAAAATAATAAAGTTTCCCAAAACAACAACAAATCTAAACAAACCAAACAAACTAAACAAAAGCTATAATCTTCTGCATCAAAATCCCAAGCTATGTCATCTCCCCGATCTCCGAGCCGAGAAGGCCGAGCAGTGCCGGTACTCGTGAATAACGGGGGCACTCGGGAAAGACAACATCTAAATCACCACTCCTATATCGACGTTCAGCCTTCATAGTATGCAATCTCGTACTCCGAATGTCGCCGGAGATATTCGCTATCATAATCGTGTCTTCTCTCCAAGCCTCCGATCCTTTGATCTATATGCTCAAATCTTCTTTCCATATTTTCTCCAAATAACTCAAAACTCTTTCTACTCGTGGTTAATTCATTCATCGGATCTTGAAGGGTAGGAGTGGTGTACCGAGGGGGTGGTTCATAACTAGTAGAGGGTAGGTATATCTCTACTTGAAGAAGGTACATAATCCCTCGTCCCGCATCTCCATCCTTCGTGGGATTCATATTTCTTTATATTAGCCTGAGTAAGGGGTTTCATAGGTTCAATCCATTCCTCATCATCTCTTGCCTCTACCCCAGATAATTAGCAAAGTGCATAGATAAGACCAGGATGTCCTAGTCCTCCTCCACTTTCATTTCTAGCAGTGGCTAATATGTTTTTATATATAACATTTCCCACATTAATACTCTTCTGGTTCTGAATACAGAAATTCAGAACTGCTCTATCTCTTGTTACCTCACTATGGTGGTAGGTAGGTAACAAAGTAGAACAAATAAAATAATGCCAGGCTTTAGATGTTGCATGTAGCATAGAAAGAGGGAAGTTTACCTGTTCCCGCTGCTTTATCTTCCAGACTCCTTTCCCATCAGTGAGAAAGTCGATTACCTCTTCCAGTGGTCCTTCCATAGTTCCAAAAGTTTCATATTCGCTGATATAGGTTTCTCGTACTTCATAACAAGCATTTATTCTAGCAGCGTTGAAATCTACAAAAAATCCTCTAACCTTAACTGGTGCATCTTCAGCCTGTGTTAAATTTGCATAAAATTTCTTTACTACTTCTACAGCTGCTCTGTTGGTAACGAAACATAAATTTTTCCATCCTCTCTCCTGAATGATTCGCTCAACTTCTCCTCCTGGATTCTTGAAAACTCGATCTTAAATGCAAATTCTTGCTTGTATGTTTTGAAAATATCGCGTTTGTGCTCTTGCATTAATGAATCGGGTTTCATCATAATCTATTCGTCGCTTTTGTCGTGGAGCCATTTCTCGATCTGTGAAATTTGCAAAAATCTTAACTAAACTCCAAAATATTACTAAGAAGGCTTCCTACAACAACTAAAATCCATTTAAATCAATTTTTATGAAATTCTTCCAAGTATTTTCTCTACATTTCGAAATTTTTCAAAATTCTCCATTGTAGAAGAAATCAATGGTGAAAATCAAAAATTTTTGCATAGGAGTGAAGCTCTTACCAAGGGAAGATGAAATCCGGTGTCAAAAAGTGTTGAAATCGTCTCAAATCCGAGATCTCTCAAGCCCTAGGTCGATTTTTTTGAAAATTTGAGGAAAGGGATGATGAATAGTGTCGGTTGACCGGTCAAATATATATCTTTTCGCGTTCTCGCTGTCAATGAGATTTTTCTAGCCGTCGGCGAGCTAATTAATTTCATAAGACAAAAGTTTCGGGAAAAATCCGCCGTCGGCGAACTCGGTTTTGCTGTCAGCGGGTTTTCTCGCTGTCAGCGAGATAATTCTCGTCGTCGGCGAGCTCCCAAAAATTTTAAATTTTTGAAATTTGTCAATCATTTTCAACCTCGAATTGCCCTTAATAAATCTTCCGATCACTTAATTTAATAATAATACGAAGATTAGATACTTATACTCACAAAAAGTCACACAACACAAACAATAAAACTTTATATATGAAATCCATGAGATTTACAACTTCACACTAATAACTTAACACATACTTAACTTAAATGTGCAAATCCATAATACTCAGCATCGCAATCCACACCACAACACTCTAAATGCTGAGACATAACAATTAACATAAAATCTCATCAAATCTGAGATGATCAAATCAAATTTCGACTAATAATAAAATCTAAATCCAAATCGCTGAGACATAATAATTAACATAAAATCTCATCAAATCTGAGATGATCAAATCAAATTTCGACTCATAATAAAATCTAACTCCAAATCAACACATATATATATACAAATATAACAAAAATTATAGAAATCTTTCCTACTCTTCAGTGTCTAAACTAACATCTTCTCTGATATTTCCGATGCGACGCAGGTGCACAAATAAATTATAGAAAGGCCTGAAAGGGAATTCTGCAGTAGATTCTTCATTAATCCATCCTTTCTGTCTTAGTAGATGAATAAAACTGGCCTCCAGATGTCCAGTATGATCAAAGTGCTCCTTCATTCTCCAATCAATATGATCAAACATATCAGAGATATTGTCAATGGAATTCATCACATTTTGCAATTCTTTCTCCAATCCTTTAATCTTCTTCAGAATGAAATTAGTCTTATTAGTTAAGGGCCTTGCTAAAGGATTATTTTGTGATGCTCTGTCAGAAATAACGGTAATCTCATCATTGTTATCCAAAGTAGGAAACATATCAGTAGGATCCAGGGGTTTCCATGGTAAAAGTACTTTTTCCCAAGCCTCATAAGAAACTTGGTACCGATCGCATAAAGCAAATATAGTAGATGGGTGTCCAAGTCCATGCACCGACCCATGCACAATTAATCCTAATGCACTCTTTACTATTATTGATCCAACATCGATAAGTAATCCAATTCGAATACAAGTAGTTTAAAATAGCGCATTCCTTCGAAACTTTATTTACTATCATAGTAGGTAATAATTTTGATGATATAAAGAAATGCCAGTGCTTTGAGACAGGGTTAAGAAGTGATGCAGAAAAACTGACATACCCGTCTTCTCGTAACTCCCAATCATCTGGTTCATCAGTCAGGTATCTATAGATTTCGTTCATATTGTATCTTGAAGGCACAAAGTTGGAATAATGACAAACAGAGGTATTTTCTATAGAAAATAATTCATTTACCCTTGCAGGAGTAAATGTTACCCATCTTCCTCTGACGTAGACATTTCCATTGTTGATCGCATGTAAATTAGAGTAAAACTCTTTAACTACTAGTATAACTATAAATGGATGTCGTATAACAAAATACCTCCCAATGCCGCCGTGCGATCATTTCTTCGATTTTTGTAGTAGAATTCTCTACTCCTCTATCGACGAATCCTCTTTCTTTAATAAGTCTTTTCTTCATCAAGCCTTTGTTGAAGATTCGCCGTGCCTCCGAACCGACGAATTTTCTCCGGTTGAAAACTTCGCTTTTGTGGTTTCTAAGAATTTGGAGGCCATTTTGGATGGAAAGGATTGGTCTCTAGTCGTTCCTAAGGAAGAAAATGGTGTAAAATCGGATTTGGAATAATTTCTTACGAAGGAATGGCTTAGATCCGTCCAAAACCGCACGAAAAATCTTTAAGAAACCAAATTTTCAACTGCCTCGCCGTCGGCGGGAAGTTCCTCACCGTCGGCGACTTAGTTATAAAACTGATTGAAGTAATGGCCCACGATCTTACTGTTAGCGGGCTCGAGCTCGCTGTCGGCGAGATTTGTAAAAATCGCCCATTTTCGCTCTGGTCCGAATATTTTCTGATCTCATCAAATAGGTTCAATTTTGTGATGATTCTAATAAAAATTTGAGTAGTAAGATTTGTTTTAATAATATAGACTCACTAATATGTAGATATTTAAAAATAAAAGACTATTATGGGTTGCCTCCCATAAAGCGCTTAGTTTAACATCGTCAGCCTGACCTAATTTAGTTAGTGTTCAGGTTGACTAAGCATTAAAACCTCTTTATAATTTGGTCTTCTATTTTCGAAATATGGTTTTAATCTATGTCCATTTACTTTAAATCTATGTCCTGTTTTTGGATCTTCAATTTCTATAGTTCCATATGAAAATATTTGAGTTATGGTGAAAGGTCCTAACCATCGAGATTTTAATTTCCCAGGAAATAGTTTCAATCTAGTATTATAAAGCAAAACTTCTTGTCCTGGTTCAAAATTTCTCTGATTAATCTTCCGATCATGCCATAATTTCATTCTTTCTTTTTAAATCTTATCATTATCATATGATTCGTTTCTTAGTTCTTCCAAATCATTTAATTACAACAATCTCTTCTCACCAGCTTCTTTCATATTATAATTAAATTCTTTAATCGCCCAATATGCTTTATGTTCTAATTCAACTGGTAAGTGGCAAGTTTTTCCATATATAAGCCTATAAGGAGTCATTCCAATCGAGTTTTATAAGCAGATCCCGTATGCCCATAATGTAGTGTCTAGTCTTATAGCACTGGCTCGATCTATTAGGATTTACATACTTTTCTAATATACGCTTAATCTCTCGATTAGAAACTTCAGCCTAATCCACTAGTTTGTGGATGATAAGCGATTGATATCTTATGCATAATATTATATTTTTCTACTAGTTTGTGAATATATTTGTTTCTAAAATGAGTTCCTCCGTCAGTGATAATCACTTTCGGCATTCCAAATCTAGTAAAAATATTTTTCATTAAATATTTTGAAACACTTTTAGCATCACGCCTAGATAAAGCTTGTGCTTTAATCCATTTGGAAACATAATCAACAACTACTAATATATATGAGTTTCCAAATGACGGAATAAAAGGTCCCATGAAATCTAATCCCCGAACATAAAAAATTTCAACTTCTAATATAAAATTCGTAGGCATTTCATTTTTCTTGATATGTTTCCTACTCTTTCGCATTTATCGCAGGTTTTTATATATCTATATACATCTCTAAATAGAGTAGCCAAGTAGAATCCAGATTGTAGAATTTTATATGTAGTTTTATCTGTCCCAAAATGTCCTCCAAAATCAGAGTCATGATATTTTTGAATAATTGGTTCAGTTTCTTCATAAGGCACGCATCTTCTAATAATTAGATCCTTACATTGCTTATATAAGTATGGTTCATCCCAAAAGTATGATTTAGTATCGTGAATGAATTTTTTTCCGTTGTTGCAAAGTTAACATAGGTGGTAAAATGTCACTTACAATATAATTTACTATATCAAAGATACCAAGGTATTTTCAACTCATTAATATTATAAAGTTGTTCATCAAGAAAACTGTCTAAAATTTCATTATCAGTATTAGATAATTCATGATTTTCTAATCTTGATAAATGATCTGCAATTTGATTTTCAGTTTCCTTTTTGTTAGTTATCTCAAAATCAAATTCTTGCATTAATAATATCCATCTAATTAATCTTGGTTTAGAATCTTTCTTTTGCATTAAATATTTTATAGCAGAATGATCAGTATGTACAATACATTTAATTCCTATTAGATAATGCCAAAATTTATTAAAAGCATATACAATCGCTAATAATTCTCTTTCAAGAATCGTAAAATTTATTTCAAAGCATCATTTAGAGTTTTACTAAGCATAATATATAACTTTGAAAATCTTATCATATCTTTCGCCAAGAACTCGCTCCTATAAGCATAATCACTAGCATCACACATAAGCTCAAATGGTTTCTCCCAATTAGGTGAAACTATTATAGGTGCTGTAATTAATTTATCTTTTAATAATTCGAAAGCATTCAGCATTCAGCTTGTAAATTCAAATTTCTCGTCCTTTTCAAAAAGTTGGCATAGAGGTTTAGTAATTTTTGAAAAATCTTTAATATAACGCCCGTAAAATCCAAAGCATGTCCAAGAAAACTTCTTACCCCTTTTACCGTAGTTGGAGGTGGTAATTTAGCTATTACTCGAATTTTTGCAGGACTACTTCCATGCCTTTTTCCGAAATTTTATGCCCTAATACAATGCCACTCGTAACCATAAATCGACATTTCTCCCAATTAAGAACTAAATTAGTTTTCTCACATACTTCAAATACTTTTTCAAGATGATTTAAGCATGTGTCAAATGTTGTTCCGAATACAGAGAAATCATCCATAAATACTTCTATTCCATTATCAATTAATTTACTAAATATAGACATCATACATCTTTGGAATGTTGTAGGTGCATTACATAATCCAAAAGGCATTCTTCGAAAAGCGAAAGTTCCATAAGGACTAGTAAATGTAGTTTTATCTTAATCCTCAAGAGCAATTTGTATTTGATGATAACCGGTATATCCATCTAAGAAACAAAAATACTTATGTCCGGTTAATCTATCTAACATCTGGTCTAGAAATGGTAAAGGGAAGTGATCTTTTCTAGTGGTTGTGTTTAATTTTCTATAATCAATACATATTCACCATCCAAGAACTTGTCTTATAGGGATAAGATCATTATTTTCATTAGCTTTGATAATCACTCCTCCTTTTTAGGTACACAATGAATTGGGCTTACCTAAGCATCGTCGTAAATAGGATATATAATACCATTATCTAACCATTTTAAAATTTATTTTCGACTACTTCTTTCATTATCCGATTTAATCTTCTTTGTGGATCTCGCTTTAGGTTTATGTTCATTATCTAAAATAATTCTCGTGCATACTGATTGAAGGACTAATTCTTTTAATATCTCGCTAAAGTCCAACAAAAAATTTTCTTATATTTTTTTAATGTATCTAAAAGTTTTTGTTCTTGAGATTCATTTAATTCGTATGAAATAATAACTGATAGAGTTGAAGAATTACCTAAGTAAGCATACTTTAAATGATTAGGTAACATTTTTAACTCAAGTTCAGGAGGTTTAATAATCGATGGAACTATATTTTTTTCGCATTTTTTCGTGTTATCCAAAAATTCAAATTTCTCTCGAATATAATCTAATTCTTCATTTATCTCGGATTTTTCAATTAATTCAATATTTTCTTTTTCTAATTTTTCTTCGTAATATTCTTTAAAATGTTTTTTTTGTAAATGATTGAGTACTTCCATTTGAAAACAATCATCATCTTTTTCTAGCGCAAGATATTTCATTGATTTAGCAATATTAAAAGTTACTTTTTGGTCATTTACTCTTATAGTTAATTCTCCTTTCTGAACATCAATCATAGCTTTTCCAGTGGCTAAAAATGGTCTTCCTAAAATGATAGGAATTTCTTTATCTTCTTCCATATCTAGAACAATAAAATCTATAGGGAAGATAAATTTATCCACTTTTACTAATACATCTTCAATAACTCCCTTAGGATATGTAACAGAACGATCAGCTAATCGAAGAGTTACTGAAGTAGGTGAAATTTCTCCCAATCCTAATCTCTTAAAAATTGATAGAGGCATTAGATTGATGCTTGCTCCTAAGTCACACAAAGCTTTTCCATAGAATTTTTCTCCAATAGCGCAGGGTATAGTGAAACTACCGAGATCTTTTAATTTTTCAGGAAGTTTTTTCTGAATAATAGCACTACACTCTTCACTAAGTGCGACCATTTCATTATCGGTAAATTTTCTTTTTTTATTTAGAATATCTTTCATAAATTTTACATAGTTCGACATCCGTTCTAAAGCTTCTACGAAAGGAATATTTATCGTTAATTTCTTCAAAATTTCAAGGAATTTAGAAAATTGTTTGTCTTTTTTATGTTGAATTAGTCGTTGAGGAAATGGTGGTGGAGGTTTTTCAACGTAAATTTTCATAGGTATTAAAGGATTTTCTAAATTTGGATCTTGTTGATTCTTTTCCTTTTCAATTTCCACTTCCTCTTTTTGACTTTCAAGTTCTTTATGAATTCGAGGTTCTAATTCTTTTCCACTTCATAATTGTATCGCTTTAATTTGTTCATTTCCTTTGTCTTTGGGATTTATTTCCACATTACTAGAAAATGTTCCGGTATTCTATTATTAAGTGCGTAGCTGATATGTCCAAGTTGAGTTTCAATATTTTTGATAGCTGTTCCTTGATTTTATAATTGGTTTCCTTGTATTTGTAATTGATTTCCTTGATTTTGTAAATGTTGACCCATATTTAATATTAATTCTTCTATAGATAATTTCTTATCTTTAAATTGAGGGTTATTATTATTAAATCCAGGTGGATAATTAGGTTTATAATTAGGATTTCCTTGATTAGATGGATTTCCTAATTGTTGTGTCATATTATTCATCCATGGTTGATTAGTTGTATTATTATTTCAATTAAAATTAGGATGGTTTTTTCATCCAGGATTATAATAATTTGCATAAGGATTTTTGGGTCTGTTGTTAATTGCATTAATTGTTTCATATTGAGATTGGGATTCTATAAGTTGTCCAGTTGAATTTTCTTCTGATATAGTTGGAGAGTAATTCATTCCAAAATGATCTAATTTTTTAGATACAGTAGCAATTTGTGAAGCTAACATAGATATTGCATCATTTTCATGAATACTAGCTATTTTTTTCGGATTCATTCTATCAGCGAGCTATCGAAAATTATTAGTTGCCATTTCTTCGATTAGTGCATAGGCTTCATCAAATGGTTTTGACATTAATGATCCTCCAGCAGCAGCATCGATGATTGATCTTAAAGATCCTACTAATCCATTATAGAAAGTTTGGATAATTAACCAATCTGGTAACGCATGATGTGGGCATTTCCTAAGAATTTCTTTAAATCTCTCCCAAGGTTCATATATTGACTCTCCATCAAACTGACTAAAAGAAGTTATATCGTTTCTAAGCTTAGCAGTTTTAGATGGCGGAAAATATTTGGATAGAAATTTTTGTGATAATTCTCCCCAAGTTTTAATAGATTCAAGTGCTAACGAATTTAACCACATTTTAGCCTTATCCCTTAAAGAAAAAAGAAAAATTCTAAGTCTAATAAAGATCGTTAGATACTCCTTCATATTTGAAAGTAACACATAGTTCTAAAAAACTAGCAAGATGTAAATTAGGATCTTCAGTAGGTGAACCACTAAATTGATTATTTTGTATCATTTGGATAATTGTAGGTTTAAGTTCGAATGAATTAGCAGCTACATCAGGGTTTTGAATAGTTAAATGAATTTCATCTAATGTAGGGTTGGCATAATCTCGTAATGGTCTTGGTTGATTGATATTTTCATTTTCGAGTATATTTGCCATTTGTGTTAAATTTATAATTTCTCTTTTTTGTTTTCTAATTCTTTTAATTGTATGCTCTAATTCTGAATCGTAAGGTATTAAATTTTCGTTTCCAAATTTTCGCATACAATTTTATAAAATAAATTTTAAATTAGTCCGTTACTTTAGTAAATAATTTCTTTGCTTCCCCAGCAATGGCGCCAAAAACTTGTCCCACTTTTAATATGTTTGCAATTTATGTTTATAGCAACGGTACCAAAAACTTGATCCCGCTTTAAATATAGATATATGATTTAATGTATAATGTGGATTCTACGCAAGTATACGTATCGTATCAAGTAATACAAGGCTCTAGTGGAGTCCTGGTTATCGATCCCACAGTGGAAGTTTTTAACAGATTTGTTATCGCCTAAATTTAAAGGAATTACTTACGAATAAAGTGAACGGAAATTCAAAGTAACTATAATAAACTAAAGTAAACTAATGCTTGAAATAAGTTGATTTAAATAATTCAGTAAAAAGTATCATTCTCCTTGTTTTTAGAAAATTAAGTGAATGATGAATTTAAATAGGATTTTTTTATTGTATTGTGACAAATAGGAGCATTCCTATTCTTTACCCTTTGGTCCGGTGCAAAGAACATCGACTAATCCTATGTTTGATCATCGAATCCGCGGCTAGTCGGAAGGATATCGGCCGCCACTTCAGAGCTCCCACGTTCCTCTCACCTGAGAGCTAACATCTACACTTCAGCTCTCAAACAATAGGACAGAATTGAATATTATAGTCTATCACACTAAAATGTCCAATTCTATGTCTGATAATTAATATTTCCCTATTTATTTGCACCCGCCTTCCAAGGCTTTTGACTTCCCTGAATGTTGGATGTAATTTTTTTACTATAGTTGATAAGTCAACATATTTTAACTACTCAATTAGCCATATTGAAAGTAAATTAAGTTTTAAGTAAAAACTATCACAATTTATTTATATTTTATTAGGTGCTTCTATTTAATTTCATCAATCTGCATAATTTTCATAAACAAGGAGAAAGACTAAGAAAACCACTCAGAATGCATGGGAATAAAACAAAGCATGGATTTCATTTAAAGTTAACAACAATAAACAAATATACTTATCTTAATTTCCTCCCCAAATAGACTTTTTGAAGTTCCTTTGACTTTTCCTTCTAGTACAACAAACTAAATAGCACTCAATTAAACTAATGAACTCACTAAACACACTCAAACTCACTAAGTTAGACACACACAAATGACACTTAAGACACTAGAAAGAGACACTAAATCACTAGAATTCGGCCTCTATTTATAGAGATAAGTAAAGGTCCAAGGGGTGCTTAAACATCTCTTCAAAAAGTGTCCAGGTTCAATGTATATGCATTTTGAACTGTCTCGCCGTCGGCAGGAAACGACCTCGCCGTCAGCGGGGCATCTAGAAGGTCTTCAAACCGCGCGATCTCACTATCGGCGGGCTCGGGCTCGCTGTCGGCGAGATAGTTATAATTCCTTTAGAAATTCTCCTCACGATCTCGCCTTCGGCGGTCTCGATCTCGCCGTCGGCGACTTAGTTCAATTTGCATGAATTTCCTCATTTTTTATCCAAATTTGCTCCATTTCATGCTTTTTGCTTCCATCACTTATAAATCTTCATTCTTGCAATAAAATAAAGGAAATACCTTTCTTTAAAGTGCAATTTCATCAAAAATAGATATGAATTTCTTAATGTAATTTTTTGTGATCACACCTCAAGAAGTGAAAGTGGAGGAGGACTAGGACATCCTGGTCTTATCTATGCACTCTGCCAATTATCTAGGGTAGAGGCAAGAAATGATGAGGAATGGGTTGAGCCTATGAAACTCATTACTTTGGCTAATATTAAGAAATATGAATCCCACGAAGGATGGAGATCTGGGACAAGGAGCTATGTACCTTCTTCAAGTAGAGATATCCCCTCTACTAGTTATGATCCACCTCCCTATAGTACTCCTACCCTTCAAGATTTGATGAATGAGATGACTTTACAGCGGAAAAGTTTTAAGAAAATAGAAGAAAAACTGGAGCATATTGATCAAAGAATTGGAGGCTTAGAAAGAAGACATGATTATGACGGCGAGTATCTCCAGAGACATTCGCAGTATGAGATAGCTTATTATGATGCTGAAAATCGTTACAGGAGAGGAGAGCTCGATGTTGTATTTCCTGAGTGCCCCCGATATATTCATTACCAGCCTAATCCTCCAACTGATCCAGGAAATGACGATATAGTTTGTGACTTCGATGCAGAAGATTAGATGTTATGTTTATTTGTTTAGTTATAGATTCTGATGTTGTTATTGTTTGTTTGTTGTTTTAAATTTTAGTATTGATATTTTAGTTCATGAACTTTGATTGTTATGTTGTGTAAGACATTTTAATATTATTGTATAAGTTAAATTTGTGTGGCTTTTTAAATTTTAAAGATTTCAATTCATGATTGTAACTCTGAAACTTAATTAGTGAAATGTATGTGGATGTTGTGTTATGTTGTAGTATAAGTTGTGTTAATAGTTGTACTTATTTTAAAACTTCTTTACCCAACATTTTCTTTAATATTTGTTGTATAGAAAAATACTAACAGTACATGTTAATTAAGTAATGGAAAAAGCCTGCAGAACTTCAAAAAGAAGAAATACCTAAAGCCGAAGGTATGATTTAAATATTAGAGTTTATTTTTTTTTCACCCTATGTAGATAGATAGAAAAATTTAAGTTTGGGGGAGCGAAAAATACAAATTTAATTATTAAATTGTTCTCAATTTACATTTCCAAAATTATTATAAAATGATTTTCTGAAGTAATTTTAATTCAGTAAACTATAATTGATTTTTTAAATTATTATAGAAGTTAAGAGAAATACTTTTAATGATTAACTAATTTTATAGATTAAGGAATTTAGTTTAAAAATATAAGAATATAGTTAACTATTTAAAAATAAGGAAAACTATATTTTCAAATATAAAATTCTTAGATATTTAGTTGAGAAAGAAAAAATGGGAACTCAATGAAGTAAAAAACTTTGAAATACATATAAGGTAAGTAAATGTTTCAAGTTTCAAATTTAGGAAGAGAAAAATGAAATTCTAAATTATTAACGAGCTAACCAAAAATAATGATCCTCACTTGAAAAAGAAAAGAAAAAGAAGGATTGAAAATCAATCCAAAAAGAAAAGAAAAGAATATATATATATATATATATATATATATATATATATATATATATATATATATATATATATATATATATATAAAGTGAGGAGAAGATTCGAGGAGATGCCTTATCAAAAATCGACTTCATTTAAATCAACCTAAAGGATGAACTTCAATTACATTTCGAACTTATATATATGGATTAGTCTTTTACTAAGTTGTGTTTTCATGAAATTCCAATCCTCTAAATATCTAAAGCAATTTAGTATTGAAAAGCATAATTATTCTTGAAATAAATAGAAGACTAGAAATCTTAAACTTAAAAACTAAATAACCTTATATCTATAAAATTAATTTAATTATTTTAAAAATATTTCTATCATACTTATTTAAATCTAATTCATAGTATTTACGAATTAAAACTTTACTACGAATAATCATTTACTTTTATATATAGTACCTAAATTACTTGAGGACAAGTAATAGTTATGTTTGAGGAATTTGATCACTAGAAAATATATTAAGAATTTCATACCAATTTTATATGAAATTGCACTTTAAAGAAAGGTATTTTCTTTGTTTTATTGCAGGAATAAAGATTTATAAGTACTGAAAGCAAAAAGCACAAAAGAAACAGATTTGGAGCAAAAAATACTCAATTTGATGAGAATTGAACTGTCCCACCGATGGTCATATTTAGGCCGCCAACGACGAGTTCTTCCCGAAAGTTTTGAATATATTATAAGGAGCTCGCTGACGGCGAGATCGCGCCCGCCGACGGCGAGATCGGCGTAGTTAGCCCATATTCTAGAAGCTCGCCGACGGCGAGATCAAGCCGCCGACGACGAAACAGTTGAAAAGAGCCAAAATACATTGAACCTGGACGCTTTTTGAAGAGGTGCTTAGGATCCTTTTGGAGATTTGACCCCTTTTATAAATAGAGACGAATTTGTGTAATTTGTGTGTCAATTAGATTGTCAGTTTTTGTCATTTGTGTGAAAGTTAAGAGTCTTTGAGTGAGTGTTTAGTGTTTTGGTGTGCTCAGACTGGAAGGAAGAGTCAAATGAACTTCAAAAATCTGCTTGGGGAGAAGAATTGAGACAAGTACATTTGCTATTTGTTTGTTAACTTTAATGAAATCCATGTTTTGTGTTATTTTTCCCATACATTCTGAGTAGTTTCCTTAGTCTTTCTCCTTGTTATTGAGATTACAAAAAATGATGAATTAAAGTAATTGTGCCTAAAATATAAAAATAGAAATTGTGCTAATCTTTAACTTAAATCTTAATTTACTTTCAATCTGGTCAATTGATTTGTTAACATTTATTGAATTATCGACTATAGTAAAGATTACATCCAAGATTCAGGGAAGTCAAAAGCCTTGGAAGGAGGGTGCAAATAAATAGGGAAATCTTAACCATCGGGCGTAGAATTGGACATTTTAGTGTGACAGACTAAAATATTCAATTCGGTCTTATTGTTTGAGAGCTGAAGTGTAGATGTTAGCCCTCAGGCGAGGGAAACGTGGGAGCTCTGAAGTGGCAGTCGGTATCCTCCCAGCTTAGCCGCAGATTCAGTAATCAAACATAAGATTAGTCAATATTCGTTGCACTTGGACCAAAGGGTAAGGAATAGGAATGCTCCTATTTGGCACAATACAATTAAAAACTAATTTAATTCTTCATTAACTTAATTCTCTAAAACAATGAGAAAGATACTTTTCTGAAATCTTATATTCAACCCTAAGCATTAGTTTATTTTAGTTTAAGTATTCTTAATTTCCGTATACTAGAATACTAAGTAAGTTTAATTTAAATTGTCTTTGAAATTTGCTAACTTCCCTGTGGGAACGATATCTAGGACTCTATTAGAGACATATATTACTTGATAATGATACGTATACTTGCGTAGTATCCACAATATAAATCATAAAATCTATAACAAAATCATCAATATATATTCAGTGCGGGATCAAGTTTTTGGTGTCATTGCTAATTTTCATATCATAGTTGTAAGTATAAATATCGAAAAGTGGATCAGCAACCTATCTGAGTTGTGGAGGAGATTTAAGTATAGTTGAATAGTGCCTGAGTCTCTCCTAATAGAGAAAGAGGGTAACAAATCAACAGTACATGAGGACTGAGGGCGCCATACTCCATATTAGAGGATCAATCCCATATGCTACCACAACTTGGTAAGATTCATCGAATACTTGATAATTCAATGATGCAATTATTTTATAGTATTTATTTTTTTTTCATGTCTAGACTCGGGAGCTTGGTCGGCTGTCCACCATTATGAAGTTACATGTATGAACGTAACGCATGTCTGACCTCTCTCGACATATCAATGGATATTAAAAAAAAAAAGAAAATTGATTATCTATATTTTTCTTGCATTATTAATGTCAAATGATAATTTATTCTTGTTTTCCTTATATAGAAGTAGTACAAGCATACCCAATACACACAAAGTCAGAGGTAGAGGTAGAGCTAGAGCCACACAACCACTAGTAGCAATGGTGGTTAGTCTACCATTGTGCAGTTTGATTTTGAAATGTGGGAGTAGATGGTAAGGAAGAAAAAGGGGCAAGGTGTACAACCTGAGCATGAGGAACTCGTTCGACATGTCACTGCTATGATTGAGGAGCTCCATCAATTGTGTGAAGGCCAACAAAAAGTTGAGGATACTATAGCATGATTGACAGAGCAGATTATAGATCACCGTAACAGTCGGCCTTTGAGTTCTATGGTTGAGGAGAAGGGAGAGGAGGGGTGCATGATGATGACCTTAACCATGGTGCCCTTTATTTTTTTCTTGTTGAGTATGTGGACATATTATTATTTGTATTTACATTATGTGTTTAGATGTGAACTTTTATAGATTTAGATTAATGTTTATTAAATTATATTTGTTTTCATTGTTGATACTTGTCTGTATAATATATTCTATTTTGCGATGGTTTTAAATGTTTATGATACTTGTTGTGTGTATATATATACATATATATATATATATATATATATATATATATATAGTAAGTTTGATACAGATTTGCGTCAGACAATACCAACACTACTTTCTTTGATACATTGTAATGCTCTTTGATACGTACATTCTGATGCTAATCAACCTCTCCGACATAAATGGTGGACTTAAATAAAGATGCGAGTTTATTATAGTTAACACCTACGTTGCCATCGATCACATGAAGCTGACTAAAGATAACAATGTCCAATGTCATGGTCGACACAAACTATTTGAGTCAAGAACTTTCGACGCTGATCACATTTCTGACCCCCTATTTTTTGGTAGACCTTATGTCCAATGTAAATCCACCACTAAAACTATTTTGTGTCATATTAGTCAATTAAAGTCGACAAAGTAGGATTTGGTTGACATTAATTTAACTAGATCCTGCAATGCTGGCCCTAAATTACAAGAACTTGCTAATGATTCTTTTTCGGGTGAGGACCCAAGTCATAAATGTTTTTCTCATTTATTCTATAAAGCTAGGAGATGGCTACATTTACTTATAATCAACTATTGGAGGGTAATTTTAGTATGAAGAATGTTGTTTGACATTTCTTCTCTTATCAGCATACATAAGATACCATTGCTATAACTCTTACTATTATGATTAATATTTCTAAAAAAAATACTTCAATCAAATCAAGCTTTAGCTACTTTATATTTATTTTAATAACATCTAGCTCTAGGAAATTGATTGACTTATCTTATTTACTTTGGCTATTAGAACTTAACAAGCACTCTGATGGAAGAATTAAATTTCTATTATTGAACTATTAACAATCATGTCTTGGGCGAAAAAAATTCCTTTTATAGACATTATCTTGTAATATGTCGCTATAAATCAAATTTATTATATTATAATTTTTAATGGGAAATTATCATTTCTATTAACGAAAATTTTCAAGGTTTTATGCTTAAAAAAATCATGCTATGGACATTTTTGAAATGCCAAGAAAGCATAACAAATTTATATGGATAAGAAATGATTTTTGCATTGTGCAATTAACTTATGATTGTAATAGATTATGAAATTACTTAATATTTAAATATTTGATAATAAATATGACAATTTAGAGTATTATTGGTTTGATACATGAAAATTAAATTATACACATCAGTTTGATGAGTGAATGATATAGCTTGGATAATTTTCAACCTGTAAATGTACCATCTCGCTTTAAGATATCAATTTTTCATATGAGCCGGGGGAATTAAAATAAGATCATTATATATATTTATATGTATGTATATATATATATGTATATATATATATATATATATATATATGTCTTTGAAAAATATTTCAAACTAATATATACGTAAGTTTGTATGTACACACACACATACATGCTTTTTTTCACCTCTAGAGCCATGCATGCCTTATGACTAACATGCTTATTGCATACAAGTTCTAAAAACTAGATATCACCTTACATATATATATATATATATATATATATATATATATATATATATATATATATATATATATATATATATATATATATATACACTTGTGTTACCACCCTTAGTCTTTGATTCATGAAAAATATATCTATTTTTATGCCTTGATTTTTATTAAAATTTTAAGGATATCATGCTTTAATGAAAGGTATTTTTGTGTTTTTGGATATATGTGATGCAAAAATCTTCAAGAAGGAAAAAGGAGCAAAAAGGAGCAAAAATGGAGCAAAAATTCAAAATTGCCAAAATAATGAACCCGGCGCCTAGGCGCCAGAATCCGGCGCCTAAGCGCCAGCTCAATACCAAAACAGTTACAATTTTGTAACTACTTTGGGCAGTTATTTTGACGGTTAGAGCGGTTATTGGACCTTCTAGAAGATTGACAATTATTCACGTATTATAGGACATGTGATACATTGTATCTAGACGCTTGAAAACGGTTTGGATCCCGAAGAGGTGCGATCCAAAGTGAAGAGGTGCGAAGAACTGGACGCGGAGCCCGGTACCTAGGCGCCAGACACAGTTTCTAGAAGATTCATTGAACTTGGACACATTTTGAAGAGGTGCTTTAGACAACCCTTGAAGCCTATAAATAGGAGGCCATTTCTACAAAAAAGAGCCCCCCCCCCAATCAAAGAGATAATTTTAAATATAGGGCCACACTTTTAGTTTACTTTCTTTCATAAATTAGTGAGTTTATTTTAATTAGAGTTTGTATTGAGAGTTTGGAAGAGTTGGTGCTTTTGAAGTCTTTATTTAAAGCCCTATATTACTTGAAACGATACGTATACTTGCGTAGTACCTCTAGTGTGTAAAATATTTTCCATAAAATTATATTTATATACACTAGCCATTATTATTATTTGGTTCAAAGTATTAGCTATAACATATTTTTGGAAGTATAAATTACTGCGTTATTTGCGGTCGGGTCAAGTTTTTGGCGACACCAAAAAACTTAAGATATGGTATTGTGCCAAATATAAGCATTCCTATTCTTTACCTTCGCTCGATAGTATAAAAAACATTAGCTAATCTATAGATCAGGTCTGGATGTATTGTTAGTAGAATGGGTTAATCTAGGCTCACACTACTAGATGTCCAAGGGTGGCTATGGTCAGCCCTACTATTGACCCTTTCCCTTTCTATAAACCAAATTAAAAGAATTTAGTCTGTCACTCTAAAAACTTATTAATTCTACGCCTATTGAATAATATTTTCCTATTTATTTGCACTTCACCTTGAATAACCCCCACAAGGCCTTCGACTACCCAAGGATTCATGTGATATCTACTAGTTAAGAATTCATCTCCTTCTATGTCTCAAAATTCTTCAACAGATTTTAACAACTTAAATGACTAATTTAAATAGTAAATTATGATCCGGTATTAATATCATCACAATATTTAAACATATTTAGTTTTTAATTCTCCAACGAATTTTATATTATCTTATTTATCTTTTCATAATTGAAAGGAGAAAGTAAATTAACTACTCAGAACACATTGAATTTAAATAACAAAACTTATAATAAAACTTTTAATCAAATTACAAATACTTATCTCAAGTGTTTCTCCAATCGAACCTCCGATTTCTTCGACTCCAAAGCGAAACGGACTTCAAAAGCACCAACTCTTCCAAACTCTCAATACAAACTCTAAATAAAATAAACTCACTAATTTATGAAAGAAAGTAAACTAAAAGCGTGGCCCTATATTTAAAATTATCTCTCTGATTGGGGGGACTCTTTTCTGTAGAAATGGCCTCCTATTTATATGCTTCAAGGGTTGCCTAAAGCATCTCTTCAAAATGTGTCCAAGTTCAATGAATCTTCTAGAAACTGTGTCTGGCGCCTAGGCGCCGGATTCTAGCGCCTAAGCGCCGGACTCCTCATCCAGTTCTTCGCACCTCTTCACTTTGGATCTCACCTCTTCGTGATCCAAACCGTTTCCAAGCGTCTAGATACATCTAGATACATTGTATCACATGTCCTATAATCTAAAAATAACTGTCAATCTTCTAGAAGGTCCAATAACCGCTCTAACCGTCAAAATAACTGCCCAAAGTAGTTACAAAATCATAACTGTTTTGGTATCGAGCCGGCGCTTTGGCGCTGGATTCTGGCGCCTAGGCGCCAGACCCATTATTTTGGCAATTTTGCATTTTGGCTCCATTTTTGCCCTTTTTTGCTTCTTTTTCTTTCTTGAACATTTTTGCATCATATATATCCAAAAACACAAAAATACCTTTCATTAAAGCATAATATCCTTAAAAATTTAATAAAAATCGAGGCATAAAAATAAGTATTTTTTTCATGAATCAGCCTTCAATCAATTTTATCTTTTTATGAATAAGAAGTTGAGCTTTTTTGCAAAGAAACACTTTAAGATCTTCTTACAAAATCACTAAAGATATTAGAGTTAACTAAAATATGGTAAGATCACTGCTTCAATTTAATTTTTAACTTTTAATTTCAAATGTTATATTTTACCTAGTGTTGCCTTATTAAAAATGTTATACTTAATTTTTATGTTAAAAAGATCTTAGTGCATTGGATTTGAAAGTACCTTTCTATTCAATAACTCAAGCCAATAACCCATAGCATTTCATCTATTACCAAGATTACTTAATCATATGTTGATGGATGATAAGAGCAAAAATAAAGCCATTAATAATGAATATTATAGTATTTTTAAACTGTAAAAGTTAAAATATAAAATGAAATTCTATAGCCAACTTCTAAAGTGACTTTAAACTCTGATGTGAGCTTGGAGTAATCAGAATATAATTACTCCATCTATAATGTTGTAGAAAAGAAGGAAATGCAATCAGAATAAGGCAGTGTGTTGATTACCCAGTTTGCTTAGTTAAAAAACAGTAACTAATGGCTGCAGGAATTCAATAGAGAGAATATATTAAATTTATACCATAAAAAATAAAATAAAAGGCAAGAATTTTGGGGTATTTACATATATACCACCCAATTATTTTGTATTTACATATATATCACCTGAACTTTGATTTTTTACATTTATACCACCTAATTTTTTTTATAGCACATCATAAATACCAATATTTTTTTATATTCTTTTTATATTAATTAATTAAAAAATACTAAATTTTATTATTAAAAGCAGAGGCGGTGGGGGACAGACCCGAACTTCCAAATCTCAGTGTTCTGGTTTTTCTCGAGGCGAAACCGGGCAGGTGCGTTCAGGAAGTTATGCTAATCTAGCAGGTTTTCACTGATAGCTTTGTTTGATGGTTTATTTCTTGATGTGCTAATTGTTGTACATTCAGAAGGATGGATGGTTTCACCATCTGAATCTGTTTGAGCGGACAAAATCCCCATTTGTAAGTCATGGAGTCGCATTATACAACTCCGCCGGTAACCACTTATTTTGATGGGTGCTCTTAGACCTGTTAATGTTTATGAATGTTCATCAACCGATGATTTCACTATCCCAATTTATTGAACTTTGCATAATGCCCTCCTTTTTATCTATAGAAAGGCACCATGCAACTTATGAGAAGACTGTCCTATACTTTTCCAGTGAGATTTAGTAGATTGCATGCCTAATTTTTAAATCAAGCCAAATCCTTGGCTGTTTGCTTGAGTTTGGAAGATTTGGGAAAGATACAGTATATCTTAGGAGTTGTTTAGCTACAAATAGGATTTAGCGAAGTTTCCAAATCTAGATTTTGGGGCTGTTTGCTTACAAAATTTAATAAAGGTTCAACTAGAATTATGGCTCAATTTTGCCAAACATTTTTTCGAGCCACCTAATTGTTACTAATTTTCACTTAAAAGTTAAAACTCAAAAAATTAATTAATGAATGATCATATACAATCATTTTGGAGCGATATACATTGAAGTTAATATACTTAAAAATAAATTTGAATGATTTAAACATATTCAACTAGAAATAAAAATATAATCGTCAGGCTAGCACATAAAAATAGTGTAACAGGATTACCAAAGAGGAGGGGTAAATAGATGGTTACATTTATAGAAATCATCCAAAGTAATTTATAAAAAGTAGTTTTAACATATCTGATAAAACTTATTTGAAGAAAATAAAAAACAAGTATTTATCATGATGCCCCCAAATAGTTTGGATGTGGGCGTTGATGATGATTATGATGATGGTGAATGTATTGTTGAAGAGGAAATTGGCATTTATGATATGTCGTGGGTTTTATTGGTGATATATCAATATATTCATATTTATATGGTTATTTTGAAGATTATATATTATTCTTTATAGTTTTGACTTTTTGTGCAGTCAATTGTTTTGTTGACAAAATTATTTCTAATGATTAATGCTAATATTGACATGTTCTTGAAAATTATATATATTTGATGAAATAGTGAACTGTACTTATCATTAAATCAATATTTGATTTTTTTTTCCTTGAGCTTTTTATATGATATATGTGATAATGTTTTAGCAGAAAATAGTAACATTGGATATTTTTATTGTACAATTTATGTTAATAATTTATCAAGGAAAATTCTTATTATGTTTTATTTTCCTCGATTGTATTGTATTTCTGTCTCATGTTGTTCTTCGTGACCCACCTATGTCAATTTTATTTCTATATGTGGCTTTTCTTACTTTAATGTTTCAACTTCGCATTCATTTAGAACCAAGTGGCAACCATAATAAATCATTCAATGTTTGGATTCACGATACATGTTGCAACTCCTAGCTTTAATTTTATTGTAAGCTAAGGGATCATATACTCTCTGATCTTATGATTTAAGAGTTGCTATTAATGCTACTTGTTTAAAGCTAGTTGAGCTATGACACGGTTCTTTTTTTCTTGTGCGAGTTGGTCTTAAATTTATTAAATTGATCAATTGTTGCAGCTATTTATGTTAGCAGAGTCATCAGGAGTTGGTTTTATCAAATTCATTTGCATTATTCTAGTTATTTACGTTAGTGTTTAATTGAATCTCCGTTGTCCATTTATTGTTTGTAAGTATTCCAAGATATATGATACCTATTTAGTGCAAATCTTTTTTTTTTTTTTAAGTTTCTATATAAAAAACCTTTGTTCAGTCTTTTAATTCTAATCCGCTGACAACGCTTTTTCTGCCCATTTTATTGATGTGTCTTGTGTACAGACCAATTTAGATGTCTAGTAAATGAAAATAGTAACTATTCAAAATGTTCTCTTCGAGTCTTTATAGAAACTCATTTTTCTTGACCTTTACTTCTCTCTCAAGCATTCTTTCAATATCTTTATTATGGATTCTCTCAAAATTAATCCAGCTTTTCTTCATTGACTTATTTAACTAACATTTTCATCATAATCACTTTTGTCCCACCTATAATGTCCGCTTTTATGAATTATACTTTTTTATTCAATCTAATTTACTCAAAACTTTTGTCATCAATAATTTCATATTGACATTATGTTTCTTGAATTATGGGCAAATACAGACCCTTCCTATATCTCTGGATAAAATCTTTCATCCAGTTGTCGTAGTTATCTTGTCAGTAACATTCGTTCTGGCTTTTGGAGAAGTGTGTTTTTCCCCTTTTATATTATAGTTTTTCAAAGCTTGAAATTGCATAGCATGCATTTATTAGTCTAGACGTTATTGTTTGTTTATGTTTTTGTTTGCAGGCTATTCCTCAAGCTATGTAAAAGATATGGCTTGGTTGTGGGTACAAATTTTGTATCGCTTATGCGAATCTTAATGATCATTTGCTACCCGTAGCTTATCCAATTGGAAAGGTATCTAAATCAAGGAAGATTTTCAAGAATACCATTAGTTTTTATTTATTTACATATCTGACACCTAAACTTCAATTTTTACATATTTCAAGAAAATGTGTATTTCACTTCTTAAGAGTTTACATATTGGTATTTTTAATGTGATATGAAAGTTTTGGGTGGTGTAAATGTAAAAATCATAGTTTTGGTGTTAGATATTTAAATACATAAGATTGGGTTTTATGCATGTAAATGCCCCCTGAATCATTAATATTTTGGAAATCATTCACAGTAACAGTTTGATTAACTGAACTCAATAGCTGGGGTGAACTTAATTAGATTTAAATTTATGCAAATGTCTTTTGAAACTGCTTAGTTTTACTGAATTGTGGGAGCTTTTGCCTAAAGCTTAATAATTATTATTTCACTGTATTGGGAATCATATTAGGTGCAAAGATGTCAATTTTAATTCTCAAACTCTTGGCCAAATACCTGCTTCAATTAAACTATATTGTTATTGATACTTGAGTTAAACCAAACAACGGGAAAACAAATATTATAGTTAAGTTCAAATAGAAAATTACAATCAAACACGGGGAAATTTGAAATTGTGACAGACATCAACACAAACTCAACTAGGGTTGGATCCAGTTGGGGTGGTGGTAGTGGCCAGGGCTTGGAAGGTGACGGGTTGGTATACAAGGCAGTGGCAAGAAGAAAACAGCCGGCACTTGGTGTCCTGGGCTCCATAAAGTAAGTAGCTGGGCTGGAGAGCGACAAACGGACGGGTAGGTTTGATTCAGGGTGGTTTCAGCAAGCCTGGAGGGTTGGGTAGCGAGAATTATCAAGGGGATGAGTTGAATAGAATCATTTCTGATTTAAACAAAATCAAATCAAGCGTAAGGCTTCAAGTTGATTAAAGTGCAGGCAAGTTCTGAACTGTGGGCATAATTATCTTGGATAGTGTGGTCAGCTATTAAGAAGTGCTTATTTACCATTCACGTTCAATTGGCTAAATAATGATAGCCTAAATAAATTTTCTTTGGCAGCTGTTATGATGGTTGCTATTTTTGATTTTTTTCTTGGGTCATTTACATATATAGCACACAATTCTTATATATTTACGTGTATTCTGCCTAAACTTTTATATTTACTCGCACAACACTCAAATTTTAACATCAAATAAAAAATAACACTATTTCCACTTTCAAAAGTGAAATATACTTTTTATGCATAGATTTAAAGCACCAAGGTGCTATGTATATAAATATGAACGATTTGGTGTAAGATATGTAAATACATAGGAATTGTGTGCTACATTTGTACATTTTCCTTTTTTTTTTGTTTTCTTTGGTTTTTTTGTTTTTGAATGAAAACATAATTTTTAGTCCTTTGCCTTTTCATGATCCTTTTAGTTTAGTATGTATATATATATATGTGTGTGTCTTATTATTTTCATTATTTACAAATTATTAAGTTTTTCTATACATAATATGCCTTTCCTTTAACTTTTTAGTCTTGTCCTAACAATCCAGTGCATTGCTGTCCACCTTTCAGGGTTAATGATGCCTAACTACTCTAAAATTGAGGAACTCCCTGGCTTCTCCCCAATTTTAGTCCTGAGATTTCTATCTTTTCTTTCACTTGGTTTTATCCCAGAAGTGTGATAAAATATGCTCAAATACATGTAGGATTTTGATCTCAATATTTCCCCTTTATAATGGATCGAGCGGATACTTCAGTTTTTGTAAGCTGAAGATGCTATAAACTATTATCTTATAATGATCACTTGTAATTGGCTCCGAAACATGATCTCATTGCATGAAAAAAAATTTTTACTTGAAAAAATCACAAGAATCAAGAAAATATTTCTAGAAAACTATCTCACCCAATCTCACTCTTTGCTCGTAACTAATAAGATGGACCTCGGTATCTTACCAAGAAAGACTCATCTGATGAGTACTTCGAACATGGAAGCAATTTGTATGTCTACATGGTGGAAGAACGAGAATATGGGTGATGATTCAAGCTATGGAATTGAAAAAAACCACAAAAGCAGAATCTTCTCCGAGCAATGTTGAATTAGATGGTCAAGATGATTGTTGCGGGTTGGCCCTTGGATTAGGTCCAACGTCCTTTTCCTATTGTGCTTGTCAAAAGGCTAGGCTTGGGAAGCTTAAGAAAGCTACTTCTCCGTACATTCAAATACTAATATGTGGTACTAATATTGAAATTTTGTAGGTTGGTCTTGCTGAAGGTTATATTGAATCTGCACTTCCAATGTTATCAATCAAGTCCCCACAAATGCAGTTAGAAAGTAACGGGAAAAGCCTCTCTCTTCACATTGATGATGAAGGTTAACTTCAACAAAGAAACCAGGAGGGTAGTTGCCGTCTATATTGTTTGCGCCTGTGTCTAAAAGCCCTAGCTGTAGTAGGAATGACATTCAAGGGACACCAATTCGAGCTCATCCCACAGTCCTCTGCGACAATTGATTGTTCTTCTTTAGCAAATTCTAGCCTCTTTCCATCCGGCCATTGTCACTCAACAAAGAATTGTAAATATTTGGGATGCTCTAAAAATGCACGTGGGGCTTCAGGACTCTGCATTGCCCATGGCATTGGTCAGAGATGCTAGAAACCTGGCCACAATAAAGGTGTTGAGTGCAGGGCTGCCTACGAAAAGGCTCACGGAGGGGGGTGACACTGCCATTTACAACATACACCAACAACAGCGCTTCCCATCGCCATGGACCTTGCAGTGGTTTGTGCTTCTTTGTGCGCTCTCCCACACCCTTCATAGTGACATCGTTTACTGCCGCCATGCCTAACACAGCGGTATGTACGGCTTCTCGCACTCCAGGTGCACCCAGACACAACACATCGATTGCCACCACCATGTGCCACTCAAAAGTTGGTACCATCGTGCACACTCTTCGGGCAAACCACACCTCCTTAATATGAGCATCGTCGGCCACTACCATGACCCTTACACAACGGAGTACTGCATTCTGCCCCTTTTTTGCACCCTTCATAGGATATACAGTAGTCAGTCTTCCCTTCTCCAGATTTGGTGCAACCCAGAAAATGGCAGCGTCGCCCCCCTCCATGAGCCTTGAAGTAGGTAGTCCTGCACTCAACTCCCTTATTGTAGCCAGGCTTTTTGCATCTCTGCCTCCGCCATGGGCAATGCAGAGCCTTAAAGCCCCACGGGCACCTTTAGAGCATCCAAAATATTTACAATTCTTTGGTGGGTGACAATGGCTGGATGGAAAGAAGCTAGAATTTTTCAAAGGAGAACAATCACTTGTCGCAAAGGGCTATGGGCTGAGCTCGAACTGTGTCCCTTGAATGCCCTTACTACTACAGCTAGGGCTTCCAGACATAGGTGCAAACAATACAGAAGGCAAGTACCCTCTTCGTTAATGTGAAGAGAGAGGCTTTTCCCATTACTTTCTAACAACATTTATGGGGACTTGATTGATAACATTGGAAGTGCAGATTCAGTATAATCCCCAGCAAGACCAAGCTGCAAAATTCTAGGATCAGTACCACAGATTAGCATTTGACCGAACGGAGAAGCAGGTTTCTTAGGCTTCCCAAGCCTTGCTTTGTGACAAGCACAATAGGGAGAGGAGGTTGGACCTAATCCAAGGGCCAACCTGCAACAATCATCTTGACCATCAAATTCAACATTGTTCAAAGAAGATTCTCCTTTTGTAGTTTTTTCAATTCCATAACTTGGATCATCACACATATTCTCGTTCTTCCACCATGTAGACATACGAACTGCTTCCGTGTTTGAAGAACTCATCAGATGAGTCTTTCTTGGTAAGATACCGAGGTCCATCTTATTAGTTATGAGCAAAGAGAGAGAATGCATGAGATAGTTTTCTAGAGATATTTTATTAACTCCTGTGATTTTTTTCTAAGTAAAATGTTTTCTTCATGCAATGGAATCATGTTTCGGAGCCAATTATAGGTGACCATTATCAGTTAATAGTTTATAGCATCCTCCGCTTATAAAACCTGAGTTATCCGCTCAATCCATTATAATGGGGAAATATTGAAATCAAAATCCTACAGGGTTTTGAGCATATTTTATCACACTTCTAGGATAGAAACCAAGTGAAAGAAAAGATAGAAATCTCGGGACTAAAACTGGGGAGAAGCCAGGGAGTGCCTCAATTTTTGAGTAGGTAGATGTCATTAATCTTGAAAGGAGGACAACAATGCACCGGCTCGTTAAGAGAAGACTAAAAACACAAAGGAAAGACAGATTATGTATAGAAAAACTTAATAAACTGTAAATAATGAAAATAAAAAGACACACATATATATATACTAAACTAAAAGGATCATGAAAGGCAAAGGACTAAAAATTATTTTTTCATTCCAAAAAAAAAGGAAATGTACAAATGTAGCACACAATTCATGCGTATTTACATATCTCACACCAAATCATTTATATTTATATACGTAGCACCTTGGTGCTCTAAATCTATGCATGAAAAGTATATTTCACTTTTAAAAGTGGAAATAGTGCTATTTTTTATCTGATGTTAAATTTTGAGTGTTGTGCAAGTAAATATAAAAGTTTAGGCAGAAGATATGTAAATACATAAGAATTGTGTGCTACATATGTAAATGGCCCAAGAAAAAAAAATAAAAATAACAACCATGATAACAGCTACCAAAGAAAATTTATTTAGGCTATCAATATTTGGCCAATTGAAAGATAATGATAAAAAAGCACTTCTTAATAGCTGACCACACTATCCAAGATAATTATGCCCACAGTTCATGTTGTGCAATTTAGGGCGAACAAAACGCAAATCCAGAAGAAGAACACATAGATTTACGAGGTTCGGCAAAGATGCCTACATCCTCGGGAGCAGAATGGCGAATTCACTATTTCAGAGGAGTTACAAGTTCGGTTCAAAACATACCCATAGGATTACACATTTATTTATAGATAAAACCCACGAATAAATTACTAACTCGCCCTCGCTCCCCCTCAACCCACTAACTATGAAGAGACACATCTCTTCACCAAGAGACTCCATTTACCGGTATATGAGCCACATACCTAACAAATCTCCACCTTGGCGAATATCCAGCCCCTTAGGAGAAATACACATGGAGTTTCTTAAACCAAGTGAGTTGAGCAACCAAGCCAACTAGCAACGCACCTGCTAACATTCAACAAGTTCAAGTCACCCAAGAATTGTTGAGAATACATGGCTTGATTAACCGTGCCATCTAGCACCCAAAGCACCTTCCTATTCGCACAAAAATTCAGCCAAACTGCTGCGAACACCTTGCCCGAAGCCTTTTCCTGTTCGCGTCAAAGCCTCAGCCGAACTCCACCTATCGCAACTCCTCCTGCGACGAACTTGCGAACTGTGCTTTGCATCGCGATCCACCTGTCGCGATTCATCTGTTGCAAAACACATGCAACAAACCTGCGAACATCTCTGCAACTGCACCTGCCGCATCTCCTCATGCGACAAAACTGCGAGCTTCACTGCAACTGCACATGCCGCATCTCCTCGTGCAACAAACCTGCGAACTCCGCTGCAACTGCACCTGTTCGCAAAATCAAGTTCCTATTCACCGGAACCAAACTCCACCTCGCAAAAAATCCTTCGCGAAATTCTGTCGCGCGTCCACCACTAACGCTATCGCGCCAACCTCCTGCCGACAAAACTGCCGCCCAAACTGACAGCAACTGCAGGAACCTCAGGTCGTGAACCCGACCTTCTCCGCAAAATCCGCGAAGTCTTTCCTGTTGCCTGCACTTCGGCTCTGCCCGCAAGTCCTCTGTCGAACCAATCGTTCACGGATCCTTCCACCTGCGTAGTTGCCTTCCTGTCGGTGACGGTAACTTTTGCATCCCGGCCGCTTGCACAATCCAGTCAATCCGTCGACCTGCTCCGGTAGCGGATTCTTCCCGCCGAATTGTCCTCGCAAACTGCACCTGCCGCAATTCCTGCGACAAACATGCGAACTCCACTGCTTCTGCACATGCCGCAACTCCTCCTGCGACAAACCTACGAACTCCCGCTCAGCGAACTGCTCCTCGCCTGTCACGTGATCTGCACCTAGAACAGCGAACTCTGTCGCCGGAGCCTCGCAACTGCACGGAGCGAACCGACGCTAGCCCCTCTTCGCGCGGTAACTGCTTCTGGCGCGAACTCCCAGCTCTGAACCGTCGTGCTCTTCCGCCCGACCATTCGCGAGCAACAGGCTCCGACCTTCCGTCGTCTCTCCAGTACCGCGAACTTCCTAGAAGCGGCCTCGCCTACCGCGCCCAGTTCGCCAAACCTCGCCAGGAGCCAAAACTCCACCTGTCGCCCCAACCTCCACAGCGACTCAGCCTGTCCCGAGATTCTCCCCTTATTGGAAACCCCTGCCGCGATTTCCTTCGCACCCGATCTCCTTGCCGCGAACGTCCCTGGGGCAAATTCTCCGGTTGCGCGCGCGAAGCTTCCACAGGAATGACTGTCTGCTCGCGATATGTGAACCACCATGCGCGGCTCTTCTGCTGCGGCTCCTCTCCTGGATGTCCTCGCACGCGGAAGAAAACTCTTCCCTGATCCTCATAGCAGAACATTCCTGCTCCACTTCTGTTCGGATCATGTATTGGCTTTCTCCTCTTCGCTGCTTCCTCCGCGCCCGGAACCGAACGAGCTCCTCGAACTTGAAGCCTTCTGGAATCGCTGAACTTGCCTCACGATTATTCCTTCGATCAGGAATTCTGCAGCGACGGAACCGAACTCCCTCCTCTGTCGCAAATCAAATCTCAAAATTCTTCTTCGATCTTCCGCGTCGATCTCCTCCTGTTCTCTCGAACGAGGCTCTGATACCAGTTGTTGTGCAATTTAGGGCGAACAAAACGCAAATCCAGAAGAAGAACACAGAGATTTACGAGGTTCGGCAAAGATGCCTACATCCTCGGGAGCAGAGCGGCGAATTCAAAAATCACCTGCAACTGCACATGCCGTATCTCCTCGTGCAACAAACCTGCGAACTCCGCTGCAACTGCACCTGTTCGTAAAACCAAGTTCTTATTCACCGGAACCAAACTCCACCTATATTCAATTCAAAACTTGCCTGCACTATAATCAGCTTGAAGCCTTGATATTTCTCGCTGCCCAGCCCTCTAGGCTTGCTGAAACCGCCCTGAATAGCACTAACCTGGCTGTTTGTCGCTGTCCAGCCCACCTACATACTTTTTGCAGCCCATGACGTCAAGTATCTGCTGTTTTCTACTTGCAAACCACCTTGTATACCACTCCGTCACCTTCTAAGCACTGGCCACCACCACCACCCCAACTAGATCCAACCCTAGTTGAGTTTGTGTTGTTGTTTGTCACAATTTCATTATTTTCGCTGTGTTTGGTCGTAATTTTCTATTTGAACTTAACTATAATATTTGTTTTCCCGTTGTTGTTTGGTTTAATTCTGGTATCAAAAACAATATAGTTTAATTGAAGCAGATATTTGGCCGAGAGTTTGAGAATTATAAATTGACATATTTGCACTTAATATGATTCCCATTACAGTGAAATAATAATTATTAAGCTTTAGGTGAAAGCTCCCATAATTCAGTAAAACCAAGCAGTTTCAAAAGACAATTGCATAAATTTAAATCGAATTAAGTTCACCCCAGCTATTGTGTTCAGTTAATCAAACTGTTACTAATGTATGAATTCCAAAAAAATAATGATCCAGGGGGCATTTACATGCATACCACTCAATCTTATGTATTTATTACATATCTAACATCTAAACTATAATTTTTACATTTATACCACCCGAAACTTCCTATGCCCAGGGGTAAAGATCAAGAAAAATGAGTTTATATAAAGACTCAAAGAAAACATTTTGAATTGTTACTAGTTTTATTTACTAGACATCTAAATTGGTCTTTATACAAGACACATCAATAAAATGGGTAGAAAAAGCGTTGTCAGCGGATTAGAATCAAAACTTTGAACGAATGTATTTTATATAGAAACAATATAAAAAAAGGATTTGCACTAAATAGGTATCATATATCTTGCAACACTTACAAACAACAAATGGACAACGGGGATTCAATTAAAAGCTATCATAAACAACTGGAATAATGCAAATGATGATGATGATTCTAAGGCGGATAAATACATGTAGTCATCCTTCAACTTACTGACCTAACAAAAATCCACAACAAATAACAATAAGCTTACTGTTTTGCCTAATCAGGTGTTACCTTTGTAAGTGATCATTATAATTATTTACAAACTTATTATTTTTAGGATTTTGAATGCACATCAAACAAACAGATTACAATGCAATCATAAGCTTAAGAAAGAAATAAACAATTAAGATTGCATATAATGTATCGTCATAAAAAAATTTCCATGACAAACAAAATAATGCTAAATATAAATTATTGCATAAAAAATATGACCCTTCCTGCAGTGCAATGAGTATAATCTCTGATTACATACCTCGCAAGATACATCTCCATAAACATAATGAGAACCTAGAAGTATCACACACAAGTCAAAAAAAAAAAAAAATCTCAGATATATAATTATTCACCAACTTAATAAATAGTTCCACCTTACTAAGAATATGTAGATGCATACCTCCATAGCAGCAGAATTACACAATAGCAGTCACCAGGAAATGGTGTTGTTTATTAACAACAGAGAAAATGGTAGGTGCAATAATAGATCAATTTAATAAACTTAAGACCAACTCGCATAAGAAAAAAAGAACCGCGTCATGGCTCAGTAGTTTTAAAAAAGTAGCATTACTAGCAACTCTTAAATCATAAGATCAGAGAGTATATGATCCCTTAGCTTACAATAAAATAAAAGCTAGTTGCAACATATATAGTGAATACTAACATTGAATACTTTACTATGATTTCCAATAGCTTCTTGATGAATGTGAAGTTGAGACATTAAAATAAGAAAAACCATATATAGAAAGAAAATTGATGCAGGTGGGTCACGAAGAATGACATGAGACAGAAATACAATACAATCGAGGATACGAGAATCGAGAAAAATAAGACAATATATATATATTTTCCCTGATAAATTATTAACATAAATTGTATAATAAAAACATCTAATGTTACTATTTTCTGCAAAAAAATTATCACACAAAAAGCTCAAGGAAAAAAAACCAATTATCGATCTAATGATAAGTACAGTTCACTATTTCATCAAATGAATATAATTTTCAAGAAATAATTTTGTTAACAAAACTATTGATTGCACAAAATATCAAAAATATAAAGCATAATGTGTAATCTTCGAAATAATCATATAAATATGAATATATCGGTATATCACCAATAAAACCCACAACATAATATAAATGTCAATTTTCCCTTCAATAATACATTCACCGTCATCATAACGCCCTTATCCCAACTACTTGGAGGCATCCTGACGAATACTTGTTTTTTATATTCTTTGACTCGGTTTTATCAGAAATGTTAAAACTACTTTTTATAAATTATTTTGGATGATTTTTATAAATGTAACCATCTATTTACCCCTCCTCTTTGTTAATCATCTTACACTATTTTTATGTGCTATCCTGATGGTTATATTTTTATTTTTATTCGAATATATTTAAATCATTCGAATCTATTTTTATGTATATCGCTCAAAAATTTTTGCATATGATCATTCATTAATTTATTTTTTGAGTTTTAACTTTTAAAAGAAAATTAGTAACAATAAGGTGGCTCGAAAAAATGTTTGGCAAAATTGAACCATAATCCTGGTTAAACCTTAATTAAATCCTGTAACAAAACAGCCTAAATTCTAAATTTTCAGGCTTTGCTAAATCTTATTTGTAGCTAAACAGATCTTAAGATATACTGTATCTTTCACAAATCTTCCAAACTCAAGCAAACAGCCAAGGATCTGGCTTGATTTAAAAATTAGACATGCAATCTACTAAATCTCACTGGAAGGAGATCACCTCCAAATTTACTAAATCCTAACTTGAACCTTAGGGTTATGCTTTATGGTTTTCAATGGTACTGTGGGTTAATCTCTCTACAAAGTATAGGACAGAATCCATTAATATATTTGGCCAGTCTTCTTATAAGTTGCATGGTGCCTTTCTATAGATAGAAAAGAGGGTGTTATGTAAAGTTCAATAAATTGGGATAGTGAATTCATCGGTTGATGAACATTCATAAACAATAGCACGTCTAAGAGCACCCATCTGAATAAGTGGCTACCGGCGGAGTTGTATAATGTGACTTCATGAATTACAAATGGGGATTTTGTCCGCTCAAACAGATTGAGATGGTGAAACCATCCATCCTTCTGAACGCGTAACAATTAGCACGTCAAGAAATAAATCATTAAACATAGCTATCAGTGAAAACTTATTAGATTAGCATAACTTCCTGAACGCACCTGCCCGGTATGCCTTAAGAGAAAAACCAGAACACTGAGATTCAGAAGTTCGGGTCTGTCCCCCATCACCTCTGCTTTTAATAATTAAATTTAGTATTTTTTAATAAATTTATATAAAAAGAATATAAATAAATATTGGTATTTATGATGTGCTATAAAAAAAATTAGGTGGTATAAATGTAAAAAATCAAAGTTCAGGTGATATATATGTAAATACAAAATAATTGGGTGGTATATATGTAAATACCCCAAAATTCTTGCCTTTTATTTTATTTTTGATGGTATAAATTTAATATATTCTCTCTATTGAATTTCCTGCAGCCGTTAGTTACTGATTTTTAACTAAGCAAACTGGGTAATTAACACACTGCCTTCATATTCTGATTGTATTTCCTTCTTTTCTACAACATTACTCCAGAGTTTATGCTCACTTTAGAAGTTGACTTTAGAATTTCATTCTATATTTTATCTTTTACATTGTTTAAAAATATTATAATATTTATTATTAATGGCTTTATTTTTGCCCTTATCATCCATCAACATATGATTAAGTAATCTTGATAATATATGAAATGATATGGGTTATTGGCTTCAGTAACTGAATAGAAAAGTACTTTCAAATCCAATGCACTAATATCTTTTTAACATAAAAATCAAGTATAACATTTTAATAAGACAACACTACGTAAAATATAACCTTTGAAATTAAAAATAAAAAATTAAATTGAAACAGTGATCTTACCATATTTTAGTTAACTCCAATATCTCTAAGGGTTTTTTGTAAGAAGAACAAAAAACTTTTCTTTGCAATGAAGCTCAATTTCCTTTCATAAAAGAGATAAAATTGATTGGAGGCTAAAGCTGATAACACAAGAATATATATACATAGCGTAATATCTTGTTTTTAGAACTTGTGTGCAACAAGCATGTTAGTCATAAGGCATGCATGACTCTAAAAATGAAAAAAAAACATGTATGTATGTGTGTGTCTGTACATACAGATATATATTAGTTTTGAATATTTTTCAAACACACGCACACATGCACACACGCACACACGCACACACGCACACACACACACACACATATATATATATATATATATATATATATATGTATGTATGTCATACATACATACATACATACATATATACGTACATACATACATACATACCTATATGTATCTATACATACATACATACATATATGTATCTATACATACATACATATATATTTATATACATACATACATATATACATACATACATATATATATACATACATACATATATATATATATATACATAGATATATATATATATATATATATATATATATTCAAAAAATGGCGGCGGGGAGCTCTGCTAAGGTTTCGCCGGACGGCGAAACCCAGCGCTAACCTCCGTCGGCTTTCGTACTGTCTTCGTCGTCGTTGTCGACGAAGGATACCGCTTCGTCGATTTCAGTCACTGGCTCACAAACCGTCCTCCTTGGTTTGCAGTTGTTCGCACGTCGTCGTCCTGCTACGTGAGGGCTACAACTTTGTGTCGTCTTCGTCGCACGCCGTAGTCGTAGTAGTCGTCGTCGTCGTGTCTTCTTGGAGTCGCTGCCGCCTCACGTCACCTGCGTCTGTCGTCGACAGCTGCACGTAATCGCGCGTTGTCGGCTTGGTTGCGCTCACTCGCCTCGCGTCTCGGCTGATTTGTGCGATGTCACGATATGGCTGTGCAGCGCTACACAGGTTTTGATACGAGGTCGTCTCTTCCTTCTCGCGTCCTCAGCTTCCTGCTTCTGCGGTGTCTTCGCATGTTTCCGCAGGTCAAGTGCTTCTGCAGCTCTATGGTCTTGCAGCGAGCCTGACAGCTGCATGTCATTCACAATGCCTCGGGCCGTTCTTAGGCCGCCGCCCTCACCGGCGACAACCCCGCCCGCGCCCCTTCACGTTCTAATATGTTCCCGCAGAGGTTTCATGATGCATTCGAGCAAGGTGTCGAGAGTGGGTTTCTCAAAAAAGCATCCCGCAAAGACGGCAAACCTGCAATCTTTCTCACCGAGGAAGAGATCTCTATCCTAGCTGCACTCTGTAGGCTGTTTCTAGTGGGTAAGTTCCTTTACAGCAATCCTAAACTTGAACTGATCCTAAAAGAATTTGAGCAAATGAAGCTCAATGGAAGTTGGAAGATAGGAAGACTGGATGGTCGACACGTTCTCATCCAATTAATGGATGATGCAGATTATGCCCAAGTGTTTGCTAGAAGAATACTTCGGATAGACAATCGGGTGATGAAGGTGCTGAAATGGACGGTGGATTTCGACCATCGCACTGAACCTCCCATATTTCCGGTGTGGCTATGCTTCCCAGATTTGCAGGTACATCTTTATGATCAAGAGTTTCTCTTTACTTTCATAAAGATATATGGAACGCCACTCCACACCGATTCGCCTACATAGCATCTATCTTGACCTTCTGAGGCTAGAATTGTGATTGAACGAGATATTACGTTACCCTTCCCGAAAGAGTTTTGGATTGGCACACAACATCAGGGATTTTGGAAACCAGCTGAATTTGAACAGGTACCTCTGTACTGCACCAATTGCCGTATGTTTGACCACTCTCACCAACAATGTTACCACCTGCATCCGAATCTAAAACCTCCCCGTACAAATGCTACTGGCCCACACATTCCTGCGACGGATATACCGCCTTCCTCAGTTTCAGAACAGGGTGACAAGGATCGACCCTTGGAGGAACATCAGGTAGTTGCTACTGATAGGCAAGACGTGGTCACCTCTCAGCCTTCTTCTACTGGAGCAGCTATACTACCACTTCAGGTACACACTACTATGGAGGGAGTTCAGACTCCCCATCTTGACAGGTCTGAAGACAAGGAAGAAACAAACACTCATAATCTGACGACGGAAAAGGAGCTTACTCCTACTGAGGAAGATCTACTGGCTAATAGTACTCTGGTTGTTCTACCCGCTCAAGGGGTAGGAGAATCCCAAGTATTGGAACCAATCACTGCAGCAACCTTTGATCAGACGCCTCACTCTTTGGAGGAACAGTGGCAAGTGTATACCTCCCGACAGAAGAAGAATGCCGGGGGTACTATGCTACTTGGGAATCTTATGGATGACACCTTGGTCTCTCCTGGTAATGGAGAATCACTCCTGAGCTTGAATATTGAATGCGCTACAAGAAACCATAGCAGAGGAAGGCCTTGGCGACCTCGTCAACTCAGAAAGTTTTAGTTGCATGTTTTACTTTTGTCCTATCTTTTGTATTGTTTATTTGAGCTTTTTGCTCTTTGCTTCTTATGAGTAGAGCTCCATCATTGGGCCCTCTCATACTACTTCTTTTGTAACCCCTTTATATTAATGAAAATGGCATATATATATATATATATATATATATATATATATATATATATATATATATATATATATATATATATATTCTTATATATAGAAGTGAACTTATTTTAATTTCCCTAGCTCATAGCAAAATTGATATCTTAAAGAGAGATGGTATTTTTACATGTTGAAATTATCCATGCTATATCATTCACTCTTCAAACTAATGTGAACAATTTAATTTTCATGTACCAAACCTATCATTCTCAAAATTATCATATATATTATCAAATATTTAAATATTAAGTAATTTTAGATTCTATAACAATCATAAGTTAATTGCACAGTGCAAAACACATTTCTTATCCATATAAATTTGTCATGCTTTCTAGGCATTTCAAAAATGTCCATAGCATGATTTTTTTAAGCGTAAAACCTTGAAAATTTTCATTAATAGATATGATAATTTTCCATTAAAAATATAATATAATAAATTTGATTTATATATTTTTAAGAAGTGATCGGATTTTACAACTTGCACACAACAAATATCATAAACATCTACTCAAAACCATCACAACACATAATCTATTACACAGACAAATATCAACAATGAAAATAAATATAATTTAACAAACATTACTCTAAATCTATAACAGTTCACATCTAAACACATAATGTAAATACCAATAATAATATGTCCACATACTCAACAAGAAAAAAATAAATGGCATCATGGTCAAATTCATCATCATGCACCCCTCCTCTCACTTCTCTTCAACCATTGAACTCAAAGGTCGCTTGTTACGGTGATCTATAATCTGCTCCGACTATCTTGCTACAGTATCCTCAACATTTTGTTGGCCTTCACACAAATGACGGAGCTCCTCAATCGTAACTGTGACATGTCGAACAAGTTCGTCATGCTCAAGTTGTACACCTTGCCCCTTTTTCATCCTTACCACCTACTTCCACATTTCAAAATCAAACTGCACAATGGTAGACTAACTACCATTACTACTAGTGGTTGTGTGGCTCTAGCTCTTCCTCTGGCTCTACGTGCCTTGGATGTGCTTGCACTCCTTCTATAAAATGAAAACCAAGAATTAATCATCATTTGACATTAATGATACAAGAAAAATATAGATAATCATTTTTTTATGTACATTGACATGTCGAGAGAGGTCATAGATCCGTCGTTACATTCCTAAATGCCATTGCGTTCATAGAAGTAACTCTACAATGGTGGGAAACCAACCAAGCTCCCGAGTCTATGGAAATGGAAAAAAAAATGTATACAAAAATTGCATCTCTTATCAAGTATTCGATGAATCTTACCAAGTTTTGGTAGCATATGTGATTGATCCTCCAATATGGAGTACGATGCCCATGGCGCCCTCGGTCCTCATGTTCTGTTGGTTTGTTACCCTCTTTCTCTAGTAATTAGTAGAAACTCGGGCACTGCTCAACTATGCTCAAATCTCCTCCACAACTCAGATAGGTTGCTCGCCTTTTCTATGGGCCATGTTGAATATATCACTCAACTGATGTCTTTTTTGAATCTTAAAAACATGTCAGATATGTTAGTGACGTTTTGGCAGATAGTGGAAGGACCTATACAAATTTAAAATTATTAAATATTTATTAGAATAAAAAGTTAACATGAAATTATAACAATAATTCAAATTAATCGATTTTACCTTGAACTCCTAAAACCACATGCCTTAAGTCGCGATCGGGATCTGCCTCTAGAATTTATATGGAGAATCATATCTACTTATGATGATCTCCGTGATACACTTGACAGGCTGCCTTGTAGAACCTGAAATAGAAATATTAGTTGCACAAAATATCATTGAATGCATTATAATATAAAAGTTAATTTATGAGTCTCCCTTGGGTTCAATATACTCGTCAATTTGAAAATCTGACATTTCTTGTTATTTATGGATGGGCTCAATAATATTGTATCTCAATAGTTCATCTTTGTTTATTCTTTATAAAGATGACCCAAACAATTTTATCTCTTGCACTGTCATCATATAAAAGGTAATCAACTTGGCTAGTTTGACTTGCTAGAATAAATGAATTAAATTTTGCATATCTTCTGTTCATTTTAACTTTGATAAGATCAAATAGATTTTGTATTCTTGATCCTCGATTAAGAACAAGACCAAACCACTCATAATTGAACAAACATACATTTCACACAACATAACCCAGATATTACAATTACACTACTTCAAGTTTAACGTAATAACTGATATCACTATCCAAAGGCGTGTTTCTATTGATAAAAATACTATAACTATGTATCTTTTTCCCTTCACACCAGAAACTCATGTGAAATTTATGACCACCCACATCAAATATTTATCATGTGGTGACACTGTGATTAGACTCTCAAGCAAGATCTAATAAGCTCTGATCTATAACTTGGTCTGCTTAATTATGAAATGATAAGATGTGTCAAAATATAATTAGATTTACTTTGAGGAAAAAAATTGCATTATGTATTATTGAATTAAAGAGTTACTTCAACATATTTATAATTTGAACCATGTCAAAAAAATTACTTCAATCTTTTGGCTTATGCAGAGTCATCCTCTATGTCTAAACTAACATTTAACAAACTACTCATATCATTGTTAATTAGTATAACAAATTTGAGTGATAACTAAAAAAAAAATTGATTAGTAGAAATCTTACTATATAAATGGTTGAACATCATAACAGTTTAGTAGAACATAGAATGTCACTGCTTGATACTCTTTATCATTGAGATAACATGTATTATACCTCTTTGATGGTTCCTTTGATATCTAAAATACATATAATTTAGAATGTGAAGGCATCTCATCAATAGTTTGATGTTTTTATTGTTCTTGCTCAAAATAATATCTCATCAATATTTGACCTTGCCTGTGCTGCACTCCTTTTAAAAAATTCATATCAAAGACATACTTTCAATATTCCACTAGTCGTAGCAATCATAACAACCATTATTCATTTGTTGATTCTTTAAATTTAATATATTTTTGCAAATAAAACAATTTTAAATGACATACATTCATTATAATAGTATACCATTGTCATTGGATGACTTATTTTCGTAGCTTTATTAGAAATTGGCTCTCAAAATTTATTTAATGTTCAAGATAAACATTCCACTTTTTCTAGAAGATACTTTTGTTTCATGTTTACTATTTCTAGATGTTAAATGCAAGACCTTTCTTACATAGAATAATACAATGGTTGGTCATTATATTTTAGTTTGCTCTCATTTTTTTCTATTTGTTTTAGTTTGCTCTAAGTTTGCATCTGTATTTTTGCTTAATGTATTGGACAAAGAGAGGTCCTTGGAATAATTTTGAAACAGGCTCAACATTTATTGCAGGGCAAATTATATCTTGACCATATATAGTTACTTTTGTTAGTTTTTAAAATTTTCCAAGAGGTTAATCGTATCCTTTGCTTTTTTCAATATAAGTATTAAATGAGGAAACTATGCTAGTGTGCCTTAGAAATTTGTTTTATATCATTTGCATGTTGTCCCCTTTTATATTTTAACACTTTGTCATCTCTTTTTTTACCTCATAAATTGTCATTGAAAGTATAAAATTTTCTTACCATTCTTTTGGTTAGAACACCTTAGTCCAACCAGCCTCATTCTAGGTCGATTTGGCTACAAAAATGAATAAACATATGTACTCCATCTAAAAGTAGTTTGTTTATGTTTTTTTTATTTTTTTAGTTTTTCTTATCTTTTGTTTTGATAGCATTTATCGGCCTTGTGAAGATAAGATGGTGATCCAAATGCTTAAATTCTTTATTGATTATCATCACAGTAAACGTTTTCAACTTCAAATTTTAAGTGGTATCATAGTGTATCTTTAAATTACCAAATATGAATGATTTGAACTTTCCTGTGGATTTTGATATATAGATTTTTTCTAGTATGAAAATTTTCTTGTTAATAAATTTAATTACAAACCGTTGTTTGTTTTCTTATTCTAAATGCCCACTTCATTTTATTAGGGTGAATGGGTCCTTGTTGTTGTTAATGATTGAATTCCTTGCGAGAAGCTTAATGAGCTTTGGGTTTCTATTTTGGAGAAAGCATAATGAGATTCTTAATTAAATGAGCTTTGGGTTTCTAATGATTTGATATTTTTTAATTCCTAATTCAAATAGTTTTCACATTTTAATCTTCTAAAAATTTATAAAATCAGGATTTTATTAATCCAAATTGTAGCCAAACATCCCCAAAAGACTTTCTGAACCTGAATTAAACCCTAGAGAATTAACTACCAAATCAACAGTTACCAGCAGAGGAGAAAACATAATTACTAATAAATCCTAGTTTAGTCCTATGTAACGTTTGATAGATCCAAAGTACAACTGATTTTTATGTCTTAAGAAAATGGTATTGGATTGATTGTAGGTTTGAATCTATTATCTTTGTTTTGTCTTTTCTTTTTTTTTTTGTTATATATTCTTTATTTTAAAAATGTTCGGTAGGATGCTTGATTTTTTTTGGTGCATGAGATGTTAGTCGATCTTTCTGGTATTTGGTTAGAGAAAGAGAGTGGCTTTTCTCTAATTGATTCTATTTTATATACAAATGCTTATGTGATATTCTTCTTTATAGAAGCTTCAACTATTATTAACACACTTCAATCTTCAATGGTGGTAATACATAGATTAAAGAAACATTTTTTACTTAAAAGATTTAAGTAGATTTTATTTTTTTGGAATTTTCCTGCTCAGATATTTCAAGCTTAAACAACAAAGGCTGTGGGCTGATAATAAGACATACAATTAATTTTAAAAAGTAACTTCTCGTTTCACAAACAAATGTTTTGTTCATAGTAAGAGCCTCCATATATGCAACATCCTACAATCTAAACTGAATGTGTAGAAAATATTTGATAAGTGTTGGACGAGATAAATTACAATGACTTTATATTTTATCTTAGCATAAAATATTTTAATATATAAACTAGTTTGATCATGTATATGCATGTATTATAGAAATGGATGAACGAGTAGAGGACAATGAAGAAAGTTGTCTGATTTCAGAAGAGTTGTCCGATTTCGATAACTTGCAGGACTATAAAAAAATAATTTCATTCAATTATTTATGCAATTGTCACTACCACAGTAAATGTATACTTATTGTTTGATGAGATAAAAAGTCAAAGAAAAAATTATAATCTTGACAGAGACATCCAACGTCAAATATATCTCTTTAGATTATATCTTAGTTTTGATTCTTATTGTGTAAATATTATGCGAATGAGCAAAGAACAATTTTTTCAGTTGTGCAACTTGCTGTGAATAAGATGACTACTTGTCGATATAAGCTATGTGTGCATGGAAGAACAAGTTACTATGTTTCTACATAGCAATTGGTCACAGTGTTCGTAATTGAGTCATACAATTCAACTTTCAAGAGATGCGACATAAAATGATTATGCCTCTACTACTCCAAACTCTATATAAAATACGTGTGAATTATAGATTTATGCTCTTTTCTAAGTTATATTCATGTTGTGAGATATATACTTCCTGGTATAGAAATAAAACGCAAAGAACACAAGCAAACACAGATCGTTTACGTGGTTCGATCCAACTGGATCTACGTCCATGGGAGGGAATCAATCAAGTAGTTCACTAAGGCAAAAGAAATGGAGAATACATAGCTTATACATAGAGATGAGCCCCCATCTTCCTTCTATAGCCTCCCTCTCAAGCGACACCTTGATACAATGCCTCAATGTGCTTTCCTCCTCTTTAGCTCTCTAGCTATTCTCTCCTCTTTTGTGGTAGCTTAAGACCTCTTTCCTCGCTCTCTCTAGCCCCCTTCTTCCACTTTTTACATTTACAACACCCAAATCTTCCATATCAGTTGGAAGATACCACTGTCTAAACCTTCTCCTGCACAAAATTAATTTAAGATTGTTTTGAAAATGTCATTATGTAAATATCTAATTCAATTAAGATTTCATGAAACCAACCTTGGAAAGGGCATGTATGTAATTCTTCCATAAATGAATTCTTGAGTCCCTGTTAGGATAATTGCTGCAATTTTAACACATTAAATCAATTTCTTGTAAAAAGTTGGTCAAGCATCTTAAAATAAAAATGTTTGTAAGCTGAAAAAAAAAATCTTCTCCTCAGATGGTCACTAAATATTTTGTCCAATGGCTTACCAGACTTTTGAATTTTTAAAGACCAATGTATACTCCTGCAGAAAATATCATTTAAAAAAAAAACTGTGGTTTCTTGCATATCTACATGCTATGCTATGGGCTCTAGCGCCAAAGCCAAAGAAGCACCATCTTAAGCATTCCGAAAACAGGGAAAGATCAGATTATGAAATGTAATTCATCTTCATCGCCCGTTAGAGAAAGAAAGATAGACAGAAGAAACTTCAAGGTTAGTGAAGATTTGATTAAATCAGCATGTGAAGCAATAAAACCCAAAAATCAACAAACAATTCAAATTGAGATACATTCAAAATACTGAAAAAAATTTCATAGATTAATAAAGTATGTTGACAGCTAAAAAATCCAAAAACACACCAAAATATAAATTTGAACTCACTACATATTCAAACGTTCAAGATAAAATTCTGAGTAATATCAATCTAATGAAATTGAGCCCTTATTCATCCCCACGGAACTAAGTCATTTGTTTCCCTAGACTTGGACTCCATTAACCTCAATAGAAATGCATGAATCATTGTTGTGATTTATCAAAAAGAATGTCAGTTTCTTCCTCCAAGAATCCTGGAATATTAGACAACTCTATCGTTAACTCCATAAATATTTTTCTATCTACTAAGGCTACTTTTGTACTTTTTATGGCGCTAGCAACTTCACTGACACTATTGATCATCATAACAATATAGTTATGAATGTTGTGATCATCAGTAGAACTTCTTTATTTATTTATTTTTTGAGTCGCACACCTTCAGGAATATAATATATCTCCCTTCATCATTTTCTTCCTACCTTCTTCCACTTTCACTTCAGGCAACTACATAGGAATTGATGTATCACTTCCAATCTCTCCAAAAGCTTCAATCTCGTTCTACTCCAATATTCTTTGTTGGGTGCAAAGAGGAGTTTCACTATTTCCAGACTTAGTCCAATCTTCAGTAGCATTACCTTCACCGCATACCTTCTCCAATTCTATAAAATTTGCAATGAGAATATTTAGGAGCATTGCATCTCTAGGAAAAGTCTGTGATACGATAAGCATAAATCAGAGAATTTATTTCATTTTTTGATTTCTAAAAGAAAATATATTTTATTAAAAGTAATACCTGAATATGAGATATGTATTTCTCATGACTCATTAGTATAATTTTTTTTTTTATTTTCAACCCAAGACATGCCATATTTTCTCCTTAATTCTTGAATACGAATCCATAAAATTCTTTTGTGTTGAATTTGATTCTTACATTGTTCCCTTCTAACTTCAAATCCAAATTTCCCTTTTATCTTTTGAGCAGCTTTTTGGTAAAGAACTTTTTAAATCATTGGGCACTTTGCATATTCAAATCCACATATTCAACAATGATTAGTAACAAACTAGTGACCCACTCAGGCATTAAGTTTCACATGATTTTTTTTTCTTGTTCTTTGAATCAGATGGAGTGGTCGATTGTTGTGTATCCATGATTTATGTCAATAATAAACAACATGCAACAAATACATAACTTAAAATATGTAAAGAATATTTACAGTGCCACAATAAATTCAAGATATACTATTTTCTGAAAAAAAGAAACAAAATAAAGTTACTTGCAAAGAAAACATATAAGGAATATAAAAGAACAAATCTCTTCACAAGATGAACTTTTTGAAATTTAAAACTATCAATGTCCAAATATGAGACTATTCTAATTCGAAAAATAAAAGTTAAATAATATTTTAACTAATAGCAAATAGTATTCATGCGATTCCACATGACAGCAGATAATTGATTTTTTTTTCTAGTCACACTTAAGATTCATCTAAAATGTGTTCATATATTCTTCTGACACAATCTTGTCTGACCCATTCATTTTCTGAGATAATAAAATTATCTCCACTTTCAATGAGCATCCATTTATCTAATATGCAACAAACAAATATAATGTGAACTTGGTTTTCAAATGAAATGTACACCTCGCTCTTTGAAATTGCAAATTGGTTCTTCAATGAACCGAAAGCACGCTCCACAGTTGTGCGTAGAGACAAGTGTCAAAGATTGATTAACTTCTTATAATTTTGTCGATATAATGTCAGTAAGCTCTTTTAATTGATATCTTGTTGCATGATATTAAGAGATAAATTTTTTTTTGGTTGAGTAACCTCCATCAGCTAAGTAGTCTTTATCTTTAATAATTAATAAATTATTTTAATTAAAAATTTATTTATTTATGATATTGAATATGAACCTAATTTATATATCTTCTGGAACACATAAACCATCAGATCGTTCTAATACATTTTTAAGGATGGTTTCATCATGAGCCGAACCATCCCAACCTGCTAAAACATATGCAAATCTTAAGTTGAAGTTCAATGCTACTAGCACATTTTGACTTGGATATGATTTTCTTCCTTGAAGCCGAATTAATAATTCTATGGTACTCCCGCCTTATGGTGTGTACCATGTATGGCCCCAACGCAATCCTATTCACGTAATTATTTTAGAAAAATGCTATTAAAAAAAATGTAACATTAAAAGTTATTTGTGAATATACCTTAGAAAAGAGCATAAATCTAGATTCAAATGCATTTTATATAGAGTTTGGAGTAGTGGAGGCGTAATCATTTTATGTCTCATCTCTCCAATTGCATATAATACATTACTGAAGCAGCTACTAATAGTTTCTTTTGATCTTTGAATGTTGAATTGTATGACTCGATTATGAACACTGTGACCAAGTGTATCTTGAAGCATAGCAACTTGTTCTTCTATGCACACATAGCTTGTATTGACAAGCAATCAACTTATTCGTAGTAAGTTGCAAAAGTTGAAAAATTGTTCTTTTCTCATTCACATAATATTTACACAATCAGATTCAGAACAAGGATATAATATAAAGATATATATTTGACGTTGGATATCTCTATCAGGATTAAAATTTCTTCTTTGACATTTCGTCTCATCGAATAATAAGTATATATTACTCACTGTGGTAGCGACAAATGCATAAATAATTTAATGATATTGCTTTTATAGTTCGGCCTTCCACTGGCTGCCAAAACATCACAAACATATTTGACATGTTTTTAAGGTTCAGATAGGCATCAGTCGAGTAATATATTCTACATGGCCCATAGAAAAAGTGAGCGACCTATCTGAGTTGTGGAGGAGGTTTGAGCATAGTTGAATACTGTCGGAGTCTCTCCTGATCACTAGAGAAAGAGGGTAACAAATTAGTAGAACATGAGGATCGAGGGTGCCAGGGCCATCATACTCCATGTTGGAGGATCAATCCCATATGCTACAAAAACTTGGTAAAAATCATCGAATACTTGATAATTCAATGATGCAATTATTTTAATTTATTTATTTTTTCATGTCCACAGACTCAGTAGCTTAGTTTGTTGCCCACCATTGTGAGGTTATATGTATGAACGCAATGGCATTTAGGAATGTAACGACGAATCTCTGACCTCTCTCGACATTCAATGTACATTAAAAAATTGATAATCTATCTTTTTCTTGCATTATTAATGTTAAATCACGATTAATTCTTGGTTTTCATTATATAAAACGAGTACAAGTAAATTCAAGACACGTAGAGCCAGAGGTAGAGCCAAAACGCTACAACCACTAGTAGCGGTGGTAGTTAGTCTACTATTTTGCAGTTTGATTTTGAAATGTGAAAGTGGCTGGTAAGAAAGAAAACAGGGCAGGGCGTACAACCTGAGCGCAAAGGGCATTGCATTTGAGGTCGAGTACTCCTGAGCTACTTTTGGAGCATGAGGAACATGTTCGACATGTCACTGCTACGATTGAGGAGCTTCGTCAGTTGTGTGAAGGCCAACAAAAAGTTGAGTACACTATAGCATGACAAATAGAGCAGATTATAGATCACCATAATAGGCGGCCTTTAAGTTCTCTGTTTGAGGAGAAGGGAGAGGAGGGGTGCATGATGATGACTTTGTTCATGATGCAGAGTATGTTTTTCTTGTTGCGTATGTGCACAAATTATTTATTTGTATTTACATTATGTGTTTAAATGTGAATTTTTATAGAATTAGAGTAATGTTTGTTAAATTATATTTGTTTTCATTGTTGATATTTGTTTGTGTAATAGATTTTGTGTTGTGATTTTTTTGAGTAAATGTTTATAATATTCATTTTGTGCAAGTTGTAAAATCTGATCACTACTTGTGTGCGTGTGTGTGTGTGTGTGTGTGTGTGTGTGTGTACATTTATATATACAATTTGATACAGTACGAATGCTAATTTATTCGATACATTGTAACGCTCTTCGATACGTATCTTCTGTTGCTAATGAATTTCTCTGACATAAAGGGTGGACTCAAATAACGATACTAGTTTATTATAGTTAACATTTGTGTTGCCATCAGTCACACGAAGCAGGCTAAAGTCAACATTGTCCAATGTCAAGGTCGACACAAACTGTTTGAGTGGAGCACTTTCGACGCTAATAGCATTCTGACCCCCCATTTTTTTGCAGACCATATGTCCAATGCAAATCCACCATTAAATCTATTTTGCGTCAGATTATTGTCAAATTAGAGTCGACAATGTGGGAATTGGCCGAAACTAATTTAACTAAACCCTATAGCGATTGGAGATAACTGACCCTAAATTGCAAGATCTTCTTAATGATTCTCTTTCAAGTGAGAACCTAAGTCATAAAGATTTTTCTCATTTATTCTATAAAGCTAGGAGAAGGCTACAGTTACTTATAATCAACCATTAGAGGCTAATTTTAGTATGAATAATGTTGTTTGACCTTTCTTCTCTTATCAGCATACAAAAGATACCATTGCAATCAATCATGCTATTATGATTAATATTTCTAAAAAAATACTTCAATCAAACCAAGCTCTAGCTTCTTTATATTTACTTTAATAACATCTAGCTCAATAGGAACTTGATTGACTTATCTTATTCACTTTGGCTATTAGACTATAAGAAGCACTCCGATGAAAGAATTAAATTTCTATTATTGAACTATTAAAAATCCTCATGTATTGAGAGAAAAAAAATTCTTTTTATAGTCTTTTATCATATAATATCTTACTATAAATCATTTTTATTATATTATATCTTTTAATGGGAAATAAATTTTAGCTAGACTTGTGGTTTTCATCTTCATTTATTTGTTGATATTTTAGCTTTCCTTTAGTTATCATATCTATTAATGAAGATTATCAAGGTTTTACGCTGAAAAAACTCATGCTATGGACATTTTTGAAAAGCCTAGAAAGCATGACAAATTTATATGGATAAAAAATATGTTTTGCACTGTGCAATTAATTTATGATTGTTATAGAATCTTAAATTGCTTAATATTTAAATATTTGATAATAAATATGACAATTTTGAGTATGATAAGTTTTGTATGTGAAAATTAAATTGTTCACATTAATTTGATGAGTGAATGATATAGTATGGATAATTTTCAATATGTAAAAGTACCATCTCCTCTTAAGATATCATTTTTTTCTTATGAGCCAGGGGAATTAAAATAAGATTACTTTACACACACACACAAACATACATACATGCTTTTTTCACTTATAGAGCCATGCGTGCCTTATGACTAACATGCTTATTGCACACAAGTTCTAAAAACAAGATATCACCTTATATATATGATGGTTACCTCATTTAGACTCCAATCAATTTTATCTTTTTTATGAATAGGAAGTTGAGCTTCATTGCAAAGAAAAGTTTTTTGATCTTCTTACAAAATCACTAGAGATATTGGAGTTAACTACAATATTGTAAGATCACTTCTTCAATTTAGTTTTTAATTTTTAATTTCAAAGGTTATATTTTACATAGTGTTGCCATATTAAAAATGTTATACATGATTTTTATGTTAAAAAGATATTAGTGCATTGGATTTGAAAGTACATTTCTGTTCAATAACCCAAGCCAATAACTCATAGCATTTTATCTATTATCAAGATTACTTAGTCATATGTTGATGAATGATAAGGGCAAAAATAAAGCCATTAATAATAAATATTGCAATATTTTTAAACAATGCAAAACTTAAAATATAAAATGAAATTCTAAAGCCAACTTCTAAAGTGATCTTAAACTCTGATATGAACTTGGATTAGATAATAGCCAAAAACAAAACATATAATTACTCCATCTATAAGGTTGTACAAAAGAAGGAAATACAAGAAATACAACTAGAATATGAAGACAGGGTGTTGATTTACTTATATATAACCTGAACTTTGATTTTTTACATTTATACCATATAATTGTTTTTACATCACATCATAAATACTAATATTTAACTTTTAAAAAGTGAAATACACATTTTCATGCATGAGTAAGATGGCATACATGTGTAAAATTTGAAGTTTAGGGGATCGATATGTAAATACAAAAGAATTGAGTGGCATGCAAGTAAATCTTCCAAATTTTTTTAGATTCAGCTAATCCTCAATATTTCAATGCCATGAGAAAGTGCAGATAGCTTTATAGCGTTGGGAGGAATAAAAATTGACTTCTTTTCGCAGCAAGAAAAGATGTTAACAAAAGTAATATTATCATTTTAAAATTTAAATGTAAGAAAAATTATTTCAAGTTGTAAGATAATCTTATTTTTGAAGTTAGTTGTGATTATTGTTGGCCTAATTTAATGTGATATCAATCTTTTTTTTTCCATTGATTATATACTTGCACACAATTTTCATGCATTTACATATTTCACACCTTGAATTTCATATTTACACACATGACAATCAAATCCTTAATATCACATAAAAAAATAGTACTATTATCACTTTTTAAAAGTGAAATGCACATATTCACGCATAGGTTTAAAAAATAATAATACTGTTATTTTTTATTAGATATCAAGGATTTGAGAGGTATATATGTAAGGATGGAATTTTAAATTTGAGATATTAAATGTCTCTATGAAATTTTAGATTTGTGTTTGATTTTTTTTTTTTTTTTTTGAGTTATTCTTTGTGATTGTTTTTTCCAATATTGAGATGAAGATGGATTTTGATACATTCCGTTATGTTTATTTAGGGGTATTTACATACATAGAACAAAACTATTATGTTTTTACATATGTCACGCTTAAACTTTCATATTTACACATATATCATTCTTTTTTTAGTATCACATAAAAAAATGACAATATTGTCATTTTTTGTAAGAAATTACACATGTTCATGCATAGGTTTAATAGAAACAAGTGGTTGTTTATTCGGGTCGTTTTGACAAGAAATAATTAAATAATAATATTTATTTATATTCTTTTTATATAATTTATTAAAAAATGTTAAATTTAATTATTAAAAGCAGAGGCTGGTCGGATGAACAAAGAATATTTGCGAACGCAGGAATCTCAATATTCTGGTGCTTTTTCTCGGTGCTTACCCTCGGTCGCTGGGCCTTGTCCAGCTAGTGATCCTCCAACACGGCGACACAACAATCGAGAAGCGGCAGTCAGGTGCGTTCACAAAGTTATGTTAATCTAGCAGGCTTTCCCCGATAGCTATGTTTAATGGTTTGTTTCTTGGTGTGCTAATTGTTACACATTCAGAAGGATGGATGGTTTCACCATCTGATTTTTTTTACTGGACAAAATCCTCATTTTAAGTTCACTAATGTCAAATCATTTTAAATTCATTATTTATTTTAGCAATCTCATATTAGTCACTTATTGCACTTTATCTCAAATCTTAGATTTAAAAGGGATATATAGGCACACCTAATAACTTTTAGGACTTTATTTAGGATTATTGTTCCCTTAAAAACCTTTTTTGTTATAATTTTAAATTTTATCAACATATGTGATGATTGATATTGTGTTCTCTCGTAGTGCTAACATTTTAGGCTGGTAAAAGGCGGAGACCTTACCCACGTTGAATAGCAATAATAAGTGGTGCTCTTGATCTCACAGAGAAGGTACGTGATGACAAAAAATTTTTTTTTTTCATAGCCAATAATATGTCAATATTTGGGGATTTATCTTTTAAATTTATTCAAGAGATTTGGGTTCAATTTGGGCATGTTTGATTTGAAGAAATTAGGGTAATGCAATGTATTTTACTTCTCAATTATACAGATGCACTTTTCCTCTGATAAGTCCATGCATAGACTCACTTAAAAATGAGATGGAAGTTCTATCGTTTCATATTTATGAGTGACCCTCATAAGAAATGAAGGCTCAACATCTTATCAACCAAATAAGGAAGAAAAGAAATATTCATCCGTCAATTTTTTTGTCAGCCATACGGGCGGTAATGGTAACTAATATTAAGTCATATCCCTCTCTTTAGCCATTTTCTTATGTCATTGTTATGACTTAGACAAACAAGTGAGTCAAAATTAAATTCAATTCACTTCCTAAAATCTCCTCATTTTAATTCCTTCAATCCAGACAAAGCCGTAATGTTGAGGGGAGATGCTATCATATAAAGTTTCGGTTGTCCATCCAATCTTGCAGAAGTTTAATATTCTTTTTAGGGCTTATTTGTTTTACAGTGCATTATTGGAGCTTGTGTTGTTGGCGATCAAGCTTCTGAAATGCTAGGGGCAATAGTTATTAGGTTATTTCATTCCAACATTCTCTTATGGGGTGTTTGGGGCAGCTTATCCGCTGCAGCGGCGTTTTGAAAATGCTGCCACACCCTTTGGAAACTTCATTTGAGTAGCTTATCTGAAAAAATAGTCGGTTTTTTACACTAAAAGCGGAACACTGGTCGAACCCGGCTGTCCGCGTTTACAGATAAGCGGTTTATCTGGATAAGCACAAGTTGTCCCAAACTCACTCTTAATCTAGGTCCCTCTTCTAATATATATTAAGATGATAAAACGAAAACTAATAAAATATATTAAGAATCCTTTTTTACATATCTGAAGTAGTGGTTAATGAATTTTTGGACTTTTTTTTTTTGAAATCTCATTTATAAATTAGTTCTAAAGATTTTGAATTATGTGATGTCCTAATAGATGAACTGTATTGTGGACACTAATTAGTTTGTACATTTTTATACTCTTTGAACATTCACTTTTAACAGTTCATAAAAAGATTGCTAGAGTATCAATTCTGCATGAGATTTCTTTGTAGCATAAAATTTCTCTCACATCTATACTCATTTATTAGTGCTTCTGTCCATGAACCCTTTTTTGTTATTTTATACTCTCTTATGAATTAACTGCCTTAACGATCTCTGCTCTAATGCATAGACTGCTGAAGAAGCAATTCACCGCTTGAATCAACATTCTCATTAGATGTCAATTCTAACTTGGACTGGTGAGTGTCAAATCTTAGGCAATATCCATACTTGTTCAGTGATTTGTAAGAATAATTTGATGCTGAAGTCCTATGCTATGATGATCAAGCTTTTCCATTTTGCATCTCTTATGAATACTTGTTCAATTTTTTTAGTTCTCATCCAAGTTAAGAGATTCACTAAATTAAAAGTTTGTTATTTATGAATTTAAATGTGGTTATGATTTTTCTTCTTTGTAAATTTTCATTAACAAATCCTAGCCCTAACACATCAATGGTTGTTCCTTTACAGGTAAGCCATTTGCAAAATCCTAGGCTGGGGCCACAACACTCCCTTTTTATTCAAGAAACCCAAGGAATATTATTGGTTTTCTACTGGTTGGTACCAATTGTTTGTTGCTCTATACTTCTCTATCTTGTTTTATTCAGCAGAAAATGTGCATTTAGTAATGTTTTTGGGCTTCTTTTCCTTTTTAAGTTCCTTCTTGAGGTGAAATGTCTTCTCATAGTTCGTGCTGAGACAGAGACACCAATTAGCGATGTTTCCGTAAGAGGAATTCCTTAGTTTCTCAATTTACTTTTTTTCATTTTTATGATAACTATCATAAATTTTCTTATGTCTAAAATTTTATCAGAGTCCCAGTAGACAAGTCTCTATATGATATATTGAATGAGTGTCAGAAGAGAAGCAACCGAATGACTGTTGTTGTCAAGACTAAAGTGAAACAAAGAGTCTTCCTCCCACTAAAGAGAACAAGTCTGAAGAAAATAACAGATCTTCTATTGAATCCAACTTGACAACTCCTTTACTATCAAAAGAGGACAATAGTTTTGTGATGGACGTAGATAAGGGTCGAGAGAAACATGCTAATGGTAACAACCCCACTTCCATGCTATACAATAATTTATCATTTGATACAGCGGGTTACGTTAGAGGGTATTGAAGATGAAGAGATTATCAGTATCCTCACTCTTGAGGATGTGTTTGAAGAACTCCTACAAGTACTTGAAACTCATTTCTTCTACTAATTATAAATAGTTAAGGAGAAGTTTGGAATCACTTTTAATTTTAATTTTAATTTTATTTTATTTTATTTTTGACTTTACTTGAAATAAAAATTATTTGATATGTTATAAAATGATTAGTTATTTTTAAAAATATTAAAAATATTTTTTTTAGTGTTATTAAAAACAATCTAACTTGTTTTCAAAAAAAAAAAAAAGTAAAAACAAGAAAAAAGTACACTAAACAAACATGTTTAAAATAAAAAGAAAATAAAAAATTGAAACAAAAACTAAAGTGATTCAGATTTTATCTTTTATGGTAGTCCAGACGCATTTCCATGACCATTCAAATTGTCTTAAGTTGATATGATTCTTGCTTATTTGTTTGCAATTGTTCTATTTTTATTGCGGTTTTGCCTTGCATAGATGAGTGCTGCAATTTGTTCGACAATATTTGGATTGTCAATACTCATAATATTCTAGGTTTTGTTGCAATCTTGCTTGTGTTTGGCATGGTATCCTTGGAGACGAATCTATATTTGATGCGAGTTATTTATTGTTACTACGCTGATCATGGATGTATTTGTTGTGTAGGATGAGATTGTGGATGAAACTGATGAATATATTGATGTTCACAAAAGGTGATTGCAGCTTTTTTTTCTGTTGTATGAAGCTCCATTCATCAGAAATGGTAAATAATGTGAATCAGAAAGGTGTTGTAAGATTAATGTTTTTATTTGCAGGATATGTGTGGCTGCCGCTACTGCTGCCACATCTTCAGTGGCACGAGCCCATTAATTAGGTAACTAGTTAAAAATCAATAGTAAGTAATATCTCATATTTTACTTTTAATGGGAGGGATTCTACTAATGAATAGGTACTAGTTACAAATTTTTAAATGTTGCTCTAACTTTGCAATGAGAATTGAAATAATAGAAACATGTTATGCTTATATTATAGAGGGATGCTTTATTGAATTAATTTTTCTTTTAATTCACTTAAAGTGTGATCAATTTATTGGTACATCTAATGTGTCTTGACAAGTGCATGCTTTTAATAAACTTAGCAGTAAAACCCTTGAAGGACTAGGTACTAAAAATGTTGTCATCTTGCCTGTCATGTCTATCTACCGATTATTGGTGATTCTGCTCTCAAGGGTTACATCTCTACTCATCCTTCCAGCAAAAATAAATATAGAACAAATTTTTTCTCAAGTGGAAGTCATGAAAGAAGCTATGGCATTGTACTGGGAAACGGAATAGCAGGATTTCTCCGACTATCATGCTTGTGATTTCTTATTTTATCAAAGGAGCATTTACATACATGCCCCTCAATTCATATGTAATTATGAATCTAACACCTACAATTTAATTTTTAAAATACATACCACTTTACTTGAGTATTAAAGGTTTACTTTGCATTTTAAAAGTTAAAATGGTGGTATTTTTTATCTGTATGAAACATGGGTGGTATAAATGTAAAAAATAAAATTTAGTTGGTAGATATGTAAATATCTAGGAAGTAGGTGGTGTGTATCCAAATGTCCCTTTAGCAAATTATCTTTCAGTTGTGAAATAAAAGCATATAAAGAATATTAGCGAACGCAAGAATCTCAGTATTCTGGTGGATTTTCTCGGGGCTTACCCTCGGTCGTTGGGCCTTGTCCAGCTGGAGATCCTGCAGCGCGGCGGCACAACAATTGAGAAACGTCAGTCAGTTGCGTTCACAATGTTATGTTAATCTAGCAGTCTTTCCGCAATAGCTATGTTTAATGGTTTGTTTCTTGATGTGCTAATTGTTACGCATTCAGAACGATGAATGGTGAATTTGACTGGACAAAATCCTCATTTTATGTTCACTAATGTCAAATAATTTTAAATCCATAATTTATTTTAGAAATCTCATATTAATCACTTATTGCATTTTATCTCAAATCTTATATTTAAGATGGGTATATAGGTGCACCTAATAACTTTTAAGACTTTATTTAGGATTATTGTTCCCTTAAAAAGCTTATTTGTTATAATTACTAATATCATCAACATTTGTGATGCTGATATTATGTTCTGTTGTGTTGCTAATGGTAACTAATTTTAAGTCATATCCCTCTCTTTAGCCATTTTCTTATGTCATTATTATGACTCAGGCAAAACAAGTGAGTCAAAATTAAATTCAATTCACTTCTTAAAATTTCCTCATTTTAATTCCTTCAATCCAGACAATCCTTAATGTTGAGGGATGATGCTATCAGATAAAGTTTGGGTTGTCCATCCAATATTGCAGAAGTTTAATATTCTTTTTAGGGCTTATTTGTTCTACAGTGTATTATTGGAGCTTGTGTTGTTGGCGATCATGTTTCTGAAATGCTACGGGCAATAGTATTTATGTTATTTCCTTTCCAACGATCTCTTAATCGAGGTCCCTCTTCTAATTTATATTACAATGATAAAATGAAAACTAAAAAAATAAATTATGAATCCCTTTTCCATATCCGAAGTAGTGGTTAATGAATTTTTGGATTTTTTTTTTTAAATCTCATCTGTGAATTAGTTCTAGAGATTTTGAATTATGTGATATCCTAATAGATGAATTGTATTGTTGGTACTAATTAGTTTGTACATTTTTACACTCTTTGAACATTTACTTTTAACAGCTCATAACCAGATTGCCAGAGTGTAAATTCTACATGAGATTTTTTTGTAACATAAAATTTGTCTCACATCTGTACTCCTTTATTAGTGAATTTTTTTGTTATTTTATATCCTCTCTTATGAATAATTGCCTTGAAGATCTCTACTCTAATGCACAGACTGTAGAGGGTGTCGAATCTTGGGCAATATCTATACTTGTTTAGTGATTTGTAGGAATTATTTGAGGTTGAAGTCCTACGCTATGATGGTCAAGCTTTTGCATTTCATATCTCTTATGACTACTTGTTCAGTCTTTTTAGTTTTCATTCAAATTACGAGATTATCTAAATTAAAAGTTTGTTATTTATGAATTTAAATGTGCGTATTCTTTTTCTTCATTGTAGATTTGCATTAACAAATCCTAGACCCTAAGACATATTTTGTTGTTCTTTTACAGGGAAGCCATTTGCAAAATCCGGGCACGGGGCCACACCAGAGTCCCTGATTATTCAAGAAACCCAAGGAATATTATTTGTTTTCTACTGATTAGTGCAAATTGTCAGTTGCGCTATACTTCTTTATCTTGTTTTGTTCAGCAGAAAACATGCATGTAGTTTATATTTTGGGCTTCTTTATCTTGTTAAGTTCCTTCTTCAGGTGAAAAGTCTTCTTACAGTTCGTGCTGAGAGAGATACAACGTTTAGTGTTGTTTCCATAAGAAGAATTCCAAGGTTTCTCAAGTTACTTTTTTTCATTTTTATGATAATCATAATAAGTTATCCTATGTCTAAATTTCTATCAAGGTCCCAATAGACATGCCTCTATATGATATACTGTATAAATTTCAGAAGGGAAGCTATCATATGGCTACTGTTGTCAAGATTAAAGTGAAAACAAGGAGTCTTCCTCCCACTGAAGGGAACAAGTCTGAAGAAAATAAAGAGCTTCTGTCGAATCTAACTTCTCCTTTACTATCAAAAGGGGATAACAATTTTGTGTTGGACACAGATAAGAGTCGAGAAAAACATGTGTTGACCTCATTTTTATGATAGGTCAACCTTTTGACCTAAAAAGACAACCTTGGTCAAAATGATCAATTTTGACCCAATGACCAACCATGTTGACCCAATAGGTCAACCTTTTGACCCAAAAAGTCAACCTTGGTCAAAATGGTCAATCCTGTCCCAATGACCAACCCTGTTGACCCAATAGGTCAACTTTTTGACCTAAAAAGTCAACATTGGCCAAAATGGTCAATCCTGACCCAAAGACCAAGCCAATAGACCCCATAGGTCAACCTTTTGACCTAAAAAGTCAACTTTGGTCAAAATGGTCAATCCTGACCCAATGACCAACCCTGTTGACCCAATAGGTCAACCTTTTGACCTAAAAAGTCAACTTTGGTCAAAATGATCAATCCTGACCCAATGACCAACCCTGTTGACCTAATAGGTCAACCCTTGACCTAAAAAATCAACTATGGTCAAAATGGTCAATCTTGACCCAATGACCAACCCTATTGACCCAATAGGTCAACCCATGACCTAAAAAGTCAACTTTAGTCAAAATAGCCAATCCTGGCCCAATGACCAATCTTGTTGACCCCATAGGTCAACCTTTTGACCTAAAAAGTCAACTTTGGTCAAAATGAACAATTTTTAACCAAATGACCAATTATTAACCCAATGACCTATTTAAGACCCCAAAAATGATAAAATTAATCAAATAATTAATTTCAAAATTATTTTGATTAATTAAATGAAGTTGACTAATAATTTAATTTTCAATATTTAATTAATTAAATGATATTATTAATTAAAATGAAAATTAAATTAAAAATCATAAAGTGACAAAATGCACCAAAATGAAATGAAAAATGACAAACTTAATCAAATAATTAATTTCAAAATTAATTTGATTAATTAATTAACTAATGATTTAATTTTTAAAAAAACTTTAATTAATGACCTAATTAATTGAAATGAAAAATTAAAATCAAAAGCCATAGAATGATAAAATGCACAAATTAATTAAAAATAATGGAATTAATCAAATAATTAATTCCAAAATTATTTTTTATTAATTAATTGACCAATAATTTAATTTTTCACATTTTAATTAATGACATAATTAATTAAGATGAAAATTAAATTGAAAAGTCATGAAATGAGACAAAATTCAATTTAATGACATGAATATTAGTCAAATAATTAATTTGGAATTATTTCCAATTAATAATTAATTGATAAAATAATTTCCAACATTTAATTAATGACATAATTAATTAAAAATAGAAATTAATCAAGAGGGGTATTAAATGGAATTTTTAAACCTACGACATTTTGGTTTTCTAAAAATTCCAAAACTCCTTTATGACATCACACATGACCCAATATGGGTTAGACACAACCCATATGACCCATTAAAGAGAAAACAACCCATGGATGGCTCATATTTAACCATGGTTAAGAGCCATAATGACATAAAAATGAGGTGGCAAAACCCTGGTGTTTTGAACTGTGACTCATCCTCCTACACAAGTGAGGTGGCTTGCCATGGTGAGATAATTTTGGCTACCTCCCTAGCCACCCAATGATGAGAAGACAAGGCTTTAAAAATTTTCCATACCATGGTTAAGCTCATCATAACGTTTTATAAAAAATGTTGAGGGGGATCTAATGTGTCATCACCCCATGAAATGTTAAATGAGGTGTTGCAAGGAGAAGGTCTCAACCATTTGAGTCACAATTAACCTCTCCCTTAGCCAATGGAATGGGAATAAAGAAATCAAAGCCTATCATGACAATTTGGATCCATAATTGCCATGAAATGTGAACTTGCTTAAGTGGCATAATTCTCATGGAATATGGAGAGGTGATGCTTGGATTACATGGGTGAGGCTTTTACTAGACTCTACTCCACATATCTAACCATCCCATGGTCTATCCTAAGCTAACCAAGGTTAAACCATGGCCATCCTTGGCTATAAAAAGCCCCCTACCCGAAATCACCTAGAGGAGAAAAAAAATCCATAGAAACCTATAGGCTGCCAAAATCCCTTAGCCCCCAACACAAAAAACTTTGCTAAGGATCTCACCAACCTATTCTATCCAAGATCAAGCCATAGGATCAGCCCAATCAAGCCAATTTGACCAAAATACAAAATCAGCCCAAACCTAGCCACTTTGCCAAAATTGCTCACCAAGGCTAGCTGCAAGTCCAAACTGAAGTGACAAAAGATCTTCTTTGGGAGTCTTAGAGCTGACCATCAGGCCTGATCAAGCTCAACATTATTGTGTCCAAGGTATGGATTTATTTTGTCCAAAATAATGCATATAATAAAAAAATCATGAGTTAAATTAGCCCAGAAAATTATCATCACCGTATAGATATGATCTATATGTTTAGATGATTCCATAGGTTCAAAAATCACTCAATTTCATTGAGAAATGAGTGAGATATTGAGCTTTGAAGTTGGACGGTTCAAATATTTTTCAAATTTTTGGGGATTTATCTTCACCGTCCGTTCTCGTGTTTTGGAACGGACGGCACTGATCGCACGGTCCCGTGTCCACTGTTCGGATCTGGACAGCGGATCTTCCCGCCTTTGACGAATCCGAGGACACGTGGCGCGTCCACGAATTTCTGGGCAAGGTTAATCTATATTAACCTTAAAAAAATAAAAAATGCATATCTTTTTGTACATAACTCCTAAAAATAAAATAAAAATACCTCTGGAAAGCACTTGAAGAGAAGAAAATTATGAAATCAAAATCATGATTTTATTCTCAGTATTTAATTTTTAAATAATTAAATACTCTCTGGAGTATTTTAATTATTAAAAATTATTTACAAATCAGAAAAATGTGAAAATTTTAGGGAAGAACTTTTAAGTCCTTAGACACATCTCCTGATTTTTCTAAGGCTAGGGTAGCTCTCTAGGATGTGATTTTCTAATTTCCATGATATTTTATAATTATTTCCAAAAATAATTATAAAATTTGAAAAATTGGAAAATTAAAATTCAAAATGATTGAGAATCTTAGGGTGACAGATAACAATCCTAAAATAACAATTCTCAAGCCATCAAATCAATCTAAAAGGCATTTTAAAACAAGGTTCAGATTTATTAATTATCAATTAATATTTCAAAACCTTTTCTTAATCCATTTCATAATGGACTAAGCCAATGATGAATCCAAACTCAAATGAACTCAAATCAAACATTAATTATGGTTAAAGACAACTTAATCTTAATTAAAATCATTAAACCTTAACTAAATTAGGTTTAATATAAAAATAAAAAATTTAATTAAGTTTAAGGACATATTAAACTTAATTAATTTATTAAACCTTAACTAAATTAGGTTTAATACAAAAATCAAAACTTTAATTAAGTTTAAGGACATATTAAACTTAATTAACTCATTAAACTTTAATTAAATTAGGTTTAATACAAAAATCAAAACTTTAATTACGTTTAAGGACATATTAAACTTAATTAATTCATTAAACCTTAACTAAATTAGGTTTAATACAAGATCAAACTCTAATTAAGTTTATGGACATATTAAACTTCATTAATTCATTAAACCTTAATCAAATTAGATTTAATACAAAATCAAACCTTAATTAAGCTTAAGACATTATTAGGCTTGATTAAAACTTTTAAACATTAATTAAATCAGGTTAAATCAAACCTAATTAGGTCTAACCCATTAGACCTAATTAAACCATTAAGTATTAAATAAATTAGACTTAGATAAACCTAAACCCAAATTAGGTCTAACCTGTTGGACCTAATTAAACCATTAAGTCTTCACTAAATTAGACTTAAACAAACCAAAAACCTAATCAGGTCTAACCCATTAGACCTAATTAAACCATTAAGTCTTAACTAAAGTAGACTTAATCAAACCTAAACCCTATTTAGGTCAAACTCATTAGACCTAATTAAACCATTGTCTTAACTAAATTAGACTTAATCAAATCTAAACCCTAATTAGGTCTAACCCATTAGACCTAATTAAACCATTAAGTCTTAACTAAATTATACTTAATCAAACCTAAACCCTAATTAGGTCTAACCCATTAGACCTAATTAAACCATTAAGTCTTAACTAAATTAGACGTAAACAAACCTAATTAAACCATTAAGTCTTAACTAAATTAGACTTAATTAAACCTAAACCCCGATTAGGTTTAATCCATCCTAAATCTTAACCAAATAAAACTTAATCCAACTTAAACTCTAATTAAGTCTATCACATTAGACTTAATTAAACTATTAAACCTTAACCAACTAAGGTTTAATCAAACATAAACCATAATTAAGTCTACCACACTAGACTTAATTAATCTATTAAACCTTAACCAATTAAGGTTTAATCAAATTCAAACCTAAATTAAACCTAACATAGGTTCAACCCAACTTGAACCCAAGTTCAACCTTTAACTTAGGTTTAACCCAACTTGAACCCAAGTTCAACCTAGACTCAACACAACATGAACCCAAATTCAAAACCTTAACTTGAGTTCAACCCACATTGAACTTAAGTCAACCTTAAGTCTAGGTTCAACCTAACTTGAACCTAGCTTAACTCAAATACAAATCAAACTTGAGTTCAACCCATATTGAACTTAAGTTAACCATAAGTCTAGGTTCAATCCAACTTGAATCTAACTCAAACCTATTAAACTTGAGTTCAACCCATATTGAACTTAAATCAGCCTTAAGTCTAGGTTTAACCTAACTTAAACCTAACTTTAATCCAACCCAAATTATAATTAAGTCTATCACATTAGACTTAATTAAATCATTAAACCTTAACCAACTAAGTTTTAATCAAACTTAAACCCTAATTAAGTCTGCCACATTAGACTTAATTAAACTATTAAACCTTAACCAAATAAGGTTTAATCAAACATAAACTCTAATTAAGTCTACCACATTAGACTTAGTTAAACCATTAAACCTTAACCAACTAAATTTTAATCAAACCTAAACCATAATTAAGTCTACCGCATTAAACTTAATTAAATCGTTAAACCTTAGCCAACTAAGGTTTGATCAAACTTAAACTCTAATTAAGTCTACCACATTAGACTTAATTAAACCATTAAGCCTTAACCAACTAAGGTTTAATCAAACTTAAACCATTATTAAGTCTACCTCATTAGACTTAATTAAACTATTAAACCTTAACCAACTAAGGTTTAATCAAACTTAAACTCTAATTAAGTTTATCACATTAAACTTAATTAAACCATTAAATCTTAACCAACTAAGGTTTAATCAAACTTAAACTCTAATTAAGTCTACCACATTAGACGTAATTAAACCAGTAAACCATAACCAACTAAGGTTTAATCAAACTTAAACCATAATTAAGTCTACCACATTAGACTTAATTAAACCATTAAACCTTAATCAACTAAGGTCTAATCAAACTTAAACCATAACTAAGTCTACCACATTAGACTTAATTAAACCATAAACCTTAACCAACTAAGGTTTAATCAAACATAAAATCTAATTAAGGCTACCACATTAGACTTAGTTAAACCATTAAACCTTAACCAACTAAGGTTTAATCAAACCTAAACCATAATTAAATCTACCACATTAGACTTAAGTAAACCATTAAACCTTAACCAACTAAGGTTTAATTAAACTTAAATTCTAATTAAGTCTACCACATTAGACTTAAATAAACCATTAAACATTAACCAACTGAGGCTTAATCAAACTTAAATCATAATTAAGTCTACCACATTAGACTTAATTAAACCATCAAACCTTAACCAACTAAGGTTTAATAAAAGTTAAACCCTAATTAAGTCTACCACATTAGACTTAATTAAACCATTAAACCTTAACCAACTAAGGTTTAATCAAACTTAAACTCTAATTAAGTGACCCACTTTTTATATGATTGCAATTTATGTTATTAGCAACGGTACCAAAAACTTGATCCCATTTTAATATATATATATTTGATTTTATGATGGAATGTATAATGTGGATTCTACGCAAGTATACGTATCATATCAAGTAATACAGGGCTCTAGTGGAGTCCTGGTTATCGATCCCACAGGGATGTTTTTATCAGATTTGTATCAGCTAAATTTAAAGGAATTACTTACTAATATAGTAAACGGAAATTTAGAATAATTAACTAAAGTAAACTAATGCTTTAAAATAAAGTTGATTTAAAAGATTTCAGAAAAAGTATCATTCTCCTTGTTTTTAGAAAATTAAGTGAATGATGAATCTAAATAGAATTTCTTTTATTGTATTGTGACAAATAGGAGCATACCTATTCTTTACCCTTTGGTCCAGGTGCAAAGAACATTGACTAATCCTATGTTTGATTACTGAATCTGCGACTAGGTCGGGAGGATACCTGCCGCCACTTCGTAGCTCCCACGTTCCCCTCACCTGAGGGCTAACATCTACACTTCAGCTCTCAAACAATAGGACCAAATTAAATATTTTAGTCTGTCACACTAAACTATCCAATTCTGCGTCCGATAAATAATATTTCCCTATTTATTTGCATCCTCCTTCCAAGGCTTTTGACTTCCCTGAATATTGGATGTAATCTTTACTATAGTTGATAATTCAACATATTTTAACAATTCAATCAGCGGATTGAAAGTAAATTAAGTTTTAAGTAAAAATTATCACAATTTATTTTAATATTTTAGGCACTTCTATTTAATTTCATCAATTCACATAGTTTAATAAACAAGGAGAAAGACTAAGAAAACTACTCAGAATGCATGGGAATTAAACAAAGCATGGATTTCATTTAAAGTTAACAACAATAAACAAAGATACTTATCTTAATTTCCTCCCCAAGCAGTACTCCTCGAAGTTCCTTCGACTTTTCCTTCCAAGTACAACACACTTCTAAACTCACTAATTACTTCTAAAACTCTAAAAATAAACACCAAGTAGAAACTAAAACTCTCTAAATAAACACACACATAAATGGACACCAAAAAGAGAGACTCTAAAATTGACTCACATAAGACACACAAAAGACTAAAATTCGTCATCTATTTATAGAGGTAGACAAAGGTCCAAGGGGTACTTAAGCACCTCTTCAAAAAGCATCCAGGTTCAATGTATCTGACATTTTAACTAATCTTGCCGTCGGCAAGAAACGACCTCGCCGTCGACGGGGCTTCTAGAAGGTCTCCAAACCACGCGATCTCGCCGTCAGCGGGCTCGGGCTCGCTGTCGGCGAGGTAGTTATAAATCCTTCAAAAATTCTTCTCATGATCTCGCCGTCAGCGGCTTAATTCATTTTGCATGAATTTCTTCCTTTTTTGATCCAAATTCGCTCCATTTCATGCTTTTTGCTTTTATCACTTATAAATCTTCATTCCTGCAATAAAATAAAGAAAATACCTTTCTTTAAAGTGCAATTTCATAAAAAATAGGTATGAATTTCTTAACATATTTTTCTGTGATCATTAAGTCTACCACATTAGACTTAATTAAACCATTAAATTTTAACCAACTAAGGTTTAATCAAACTTAAACCATAATTAAGTCTACCACATTAGACTTAATTAAACCATTAAACCTTAATCAACTAAGGTTTAATCAAACTTAAACCATAATTAAGTCTACCACATTAGACTTAATTAAACCATTAAACCTTAACCAACTAAGGTTTAATCAAACATAAACTGTGATTAAATCTACCACATTAGGCTTAGTTAAAAACCATTAAACCTTAACCAACTAAGGTTTAATCAAACCTAAATCATAAATAAGTCTACCACATTAGACTTAATTAAACCATTAAACCTTAACCAACTAAGGTTTAATCAAACTTAAACCATAATTAAGTGTATCACATTACACTTAATTAAACCATTAAACCTTAATTAACTAAGGTTTAATCAAACTTAAACCATAATTAAGTCTACCACATTAGAATTAATTAAACTATTAAACCTTAACCAACTAAGGTTTAATCAAACATAAACTCTAATTAAGTCTACCACATTAGACTTAGTTAAACCATTAAACCTTAATCAACTAAGGTTTAATCAAACCTAAACCTTAATTAAGTCTACCACATTAGACTTAATTAAACCATTAAACCTTAACCAACTAAGGTTTAATCAAACTTAAATTCTAATTAAGTCTACCACATTAGACTTAATTAAATCATTAAACCTTAACTAACTAAGGTTTAATCAAACTTAAACTCTAATTAAGTCTACCACATTAGACTTAACTAAATCATTAAACCTTAACTAACTAAGGTTTAAACAAACTTAAACTCTAATTAAGTCTACCACATTAGACTTAATTAAACCATTAAACCTTAACCAACTAAGGTTTAATCAAACTTAAATTCTAATTAAGTCTACCACATTATACTTAATTAAATTATTAAACATTAACCAATTAAGGTTTAATCAAATTCAAACATAAACCTAATTTATGTCTAACCCATATTAGACTTAAGTCAAACCATATTTAGGTTCGACTTGACATGAACCTAAGTCTAACCAAAACCTAACTTAAGTCTAACCCATATTAAACTTAAGTCAAATCATACTTAGGTTCGACCTGACATGAACCTAAGTCTAACCTAAATCAAGACATAAACCTTAGGTTCAACTCAAATTAAACCTAAATCGACATAAATCTTAGGTTCAACTCAAATTGAACCTAATCGACAAAATTGAACATAAATCGACATAATCAACATAAATTTGACATTTAAAACATAAATCGACATAATCGACATAAATTCGACATTTCGAACATAAATCCACATAATCGACATAAATTCGACATTTCAAACATAAATCGACATAATCGACATAAATTTGACAGTTCCAACATAAATCGATATTCATTAATTGACATTTCAAACCAAACTTAACATAATTCGACATTCAACATAAATCGGCATGATTTGATATAAACCGACATAAGTTCGACTTAAATCGAACTTAACACAACACAAACTCACATAATTCTTAAGTTCGACCTAAATCGAACTTAACACGACAACTCTTACTCTTTTTTGAGGATAAATGTTAACCTTAATCGGGAGTTTTCTTAGGCAGTATTAATTGCTCATGATGTAATTAACTATAGGAGCTTGCTCCTATAGGAGATTAAAGAACTCAGGATAGGTATTTCACCTACAAGACCTCTCTTGTTACTCATATGATTTTCTTATATGAATAACTTCAGTAATTACACAATCTGAAGACTTGTTCTATGAAATTATCATTTTCTCTCAATCTCTATCATGATTAATCCTTCTTCAATTTCTCCAAAGACTTCTAACAATAAGTCTATGTAGGATAATAATTAGGGTGATAGATAGAGAAATAGAGTGGCGACTCCTTGACATTGACATGATATGGTAATTGATAGCGATGCAAGTCGACAAAAAAGATTTTCATCGCCATCAACATGCTAATGGTAACCACCCCACTTTCATGCAATATGATAATTTATCAATTGATACGACGGGTCATACATTAGAGAATATTGAAGATGGAGAGATTATCGGTATCATCACTCTTGAGGTTGAGTTTGAAGAACTTCTATAGGTAAATGAAACTCATTTCTTCTACTGTTTATCAATAGTTAAGGAGTTGTTTGGAATCACTTTTAATTTTAATATTTTCTTGTTGGTCATGGCTATTTGCAGATTATTGATGATTCTTCTCTCAGGGATTACGTCTCCACTCATCCTTCCAGCAAAAATAAAAATAGAAAAAAATTTTCTTAAGTGGAAGTCATGAATGAAGCTATGGCATTGTTGTGGGAAAAGGAATAGCATGATTTCTCCAAGTATCTTGCTTGTGAGTTCTTATTTTGTTAAAGGGACATTTACATACAAACCCCTCAATTCATATGTATTTACATATCTAACACCTAAACTTTCATTTTTTACATACACACCACTTAGTTATGAAAGGTTTACTTTGCTTTTTAAAAGTTAAAATGGTGCTATTTTTTGTGTATGAAACATTTGGAGGATATACATGTAAAAAATAAAATTTAGTTGTTAGATATGTAAATATATGGAATTTAGTTAGTGTGCATGTAAATGTCCCTTTATCAAATTATCTTTCGGTTGTGATATAAAAGGATATGAATCATTGGAGAGCTTGGGGATTTGGAGAAGAGATTTAATTATAAATGTATCTAATATTGTGATTATATTGATGGAATCATGTGGGAGATTATATATTGGCATGTAGAATGTATGTCAGTATCATTTTGATTGTCAACATGCTCAATAATTGATCAAGTAAAATTATATATTACAAAAAAAAGGTTACGGCTACGACAACGGTTTACGTAGGATTTTGTGGCTCTAGGTATCGGCAGCGGTTTTGTAGCGGTTTTTTAACCGCTGTTAGATTTTTAATGTATTATAATTGTACTATATCATGTCTTTACAGCTTGTTGGTTGTCTGTAAAGTAAATACAGAGAAATTATTTTTCTTGTTTGGTTATATACATGTAAATTAGAATAAAAAATAGTATATCCAAAATACTAAAGTTTGTTTGGTTGTCGTAAAGTAAATACAAATACCATACTTTTATAATTATTTAAAAAATTGTTATTAAATGCATGTGAATAATCACGTTGATGTGTTATGAAGTAGTTTTTAGCATCAAATGCAAATTTTGGCATATGTTTTCCAAATAATCTTTCAATTTGCTTCCCTTTTTATATCAAGAATCTGATATTATTTAAGCTTTGTTGGATATGATATTTGAAAAAGATATGAATGATAGAATAAAATTCTATTATTTTAATAAAAAGATAAAGGTTATTTTAATAAATCCCACCCAATTGCTATATTTTTATGTATCTAACACCTAAAATCTACTTTTTGCATTAATATCACCTAATTATTCCTATCGCATAAAAAATATCACTTTTTAAGATTTTTTTAAAGGTGAGAAATATCTTTTCATGCATAGGGTGGACTGCATATACCTAGAAATTGAAGTGGTCAGGTGTTAGATATGTCAATACATAGGAACCAAGTACTGTGTATGCAAATATTCCAATAGTTAAATGAGATACATTCTGTGCAATTGATGAAACAACAGGGCATTCTAAAGAGCTATATCTCGTATGAATTAATGCTTATAGAAAAGTAAAAGGAACATTTTCATACATACAACACAATTCTTATGAAACATTAAATGTATGAATAATAAACATATCAACGATGCATGCAAATAAACAACCAAAGGAAGATTGTTTATGAGAACCAAAAAGGATGAATAAAAAACAATACTATCAAATTTCAAAGCATGAAGAACATACAATAATGCACAAGAGCAATGCTGAAATCATGAAACCAAGCTTGGAAAGGGAATCAATGTAAATCTTCCAAAAATGAATCCTTGAGTCCCTATTAAATAATCATGGAGAAGAACAAAACCTTATATAGTTCCTTCCTTCGACCCTTTGATTCGATTGGGAATCGCCTCAGCATGAGAAAGAGGCTAACAACATAATCATTTGAAGCATACTGTAATTAAAATTCAACTGTCCATAAGTATCAACTATCCATAAGTATATCCATATTCAGATCTGATAGAAAAGTAAAAATCTAAGAACACCTAACTAGGAAAGTAGCTGCAATTTTAGCACATTAAATCACTTTTTTGTATAGTCGGTCAAGCATCTGAGAATAAAATTAAAGTTTTTGTAAGCCAAACAAAAGAAATGAAAAAAAAAATAAAGAAATTTTCTCCTCAGATGATCATTAAATATTTTGTCCAATGCCTTACCAAACTTTAAATTTTAAAAAGCAATCTAAACTCCTCCAGAAAATATCATTTGAGAAAAAAAAAACAGTGGTTTCTTGCATATCCACATGCCATCCGATCTGCTCTAGCGCCAATGCAAAAAAAAAAAAAAAGCTTTGCAGCATTATGAGCAAAGAAGCACCAACTTAAGCATTTTGAAAACAGGAAAAAATCGGATTATGAAATGTAGTTCATCTTCATCGCCCATTAGAGATAGAAAGAAAGCCACAAGAAACTTCAAGGTTAGTGGAGATTTGTTTCATTTAGCATGTGAAGCAATAATACCCAAAAATTAACAAACCATCCAATTTGAGGTACATCCAAAATATTGAAAAAATTCTATAGATTATTAAAGTATGTTGACCGCCAGAAATTCCAAAAACACACCAAAATATAAATTTGAATTCACTACATGTTCAAATGTTCAAGAGAAAATTCTAAGTAATATTAGTTTAATGAAATTAAGCCGTCATTCATCTCAGGAACTAAGTCACTTTTTTAGCTCACTTTGCATCCACCTAGAACTTAGAGTCCACTGACTTTGAGAGAAATGCATGAATCATTGTTGTGTTCTTCAATAGTTTATAAAAAAGAATGTCAGTTTCTTCTTTCAAAAATCCTGAAAAATTAGACAACTCTATCATTAACTCGATAAACATTTTTCTATCTACTGAGGCTATCGTTGTACTTTTTATAGCACTGGCAATTTCACAACACTATTGGTCATCATAGCAATATAGTCATGAATGTTGCGATCATCAGCATAATTTCTTTCCTTATTTCTTTTTTTTAGTCGGACCCCTTCAAGAAGATAATATATCTCGCTTCATCATTTTCCTGCTACATTCTACTTTCACTTCGAGCAACTGCATAGGAATCGATGAATCTCCTCCAATCTCTCCAAAAGCTTCAATCTTGTTATAATCCAATTTTATTTACTAGGTGCCAAAAGGAGTTTCACTATTTTCAGAGTTAGCCCAATCTTTAGTAGGATTACCTTCACCTCACACCTTTTCAAATTCTATATAATTTGCAATGGGAACATTTAGGACCGTTGCATCTCTAGATATAGCATGTGACACAATAAGCATAAATCAGGAAATTTATTTCATTTTCTGATTTCTAAAAAAATATTTTATTAAAACTAAAACCAAAATATGAGATATGTATTTCTCAGGACTCACTAATATAATTTTTTTATTTTCAACCTAAGACATGCCATATTTATTCCTTAATTCTTGAATGTGAATCCATAAAATTCTTTGGTGTCGAATTTGGTTCTTACATTGCTCCCTTCTAATTTCAATTCCAAATTTCTCTTCTAGCTTTTGAGCAGCTCCTTGATAAACGGACTTCTTAAATCCTTCGACACTTTGCATATTCAAACCAACATATTCAACCACGATTTGTACCAAACCGATGACCCACTCAGGCTTTAAGTTTCACACGAAATTTTTTTTTTCTTGTTCTTTGAAGCAGATGGAATGGTCGATTGTTGTTTATCCATGAATTCTGTCAATATTAAACAACATGCAACAAATACATAACTTAAAATATGTAAATAATATTTACAGCGCCACAATAAATTTAAGATATATTGTTTTGTGAAAAAAGAAACAAAAAATGTTACTTGCAAATAAAACATATAACGAACATAATAGAACAAATCTCTTCACAAAAAAAGACAAAATTTTTTGAAATTTAAAACCATCAATGTCCAAAAGTATAACTATCTAGCTCAAAAAATGAAAGTTAAATAATATTTCAACTAATAGCCAATAGTATTCATGTGATTCCACATGACAACAGATATTTGATCTCTTTTTTTCTAGTCACACTTGAGAGTCATCTAAAATGTATTCATATATTCTTCTAACACGATCTCATCTGACCCATTCATTTTTTGAGAAAATAAAATTATTTCCTTTCAGTGAGTATCCAGTTATGTAATATGCAACAAACAACTATAATGTCAACTTGATTTTCTAATGAAAAATGCAGCTCGCTCTTTAAAATTGCAAATTGGTTGTTCAATGAACCGAAAGTACGCTCCACAGTGTGTGTAGAGATGAGTGTCGAAGATTGAATAACTTTTATAATTTTGTTGGTATAATGTCACTAAACTCTTTTTAAGTGCTATCTTGTTGCATGATATGGAGAGATAAATCTTGTTTTGTTAAGTAACCACCATAAGCTAAGTAGTATTTATCTGCAATAATTAAACTATTTATGATATTTAATATGAGCCTAATTTATATACCTTTTGAAACAACCATCAAATCGTTCTGATGCATTTGTAAGGACGGTGCATCATGTGTCGAACCTTCTGGACCTGCCAAATCATAATCTTAAGTTGAAGTTTACTGCTACTAGTACATTTTGACTTGGATATTGTTTTTTTCCCCTGAAGGCGGACTAATAATTCTATGGTGCTCTCACCTTAATGTGTTTACCATATATGGCCCCAACGCAATCCTATTCACGTATTTATTTTAGAAAGAATGTTACTAAAAAAATGCAAAATTAAAAGTTTTGTTAATATACCTTAAAAAAGAGAATAAATCTAGAATTAGCTTGTATTTTTTATGGAGAATGGAGTATTTGAGGCTTAATCAAACTTTAATATAATAATTTATTTAAGTACCTTTTAATAGTTTCTCCTAAACTTTGAGAGTTGAATTGTATGACTCGATTTTGAATATTGTAATCAAGTGTATGTAGAAACAAAGCAACTTGTTCTCTTATGCGCACATAGCTTATATCGACAAGCAGTCATCTTATTCACGGTAAGTTGCACAACCTGAAAAAAATGTTCTTTTCTCATTCGCACCATGTTTACACAATTAGAATCAAAACCAAGATATAATCTAGAGAGATATATTTGACGTTGGATATCTCATTCATGATTATAGTTTCATCTTTGACTTCTCGTCACATCTAATAATAATATTTCTGATAGCGGTAGTGACAACTACATAAATAATTGAATGATATTGTTTTCATAGTCCGATAACTTATCGAAATCGTATAACTCTTCTTCATCGTCATCTACTCATTCATCCATTTATATAATGCATGCATATACTTATCAAATTAGTTTATATATATTAAAACATTCCATGCTAAGATAAAATATAAAGGCATTGAACACTTATCAAATATTTTCAACATATTCAGGTAGATCGTAGGATGTTGCATATATGGAGTTTTTTACTATGAGCAAAACTTGTGTTTGTGAAATGAAGTTAATTTTTAAAATTAATTGTATGTCTTATTATCAGGCCACAACTTTTCTTATTTAAGCTTTTAGTATCTGATTAGGAAAATTCCAAAAAAGAAAAGTCTACTTAAATCTTTAAATTTCTTTAATCTATGTATTACCATCAATGAAGATTGAAGTGTGTTAATAATAGTTGAAGCTTCTATAAAGAAGAATATCATATAAGCATTTGTATATAAAATAAAATCAATTAGAGAAAAGCCTCTTTCTTTCTCTAACCAAATAACAGAAAGATCGACTAACTTCTCATGCACCTAAAAAAAATCAAGCATCTTACCGAACATTTTTAAAATAAAGAATATAAAAAGAAGAGAAGGCAAAACTAAAATAATAGATTCAAACCTACAATCAATCCAATACCATTTTCTTAAAACATAAAAATCAGTTGTACTTTGGATCTATCAAATGTTACATAGGACTAAACTAGAATTTATTAGTGATTATGTTTTCTCCTCTGCTCCTAACTGTTGATTTAATCCGGGTTCAGAAAGTCTTTGGGGGGTTTTTGGCTACAATTTGGATTAATAAAATACTGATTCTGTAAACTTTTAGAGGATTGAAATGTGAAAACTATTTGAATTGGCAATTGAAAAATATCAAATCCTTTGAAACCCAAAGCTCATTTAATTACGAGTCGTAGCAAATGTTGGTTTTCAGAAAAACAACAAGGACCAATTCACCCTAATAAAACGAAGTGGGCACTTAAAATAAGAAAAAAAAAATGGTTTGTATTTAAATTTATTAACAAGAAAATTATCACTTTGGAATAAATCTATATATCAAAATCTACAGGAGAGTTTAAATCATGCATATTTGATACCACTTATAATTGGAAGTTGAAAACAATTACTGTGATGATAATCAAGAAAGAATTTATGCATTTGGATCACCATCTTATCTTCACAAGGCCAAGAAATGCTATCAGAACAGAAAATAAAAAAATAAAAAAATAAAACTAAACAAACTACTTTTAGATGGAGTAAATATGTTTATTCATTTTTGTAGCCAAATCGACCTAGAATGAGGCTGGTTGGACTATGGTGTTCTAACCTAAATAATTGTAAGAAAACTTAGACTTTCAATGACAATTTATGAGGTAAAAAAAGAGATGTCAAAGTGTTAAAACATAAAAGAGGAAAATATGTGAAAGATATAACACAAATTGCTAACCTCATTTAATACCTATATTGCAAAAAGTAACGGATACGATGAACCTCTTAGAAAATTTTCAAAATTAACAAAAGTAGCTATATAGCCATACCACTATAAAAAATATATATATAATTTGCCCTGCAATAAAAGATGTGTCGGTTTTAGAATTATCCCATGGACCTCTTTTTGTCCAATACGTTATGCAAAAATACAGTTCAAACTTAGAGCAAACTAAAAAAAAATAGAAAAAAATGAGAGCAAACTCAAATATAATGACCAACCATAGTATTATTCTATGTAAGAAAGGTCTTGCATTTAACATCAAGAAATACTAGAATATTTATCATGAAACAAAAGTCAATCATCTAGAAAAAGTAGAATATTTATCTTGAACATTAAATAAATTTTGAGAACCAATTTCTAAGAAAACTACTAAAATGAGTCATCCAATGACAATGGTATACTATTATAATGAATGTATGTCATTTAAAATTATTTTATTTGCAAAAATATATTAAATTTAAAGAATAAAAAAATGAATGATGCCTCTTATGATTGCTACAACAAGTTGAATATTGAAAGTATTGCTTTGATCTGGATCTTTTAAATGGCGTGCACCACAGGCAATATCAGATATTGATGAGATATTATTTTGAGCAAGGACAATAAAAGCATCAAACTATTGGTGAGATGCCTTCACAGTCTAAATTATATGTATTTTATATATCAAAGGAACCATCAAAGAGGCATTATACATGTTATCTCAATGATAAAGAGTATCAAGCAGTGACATTATATGTTCTACTAAACTGCTATGATGTTCGACCATTTATATAGTAAAATTGCTACTAATTATTTTTTTTTGAGTTATCACTCAAATTTGTTATTCTTATTAACAATGATATGAGTATGCTGTTAACTGTTAGTTTAGACATAGAGGATAAATCTGCTTACGGCAAAAGATTGAAGTAATTTTTTTGACATGGTTCAAATTATAAATATGTTCAAGTAACTCTTCAATTCATTAGTACATAATGTAATTTTTATCCTCAAAGTAAAACTAATTATATTTTGACACTTCTTATCATTTCATAATTAAGCAAACCAAGTTACAAATCAGACCTTATTAGATCTTGCTTGAGTGTCTAATCACAGTGTCACCATATGATAAATATTTGATGTGGGTGGTCATAAATTTCACATGAGTTTTTGGTGTAAAGGAAAGAAGATACATAGTTATAGTATTTATGTCAATAGAAACACACCCTTGGATGGTAATATCAGTTATTATGACAAACATGAAGTAGTGTAATTGTAATATCTGGGTTATGTTGTGTGTAATGTATGTTTGTTCAATTATGAGTGTTTTGGTCTTGTTCTTAATCGAGAATCAAGAATACAAAATCTATTTGATATTATCAAAGTTAAAATGAACATAAGATGTCCAAAATTTAATTCATTTATTCTAGCAAGTCAAGCTAACTAAGTTGATTACCTTTTATATGATGGTACTGCAAGAGATAAAATTGTTTGGGTCATCGTTATAAAGAATAAACAAAGATGAACTATTGAGATGCAATATTATTGAGCCCATCCATAAATAACATGAAATGTCAAGTTTTAAAATTCACGGGTATATTAAGCCCAAGAGAGACTCATAAGTTAATTTTTATATTATAACGCATTCAATGATATTTTGTGCAACTAATATTTCTATTTCATGTTCTACCATTCTAGGCAGCCTGTTATGTGTATCACGGAGATCATCATAAGTAGATATGGTTCTCCATATATATTCTAGAAGCAGATCTCAATCGTGACTCAGGACATGTGGTCTAAGGAGTTCAAAGTAAAATCGATTAATTTGAATTATTGTTATAATTTCATGTTGTTTTTTTATACTGATAAATATTTAATATAATTTAATTTGTATAGATCCTTCCACTAGCTGCCAAAACGTCACTAACATATCTGACATGTTTTCAAGGTTCAAAATAGACATCAATTGACTGATATATTCAACATGGCCCATAGAAAAGGTGAGCAACCTATCTGAGTTGTGGAGGAGATTTAAGCATAGTTGAATAGTGTCTGAGTCTCTCCTAATAGAGAAAGAGGGTAACAAACCAACAGTACATGAGGACTGAGGGCGCCATACTCCATATTGGAGGATCAATCCCATATGCTACCAAAACTTGGTAAGATTCATCGAATACTTGATAATTCAATGATGCAATTATTTTATACTTTTTTTTTCATGTCCAGACTCGAGAGCTTGGTCGGCTACCCACCATTATGAAGTTACATGTATGAACGTAACGGATGTCTGACCTCTCTCGACATGTCAATGGACATAAAAAAAAATTGATTATCTATATTTTTCTTGCATTATTAATGTCAAATGATGATTAATTCTTGATTTTCTTTATATAGAAGTAGTACAAGCATATCCAAGACACACAAAGCCAGAGGTAGAGGTAGAGCTAGAGCCACACAACCACTAGTAGCAATGGTAGTTAGTCTACCATTGTGCAGTTTTATTTGGAAATGTGGGAGTAGGTGGTAAGGAAGAAAAAGGTGCAAGGAGTAAAACCTGAGCATGAGGAACTCGTTCGACATGTCACTGCTATGATTAAGGAGCTCCATCAATTGTGTGAAGGCCAACAAAAAGTTGAGGATACTATAGCATGATTGACGGAGCAGAGAGCAGATTATAGATCACCGTAACAGGCGGCCTTTAAGTTCTATGGTTGAGGAGAAGGGAGAGGAGAGGTGCATGATGATGATCTTAACCATGATGCCCTTTATTTTTTTCTTGTTGAGTATGTGGACATATTATTATTTGTATTTACATTATGTGTTTAGATGTGAACTTTTATAGATTGAGATTAATGTATGTTAAATTATATTGGTTTTCACTGTTGATACTTATCTGTGTAATAGATTCTATGTTGCGATGATTTTAAATGTTTATGATACTTGTGTGTGTATATATATATATATACATATATATATATATATATATATATATATAGTAAGTTTGATACAGATTTGCGTCAGACAGTACCAACACTACTTTCTTTGATACATTGTAACGCTCTTCGATACGTACATTCTGATGCTAATCAACCTCTCCGACATAAATGGTGGACTCAAATAACGATGCAAGTTTATTATAGTTAACACTTACGTTGCCATCGATCACACGAAGCTGACTAAAGACAACATTGTCCAATGTCAAGGTCGACACAAACTATTTGAGTCAAGCACTTTCGACGCTGATCACATTTCTGACCCCCTATTTTTTGGTAGACCTTATGTCCAATGTAAATCCACCGCTAAAACTATTTTGTGTCATATTAGTCAATTAGAGTCGACAAAGTAGGATTTGGTTGACATTAATTTAACTAGATCCTGCAATGCTGGCCCTAAATTGCAAGATCTTGTTAATGATTCTTTTTCGGGTGAGGACCCAAGTCATAAAGGTTTTTCTCATTTATTCTATAAAGCTAGGAGATGGCTACAGTTACTTATAATCAACCATTGGAGGCTAATTTTAGTATGAAGAATGTTGTTTGACATTTCTTCTCTTATCATCATACATAAGATACCATTGCTATAACTCTTGCTATTATGATTAATATTTCTAAAAAAAAAAACTTCAATCAAATCAAGCTCAATAGGAACTTGATTGACTTATCTTATTTACTTTGGCTATTAGAACTTAAGAAGCACTCTGATGGAAGAATTAAATTTCTATTATTGAACTATTAACAATCATGTCTTGGGAGAAAAAAATTCTTTTTATAGACATTATCTTGTAATATGTCGCTATAAATCAAATTTTTTATGTTATAATTTTTAATGGAAAATTATCATATCTATTAACGAAAATTTTCAAGGTTTTACACTTAAAATAATCATGCTATGGACATTTTTGAAATGCCTAGAAAGCATGACAAATCTATATGGATAAGAAATGTGTTCTGCATTGTGCAATTAACTTATGATTGTAATAGAATATGAAATTACTTAATATTTAAATATTTGATAATAAATATGACAATTTAGAGTATTATAGGTTTGATACGTGAGAATTAAATTGTTCACATCAGTTTGATGAGTGAATGATATAGCTTGGATAATTTTCAACTTGTAAATGTACCATCTCCCTTTAAGATATCAATTATTCTTATGAGCCAGGGGAATTAAAATAAGAACACTATATAATTTTCTTTTAGCTGTGGATCTGCCTCCTCAACCTCTCGTACCGATTTATTTCTTATCAACGCGTAGGGAGCCCTAAGTGCTCTTTCCCCCCAAAAAATATATATATATATATATATATATATATATATATATATATATATATATATATATATATACATATATATATCTTTGAAAAATATTCAAAACTAATATATACGTAAGTCTGTATGTACACACACACATACATACATGCTTTTTTCACCTCTAGAGCCATGCATGCCTTATGACTAACATGCTTATTGCACACAAGTTCTAAAAACTAGATATCACCTTACATATATATATACTTGTGTTACCACCCTTAGCCTCCAATCAATTTTATCTTTTTTATGAATAAGAAGTTGAGCCTTTTTGCAAAGAAACACTTTTAGATCTTCTTACAAAATCACTAAAGATATTGGAGTTAACTAAAATATGGTAAGATCACTGCTTCAATTTAATTTTTAATTTTTAATTTCAAATGTTATATTTTACGTAGTGTTGCCTTATTAAAAATATTATACTTAATTTTTATGTTAAAAAGATCTTAGTGCATTGGATTTTAAAGTACCTTTATGTTCAATAACTCAAGCCAATAACCCATAGCATTTCATCTATTACCAAGATTACTTAATCATATGTTGATGGATGATAAGGGCAAAAATAAAGCCATTAATAATAAATATTATAATATTTTTAAATAATGTAAAAGTTAAAATATAAAATGAAATTCTAAAGCCAACTTCTAAAGTGACCTTAAACTCTGATGTGAGCTTGGAGTAATCAGAATATAATTACTCCATCTATAATGTTGTAGAAAAGAAGGAAATACAATCAGAATATGAAGGCAGTGTGTTGATTACCCAATTTGCTTAGTTAAAAATCAGTAACTAACAGCTGCAGGAATTCAATAGAGAGAATATATTAAATTTATACCATCAAAAATAAAATAAAAGGCAACAATTTTAGGGTATTTACATATATACCACCCAGTTATTTTGTATTAACATATATATCACCTGAACTTTGATTTTTCACATTTATACCACCAAATGGTTTATAGCACATCATAAATAACAATATTTATTTATATTATTTTTATATTAATTAATTAGAAAATATTAAATTTAATTATTAAAAGCAGAGGCGGTGGGGGACAGACCCGAACGTTTGAATCTCAGGAAGTTATGCTAATCAAGCAGTTTTTCACCGATAGCTATGTTTAATGGATTATTTCTTGATGTGCTAATTGTTACGCATTCAGAAGGATGGATGGTTTCACCATCCGCATCTGTTTGAGTGGACAAAATCCCAACTCCGCCAGTAGCCACTTATTTAGATGGGTGCTCTTATACGTGCTAATGTTTATGAATGTTCATCGACCGATTGATTTCACTATCCCAATTTATTGAACTTTACATAATGCCCTCCTTTCTATCTATAGAAAGGCACCATGCAACTTATAAGAAGACTGGCCACATATATTAATGGATTCTGTCCTATATTTTGTAGAGAGATAAACCCACAGTACCATGGAAAGCCAAAAAGCAAAACCCTAAGGGGTTGCAGTTAGGATTTAGTAAATTTGGAGGTGATCTCCTTTTCCAGTGAGATTTAGTAGATTGCATGCCTAATTTTTAAATCAAGCCAAATTCTTGGATGTTTGCTTGAGTTTGGAAGATTTGGGAAAGATACAGTAAATCTTAAGAGCTGTTTAGCTACAAATAAGATTTAGCAAAGTCTGAAAATTTAGATTTTTGGGCTGTTTGGTTACAGGATTTAATTAAGCATTAACCAGGATTATGGCTCAACTTTGCCAAACATTTTTTCGAGCCGCCTAATTGTTACTAATTTTCTTTTAAAAGTTAAAATTAAAAAAAATAAATTAATGAATGATCATATGCAACCATTTTGGAGTGATATACATTGAAGATAATATACTTAAAAATAGATTCAAACGATTTAAACATATTCGACTAGAAATAAAAATATAACTGTCAGATTAGCACATAAAAATAGTTTAAGACGATTAACAAAGAGGAGGGGTAAATAGATGGTTACATTTAAAGAAATCATCCAAAATAATTTATAGAAAGTAGTTTTAACGTATCTGATAAAACTGAGTTGAAGAAAATAAAAAACAAATATTCCTCAGGATGCCCCCAAATAGTTGGGATAAGGGAGTTGATGATGGTTATTTTGAATAGGAAATTGACATTTATGGTATGTCGTGGGTGATATATCAATATATTCATTTTTATATGGTTATTTTGAAGATTATAAATTATTCTTTATAGTTTTGACATTTTGTGCATTCAATAGTTTTGTTGACAAAATTATTTCTAATGATTAATGCTAATATTGACATGTTCTTGAAAATTATATACATTTAATGAAATAGTGCAATGTATTTATCATTAAATCAATATTTCATTTTTTTTCCTTCAGCTTTTTATGTGATATTTGTGATAATTTTTTATCAGAAAATAGTAACATTGGATATTTTATTATACAATTTATGTTAATAATTTATCCAGAAAAATTCATATTATGTCTTATTTTTCTCGATTGTTGTATCCTCGATTGTATTATATTTCTATCTCATATCGTTCTTTGTGACCCACCTATGTCGATTTTATTTCTAAATACGGCCTTTCTTACTTTAATGTTTCAACTTCGCATTCATTTAGAACCTAGTGGCAACTATAATAAATCATTCAATGTTAGCATTTACGATACATGTTGCTACTCCTAGCTTTAATTTTATTGTAAGCAAAGGGATCATATACTCTATGATCTTATGATTTAAGAGTTGCTAGTAATGCTACTTGAAGCTAGTTGAGCTATGACACGGTTCTTTTTTCTCTTGTTGGAGTTTGTCTTAAATTTATTAAATTGATTAATTGTTGCAGCTATTTATGTTAGCAGTCATTAGGAGCTGATTTTATTAAATTCATTTATTTGCATTATTCCAGTTATTTATGTTAGCTTTTAATTGAATCCCAGTTGTCCATTTGTTGTTTTTAAGTGGTCCAAGATATATGATACCTATTTAGTGCAAATCTTTTTTTTTTAAGGTTTCTATATAAAATACCTTTGTTCAATCTTTTGATTCTAATATGCTGACAACCTTTTTCTGCCCATTTTTGTGATGTGTCATGGGCATAGGAAGCTACTTCCCTCTCAAGCTTTCTTTCAATATCTTTATTATGGATTATTTCAAAATTGATCCTGCTTTTTTTCATTGACTTATTGAACTAACATTCTCATCATAATCACTTTTGTCCCACCTATAATGTTCGCTTTTATGAATTATTCTTTTTCATTCAATCTCGTTCAATAATTTCATATTGACTTTATGTTTCTTGAATTATGGGCAAATACAGGCCCTTCCTATATCTCTAGATAAGATCTTTCATCCAGTTACTGCAGTTATCTTGTTGATAACATTCGTTCTGACTTTTGGAGAGGTATGTTCTTCCCCTTTTATATTACAGTTTTTCAGAGCTTGGAATTTCATAGCATGCATTTATTAGCCTAGACATTATTGTTTGTTTATGTTTTTGTTTGCAGCTTATTCCTCAAGCCATGTAAAAGATATGGCTTGGCCGTGGGTGCAGATTTTGTATCGCTTGTGCTAATCTTAATGACCATTTGCTACCCGTAGCTTATCCAATTGGAAAGGTATTTGAATCATGGAAGATTTATAATAATACCATCAGTTTTTATTTATTTACATATCTGACACCTAAACTTCCATTTTTACATATTTCAGGAAAAAGGTGTATTTCACTTCTTAAGAGTTTAAATATTTGTACTTTTGATGTGATATGAATGTTTTGGGTGGTATAAATGTAAAAATCATAGTTTAGGTGTTAGATATGTAAATACATAAGATTCGGTGGTATGCATGTAAATGCCCCCTGAATCATTAATGTTTTGGAAATCATACATAGAAACAGTTTGATTAACTGAACTCAATAGCTGGGGTGAACTTAATTAGATTTAAATTTATGCAATTATCTTTTGAAACTGTTTGATTTTACTGAATTGTGGGAGCTTTTGCCTAAAGCTTAATAATTTTTATTCCACTATAGTGAGAATCATATTAGGTGCAAAGATGTCAATTTATAATTCTCAAGCTCTTATCAAAATGTCTGCTTCAATTAAACTCTATTGTTATTGATACCTGAGTTAAACCAAACAACGGGAAAACAAATATTATAGTTGAGTTCAAATAGAAAATTACAACCAAACACAGTGGGAAATCTGAAATTGTGACAAACATCAACACAAAGTCAACTAGGGTTGGATCTAGTTGGGGTGGTGGTGGTGGCTAGGGTTTGGAAGGTGATGGGTTGGTATACGAGGCAGTTGGCAAGCAGAAAACAGGAAGTACTTGGTGTCCTGGACTCCAGAAAGTAAGTAGCTGGGCTGGAGAGCGATAAATCAGCAGGTAGGTTTGATTCAGGGTGGTTTCAACAAACCTGGAGGGTTGGGTAGCGAGAAATATCAAGGGGATGAGTTAAATCAAATCATTTGTGTGTGGTCATCTTTGATATAAACAAAATCGAATCAAGTGTAACGCTTCAAGTTGATTAAAGTGCAGGCAAGTTTTGAACTGTGGGCATAATTATCTTGGATAGTATTGTCAGCTATTAAGAAGTGCTTATTTACCATTATCGTTCAATTGGCCAAATAGTGATAGCCTAAATAAATTTTTTTTGGTAGTTGTTATCATGGTTGTTATTTTTATTTTTTTCTTGGGTCATTTACGTATTTAGCACTCAATTCTTATATATTTACCTATCTTCTTCCTAAACTTTTATATTTACTCGCACAACACTCAAACTTTAATATTAAATAAAAAATGATACTATTTCCACTTTTAAAAGTGAAATGTACTTTTCATGCATAGATTTAAAGCACCAAGGTGCTATGTATATAAATATGAATGATTTGGTGTGAGATATGTAGATACATAGGAATTGTGTGCTACATTTGTACATTTCCCTATTTTTTGTTTTTTTGTTTTATTTTTGTTTTTGAATGAAAACATAATTTTTAGTCCTTTGTCTTTCATGATCCTTTTAGTTTAGTATATATATATATATATATGTGCCTTTTTATTTTCATTACCTAAAAATTATTAAGTTTTTCTATACATAATATATCTTTCCTTTGTCTTTTTAGTCTTGTCCTAACAATCCGGTGTATTGTTGTCCTCCTTTCAGGGTTAATGATGCCTAACTACTCTAAAATTGAGGAACTCCCTGGCTTCTCCCTAGTTTTAGTCATGAGATTTTTATCTTTTCTTTCACTTGGTTCTATCCTAAAATATGCTCAAAACCTTGTTGGATTTTGATCTCAATATTTCCCTTTATTATGGATCGAGCGGATACCTTAGGTTTTGTAAGCGGAGGATGCTATAAACTATTATATTATAATGGTCACATGTAATTGACTCTGAAACATGATCCAATTGCATGAAAAAAAAAATTATACTCGAAAAAATCACAGGAATCAAGAAAATATCTCTAGAAAACTATCTCACGCATTCTCACTCATTGCTCGTAACAAATAAGATGGACCTCGATATCTTACCAAGAAAGACTCATCTGATGGGTACTTCGAACACGGAAGCAATTCGTATGTCTACATGGTGGAAGAACGAGAATATGGGTGATGATCCAGGCTATGAAATTGAAAAATACCACAAGCACAATCTTCTCCGAGCAATGTTGAATTTGATGGTTAAGATGATTGTTTCAGTTTGGCCCTTGGATTAGGTCCAACGTCCTCTGCCTATTGTGCTTGTCACAAAGCTAGGCTTGGGAAGCCTAAGAAACCTGCTTCTCCGTACAATCAAATACTAATTTGTGGTACTCATCCTGGAATTTTGCAGGTTGGTCTTGTTGGAGGTTATACCGGACCTGCACTTCCAATGTTATCAATTAAGTCCCCACAAATGCAACTAGAAAGTAACGGGAAAAGCCTCTCTCTTCGCATTGATGATAAAAGCTCAACTTCAACAAAGAAACCAGAGGGTACTTGCCATCTATATTGTTTGTGCTTGTGTTTGAAAGCCCTAGCTGTTGTAGGAAGGGCATTCAAGAGATACCAGTTCGAGCCATCCCAGAGCCCTCTACGAAAATTGATTGTTCTTCTTTAGCAAATTCTAGCCTCTTTCCATCCAGCCATTGTCACCCAACAAAAGAGTGTAAATATTTGGGATGCTCTAAAAATGCCCGGGGGCTTCAGAGCTCTGCAATACCCATGACAGAGATCAGAGATGCCAGAAACCTGGTCGCAATAAGGGTGTTGAGTGCATGACTGCCTACTGCAAGGCTCATGGAGGGGGACGACACTGCCATTTTATGGGTTGCACCAAATCTGCAGAAGAGAAGACTGGCTGTTGTATAGCCTATGGAGGTGGGAAACAATGTGGGCACCTGGGCTATAGCAAGGCATCTCGAGGAAAGTCTCGGTTGTGCATTCGGCATGGTGGGGGTAAGCTCTGCTTTATTGCTGGTTTCACTTGCAGTGCTGAGGGTCAGGCTAGACTTTTCATTTCTCATGGCGGCCGACGGTGCCAGTACCCTGAAGGCTACAATAAGGGTGCACGGGGGAGCACCATGTACTGCAAGGCCCATGGAGGTGGTAGCTGGTGCGTGTTTGAAGGGTGCAACAAACGGGCGGAAGGAAGTACTCCACTGCATAAGAGTCATGGTGGTGGCCGACGATGCTCATATTAAGGAGGAGGGGTTCGCCCGAAGTCTGCAAGGTGGAACCAACTTTTGTGTGGCACATGGTGGCCACAAGCGATGTGTTGTGCCTCGGTGAACCTGGAGTGCGAGAGGTCGTACAGACTGCTGTGTTAGGCATGGTAGGGGTAAGCGGTGCCACTATGAAGGGTGTGGGAAGAGCGTGCACAGAAGCACAAACTACTGCAAGGCCCATGACGATGGGAAGCACTACTATTAGAGTGAAGGATGCGAGAAGTTTGCTCGGGGAAGGAGTGGGCTGTATGCTGTGGCCGCAACGGCTGTAGACGGTGGAGGAATGATCACAACTCCAACAACAGTAGCAGATATGATCATGTATGTAACAACGGTGTATTCATCATCGGGGACAAGTGTGGTATCGGATTGCTGCACTATTGATTCATCTGAGAACTCGGGAAAGACTAATGAGTTATTAGAGAATATTGGGAAAAGGGAGTCCCTCATCCCACCTTCATAGGTTCCTGTTCCAACTGAGCTGAACTTATCAAGGGCTTAGCCATCACGAACGGAGACTCTTACCAGCCAAGAAAAATCTGGGTTTGTGATTTCCGAGGGGAGGGTGCATGGTGGTGGTTCATTGGTTGCTATAATAATAGTTATCAGATTCATGTCTATATTGCTTGGATGTGGCTTGTATCTATTGAATCCTAAGCTTGGTCTGATCTATGTGTAATACGTGATATGCCTTGTTTTGTTGTTGCTATGAAAAAAAAAGTCTTATAAATGTTGATAAAGAAAATAATGTCATTCCTTGGCGTTTGTTTCCTTGGTTTTTTTTTGCTTCAATGGTTTCTTTTATTCAAACATAATATGCCTTTAAGCTTTTTTCTTTTTATTATACATAAATTTGTGTACAAACTGAAGTTGTGGGGGAGCAAATGGTTAAGGTTGTATTATTCGGGAACTTATTTGTATGAGCTTGTGGCTATGGAATTCAGCAATCGGCTACCCACCATTGTGAAGTTACATGTATGAACGCAATGGCATTTAGGAATTTAACGACGGATCTCTAACCTCTCTCGAAATGTCAATGTACATAAAAAATTGATCATCTATATTTTTCTTGAATTATTAATGTCGAATCACGATTAATTCTTGGTTTTCACTATATAAAAGAAGTACAAGCATATTCAAGACATGTAGAGCCAGAGGTAGAGCTAGAGCCCCGTCGGCTATTTTTAGGTTGTGTCGTTTAATCTTTTTTAAAAAGGGGTCGCCTACAGAAATTGTCGGCGAATTTTAAATTTAATTTACATATATATATAATTTGGAAAGTAGTGTTTTGATTTTGAAAATAATTTTAAAAATTTTAAGATATGAAATCAAACTGATCTCACATCTCAAATAGTTTATATAAACGAGCACCGCACCACAAACCGCGTGTCTATTCCGAAGAATAGGCACACTCGTTTGATGGTGGGGCTCGATTAAATAAACTAGAAGGTTCAGTGACATCCGTTTGGTCTCGCGAAACCATTTTATTTGTCGACAAGTTCCCCCGCTTAATATGAAAGCATTAAACGAGGTTTATATTACCTCAGTTCTTAAAATTCCCTATAAAGGCAAGCCCCTATAGTTAATTACATCTTAAGTGGCGGGAATCACCTAAGAAAACTCTCGATAATAATTAGTAGTTTTGCTCTCAAGAATTTCAAAGTTCAAGTTTTCAAGGGATTGAATTTTGGAATTTCAATAGGGAATGGATCAAATTTGGAACATTTTATTTTGGTAATTCAAAGGAAGAAAGGTAGGAGAAATCACAGATTCGAAGCGAACTTCGGTAATTTCCCGACTATCCTATTGTTTGGCTTGAATTTAGGAAGGCCCTAATGTTTATTTAATGTTTTGATCTCGCTAATTTTTAATTAATTAGGACTTATATTCGTATGATGTGATCACACAAATAACTTCTAAGATGTGAGGGTTTATGTCAGTATCGGACGACTACCTCGGAATCCTAAAACCGGTTAGGGCTTAATTTGCAATGCAAATGCCTAACAAAAGGTTGAGGATTTATGTTGCACTAGGCAAACTACCTCGAAGTCTTATGGTTTAGTTATTTAATTCTAAGAAATGCTTTGTTGTAGTAGATCCGAGTTTTGCTGACGATGATGGCCGTGTTGCCCACTATGCTCCGAGCTCCTTGTTGTTGCAGAGGGTTTAGTTTTAAAAATTATAAATCAAGAGATGAGAGAAGTGTTCTAGTTTAGAGAAGGTATTAATTTCCAAGTGTTTTTTATGTTTTAATTAAAACAAATCTTAAAGTTGATTAAACATAACCGATTAAGATCCCACGGTTCCGTCATCCCGGCACCATTATTTTCATTGAATTCACTTAGTCCAGATGAATTTGCTAAACTCAACTGAATGAGTTCTACACTTTCATTTAGACCGTGGAAATCCCGTTAGCAACACGTGGGTTACATCATCCTAGATATTCCCGATCATTCAACGAGACGTTTTAATTTAGTTGCAATTGTAGTTTTGTGTTCTGTTTGTGATTAAATTTTGAGTTGTTTAATATTTTGAAATGTTGTGGCGCTGAATTTTATCTTGCAATGATTTTTAATTTAATTTTGGTTTCAGTTTAGGGACTATCCTAAAGATTTTAGTTTTCATGCAACAGTTGTTTATCATGCAAGAAAAGTAAAGTGCATTTACAATAAAGTAAATTGCAATAAAATAAAAGTACCTGAAGGGTCTTCCCGTCATCCCAAGCTGTACTTAAAACACATATTAAAGCATTTAAGTATTCCAACAAGTACCTAAGTAAAGCTAAGGGAAAGGTTTTGGTTTTCATGCAACAGTTGTTTATCATGCAAGAAAAGTAAAGTGCATTTGCAATAAAGTAAATTGCAATAAAATAAAAGCGTACCTGGAGGGTCTTCCCGTCATCCCAAGCTGCACTTAAAACACATATCGGAGCATTTAAGTATTCCAACAAGTACCTAGGTAAAGCTAAGGGAAAGGTTTTGGTTGTCTACCAAAGTCCTAATCCTATAGCCTAGTCATCTCCTATGACGTCTAGGTTCTTGTGTTTTGTTTAAGGACGATTTTCTTCATCAAAGAACAATTAAGTTCAATTGTTCTTATAAATATCCTATCATATCGAGGAAGTGCTTAAGACGAGTCTTAAACATCTTTTCAATACCTCTAGGATTGTTTTAAGTCCAAGAGAATTTAATTATACAAGTGAATTAATCATCTAGGAGTTTAAGTTTTGTTATTTTGCTCAGCTGAATTGTGACATTTGAATATCCTATAAGTGAAGTAACACTTCACTTAATACTCCGTTTAGGAGTTATGACAACAAGAGCTTTTGAGGGCAAATTGATGTTTAAGTGATTTATGATTTAATTTAATTTTAATTAATGGGTTTAAGTTTGGAATAGTTGTTCAAGTTGTTTTAGATTTATTTTGAATTCTTTATGTCTTAGGTGATGTTATATTTAATTCAATTTAATTTAATTTAATTTTAATTTAATTTAATTTGGTTTAGTTTTAATTTTAATTTAATTTTATTTTTTAATTTAATTTTAATTTTATTTTTTAATTTAATTTTAATTTTATTTTAACTTGATTTTATTTTTTTATTTAATTTAATTTAATTTAATATGTTTTAATTTAATTTAATTTAATTTAATTTAATATGTTTTAATTTAATTTAATTTTATTTTATTTTATTTTAATTTTAATTTAATATTTTATTTTTTATGTTTTAAAGATGATTTAATTTAATTGTTAAAGTATTAATTTAATTGAAATTTTGGAAGGATTTAATTTAAATGTTTTAACTTTAATTTAATTTAATGATTAAGTCTTTTAGCATTTTAAATCTTGATTTTGGATTATCATTTTAATTAGGAATTAAATATTATTAAGGTGATTAATTTAGGGATTCTTAAATTAAAGAACAAATCTCTTCCTAATAATATCCCTATTTTAATAATTCCAATTTTTCATTATTCTTCCAAATTTAATTAATTATTTAATTAAGGTTTATTTTAATTATTTTCAAATTGTTTGGTAGGTTTCCACCCTTTAATTACCTAAATTTCAAACATCCAAAATCAACTTAGTATCAAATATTTTACCCACCCTTTTAATTAAACCTAAAATTTTTAATTATAGGTTAAAATTTTAATTACCATTTTGCCCTTTAAACTTACTAATTCCATACTCACTAAATTGAGCTCAAATGAATTAGAAATTTTTATGTGACTTCACTCACATATCAATCAAGACATTAGAGGAGAAAATATGATTTTTCTGTATTTAATTTATTTATGTAATTATTTTTGGTGGAAAATAGGGATTTTCAAGGAAAATTCAATAACATGACCAAGGGAAAGTTTCTATCCTTAAGAAAATTATGGAACATTCCTAATGACCAGAGGACCACTTGGACCAATTTTGGTGATTTCTTGAATTATATTTTCTTTATTATAATTATTTTGAGTTTTGGAGTATTAATTAATTTAAAAATAAAATAATGGTTGAAAAATGAATTTTATATTTTTCAAAAATCTCTCTGATATCAAGGAAACTAGAGAACCAATTTTTATAATATTTTGACTTTTCTTTGATTTATTAGAATTATTTTAGTGGAAATGCTAGAAAATACATTTTTTTAATTTTAAAATTACCTCAGGGCTTTAAAATTTAATATCTCTTCATAGAGACTTAAGAAAAATATGGGGTTTGTTCCTAAGTGAGTAAATTCAAAATGTGACATTTTGGTGAATTTTATTATTTTTGTGATTTTTATTATTTTTTAATTATTAAAAATATTAAAATAATGCAAAAAAATCAACTTTTTTAGAAAATTGTAATTTTAATTTTTTTAAATTCCCCTAATATCAGAGAGGCTCCAAAACCAATTTGGTGAATTTTTGAAAAGTATTTTGAAAGTTATGAATTTTTAAAGTTTAAGTTTGGCTAAATGGCTTAATCAACCCATTTGATAGTAGCTAACCAAGTCCAATTGACTTCAAACTTTTATGGTGGGTTCCTCTGATCCTAAAGGTCAGTGGAGAATTAATTTCAAGTCAATTTGATGTATGATTAGCTCTAATTAATTAAAGCTCCATTTTGGGTGTTTAAGCCAATTAGGGTTATTCCAAGTGAGTTAACTCAAAACCTATTTTTCCTAGGTCCTTCCGGTCATAAGAAACATCACCAAATTTTCCTAGAATTTATTTCACAACATGCTAATTATTGGAATTAAAATACTCGTAATAGTGACCTAGAATCGAAAAATCAATAACTCTTCATAGGGATGGCCTCGACTTTGGAAAATTCGTGGAATGTCCCCAAATTCGAAGCTTCAAAGCTCTATGGTCTCATGCCATGGTGAATTGTCTACATGCATGGAGAATTGAAAATGTACAGAGAGTAAATAAATCATTAAAAATCAAATATTCAATGAAATTAAATGATTTCTTTTCCACATTATTCTCCTCTGTTCACTAAGCAAGAGGGTATTTTTATTTTATTTTTATGATTTCTCCATACAAAGATATGAATTTTTGAAGTTTAGGGAATTAAGTAAATAAAAAAATACCCTGATTTTCTATTTAAAACGGCGGCGCTGACTCATCCTAGGCATCTCCGAAACGCCGCGTGTCGCGCTGCCATTCGACGCCGCCACTTGAGTCAGCAGCCCGGGTCCCGCCTTCCGCGTATCATCCGTCGATCCGACCCGATCTGAGTCGTCCGTCCGCGCGTGTATTGAATGGACGGCTTCCTCTCATCATCCCCAGCCGTTCTCATCCGAGAGCCGTCCACACTAAAACCCTAAGAACTCACTCATTTCTCAATGGATTTTCGTGTTATTGTGCTCTATGGATTCGTCTTGAAGAGACGAACACATCTATACGATGATCATGCATTGAAATTAAAGCGTTTGAAATGGACAATCTCCGGAGGCTCGGGATAAAGAGTTAGCTCATACCTTAGCTCGCAGAAGTGTGGCTTCGATCCGAGGGTTGTGTCACCTTCGATTGGGTCCAAGCAAGCCCCGCATGAAGTCCCTCGGCTCCGTGAATTGTCCGTGTATGATTTCGACCAAGCCCGATTTCAACCTTTGGAGTCCGGAACGGATGGGTGGCCCGGAGAGGGGCTTTCACTCGGGGAACTCCTTCTCTTGGTCTTGTGCAGGTGTGGGTGAGTTTAATTTGACTTTGGTGGAGGATTTGGGAGTGTCCTCGTTCTCGCTCGAGAATCGAGCTCCAAAATCGAGCTCAATTAGTGGGGATCGGGGCAAGAGAGCGATGGGGATCAAATGCTCTAGGTGTGGGGGAGAGTCTGGAGTGATTTTGCGCAGTTTCCTTAAGGTTGGTTCAGCACCTCTTCATGGCCGAAAGGGGTGAGGTTTAAATAGGAGAGGCTCGAGGGCCTCCTGTGGGGAGTTAAGGACCGGGATCACCGCTCTCGGCAAGGGAAGAACAACTGCAATGGCCACCGGGCATGGGGCAACTCAAGCAAGGGAGAATTTCAATGTTCGGCTCCTTCCAAGGTCTCGGCCATGGTGTTTTCTCGGCGACCCGTGCGGCCGGCCTGCAGGCATGAGTCACCATCTTAACCGGGGAGGTCGGGGCTTGGCAATGGTGAAGTCAATCGGGTTTGGACATGTGTAAAGGAGTTGGATCAAAATGGCATGGGGGCATGGCTATTTTGGCTCTAAATGGGTCAACCCATCCTTTTGGGCTAGGTGCACCACCCAAGGCTTGGTTTAGGTCGAAGAGAAAGTGATTTGGATCAGCTTGATTAGTGGGGTCAAGTCACAATCCAAGTACAATTAGGATTAAACATGGTTTAGGGGAGACATGGAAATGGTTAATCACCTTAAGGGAATGTGGAAAGGATCTCCTCCTATTGCCCAATGTGGTAAGGTCACATGTGAACAACTCACATGGCTTGCATGTGGCTTAAGAGTGGCTTCATGGCTTATATATGGCTTGGGAAAAGTTGGCTTGGTTTCATGAAAGTGGGTTTAAGGAATTTTGGTATTTTAGTGGAAAAATTTCATGAAGCTTGATTTGGAACTATTTGGTTATTGATTTTGGAACTTAGGAAGTGTTTTAAATCATAGGCATGATGAGAGAAATTTCATGTAGGCTTTTGGAATAAGTTTTGGGCTTTTAAATTTGTTTTGGATGGGTTTTTAGGAAAGTTTAAGAAAGTGAGCTTTTTAAGCTTGGAAATAAATTGGTGAATGGGAAATTTGTAAAATTTTGGGCCAAATAATTGTTGGGTTTGGTTTAGGGATGTGTCATGAGTGATTTGAAACAAATTTGAGGTGGTTTGGGTTTGAATTGGGTTGAATTCGGCTTTTTGGTAAAGTGGCCAATGGTAGGCCAAATTGGGTTAACTTGGGCTAATGTTGGGCTAATGTTGAAATTGGTGTAAAATTAATGTTGAGAAATGTTTGTAGGGCTGTTTCAAAGAGGTTTCAACTTTGGTTGGGTTTGGATTTTGGGGTTTGGGCCTATTTGGGTTAGGTTTAGGTGTAGGCCCATGTAAGGAGTTTTGGCTTTGGGTTGAATTTGAGTTGGGTTTGGGTTCAAATTTTGGGCAAATCATGTTAGTTCTTTTTTTTAGGGATGTTAGGGAAGGTTTAGAAAAGATTTGGGGTTAATTGGAGTTGAATTGGGTTAGTTTGGGCTAAGTTTGGGTCATGGGTCCAAATTGGGCTTTAAGGTCAAAAGTGAAATTGGATTCAAATTCCAATCAAATTGGGCTTAGATTTGGTCTAGATTGGTGTTGGGGATGTTGAATTGAAGTTTAGAATTGAATTTGACCAGAATTTGGGTCAATTGGGTAGGTTTGGTTTGACATTGGGTTCACTTTGGGTTAAAATGGGTCAAATTGGGGATTTTGACAAAAGTGGGGTAAATTGACAAAATTGGCCCATAGTATAGTTGAACAAAATGAAATTGGGAATATTTGGGATTTTTTGGAATTTTCTAGGAATTTTTGGAATTTTTTAGATTTTTGGGTCAAGAGGGGCATTTTGGTAATTTGGAGGGTATTGGGGGTATTTTTTGGAATTTTGGGTATTTTGGGTAAAAATGGTCAATTTGAGTGGTGGAAGAATGTTTAGGATTGATTTTGAGGAATTTGGATGATTTTGGAGAATTTTGAAAAATTTGGTAATTTCAGGTTTTGTAGAGCTAGCGTGTCTCGGGTCCCGGGTCAAAAATCGAAAATTTAGAAAATTGAAGATTGGATAAATGTAAGTGGAATGAAATCATTTTGGTTGAGCCATGAAGCCATATCAAGCCCACATGAGCCATGAAGGGACTCATTTCGAGGCATTCACTATGTTGTTCCTAACCTCTCAGCCAGGGCTTAGTGGTTAAGGACCATCCATGTGAATCACCTTCATGAGTCGGGAGGTCAAGTTGGGTATGGGTGTGGTTTTAGGAGGTGTGTGAAAGTGTAGTGTATAAGTGTAGTGTGTTTGTAAGTCAGCCCTCACTGCACTGAGCCACCTGTGGCAAGGCTCCTAAGGCCAAAGAGTCCTATAGGAACTCATCCTTTAAACTTCCACATTTGATTTCAACCCTCTAGGTGATTAGGGGTCTATAATCAAGTTTGTGGAGTTTGCAGGGAGTTAAGAAGTGGTTTGAATTTCTAAGTGGTGGGTCCCAATTCTAATCCTCTAGGATAGCCAAAGGAAAAGCCTAAGGCTAGATCCTAAGTACTAAAAAAGGAAGAGAAGACCTCATCAAAAATGAGGTCAACAAGCCCCACAACCACTAGTAATAGTGGTAGTTAGTCTATTATTTTGCAGTTTTATTTTGAAATGTGAAAGTTCTGGTAAGAAAGAAAAGGGGGTATAATGTACAACCTGAGCTCAAAGGGCATTGCATTTGAGGTCGAGCACTCCTGAGCTACTTAGGGTGGGTCGGGTCAATATTGTTGGAACATGAGGAACTTGTTCGACACTGTTATAATTGAGGAGCTCCGTCAGTTGTGCGAAGGCCAACAAAAAGTTGAGTACACTATAGCAAGACGGACAAAGCAGATTATAGATCACCATAATAGGCGACCTTTGAGTTCTCTTTTTGAGGAGAAGGGAGAGAAGGGGTGCTTGATGATGACTTTGATCATGCTGCTGTGTATTTTTTTTCTTGTTGAGTATGTGGACATATTATTTATTTGTATTTACATTATGTGTTTAAATGTGAACTTTTATAGATTTAGAGTAATGTTTGTTAAATTATATTTGTTTTCATTGTTGACATTTGTTCGTGTAATAGATTATGTGTTATGATGTTTTTGAGTAAATGTTTATAATATTCGTTGTGTGCAAGTTGTAAAATTTGATCACTACTTGTGTGTGTGTGTGTGTGTCTATTGCAAAAAGGAAAGGATATATTAATGCCAAAAAGTTAGATACATCTAATGAAGGGCAGGTTTAAAGAGTCATCCAAAGGTAAATGCCTTAAAGGCCCAAAAGGTAAAAGTGAGAATATTACATTAGCATTGGAAGCAGAAGCTTTAGCCAACCAGTTAGCAGGATGGTTACCTTCCTTGTGAATATGAGACCATTGAAGTTGGATGTGCAAAGTCAAAGATAAAATCTTTCTATATAGATAAACCAAATTCCAAGGGGGAGATGAGAGACCCTGCATAATCTTGATTACCTGCTGAGAATCAGATTCAATCCAAATTTGCTGAAGATTAAAAGCCACAGCAGTTTTCAAAGCCCTAAGTACAGCAGAAAGTTCATATTCTAGTGCAGAGGAAGAGATGATAGGTCCCTGAAAGCACCACAATAACTGACCTCGATGATCCCTGCAGACACCTCCAATACCAGCAGAAGATGAAGTGAAACTACCATCAATGTTGATTTTAACCCAGGGCTGAGTAGGTAGTAGCCAATGCAACAATAATACTTTCCTTCTAGTGGGAACAGCCAAAGTAGAAGTTTTATTGATATAGCTGCAGCAATTAACAACAACTTTCCTGGCCTTACATGGTTTACTCTCATATTTGTCTTGATTTCTGGCCATCCAGATGAACCATCTGATTATCAAAGGGATAAAAAACCGTTTATGCTCTTTCCAGTCTTCCCAACAATCATCAAAGGAGAGCCAATTATGTCTACATTGAGATATCTGTAACTGATGCAAAACAGAAGTCCAAACCGTTGAGTGATAGGGCAATGCAGGAATAGATGTGAGTAAGTTTCCTCACTGGAATGGCACATCCAACATCTTGAAGCAGTTCTCAAACCTTTCGGTTTCAGAATATCATCCAAGGGAAGAAACTGGTGAAACAACCTCCAGTTAAAAAAAGACATTGAAGGAGATAATTTACTATCCCATATGTGTTCACCCCAATTGGTAGCAGGCCATTGATTAAAGGATTGATGAATAAAACTATAAACATACTGATTAGCAGGATGCTTTATCAGTACTTTATCAGGTATGGTAGGCTCAATAGGTAAGGATATAATTTGATGCAATGCATCTTCATTCACTACAGCTCTAAGGGAGTCCACATCCCACTGATTCTGATTCCAGAAATGAGAGACAGTAAGTTGAGGGTTGTAACAATGCAAAGAAAGTGGGGAGAGGGAGCTATCAGGTAGCCAGTCATCCAAGCAAAAATTAACTCTGCCAGCTCCCACCTCCCAACAGAAGAGTTGATTAGCAGCCTCCCAAATCTTCAACAGACTTTTCCAATGTTTAGAATCGCCCAATTTGGATTGCACTAAATGAGGATGTAATTTTTTGCAATATTTTTCTTTTAAAAATTTGGCCCATATAGTATCTTGCTGCCTAAATTTAATCCACTGTTTGCAGTAAAAAAGATGGCTCATTTGTCGAAGCTTTTGAATCCTGATCCCTCCGCTATGGCAGTGCTTGCAAAGTTTATTCCAAACGTATCCAATGGGGTTATTTATATTGGCCTTCCCAAAGGAATTTGTTAAAAATAGTTTCTAACAGCTTTTGAGTGCTCCTTTTCATTCTCACTATTTGCATTGTGGAAAGAGGAAAAGTTGACAAAATGCTTTTCAGTAAGTCAATCTACCACTATTAGATAAAAAAATGTTAGTCCAGCAGTTGATGGAGGAGGAGATCTTATTTACCACATCATCATATTGAGTTTGCTTTTTTCCTTCCTTTAAGTAATTGAACTCCCAAGTACTTTAAATGAAAATCAACAGCTGCAAAGCCTATGTAATCTTTCAGCCAATTGTGATTTTTGTAGTGTTTCCCAGCCAAAAATTGGCACTTCTTCTTATTGAGCTCAAGTCCTGTCACTTGATAGAGATGGTCCAAGATCTGCATGGTTTTCTTGATAGCCTTTTTAGTGCCATTGGTAAAAATAATCATATCATCTGCATAAGCCAGATGGCTGATAAGCTGTGAGAAGCTGTGCATAAAGCAGAGATAAGGAGAATTTCTATGAGCATAATTGAGAAGTCTAGAAAAATAGTCAAAGGCCAGGATAAAAATGGTTGGAGACAAAGGGTCTCCCTTCTTGATACCCCATCCAGCAGTGAAAAAACCATGACTTGTACCATTCACTAGAACACTGTAATAGGTACTTGACATCCATCTCTTAATTAAGTGACAAAAAGAATGGTCAAACCCTCTAGCTTTCAGAACCAACTCTATAAATTTCCAACTAATCGAATCATAAGCTTTCTTTAGATCCAATTTGAAGATGTTGTTTTGTCGTCTACAAATTTTATCAATATCTAGAAGCAGTTCTTGAGTTAATAGGCTATTATCAGTAATGTTTCTGCCCTGCACAAAAGCAGATTGGTTAGGACTAATAAGTTTATGTAGATGAGGTTGTAATCTCTCAAAAATTATCTTGCTGATGATTTTGGTTAAAGTGTTGGTAAGGTTAATTGGTCTGAAATCTAACCAATTAGACTTTTGATTCTCCTTGGGGATAAGAGCAATACTTGTGGCAGCAAAGTACTTTGGTAGATCAATCCCAGAGAAAAAGGATTGAACAACAGTAATGAGATCATTGCCAACAATGTCCAATGCTTTAGAGTAAAAAATTAGAGTAAAACCATCAGGTCCAACAGTTTTGTTACCATCTATGCACTTCAAAGCTTGGAGAATTTCAGTTTCATATGGCAGAAGAGTTAAGTTTAGCTGTTGGACATAATCATACTCAGCATTAAAAACTTTAGGAAGAAAAGCAGAAGGGGAAATATGTTGAGCTGCTAGTTGGGATTGAAAATGTTGCACTGCACTTTGAGAGATTAGGTGGGGTTCCAAAATCCAACTTCCACCAGTTCTTTGATACTGAGAATAGCCTTAAATTGCCTCATGTATTTGATAACAGAATGAAGAAATTTTGTATTCCTATCACCAAACAAAAGTTTTTTGATAGATTCTTTTTGCTTCAGAAGAAGTTCTCCCCGGTTCAAAGCTTGTAAAAGATGGGTCTGGGCAGTAACTAATTTCTGAGTGTTAGACCCTCCAAGATCCTGATCAGCTTCTAGAGTTTGTACATGGTGGTCAGCATCTTTCACCTATTGAAATACATTACCAAAGCAAGTTTTGTTCCACTATACTAACTGAAGAGCGATATTTTTTTGTAATCCCCACAATTTAACAAGTGGATTCATATCAACAAAGGTTGTAGAAGTCCAACCTTTTTTCACCTCATCCAAAAAAGTAGGATGCTCAGTCCAAAAATTTAAGAATCTAAAAGAAGAGGAGCATGCACTAGGGAAAAAAGAGATTTTAATTAAAAGAGGAGAGTGATCAGATGTAGTTCGATGAAGATGATGAATTTGAGTAATTGCAAAAGTATTCATCAAGAAACCATTAGCAAGAAATCTATTAATTCTCTCGAAAATTTTACCTCTTTTCCAAGTGAAAGGTGTACCAATGTAACCCATATCCAATAAACTTGCATTTGTTATATTATGTGAAAATTGGAGCATAGTTTGCAGATTTGAAGTTCTACGTCCCAATTTCTCACTAGAGTCCCTGATGCAATTAAAATCTCCTCCAACTAGCCAATTGGTTTGGATTTGTGAACTGGTGTTGTGAAGTTCTTCCCATAAAGTTGTTCTAGCAATGTCAGTGCAGCCCACATATATAAAAGTAGCAAAACCAGTAAAATGCTCAATACCAAAATGCAGATGCAGAAACTGATAATTATCAATTAAAATTTTGCAACTTAGCTCCTTCTGACTGAAAATTCAAATCTTATTGTTACAGTTAGATTGAAATTGAAATCCAGTAAATTTCCTAGTGATTTTAGAGATATTCTGGTGCACCATGGGCTCTAATAAAGCAAATAACCAAAGTTTATGAGTCATGTTTAAATGTAGGAGTCTATTAAGGGTGTCAGGACCAGCCACACCCCTAACATTCCAACACAGTAAATTAATCATGGTGGATAGCCTTACCAGCCCTAGTTAACCTAGGTGGGAGGGGCCTTTGAGTTATCAGCACCAAGTATGTTGGATTGAGAAAGATATTTGAGTTCAAGAGCATCTTTTCTCCTTCTTCTGCTTTTTTGTAGAGACCATTCTTCCTCCATTGTATGTGTCAAATTTTCTAATAATAGTTGATCTGAAGCTCTGTCAGTGGTTTCTTGTGGAGTAATGAAGTTATCACCAGTTTCAGAACTGTAAGGCAAGCCTTCCACATCTGGGGGATCTCTGAGATCTAATGTTGGCTATTGTATCAGTTCTTCCTCACCTGGAGGGTCTCTGATTTCAATCATAGTGTCAGCAAAAGTCCTAACAGCAGATGTGGGGTTTACTGAAATTTGTAAACCGTCTATCTGAGGTAACTGTGGAGCTTCCTGAGGAGGTGCAGTAGAAGGTGCTATTTGGTGGGAGACAGTTCTTGGAGCAACCTGATCAGACCTGGAGCTTGTGGAGGAACAGAAGGGTTATGTTGATCAAGCTAAGCAGATTGTTTGGAATTGTTACTCTTGTTAGCTAAATTATAAGGTCTGAGTTCAGGGTGCATTTTGAAGCATTGTTCCATTGTATGGCCAAAAATGTGACAATGCTTACAATATAAGGGTTGGTACTCCATCACTATAGGCTGCCAATAACCACTATTGGCACTCCCTAACCAAACACCATCAAGATGTGGGAGGGTAATATCCCTGTCCACTAAAAAACGTGCTTTGGAGATTCTAGTAACAGTAGTAGAAGACATATCAAGCTTTAAAGGTCTGCCCATAGAGTCAACAATATCATAAATAATCTTGTGATGAATATAAGGGAGCTTCAAGTTGGGTAGGCTAAACTACACTGGAACAATATGTGGTTCTTTGGATGGATCAAAGTCTATAGTCCATTTCAGTAGTTTCATGGGTTTCCCATCAATCATAATAACCTTTTTAGAGAAAACTTGAGCATAGTCTTCCTCTCTTGATAATTGAAGCATTATATGTCAGCTGTCAAAAACTCCAATTTTCCAACTCCCCATTAGCTTAAAATCATCCACAGCTTTTCTCAAGATATCCAGTTTGGGGTGACCAAATTGAAATTTCCCCACCAATGTGAACCTGTAAGGCTCAGATAACTTGGCTAACTCCTCTTCAGTAAAGATCAAAGCTAGTTTGCCTGCCTTCTTTGTGCAACGTTTAATAAACTCACATTCCACTTTCCCTTCAATAGCATCATGATACAGCTGGGGGAAACTAATTTATCTCCTAAAGTAGCCTCACCTTCCTTTCTAACTGTAACCTCAGCGAAAGTGCCTCTACCCAAAAAGTTAGGGTCAGCATTCGTTAAATCGTAGACCATAATACCAATGGAACAGTAAGAGCACACAAAAATTCAAAAAGCACAAGACCCGGGAAGGCCCAAACACCCTTCCCAAGTCAGGAAAAACCACACCGGTGAAAGAAATACCTTTCCCCCACCAACCTTGAGTCGTTGTCGCCGTCAGAATGGTCACCACCTCCATGGAAACCCTAGCAGAGCCCAGGGACCTCTTGCCGCCAACATAATATTATTTAATATTAATATATATATATATATATATATATATATATATATATATATATATATATATATATATATATATATATATATATAGTTTGATACAGATTTGTGTCAGACAGTACCAATGCTAATTTATTTGATACATTGTAACGCTCTTCGATACATATCTTCTGATGCTAATCAATTTCTCTGACCTAAAGGGTGGACTTAAATAACGATACAAGTTTATTATGGTTAACATTTTCATTGTCATCGGTCACACGAAGCTGGCTAAAGTCAACATTGTCCAATGTCAAGGTCGACACAAACTGTTTAAGTCGAGCACTTTCGATGCTAATAACATTTTTGACCCCCCCCCCCCCAACCCATTTTTTTGTTGGCCATATGTCCAATGCAAATCCACCGTTTAAACTATTTTGTGTCAGATTATTGTCAAATTAGAGTCAACAATGTGGGAATTGGCTGACACTAATTTAAATAAATCCTGCAGTGATTGGTGATTACTGACCCTAAATTGCAAGATCTTGTTAATGAGTCTTTTTCACGTGAGAACTTAAGTAATAAAGATTTTTCTCATTTATTCTATAAAGCTTGGAGAAGGCTACAATTACTTATAATCAACCATTGGAGGTTAATTTTAGTATGAATGATGTTGTTCAACCTTTCTTCTCTTATCAGCATACAAAAGATACCATTGCAATCACTCTTTCTATTTCTAAAAAAATACTTCAATCAAATCAAGCTCTAGCAACTTTATATTCACTTGAATAACACAATAGGAACTTGATTGACTCATCTTATTCACTTTGGCTATTAAAACTTAAAAATCACTCTGATTGAAGAATTAAATTTCTATTATTGAACTATTAACAATCATCATATAGTGAGAGAAAAAAAATTTTTTTTATAAACTTTTATCTTATAATATCTTACTATAAATCATTTTTATTATATTATATTTTTTAATGGGAAATGAATTTTAGCTGGACATGTGGTTTTCATCTTCATTTATTTGTTGATATTTTAGCTTTCCTTTAGTTATCATATCTATTAATGAAGATTATCAAGGTTTTACGCTGAAAAAGCTCATGCTATGGACATTTTTGAAAAGCCTGGAAAGCATGACAAATTTATATGCATAAGAAATATGTTTTGCACTGTGCAATTAATTTATGATTGTTATAGAATCTGAAACTACTTAATATTTAAATATTTGATAATAAATATGACAATTTTGAATATGATAGGTTTTGTATGTAAAAATTAAATTGTTCACATTAGTTTGATGAGTGAATGATATAGTATGGACAATTTTCAACATGTAAAAGTACCATCTCCTCTTAAGATATCATTTTTTTCTTATGAGCCAGGGGAATTAAAATAAGATCACTTTACGCGCGCACACACACACACACATACATACATGCTTTTTTCACTTCTAGAGCAATGCATGCCTTATGACTAACATGCTTATTGGACATGAGTTCTAAAAACAAGATATCACCTTATATATATGATGGTTACCTCCTTTAGCCTCCAATCAAATTTATCTTTTTTATGAATAGGAAGTTGAGCTTCATTGCAAAGAAAAGTTTTTTGATCTTCTTACAAAATCACTAGAGATATTGGAGTTAACTAAAATATTGTAAGATCACTTCTTCAATTTAGTTTTTAATTTTTAATTTCAAAGGTTATATTTTACATAGTGTTGCCATATTAAAAATGTTATACATGATTTTTTAGTTAAAAAGATATTAGTGCATTGATATTGAAAGTACCTTTCTGTTCAATAACCCAAGCTAATAACTCATAACATTTTATCTATTATCAAGATTACTTAGTCATATGTTGATGGATGATAAGGGCAAAAATAAAGCAATTAATAATAAATATTATAATATTTTTAAACAATGCAAAGCTTAAAATATAAAATGAAATTCTAAAACCAACTTCTAAAGTGACCTTAAACTCTCATGTGAGCTTGGATTAGATAGTAGTCAATAACAAAACATATAATTACTCCATCTGTAACGTTGCACAAAAGAGGGAAATATAACTAGAATATGAAGGCAGTGTGTTGATTTACTTATATATCACCTGAACTTTGATTTTTTACATTTATACCACCTAATTGTTTTTACATCACATCATAAATACTAATATTTAACTTTTAAAAAGTGAAATATACATTTTTATGCACGAGTAAGGTGGCATATATATGTAAAATTTGAAGTTTAGGGGATCGATATGTAAATACAAAAGAATTGAGTGGCATACAAGTAAATCTTCCAAATTTTTTTAGATTCAGCTAATCCTCAATATTTCAATGCCATGAGAAAGTGCAGATAGCTTTACAGCGTTGGAAGAAATAAAAATTGACTTCTTTTTGCAGCAAGAAAAGATGGTAATAAAAGTAATATTATCATTTTAAAATTTAAATGTAAGAAAAATTATTTCAAGTTGTAAGATAATCTTATTTTTGAATTTAGTTGTGATTATTGTTGGCCTAATTTAATGTGATATCTATATTTTTTTTTTCCATTGATTGTATACTTGCACACAATTTTCATGCATTTACATGTTTCACACCTAGAATTTCATATTTACACACATGACATGTAATAACATCCTCATTTATATCACCATCACTTTGAACTATACACTCGATCGATGCATGCATTCTTCCGCTTTCCAATCAACTCTAATTCTGCTAATAACAATATATGTATCATCATAACTTTAACAATAGACCCGATGCATTCCACCACTTCTCCCAATCAACGTGAGTCCAACTAATATATGAATTCCATACATATCATTCAATTCTTATGTATGTACACTCGTAACACCTAAACATCAATTTTACATATATATCAATTTTACATATATACATACCTAACACAAAAATTTCAATTTATACATTCATACCACATAACATATGCATATCATAACTCATACATATCACTAAATTCTTATGTATGTACAAACCAACACTTAAACTTCAATATTTACATGCGCACCACAAATAAATGTTAATAGTGGCGCAAATAGACTCTCCTTTGAAGTTTTCTGATTAGAGGGAGTTTGTTCGTCTTTGTAAGCTCAAATCAGGCGTCGGAAGTCGAGCTAGCGCTAATGGCGATTGTAGTGCGAAGCTTCGTCAGGAAGGATGATTTTGATTGAAATTGAGAGGGAGATGGAGAAGTAGAGTGGAGAGGGGAATGAGAGAGTGGAAGCTCGGAAGGGGTTTCCGATAGTAGTGGAGACGAAAGAGGCGCCCGTAGAATGGGGGGATGACAAATGAAATATAGGCGTGCAGTTTGAGTAAATTAGGTCATGTGCGTTGTTTTTCCGTCTAATTTGCGCCAGAATTAGTTCGGTGCTAATAAGTAAAGTTTTGCGTTATCGCAACGCCACCACAACTTCCATCGTTTTCTGAATACTTTTCTATCAAAATTTTTAATGCAAATCGAATGCAAAATTCACCGCAAATACTAAAATTTATTATTCGTCACTTAACTACCTCAAATCCGACACTAATTTTTTACGTTGGAAAAAAGCCAACGCAAATTTTGGACTCTAATTACAGCTATTTAGAGATCACAAAAATATGAAGTACGAGTTCTACCTGCGAGAAATGGTCGTTAGATCCAAATTTTGTTGTGCCAATATCCAAACCCTGTTCAATGCGAATTCACCAAATCTTGCAAATGTTGCTTCTCATTGCATTTCTAAGCATTCAAATGAGAGATTTTCAATCTCTAAGGCTCCAACCCTAACATTAAGGTTAAACTTTTTTGGAAGATTTACATATCTAACACTTATTCAATTTTTACATATATAACAATGTAAATATATATTTCACTTTTTAAAATTAAAATAGTGTTACTATTGATGTGATATGAAAGTTGGAGCGGCATAAATATAAAAATTAAAATTTAGGTATTAGATATGTAAATACAGACGAATAAAGACATCCGAGTAATGTCCCTAAAATTTATTAGTTTTCATTTAAAATTCAAATTATCTCATTATTTTCAACCACCATATTTTATTCCTTTGCAATGATCACCATTTAGATTGCCTTCACTTGGCATATGGTCATTTTTTTATAGATGCTTATAGGTTTTCATGAAGTCAACTTTCTTGACATGAGTTGTTATTTTTATTTTCTTTTCTAAATTTTTATGAGTTTGTGAACTTCAAGCATTAGACTTTCTGGTGCGAGAGAAAATTTTTAACTAAGGACCACCATCTCATCCACACATGAGTTGCTAGTTGAGTCTGTTTTGAATTGGGAGATAAAGTGATGTTCTCTATTTTGTCTCGCATCATTATTTGCATAACATTTAATTTTTATCAGAGAATTTAACCGTCAACTATCTTGGTCTGGATTGCTTACAATGATATAAAGAAATCAGATGTAAATTTTGTTTAGAATTACCAAATTAATGCGACTATAAAATACTTATTATTTGTGAGTGTGTAAAAGTAATTTAAAATATATTTTTTCACTTCAAGTGCTATATGTTAAAAGATTTATTCATGATTTGTCACATGTTGGATTTTCATATTACAGTATAGGAAAACCAGCTATAACTGACAGTTTTTTGTGCGTCGAAAATGTCGTGTTAATTTCCGAGACTTATCAATGGATCATTAGACAGTTTATTTCCGACGACATAACTCTTACATCGTCGCTTCCGATTTGAGCCAAAAAGAAAATTAGTGTCATTTGGGGATTTACGGGAACTCAGAATTTAAGATTTAGCTTAAATCCTTCATAAATCCTACTATTGATCCTCATCATTTATTTATTATTTTTTTTTTGTTATGTTCATCAACTACTTTTAGTACGCACATCATGTATCTTCAACCTCTAACAAACTTTATAGTCTTACAATTAGTATTTTCATCCTTAATTAGATTATAGTAGATCATTATAATTTTTAACATTTGTGGTGAAATTATTTTAATCGTGCTAAACATTATGTTTTTTTCTTTTTGTGTCTTCCATTTAAAAAATCACGCGTCTTTACGCACTGTGAATTATTTTTTTCTTATTTGTGTTAAGTTTTCACACTCATTATAATAAAAAAATATCCCTTTACTATTACAAAAAATTTACCATATAATAGTTTGATGTTATTTGTACAAGAATTTATGCAGTCAACTAAAAACACAACAATACATCTCAAAGAACGCCGTTGGGAGAGGCTGCTCGCTCTGTACCCCCACCCCTACCCCACCGCCACCGCCACCCCCACCCCTACTCCTACTATACTTATTTATTAGTGCTTCTGTCCATGGACCCTTTTTTGTTAATTTATATTCTCTCTTCTATGAATAACTGCCTTAAAGATCTCTGCTCTAATGCACAGACTGCTGAAGAAGTAATGACACCGATTAAATCAACATTCTCATTAGATATCAATTCCAAATTGGACTGGTGAGTTTCAAATCATTGGCAATATATATACTTGTTCAGTGATTTGTAAGAATAATTTGATGTTGAAGTCCTATGCTATGGTGATCAAGCTTTTGCATTTTGTATCTCTTATGAATATTTGTTCAGTTTTTTTTAGTTCTTATCCAACTTATGAGATTCACTAAATTAAAAGTTTGTTATTTATGAATTTAAATGTGGTTATGATTTTTCTTCTTTGTAAATTTGCATTAACAAATCCTAGCCCTAACACATCTTTGGTTGTTCCTTTACAGGGAAGCCATTTGCAAAATCCTAGGTTAGGGCCACAACACTCCATTTTTATTCAAGAAACCCTAGGAATATTATGGGTTTTCTACTGGTTGGTACCAATTTTCTGTTGTGCTATACTTCTCTATCTTGTTTTATTCAGATGAAAATATGCATCTAGTAATTTTTTTGGGCTTCTTTGCCTTTTTAAGTTCCTTCTTTAGGTGAAATGTCTTCTCATAGTTCGTGTTGAGACAGAGACACCAGTTAGCGATGTTTCCATAAGAAGAATTCCTAGGTTTCTCAAGTTACTTTTTTTTCATTTTTATGATAATTATCATAAATTTTCTTATGTCTAAAATTTTATCAGAGTCCCAGTAGACAAGTCTCTATATGATATATTGAATGAGTGTCAGACGGGAAGCAACCGAATAACTGTTGTTGTCAAGACTAAAGTGAATCAAAGAGTCTTCCTCCCACTACAGAGACAAGTCTGAAGAAAATAAAGGATCTTCTGTTGAATCCAACTTGACAACTCCTTTACTATCAAAAGAGGACAATAGTTTTGTGGTGGACATAGATAAGGGTCGAAAGAAACATGCTAATGGTAACAACCCCACTTCCATTCTATACAATAATTTATCATTTGATACAGCGGGTTATACATTAGAGGCTATTGAAGATGAAGAGATTATCAGTATCATCACTCTTGAGGATGTATTTGAAGAACTCCTATAGGTACATGAAACTCATTTCTTCTACTAATTATTAATAGTAAAGGAGAAGTTTGGAATCACTTTTAATTTTAATTTAATTTAATTTTATTTTATTTTTGACTTTATTTGAAATAAATATTATTTGATATGTTATAAAATGATTAGTTATTTTTAAAAATATTAAAAAAAAAAATTTAGTATTATTAAAAACAATCTAACTTGTTTTCAAAAATAAATAAATAAATAAATAAATAAATAAAAACAGGAAAACTATACACTAAACAAACATGTTTAAAATAAAATAAAAATAAAAATTGAAAAAAAAAACTAAAGTGATTCAGATTTTATCTTTTATGGTAGTCCGGATGCATTTCCAACCATTTTTTTTATTGAGTCTAGCAATTGCCTTTATTAAACCATGACCATTCAAATTGTCTTAAGTTGGTATGATTCTTGCTTGTTTGTTAGCACTTGTTCGATTTTTATTGCGGCCTTGCCTTGCATAGATGAGTGTTGCAATTTATTCGACAATATTTGGATTTTCAATACTCATAATATTCTGGGTTTTGTTGCAATCTTGCTTGTGTTTGGCATGGTATCCTTGGAGACGAATCTATAATTAATGCGAGTTATTTATTGTTACTTCGCTGATTATGGATGTATTTTTTGTGCAGGATGAGATTGTGGATGAAACTGATGAATATGTTGATGTTCACAAAAGGTGATTGCAATTTTTTTCTGTTGTCTGAAGCTACACTCATCACAAATGGTAAATAATATGAATCGGAAAGATGTTGTAAGTTTAATGTTTTTAATTGCAGGATATGTGTGGCTGTTGCTGCTGCCACATCTTCAGTTACACGAGCCCATCAATTAGCTAACTAATTAAAAATCAACTGTAAGTAATATCTCATATTTTACTTTTAATGGGAGGGATTCTGCTAATCAATAGGTACTAGTTACAAATTTTTAAATTCTGCTCTAACTTTGCAATGAGAATTGAAATAACAGAAACATGTTATGCGTCTATTATAGAGGGATGCTTTATTGAATTAATTTTTCTTTTAATTCACTTAAAGTGTGATCAATTTATTGGTACATCTAATATGTCTTGACAGCTGCATGCTTTCAATAAACTTAGCAGTAAAACCCTTGAAGGATTAGGTACTAAAAATGTTGTCATCTTGCTGGTCATGTCTATCTGCAGATTATTGGTGATTCTGCTCTCAAGAATTACATCTCCACTCATCCTTCCAGCAAAAATAAAAATAGAACAATTTTTTTCTCAAATGGAAGTCATGAAAGAAGCTATGGCATTGTACTGGGAAACGGAATTGTATGATTTCTCCGACTATTATGCTTGTGATTTCTTATTTTATCAAAGGGGCATTTACATACATGCCCCTCAATTCATATGTATTTATGGATATAACACCTAAAATTTAATTTTTAAATGCATACCACTTTACTTGTGTATTAAAGGTTTACTTTGCATTTTAAAAGTTAAAATGATGGTATTTTTTATCTGTATGAAACAATGTAAAAATCAAAATTTTGTTGGTAGATATGTAAATATATAAGAAGTTGGTGGTGTGTATCCAAATGTCCCATTATCAAATTATCTTTCAATTGTGATATAAAAGCATATAAAGAATATTAGCGTATGCAGGAATCACAGTATTCTGGCGCATTTTCTTGGGGCTTACCCTTATTCGCTGGGCCTTGTCCGGCTGGAGATCCTGCAGGGCAGTGGCACAGCAATCGAGAAGCGGCAGTCAGTTGCGTTCACAAAGTTATGTTAATCTAGCAGGCATTCCCTGATAGGTATGTTTAATGGTTTGTTTTTTGATGTGCTAATTGTTACACATTCAGAACAATGGATGGTGAATTTGACTGGACAAAATCCTCATTTTAAGTTCACAAATGTCAAATCATTTTAAATCCATAATTTATTTTAGCAATCTCATATTAATCACCTGTTGCGCTTTATCTAAAATCTTATATTTATGATGGGTATATAGGCGCACCTAATAACTTTTAAGACTTTATTTAGGATTATTGTTCCCTTAAAAAGCTTATTTTTTATAATTACTAATAATATCAACATTTGTGACGCTGATATTATGTTATGTTGTGTTGCTAATGGTAACTAATTTTAAGTCATATCCCTCTCTTTAACCATTTTCATGTCATTGTTATGACTCAGACAAAAAAGTGAGTCAAAATTAAATTCAATTCACTTCCTAAAATTTCCTCATTTTAATTCCTTCAATCCATACGGAGCCTTAATGTTGAGGGGTGATGCTATCAGATAAAGTTTGGGTTGTCCATCCAATATTGCAGAAGTTTAATATTCTTATTAGGGCTTAGTTGTTCTACAGTGTATTATTGGAGCTTGTGTTGTTGGCGATCATGTTTCTGAAATGCTACGGGCAATAATATTTATGTTATTTCCTTTCCCACGTTCTCTTAATCGAGCTCCCTCTTCTAATTTATATTACAATGATAAAACAAAACTAATATAATAAATTATGAATCCCTTTTGTTTTGAATTATTTGATATCCTAATAGATGAATTGTATTGTTGGTACTAATTAGTTTGTACATTTTTACACTCTTTGAACATTCACTTTTAACAGTTCATAACCAGATTGCCAGAGTGTAAATTCTACATGAGATTTTTTTGTAACATAAAAATTGTCTCACATCTGTACTCATTTATAAGTGCTTCTGTCCATGGACCCTTCTTTGTTATTTTATATCCTCTCTTATGAATAACTGCCTTGAAGATCTCTACTCTAATGCACAGACTGCCGAGGGTGTCGAATCTTGGGCAAATATCTATACTTGTTTAGTGATTTGTAGGAATAATTTGAGGTTGAAGTCCTACGCTATGATGGTCAAGCTTTTGCATTTCATATCTCTTATGACTACTTGTTCAGTCTTTTTAGTTTTCATTTAAGTTACGAGATTCTCTAAATTAAAATTTTGTTATTTATGAATTTAAATGTGCGTATAATTTTTTTTCATTGTCGATTTGCAGTAACAAATCATAGACCCTAAGACATATTTCGTTGTTCTTTTACAGGGAAGCCATTTGCAAAATCCGGGCTCGGGGCCACAGTAGAGTCCCTGATTATTCAAGAAACCCAAGGAATGTTATTGGTTTTCTACTGGTTAGTGCAAATTATCTGTTGTGTTATACTTCTTTATCTTGTTTTGTTCAGTAGAAAACATGCATGTAGTATATATTTTGGGCTTCTTTATCTTGTTAAGTTCCTTCTTCAGGTGAAAAGTTTTCTCACAGTTCGTGGTGAGACAGATACACCATTTAGTGTTATTTCCATAAAAGAATTCCAAGGTTTCTCAAGTTATTTTTTTTCATTTTTATGATAATTATTATAAGTTTTCTTATGTCTAAATTTCTATCAAGGTCCCAGTAGACATGCCTCTATATGATATACTGAATAAATTTCAGAAGGGAAGCAATCATATGGCTACTGTTGTCAAGATTAAGGCGAAAACAAGTAGTCTTCCTCCCATTGAAGGGAACAAGTCTGAAGAAAATAAAGAGCTTCTATCGAATCTAACTTGACATCTCCTTTACTATCAAAAGAGGATAACAGTTTTGTAGTGGACATAGATAAGAGTCGAGAAAAACATGCTAATGGTAACAACCCCACTTTCATGCTATATGATAATTTATCAATTGATACAACGGGTTGTACATCAGAGGATATTGAAGATGGAGAGATTATCGGTATCATCACTCTTGAGGATGAGTTTGAAGAACTCCTATAGGTAAATGAAACTCATTTCTTATACTGTTTATCAATAGTTAAGGAGCCGTTTGGAATCACTTTTAATTTTAATCTTTTCTTGTTGGTCATTGCTATTTGCAGATTATTGGTGATTCTTCTCTCAGGGATTACGTTTCCACTCATCCTTCCAATAAAAATAAAAATAGAAAAAATTTTTTCTCAAGTGGAAGTCAAGAATGAAGCTATGACATTGTTGTGGGAAAAGGAATAGCATGATTTCTCCAAGTATCTTTGCTTGTGAGTTCTTATTTTGTCAAAGGGGCATTTACATACATACCCCTCAATTCATATGTATTTACATATCTAACACCTAAACTTTCATTTTTACATACACACCACTTAGTTATGAAAGATTTACTTTACTTTTTAAAAGTTTAAATGGTGCTATTTTTTGTGTATGAAACATTTGGAGGATATAAATGTAAAAAATAAAATTTAGTTGTTAGATATGTAAATATATAGAAATAAGTTGGTGTGCATGTACATGTCCCTTTATCAAATTATCTTTCGGTTGTGATATAAAATGTGAGACCTTGGGGATTGGGAGAAAAGATTTAATTATAAATGTATCTAATATTGTGATTATATTGATGGAATCATGTGGGAGATTATATATTGGTATGTTGAATGTATGTGAGTATCATTTTGATTGTCAACATGCTCAATAATTGATGAAGTAAAATTATATATTACAAAAAAAAAAAAAAGGTTACGGCTACGACAACGGTTTACATAGGATTTTGTGGCTCTAGGTATCGGCAGCGGTTTTGTAGCGATTTTTTAATCGCTTTTAGATTTTTAATGTAGTATAATTGCACTTTATTATGTCTTTACAGCTTGTTGGTTGTCTGTAAAGTAAATACAAAGAAATTATTTTTCTTGTTTGGTTATATAGATGTAAAGTAGAATAAAAAATAGTACATTCAAAATACTTGAGCTTGGTTGGTTGTCTGTAAAGTAAATACGAATATCATACTTGTTATAATTATTTAAAAAATTGTTATTAAATGCACGTGAATAATCACGTTGACGTGTAATGAAATAGTTTTTAGCATCAAATGCAAATTTTGACATATTTTTTCCAAATAATCTTTCAATTGGATTCTATTTTTATATCAAGAATCTGACAATATTTAAGCTTTGTTGGATATGATATTCAAAAAAGATATGAATGGTAGAATAAAATTCTATTATTTTAATAAAAAGATAAAGGTTATTTTAATAAATCCCACCCAATTGCTATGTTTTTAATGTATCTAACACCTAAAATCAACTTTTGGCATTAATATCACCTAATTATTCCTATCGCATAAAAAATATCACTTTTTAAGATTTTTTTTAAAGGTGAGAAATATCTTTTCATGCATATGAATTAATATCACCTAATTTTAAAATATCGCATATATCTAAAAATTGAAGTGGTCAGGTGTTATATATGTTAATACATAGGAACGAAGTACTGTGTATGCAAATATTCCAATAATTAAATGAGAGACTTACTGTGCAATTGATGAAACAACAGGGCATTCTAAAGAGCTATATTTCGTATGAATTAATGCTTTTAGAAACATAAAAGGAACATTTTCATACATATCAACGATGCATGTAAATAAACAACCAAATGAAGATTGTTTATGAGAACCAAAAAGGATGAATAAAAAACAATACTATCAAATTTCAAAGCATGAAGAATATACAATAATGCACAAGAGCAATGCTGAAATCATGAAAACAGCTATGGAAAGGGCATCTATGTAAATCTTCCATAAATGAATCCTTGAGTCTCTATTAAATAATCATGGTGCTTCTTTCCCTGTTTTCTTGCATATCCACATGACATCCGATCTGCTCTAGTGCCAACGCAAAAAAAAAAAAAAAAAAAAAAAAAAAAAACAGAGCTTTGCAGCATTATGAGCAAAGAAGCACCATCTTAAGCATTTTGAAAACAGGGAAAGATCAGATTATGAAATGTAGTTCATCTTCATCGCCCATTAGAGATAGAAAGAAAGCCACATGGAACTTCAAGGTTAGTGGAGATTTGTTTCATTTAGCATGTGAAGCAATAATACCCAAAAATTAACAAACCGTCCAAATTAAGGTACATCCAAAATACTGGAAAATTCCATAGATTAATAAAGTACATTGACAGCTACAAATTCCAATAACAAACCAAAATATAAATTTGAAGTCACTACATATTCAAACGTTCAAGATAAAATTCTAAGTAAAATCAGTCTAATGAAATTAAGCTGTCATTCATCCCAGGAACTATGTCACTTGTTTAGCTCACTTTGCATTCACCTAGACTTAGACTCCATTGACTTCGAGAGAAATGCATGAATCATTGTTGTGTTCTTCGATAATTTATAAAAAAGAATGTCAGTTTCCTCCTCCAAAAATCTTGAAATATTAGACAACTCTATCATTAACTCGATAAACATTTTTCTATCTACTGAGGCTATTGTTGTTCTTTTTATAGCACTGGCATATTCACTGACACTATTGGTCATCATAGCAATATAGTCATGAATGTTGCGATCATCAGCAGAATTTATTTATTTATTTATTTATTTTGAGCTGGACCCCTTCAGGAAGATAATATATCTCGCTTCATCATTTTCTTGCTACATCTACTTTCACTTCAAGTAACAGCATAGGAATGAATGCATCTCCTCCAATCTCTCCAAAAGCTTCAATCTCGTTATAATCCAATTTTATTTACTGGTTGTCAAAAGGAGTTTCACTATTTTCATAATTAGCCCAATCTTGAGTTGCATTACCTTCACTGCATACCTTTTCCAATTCTGTATAATTTGCAATGGGAACATTTAGGAACGTTGCATCTCTAGGAATAACCTGTGACACTATAAACATAACTCAGGGAATTTATTTACATTTTTTTATTTCTAAAAAAAATATTTTATTAAAACTAATACTTAAATATGAGATATGTATTTCTCATGACTCATTAATATAATTTTTTTATTTTCAACCCAAGACATGCCATATTTATTCCTTAATTCTTGAATACAAATCCATAAAATTCTTTGGTGTCGAATTTGGTTCTTTCATTGGTCCCTCCTAATTTCAATTCTAAATTTCACTTCTAGCTTTTGAGCAGCTCCTTGATAAACGTACTTCTTAAATCCTTCAACACTTTGCATATTCAAACCAACATATTCAACCATGATTTGTAACAAACCGATGACCCACTCAGGCTTTAAGCTTTGAAGCAGATGGAATGGTTGATTGTTGTGTATCCATGAATTCTATCAATATTAAACAACATGCAACAAATAAATAAATTAAAATATGTAAAGAATATTTACAGCACCACAATAAATTCAAGATATACCTTTATGTGAAAAAAAGAAACAAAAAAAGTTACTTGCAAATAAAACATATAACGAACATAATAGAACAAATCTCTTCACAAAAAAAATAAAGACAATATTTTTTGAAATTTAAAACCGTCAATGTCCAAAAGTATAACTATTCTAGTTCAAAAAATAGAAGTTAAATAATATTTCAACTAATAGCCAATAGTATTGATTCGATTCCACGTGACAACAGATATTTGATCTCTTCTTTTATAGTCACACTTGAGAGTCATCTAAAATGTATTCATATATTCTTCTAACACGACCTTATTTGACCTATTCATTTTTTGAGAAAATAAAATTATCTCTACTTTCAGTGAGTATTCAGTTATGCAATATGCAACAAACAACTATAATGTCAACTTGATTTTCTAATGAAAAATACAGCTTGCTCTTTAAAATTGCAAATTGGTTGTTCAATGAACCGAAAGCACGCTCCACAGTGTGTGTAGAGATGAGTGTCGAAGATTGAATAACTTCTTATAATTTTATTGGTATAATGTCTCTAAACTCTTTTTAAGTGCTATCTTGTTGCACGATATCAAGAGATAAAATCTTTTTTTGTTGAGTAACCACCATAAATTAAGTAGTATTTATCTGCAATAATTAGTAATTTATATGAATTAAAAATGTAACAATTTATGATATTTAATATGAGCCTAATTTATATACCTTTTGAAACAACCATCAGATCGTTCTGATGCATTTTTAAGGACGGTTGATCATGGGCCGAACCTTTCCGACCGCCAAATTATATGTAAATCTTAAGTTGAAGATCACTGCCACTAGCACATTTTGACTTGGATATGGTTTTCTTCCCCTGAAGGCGGATTAATAATTCTATGGTGCTCCCGCCTTATTGTGTGTACCATCTATGGCCCCAACGCAATCCTATTCACGTATTTAGTTTAAAAAGAAATGTTACTAAAAAACTGCAACATTAAAAGTTTTGTGAGTATACCTTAAAAAAGAGCATAAATCTAGAATTCGCTTGTATTTTTTTATGGAGATTGGAGTACTAGAGGCTTAATCATTTTATGTCGCATCTCTCCACTTTCATATAATAATTTATTGAAGTACCTTTTAATAGTTTCTTCTGAACTTTGAGAGTTGAATTGTATGACTCGATTATGAATATTGTGACCAAGTGTATGTAGAAACAAAGCAACTTGTTCTCCTATGCGCACATAGCTTGTATCGACAAGCAGTCATCTTATTCACGGTAAGTTGCACAACCTGAAAAAAATGTTCTTTTCTCATTCACACCATGTTTACACAAATAGAATCAAAACCAAGATATAATCTAGAGAGATATATTTGACGTTGGATATCTCAGTCATGATTAGGAAAATTCCAAAAAAGAAAAGCCTACATAAATCTCTAATCAAATAACGGAAAGATCGACTAACTTCTCATGCACCTAAAAAAAATCATGCATCTTACTGAATATTTTTAAAATAAAGAATATAAAAAGAAGAAAAGGCAAAACTAAGATAATAGATTCAAAACTACAATCAATTCAATACCATTTTCTTAAAACATAAAAATCAGTTGTACTTTGGATCTATCAAATGTTACATAGGACTAAACTAGGATTTATTAGTGATTATGTTTTCTCCTCTGCTCGTAACTGTTGATTTAGTAGTTAATTCTCTAGAGTTTAATCCGGGTTCAGAAAGTCTTTGGGGGTTTTTGGCTACAATTTAGATTAATAAAATACTGATTCTGTAAATTTTTAGAGGATTGAAATGTGAGTCGTAGCAAATGCTGGTTTTTCAGGAGCCTCGCAAGGAATCCAATTATGAACAACAACAAGGACCAATTCACCCTAATAAAACGAAGTGGGCACTTAAAATAAGAAAAAAAATGGTTTGTATTTAAATTTATTAACAAGAAAATTATCACATTGGAACAAATCAATATATCAAAATCTACAGGAGAGTTTAAATCATGCATATTTGATACCACTTATAATTGGAAGTTGAAAACATTAACTGTGATGATAATCAATAAAGAATTTAAGCATTTGGATCACCATCTTATCTTCACAAGGCCGAGAAATGCTATCAGAACAGAAGATAAAAAAATAAAAAATAAAAAATAAAAAAAAACTAAACAAACTACTTTTAGATGGAGTAAATATGTTTATTCATTTTTGTAGCCAAATCGACCTAGAATGAGGCTGGTTGGACTAAGGTGTTCTAACCAAAATACTTGTATGAAAACTTAAGACTTTCAATCACAATTTATGAGGGAAAAAAAGAGAAGAAAAAGTGTTAAAACATAAAAGAGGGCAATATGTGAATGATATAACACAAATTTCTAACCCATGCGAGCACAATTTCCTCATTTAATACCTATATTGCAAAAAGTAACGGATACGATGAACCTCTTTGAAAATTTTCAAAATTAACAAAAGTTGCTATATAGCCATACCATTATAAAAAAATGATATGATTTTCCCTGCAATAAAAGATGTGCCAGTTTCAAAATTATCCCAAGGACCTCTTTTTGTCCAATACGTCAAACAAGAAATATAGATTCAAACTTAGAGCAAACTAAAAAGAAAAAAAGAAAAAAAGGAGAGCAAACAAAAATATAATGACCAACCATAGTATTATTCTATGTAAGAAAGGTCTTGCATTTAACATCTAGAAATACTAAACGTGAAACAAAATAGGAACTTGATTGACTTATCTTATTTACTTTGGCTATTAGAACTTAAGAAGCACTCTGATGGAAGAATTAAATTTCTATTATTGAACTATTAACAATCATGTCTTGAGAGAAAAAAATTTTTTTATAGACATTATCTTATAATATGTCTCTATAAATCAAATTTATTATATTATAATTTTTAATGAGAAATTATCATATCTATTAACGAAAATTTTCAAGGTTTTACGCTTAAAAAAATCATGCTATGGACATTTTTGAAATGCCTGAAAAGCATGACAAATTTATATGGATAAGAAATGTGTTTTGCACTGTGAAATTAACTTATGATTCTAATAGAATATGAAATTACTTAATATTTAAATATTTGATAATAAATATGACAATTTAGAGTATTATAGGTTTGATACGTGAAAATTAAATTGTTCACATCAGTTTGATGAGTGAATGATATAGCTTGGATAATTTTCAACATGTAAATGTACCATCTCCCTTTAAGATATCAATTTTTATTATGAGCAAGGGGAATTAAAATAAGATCGCTATATATATATATATATATATATATATATATATATATATATATATATATATATATATCTTTGAAAAATATTCAAAACTAATATATACGTAAGTCTGTATATACACACACACACATACAAACATGATTTTTTCACCTCTAGAGCCATGCATGCCTTATGACTAACATGCTTATTGCACACATGTTCTAAAAACCAGATATCACCTTACATATATATATATATATATATATATACTTGTGTTACCACCCTTAGCCTCCAATCAATTTTATCTTTTTTATGAATAAGAAGTTGAGCCTTTTTGAAAAGAAACACTTTTAGATCTTCTTACAAAATCACTAAAGATATTGGAGTTAACTAAAATATGGTAAGATTACTGCTTCAATTTAATATTTAATTGTTAATTTCAAATGTTATATTTTACGTAGTGTTGCCTTATTAAAAATGTTATACTTAATTTTTATGTTAAAAAGATCTTAGTGCATTAGATTTGAAAGTACCTTTCTTTTCAATAACTCAAGCCAATAACCCATAGCATTTCATCTATTATCAAGATTATTTAATCATATGTTGATGGATGATAAGGGTAAAAATAAAGCCATTAATAACAAATATTATAATATTTTTAAACAATATAAAAGTTAAAAATATAAAATGAAATTCTAAAGCCAACATCCAAAGTGATCTTAATCTCTGATGTGAGCTTGGAGTAATTATAATATAAGTACTCCATCAATAATGTTGTAGAAAAGAAGGAAATACAATCAGAATATGAAGGCAGTGTGTTGATTACCCAGTTTGCTTAGTTATAAAATCAGTAGCTAACGGCTGCGGGTATTCAATAGAGAGAATATATTAAATTTATACCATCAAAAATAAAATAGAGGGAATTTTGGGATATTTACATATATACCATCCAATTATTTTATATTTACATATATATCACCTGAACTTTGATTTTTTACATTAATACCACCTAATTTTTTATATAGCACATCATAAATACCAATATTTATTTATATTATTTTTATATTAATTAATTAAAAAATACTAAATTTAATTATTAAAAGCAGAGGCGGTGGGGGACAGACCCGAACTTTCGAATCTCAGTGTTTGGTTTTTCTCGAGGCGAAACCGGGTAGGTGCGTTCAGGAAGTTATGCTAATCTAGCAGGTTTTCACCGATAGCTATGTTTAATGGTTTATTTCTTGATTCGCTAATTGTTACGCATTTAGAAGGAAGGATGGTTTCACCATCTAAATCTGTTTGAGCGGACAAAATCTCCATTTATAATTCATGAAGTTGCATTATACACATCCGCCGGTAGCCACTTATTTAGATGGGTTCTCTTAGACGTGCTAATGTTTATGAATATTCATCAACCGATTGATTTCACTATCCCAATTTATTGAACTTTCATAATGCCTTCTTTTCTATCTATAGAAAGGCACCAAGCAACTTATAAAAAGACTGGCCACATATATTAATGGATTATGTCCTATACTTGGTTGAGAGATTAACCCACAGTACCATGGAAAGCCATAAAGCAAAACCCTATGGTTCCAGTTAGGATTTAATAAATTTGGAGGTGATCTCTTTTTCCAGTGAGATTTAGTAGATTGCATGCCTAATTTTTAAATCAAGCCAAATCCTTGTCTGTTTGCTTGAGTTTGGATGATTTGGGAAAGATACAGTATATCTTAAGATCTGTTTAGCTACATTTAGGATTTAGCAAAGCCTAAAAATTTAGATTTTTTTGGGTTGTTTGGTTACAGGATTTAATTAAGGTTTAACCAGGATTATTACTCAATTTTGCTAAACATTTTCTCAAGCCACCTAATTGTTACTAATTTTCTTTTAAAAGTTAGAACTCAAAAAATAAATTAATGAATGATCATATGCAACCATTTTGGAGCGATATACATTGGAGTTAATATACTTAAAAATAGATTCGAATGATTTAAACATATTCGACTAGAAATAAAAATATAACCGTCGGACTAGCACATAAAAATAGTTTAAGAGGATTAACAAAGAGGAGGGGTAAATAGATGGTTACATTTATAGAAATCATCCAAAATAATTTATAGAAAGTAGTTTTAACATATCTGATAAAACTGAGTTGAAGAAAATAAAAAACAAGTATTCATCAGGATGCCCCCAAATAGTTGGGATAAGGGCATTGATGATGATTATAATGATGGTGAATGCATTGTTGAATAGGAAATTGACATTTATGGTATGTCGTGGGTGATATATCAATATATTCATATTTATATGGTTATTTTGAAGATTATATATTATTCTTTATAGTTTTGACATTTTGTGCTATCAATAGTTTTGTTGACAAAATTATTTCTAATGATTAATGCTAATATTGGCATGTTCTTGAAAATTATATACATTTGATGAAATAGTGAAGTGTACTTATCATTAAATCAATATTTGATTTTTTTTCCTTGAGCTTTTTATGTGATATATGTGATAATTTTTAGCAGAAAATAGAAACATTGGATATTTTTATTATAGAATTTATGTTAATAATTTATCAAGGAAAATTCATATTATGTCTTATTTTTCTCGATTGTTGTATCCTCGATTGTATTGTATTTTTGTCTCATGTCATTCTTCGTGACCCACCTATGTCAATTTTATTTCTATATATGGCCTTTCTTACTTTAATGTTTCAACTTCGCATTCATTTAGAACCTAGTGGCAACCATAATAAATCATTCAATGTTAGGATTCACGATACAAGTTGCAACTCCTAGCTTTTATTTTATTGTAAGCTAAGGGATCATATACTCTCTGATTTTATGATTTAAGAGTTGCTAGCAATGCTAGTTGTTTAAAGCTTGTTGAGCTATGACACGGTTCTCTTTTTTTTGTGTGAGTTTGTCTTAAATTTATAAAATCGATCAATTGTTACAGCTATTTATGTTAGCAGAGTCATCAGGAGTTGGTTTTATTAAATTCATTGCATTATTCCAGTTATTTATGTTAGCTTTTAATTGAATCCCCGTTGTCCATTTGTTGTTTGTAAGTGTTCCAAGATATATGATACCTATTTAGTGCAAATCTTTTTTTTTTTTAAGGTTTCTATATAAAATACCTTTGTTCAATCTTTTGATTCTAATCTGCTGACAACGCTTTCTCTGCCCATTTTAATGATGTGTCTTGTATACAGACTAATTTAGATGTCTATTAAATGAAACTAGTAACTATTCAAAATGTTTTCTTTGAGTCTTTATAGGAACTCATTTTTATGAACCTTTACTCGTGAGCATGGGAAGCTACTTTCCTCTCAAGCATTCTTTCAATATCTTTATCATGGATTCTCTCAAAATCGATCCAGCTTTTCTTAATTGAATTATTGAACTAACATTTTCATCATAATCATCTTTGTCCAACCTATAATGTCCGCTTTTATGAATTATTCTTTTTTATTCAATCTCGTTTACTCAAAGCTTTTGTCATCAATAATTTCATATTGACATTATGTTTCTTGAATTATGGGCAAATACAGGTCCTTCTTATATCTCTGGATAAGATCTTTCATCCAGTTGTTCCAGTTATCTCGTTGGTAACATTCGTTCTGGCTTTTGGAGATGTATGTTGTTCCCTTTTTTTTTTGATAGTTTTTAAGAGCTTGGAATTTCTTAGGATATATTTATTAGCCTAGACATTACTGTTTGTTTATGTTTCTATTTGCAGGTTATTCCTCAAGCCATATATACAATATATGGCTTGGACGTGGGTGCAAATTTTGTATGGCTTGTGTGAATCTTAATGATCATTTGCTACCCCGAAAGGTATTTGAATCATGAAAGATTTACAAGAATACCATAATTTTTTTATTTATTTACATATCTGACACCTAAACTTCAAATTTTTACATATATGCCACCTTACCATTTCAGGAAAAGGTGTATTTCACTTCTTAAGAGTTTAAATATTGGTATTTTTTATGTGATATAAAAGTTTTGGGTGATATAAATGTAAAAATCACAGTTTAGGTGTTAGATACGTAAATACATAAGATTGGGTGGTATGCATGTAAATGCCCCCTGCATTTCAGTGGTATCCTTTATTCAAACATAATATGAGTTTTTTTTTTCTTTTTATTATACATAAATTTGTGTTCAAACTGATGTTGTGGGGGAGCTAATGGTTAGGGTTGTATTATTCGAGAATGTATTCGGTATAAGCTTGTGGTCATGGAATTCACAACTACTTCTCCTTCCTCTGCTTCTAGTGCACAACGGATCTCGCCATACAGAGGCCTCCAATCCTCCCTCCTGCACAGAAGCGGCAACCTTCACGCTACAATCGTGTCTAGTGCTATCCAGGAAAGAGACCATGGGATCGCCGACCTACAAAGAACTGAAACCCCAAAAAAAACAACTGTCGGTATACCTCGCCTACACTCTCCTGCCTATGCTAGTAGCGAAGCCGATAATGGGATTACGACAACAGAGATCTTCAAAACTTCCAATATTGCTTTCTTCGCTCAACCTGAATGGTCTCCTCTTCACGATCAATACCGGAGCCCTGCATGAGTCTCTGTCGATCCCTCCCTGCACAGCCCTCCCAAACTGCTCGATCCAAGCTGTGGAAGCCTCTCGGCATCCCCTTCACTTTGCCCTAGCCCGTTTCCTCTTCCCCACGCGAGTCCCCGTCCTCTGAGCGGTCGTGATGGGAGTCTTGCTCCACGGCCGCAATGTGGAGGTAGAAATGTTGTTCATCAAAGCCGGTTGCAACAGTGTGGTGAATAACGTCTCTTGGAGAACATCCAGCCTGGTCGCCTTCAGTGCTCAGAACGCCCTTCATGTCGTCTGTCGCTCAAATTTTGACAACCTTTCCCAGTCACAATCCATCGTCAATTGCACACATTGGCTTCCATCCAGCGAAGATGCATACAAAGTTCAACATGACAAAAAAAAACACTATCTCCTCTCAGCAAGTGATGATGGGATAATTATGCTATGGGAATTTCATTCTATAGAAAGAAAGTGGAGACATGCCTTGCAAGTTCCACAAATGCACAAGAAAGGTGTTACATGCCTTGCAGGAATAATGATAGGTTAAAATATTGGATATTTGCTTCCACCTCTTCAGATAGAGGTTTCGCTGTGTGGGAATTTGCTCTTCCAATAAGTATAATGGTAAAGTGAAGATCCACTTGCGTCTTATAGATCTATGAATTAAAAGATTTCTTTTGGCCGCAGTATCTCACGACACTAAGCAGCGCATCTTATAGACAGTTGGGTAGGCAGAAACGCCGATGCACCCCCCTAATCGGGGACAACACCAGGAGGCTATCAAAATTTCTAAGTGATTTTGTACTTATAAATGTCCTTAAGAAATTGAATTATTTTGATTTTTAAATGACATAAAAATGGAAATAAAAACACATAAATCGTGAATATATAGATATATATATATATAACTAGTCAAGCGGATATATATATATATATATATATATATATATATATATATATATATATATATATATATATATATATTTGCTTGACTAGTTTTTCTTATTAGACACAACAATGCCAAGGTAGATTTATTGTTTCGGAAACTTGTTTTGTTCCTTTTTTCACATTGCCTCTCAGAAACATTTTTACATAGTTCTATCAAGGAAGGCTTGTGTAAGTTCATCTTTAACTTGTTAACATCATGCCAGATTTTGAAATGTGCGCTTGAACACGATGATTCAACACTTTTTAGACGTGCTTAATTGAAATATCTCGTTTCTATTCATAGCGATGAGGTACATTAATTTCACAAAAAAAAAAGAAAAAAAAAAACCTTAATACTATTGCCTCTTTAAAAAGCTTATTTGTTATAATTACTAATTTTATCAACATATGTGATTACTGATATTGTGTTCTCTTGTGTTGCTAAAATTTAAGGCTGGTAAAGGTGGGGAGCTCACCCATGTTGAAACAAAAATAATAAGTAGTGCTCTTGATTTGATAGAGAAGGTGTGTTATAACAAAAAATTATTTATTTTTCTCAAACAATAATATTTAGATATTTGGGGATTTATTTTTTAAGTTTGTTCAAGAGATTTGTGTTCAATTTGGTTATGTTTCGTTTGAAGGAATTGGGATAATACAATGTATTTTAATTGTCAATTTTGGTATGTTTGGTTTGACACTAATTAGTTTGTACATTTTCAAACTCTTTGAAGATTCACTTTTAATAGTTCATAAGCAGATTGCCACTGTGTCAATTATACATGAGATTTCTTTGTAACACAAAATTTGTCTCACATTTGTACTCATTTATTCGTGCTTCTATCTATGGACCTTTTTTTTTGTCATTTTATATCTTCACTTATGAATAACTACCTTAATGATCTCTGCTCTAATGCACAGGCTGTTGAGAAAACAATGACACCAATTGAACCAACAATCTCATTAGATGTCAATTCTAAGTTGGACCTGTGAGTGTCAAATACAAATGAGTGTATAAGTTTCAACCACTATTTGAATGATTTCAATCAAAGATATTAGTTCAGATGACAAAGTTAGGCTCAGTGGTATGTTATTTCTTATATGTTAGCATTTAATGTAACTTGTAACATAATTTTTATTGTTGACATGTTTTATATCATTGTTTCATTTGATTTGTTAAGGACGTATATGTTATGAATATTCTGTAATTACAGTCTGATAATCAACAACGTTAAGAAGAATGATATGTTGAAGAAGATATGAAGAATGTTGTGGTTTTAAAGATTATGTGTTATTGTAGCTAATTTGATTTTGTTGTTTGTGATGGACAACTTTTTAGTCTCGTGTATTATTGTAGAATATGACAATGTTGTTGTGCTAGAGATATTAGTGTGTTATTAAATTATTTGATTGTTTACACGTTATTTTTTGTTTTCTTTCTGAAATTTCGAACTTTGTCAAGAGATTTAATTATAAACATGTATAATAATTGATCAAGTAAAATAATTTTTTTTAAAAGGGTTATGGCAGTGGTTTTAACCACCTCAATCAATACAATAATGTGGTGGTTAAAACCGCTGCCCGTATCACAGAGCTACGACAACGATTTATCATAGTATTTTGCAGTGCTAGGTATTGACAGCTGTTTTGTAGTTATTTTTGAACCGCTGCTAAATTTTTAGTGGTGGTTAAAACCGCTGTAGCTTCTTTTTAGCATTGTCTAAACCTCATTTTTAGTAAAGAACTGGTTTGATCATTAATGTGCAAACCCATGTCTCTCTCATTGAATAAAGTAATACAAAATATATAATATAAGTTTTAACCTAAATTTACAAGTATTTATTTTTAGATTATGCAAATAATTTTTTTTATTATAGTATTAAAATTTCATTTTATTTTATTGCTTGGACTTAGTCAAAATGTTGCATATGTGGAGATATCAGAGTATTAACCAGTCCAGATTTAACCTGTTCAATATATATATATATATATATATCTTAAAAACTTGTATTTTATATTAATGCATCACAATCATTAATTTTGGATTGTTTTTATGAATCCTGATTCTCCATTTGTTCTTGAGAGTGTTGCATCATAATCATTATCTTGTGCAGTCTTTTTTCACAACTCTTAACAATGAAACTTTTGATCTACCAATTTTCTGTATTTAATGGATCCATGACACTTGAGCCTATCCTGCATTGGTATTTGTTCGTCTTCAAATACATTTTGTTGATTTATAATTTATTAATTCCAATTTATTAAAATAACATATTAAATATATTTTTCTTATATCATCATAATCCCACATTTATTTTTTTATTAACTTTTTACATATTCTTATATATATATATCCCATCAATTATGTAATTTGCAAAAAAACATATAATAAGGCAGCTCATTTGAATACCTATAGAAGCATGTTTATTATCAATACAAAAGATGCATACTAATCCAATACCAGATGTTTAAGATTTTTATCATTAAGGCTCTAATTCTAGAAGCAATGTGCCCAATATCTTTTACTTCTCAGTACTTCTACAAGAGGTTCATCCTCTTCTTTTGCTTTACCTTTCATTCTTTTCTGCTTTTAATTAAATGGTTGTTTGGTTGTCTATAAAGTAAAAGAAAATGCATTGTAATATAATTGCATTTTATTATGACTTTGTAGGCTATTTGGTTGTCTGGAAAGTTAATATAGAGAAATTAATTTTCCTGTTTTGTTATATGAATATAAAGTAAAATAAAAAACAGTATATTCTAAATACCTGAGCTTGTTTGTTTGTTTGTAAAATAAATACAAATAAAATACTTGTTATATTCATTTAAAAAATTGTTACATAATACATATGAGTTATCACACGTGTCATTTAAAAAATTGTTATTAAATACCTGAGCATGTATGTAAATCTTCCATAAATGAATCCTTGAGTCCCTATCAGGATAATTGCTGCAATTTTAGCAATTAAATCACTTCCTTGTAAAGTCGATCAAGTATCTGAGAACAAAAATAAAGTCTTTGTAATCTAAACAAAAAAAAAAAAGAAAAAAGAAATCTTTTCCTCAGAAAATATTTTGTCCAATGGCTTACAGACTTTGAGTTTTTAAAAACCAATGTAAACTCCTGCAAAAAATATCATTTCAACAGTGGTTTCTTGCATATCTGCATGCCATCCTATTGGCTCTAGCACCAACGCCAAAGAAGCACCATCTTAAGCATTCCGAAAACAGGGAAATATCAGATTATGAAACGTAATTCATCATCATCGCCCATTAGAGACAGAAAGAAAGCCAGAGGAAACTTCAATGTTAGTGGAGATTTGATTCAATTAGCATGTGAAGCAATAATACCCAAAATTTAACAAATATCCAAAGTGAGATGCAATAAAAAAACTGAAAAAAAAAATTATAGATTAATAGAGTATTTGACCGCTAAAAAATCCAAAAAGACACCAAAAAATGAATTTGAATTCACTATGTATTCAAACTTTCAAGATAAAATTCTAAGTAATATCAATCTAACGAAATTAAGCCCTCATTAACCACCTCAGAACTAAGTCACTCGTTTACCTCACTCTGCATCCACCTAGACTTAGACTCCATTGACTTCGAGAGGACTGCACGAATCATTGTTGTGTTTGTCAATAATTTATCAAAAAGAATGTCAATTTCTTCCTCCAAGAATCCTGAAATATTAGACAACTCTATCATTAACTCGATAAATATTTTTCTATCTACTGAGGTTATTGTTGACTATTTATAGCGCTGGCAATTTCACTGACACTATTGGTCATCTTAGCAATTTAGTCATGTATGTTGTGATCATCAGTAGAACTTTTTTTTTGAGCCGCACCCCTTCAGGAAGATAATATATCTCGATTCATCATTTTCTTACTACCTTCTTCCACTTTCACTTCAGGAAACTGCATAGGAATTGATGCATCACCTCCAATCTCTCCAAAAGCTTCAATCTCATTATAATCCAATTTTATTTTCTGGGTGAAGAGGAGTTTCACTATTTCCAGACTTAGCCCAAACTTCAGTAGCATTACCTTCACCGCATACCTTCTCCAATTCTATATAATTTGCAATGGGAACATTTAGGAGCATTGCATCTCTGGAAAAAGCATGTGAGAAAATAAGCATATATCAGGGAATTTATTTCATTTTCTCATTTCTAAAATAAATATTTTATTAAAACTAATACTTGAATATGTTATATGTATTTCTCAGGACTCATTAATATATATATATATATATATATATATATATATATATATATATATATATATATATATTATTTTCAACCCAAGACATGCCATAATTTTTCCTTAATTCTTGAATATGAATCCATAAAATTCTTTGGTGTCAAATTTGTCTCTTACATTGCTCCCCTCTAACTTCAATTCCAAATTTCACTTTTAGCTTTGAGCAGCTCCTTGGTAAATGGAATTTTTAAATCTCTGGGCACTTTGCATATTCTAATCAACATATTCAACAACGATTTATAACAAACTGGTGACCCATTCAGGCTTTAAGTTTCACATGAAATTCTTTTTTCTTGTTCTTTGAAGCATATGGAATGGTTGATTGTTGTGTATCCATGATTTCTATCACTAATATATTAGTTTAAATAATTTTTATTATATTAAATTTTTTAACGGGAAATGAATTTTAGCTAGACATGTGGTTTCATCTTCATTTATTTGTTGGTATTTTAACTTTCCTTTAGTTTTCATATCTATTAATGAAAATTATCAAGGTCTATGGACATTTTTTGAAATTTCTAGAAAGCATGACATATTTATATGGATAAGAAATGTGATTAACACCGTGCAATTAATTTATGATTCTTATAGAATCTAAAATTACTTAATCTTTAAATATTTGATAATAAATATGACAATTTTTACTATGAGACGTTTGGAACGTGAAAATTAAATTGTTCACATTAATTTGTTGAGTGAATAATATAGCACGGATAATTTTCCACATATAAAAGTACCATCTCCCTTTAAGATATCAAATTTTTCTTACGAGCCAGAGGAATTAAAATAAGATCACTTTAATATATATTTTTGTCTTTGAAAAACACTCAAAACTAATATATACGTAATTTTGTATGTATACATACACACACGCACACATATGCATACACACATACATACATGCTTTTTTCACCTCTAGAGCCATGCATGTCTTATGACTAACATGCTTATTGCACACAAGTTCTAAAAACAAGATATCACCTTATAAATATATATATACTTGTGTTATCAACCTTAGCCTCAAATCAAATTTATCTTATTTATGAATAGAAAGTTTAGCTTCTTTGCAAAGAGAAGCTTTTCGATGCTCTTACAAGATCACTAGAGATATTGGAGTTAACTAAAATATTGTAAGATCACTTCTTCAATTTAATTTTTAATTTTTAATTTCAAAGGTTATGTTTTACATAGTGTTGACATATTAAAAATATTATACATGATTTTTATGTTAAACAGATATTAGTGCATTGGATTTGAAAGTACACTTTGTTCAATAACTAAAGCAAATTACTCATAGCATTTTTTTCTATTATCAAGAATACTTAATCATATGTTGATGGATGATAAGGGCAAAAATAAAGCCATTAATAATAAATACTATAATATTTTTAATCAATGTAAAACTTAAAATATAAAATGAAATTCTAAAGCCAACTTCTAAAGTGACCGTAAACTCTGATGTGAGCTTGGACTAGATAGTAGCCAATAACAAAGTATATAACCTTGTACAATAGAAGGAAATACAACTAGAATATGGAGGCAGTGTGTTGATTTACATATATATCACCTGAACTTTGATTTTTTTAAATTTATACCACCTAATTTTGTTTACATCACTTCATAAATATCAATATTTAACTTTTAAAAAGTGAAATACACATTTTCAAGAGTAAGGTGATGAGTGAGTAAATCTTCGAAATTTTTTTAGATTTACCTAATCCTCAACATTTTAATGCCATGAGAAAGTGCCGATAGCTTTACAGCGTTGGAAGAAAACAAAATTGACTTCTTTTCGCAGCAAGAAAAGAAGGTTAACAAAAGTAATATTATTATTTTAAAATTTAAATGTAAGAAATTTTTCTTAAAAGCTTTTTCATTCTGATAGATTTAGTTTCAAGGAAGTGAATACTTAATGTAAGCAATTTTATTAAAAGGTATGTTGTTAATGACTTACAAAATTTTTGAAGATGTTAGTTAATTAATTTCAAGTTTAATTTGAGATTAGTATAATTAAGTTTTTATTTCAATTTTATATTTATTGCAAAATGAGAGTATTATTGTATTACTTTAATAAAGCATAGAACCAGTTGTAAGACAATCTTATTTTATTTCCAGCCTTTGATTGTATACTTGCACACAAGTTTTGTATATTTACATATTTCACGCATCAAATTCTTAATATCACAAAATTATTATCTGTTTGCATATCTCACTCTTAAACTTTCATATTTACACATATATCGCTTGGTTTTAGTATCACATAAATAAATGATAATATTTCTATATTTTATAAGAAATTACACATTTTCATGGATAGGTTTAGCAGAAACAAGTGGTTATTTATTCGGGTCGTTTTGACTCGAAATAATTAAATAATAATATTTATTTATATTTATTTATATTAATTTATTAAAAAAAAGGTTAAATTTAATTATTAAAAGTAGAGGCGGGTGGGATGGACAAAGAAAGATCAGCGAACGCAGAAATCTCAGTGTTCTGGTGCTTTTTCTCGGGGCTTACCCTCGGTCGCTGGGCCTTGTCTAGCTGGAGATCTTATACACAGTGGCACATCAATCGAGAAGCGGCAGTCAGGTTGGTTCACAAAGTTGTGGGGCAGCTGTGGGGGAAGTTGTTACTGGAAAAATGATAATATTGCCCCTGTTTTGTAATGTTGTGTTTAACAGAACTATCAAATCAATTAAAAATAATACAGAATTACAGATACACGTTCAGATTGATGAAGGAAGAGAGTTGCGGCCTCAATTGTAAAAGAACCCTGCACATCATTACTACAAATTGTTAGCTTTTCTAAGGAGCCGAGTTACCGAGGAAGAGTTCAATTAAGCAAGGAAAGGAACAGCCATATGCTGCTGCACCTGCTCCATCAAACCAATCCTCCAACACTTGTAATTCATTAATTTTAGCACCTCCAACGATGGAAACACATAAACCTTGTCATTCCCATGGAATTTACAATCAAATCACTTTGCTTTTCGCATGTTACAAAGGTACACTGACTTTAGGTGGGGAAGCTGCCCAAAAGGTGGAAGAGTTTCCCACTCCGAGCACCCGTTTAGACTCATGAACTCCAGATTCGAGATCAGATCTGCATTGTACATTCATTTTACAGAGCTTTCACCCTTATATGAAAATATAAACTAACTCTTTAGATCTTTATATGGTTTAAGATTTCAAGCACATTCACATCTAAGTCAGAATAAACAATGTTCCGTGGGCTTCCAACTCCCTTGTCTGATTTCCATTCATTAACAGATTTGCCCCAATTCAAGTATAAATCTGCGAGTTTTCTCTTCTCAAATAATTTTGCAGTGCAAGCCTCTCTAGCATCCTTCACATTTTTCCGAAAATGTATTTTTAATTTGTGCTACTCACTCATATGTTCCAACTCTCCAATTCTATAGACATTATCATGTTGAAGATGGAGTCTGTGACTCCTCCCGCCCTCTCAAAATCCCGCCCGCGCGCAAAAACACGCGGAACCGCGTAAGATTCATGCGGGACCGCAGGAAGCTTCCCGCGTGAAGTTCCCGCCTCCCTGTTTCCGCGTCTCTGCCTTTCCTAAAGGGGGGCTGCTTTGCTTAGTATAAAAGCAAGCAATTAGGCCTGCTAATCTTACCACTAAGCACCTCTTTCTTTCAGCTGACACAAAGGAAAGGAAAAGAAAAAGGGCTGCTCCCCTTTTGGTTTCTTTTGTTGTTTACGGCACACCAAGAAAAGAAAAGTTTTTTCTTTTATAACTCTTGCTTAGAGAGAGAGAGAGAGAGAGAAAAGGTGGGAAGAGAGAAAGAGAGGGAAATGGAGAGATATTATTCTTTCTTGTAAACGTCGAGACGCTCAACGGTGTAAATTCTCAAAATAGTAAAATCCTCTGCAGCTCCGTGGACGTAGGCAAAATTTGCCGAACCACGTAAATTTGTGTGTCGCCCGTTCGTTTTTCGCTTTATTGTCGCGTTTTTCATAACAACTGGTATCAGAGCCCCGGTTCGGATCTGAAGAAGAACGATGACTGGAGATGAAGTGAAGATTTCATGGATCGAGAAATTCGACGGCACAGACTTTGGTTACTGGCGGATGCGGATAGAGGACTACCTCATGGGAAGAAACTTCATCTTTCATTACTGGGACAGCGACCGGAGAAGATGGACGATGCCGATTGGAATCTGTTGGATCAACAGGTTCTGGGGGTTATTCGATTGACCCTGTCGAGATCAGTTGCACACAACGTTATCAAAGAAAGGACCACTGCGGATCTCATGGCGGCTTTGTCAGGTATGTACGAAAAGCCGTCAGCAAATAACAAGGTGCATCTGATGAAAAAGTTATTCAACTTAAAGATGGCCGAAGGTACGTCTATTGTACAACATCTGAATGACTTCAATACCATCACAAATCAATTGTCGTCTGTCGAAATTGAATTTGATGATGAGATACAGGTGCTGATATTATTGGTTTCATTGCCAAATAATTGGAAAGCTATGAGGATGGCGATCGAGCAATTCGCGTAGTAAATCTAAGCTAAAATATGATGATATTCGTGATTTAATTTTGGTCGAGGAGGTGCGCAGAAAGATTCTGGCGAGACTTCGGGTTCGAGTTCGGCACTGAATGTTGATTCCAGAGGGAGATCACATGACAGGAACTCAAACAGAGGAAGGTCAAAATCAAAGCACAGAGGCAAAAGCAAATCAAAGTCTGGTCAACAAGCAACCTGTTGGAACTGTGACAAAACTATCCACATAAAGAAGAACTGCAGAAGTTCTCAAAAGACGGAGAACACCAGTGCTAATGTTGTAACTGAAGAAGTTCAGGATGCGTTGCTGCTTGCAGTTCACAGTTCCGTTGACGACTGGATACTGGATTCAGGGGCGTCTTTTCATACATCTTCCCACTGGGAGTTAATGCAAAACTATGTTGCAGGTGACTTTGCGAAGGTGTACCTTGCTGATGGAGCGGCTTTGAACGTAGTGGGGATGGGAGATGTTGAAATTGCACTCCCTAACAAAAGCAAATGGATCTTGCAAAAGGTCGGACATATTCCCGAGTCGAAGAAAAATCTAATTTCTGTTGGGCAGCTAGATGAAGGAGGGCATACAGTAGTATTCTCGGATAACACCTGGAAGGTAACTAAAGGAGCACTGGTACTGGCTCGAGGTGAGAAGACTGGTACGTTGTATATGACTACGGGTTTAATTAACAATGTTGACACTACAGTTGCAGAGAGCACAACAGACATGTGGCATTGCAGGCTAGGACACATGAGTCTGAGAGGCATGAAAGAGCTTCAGTCCAGAGGCAAGCTGCCAGAACTGAAGTCAGTTGATCTTGGCATGTGTGAAAGTTGCATCATGGGGAAGCAGAAGAAGGTCAGTTTCCTGAAAGGTGGCAGAACATTAAAAGCATGAAAGTTAGAACTTGTACACACCGATGTGTGGGGACCTTCCCCAGTGGCATCTCTTGGAGACTCTCGCTACTACGTCACATTCATAGATGACCACAGCAGAAAGGTATGGGTTTATTTTCTGAAGCACAAATCAGATGTATTTTCTGTGTTCAAAACTTGGAAGGCCATGGTTGAGACAGAGACAGATCTAAAACTAAAATGTTTGAGATCTGACAATGGTGGTGAGTACATCGATGGTGGGTTCAAGGAGTACTGTGCAGCTCAGGGCATCAGAATAGAGAAGACAATTCCAGGGACACCACAGCAAAATGGTTTTGCAGAGCGCATGAACATGACCATCAATGAGAGGGCTAGAAGCATGAGATTACACGCCGGACTACCACCAGCTTTCTGGGCAGATGCGGTCGGCGACTGCAGATCTATTCGATCAACGAGGGGCCATCCGTTCCATTAGGACCGTGAACTACTCGAGGAAGTCCGGAGCGGTAAAGAGGTCAAATTTTCTCACCTTAAGACTTTTGGTTGTCTTTCATATGTTCTTATTAATCCGGATGCTCGAAGTAAGCTTCGAGGCTAAGTCGAAGAAGTGTTACTTCATTGGCTATGGAGATGATGCATTTGGGTATCGTTTCTGGGATGATCAGGATCGGAAGATCATAAGGAGCAGGAACGTGATCTTCAATGAGAAGATGATGTACAAAGACAAGGCTAGTACAAATTCTAAAGCAGCTCCTCAGGAATCAGAGTTCGTAAAGTTTGACGATCTACCAGAGGTCACAGGTCATGATCAAGACGTGAATGACGACGAGAGTGGGTCCGGGGCACCCATTCCCATTGTTCCGCAATCAGGTTCAGAGTCATTCACTACTCCAACTACTGTTCGCAGGTCAGAAAGGGCCAGACGTTCTCCACAGAGGTATTCTCCTACTTTAAACTACATTCTACTGACAGATGGTGGAGAACCCCAGAGTTATGAAGAAACCTTGCAAGATGAAAATTCAAGCAAGTGGGAGCTAGCCATGAAGGAGGAGATGGATTCTCTGCTAGAAAATCAGACTTGGGAGCTGACAGATCTTCCACCGTGGAAGAAGGCATTACACAACAAGTGGGTGTATCGGGTAAAGATCGAACATGATGGCGATAAAAGATATAAGGCAAGACTTGTTGTAAAAGGTTTTCAACGAAGCATGGTATTGATTATTCCGAGATTTTCTCTCCGTGGTGAAGCTTACAACCATCGAATGGTATCATGCTATGGTGGCATATCGAAAATCTCTTCCTTGAGCGAGTTAGATGTGAAGACGGCTTTTCTTCATGGAGACCTCGAAGAAGACATCTACATGCACCAACCCGAAGGGTTCGTGGTACGAGGAAAGGAAAACTCGGTTAGCAGATTGAAAAAGAACTTGTATGGCCCGAAGCAAGCTCCTGAGACGATGGTACAAGAAGTTTGATAAATTCATGCTCAATGCAGGGTACAGCAGATGTCAGGCAGATCATTGTTGCTATGTCAGGTATTTTGACAATTCATATATCATCCTATTGTTGTATGTGGATGATATGATTATTGCAGGAGCTAGCATTGATGATATCAATAATCTGAAGAAGCAGATGTCAAAACACTTTGCAATGAAGGATTTGGGAGCGGCAAAGCAAATCCTCGGCATGAAAATTATCGGAGACGAGTCGAAAGGACGTTAAGACTTTCACAAGCCGAATATGTGAAAAAGGTGCTTAACGGGTTCAATATGGACAAGACCAAACCAGGTTGGCACACCTTCAGGCGATCATTTCGGACTCGAGCAAGAGTCGATCACCCACGTCGGATGAGAAACGAGACTATATGAGTAAGGTTCCTTACGCTTCGCCTATTGGTTCACTTATGTATGTTATGGTCCGCACCGGACCGGATATTGCTCATGCAGTGGGAGTTGTGAGCAGATACATGAGTAATCCAGGAAAGGAACATTGGGAAGCTGTGAAGTGGATCTTCAGATACCTAAGAGGCTCTACAGAAACCTGCTTGTGTTTCTCAAGAAAAAGCCTGGAGGTACATTGCTATGTTTATGCTGATCTAGCTGGAGACATTGATACCAGAAGAAGCACTACAGGCTATATTTATACTTTTGGCGGCACTGCAGTATCGTGGGGCTCCAATCTACAGAAGACAGTTTCATTGTCTACTACGTAAGCTGGAGTACATAGCAGTGTCAGAGGCTGCAAAGGAGATGATATGGCTACAGGGGTTCTTAGAAGAACTGGGCAAGAAAGATCAAAAGGGCATTCTCTACAGTGATAGTCAGAGCGTCATATTCCTTGCCGAGAATCCAAGCATTTCGATCCGGGACCAAGCACATTCGGATCAAGTATCACTTCATACGGTCACTGTTGGATGACGGACAGTTGTTGCTTGAGAAAATTCGTGGAAGTGAGAACCCTGCTGATATATTGACAAAAGGTGTTACTCTTGAGAAACCGAAGTTGTGCGCAGCTTCAGTTGGTCTTCTAAATTGAAGACAGGGGCCTTGAGTTGCAGAGGTGGAGGATATCACGTTTGAGGAAAGATTGGTACAGCTAGCAGATGAGGCAGCCAGTAGGTGACGCAGTCAGTTTCCCAGTCTCCAAGTGGGAGAATTGTTGAAGATGGAGTCTGTGACTCCTCCCGCTCTCTCAAAATCCCGCCCGCGCGCAAAAAAATGCGGAACCGCATAAGATTCAAGCGGGACCGCGGGAAGCTTCCCGCGTGAAGTTCCCGCCTCCCTGTTTCCGCGTCTCTGCCTTTCCTAAAGGGGGGGCTGCTTTGCTTAGTATAAAAGCAAGCAATTAGGCCTGCTAATCTTACCACTAAGCACCTCTTTCTTTCAGCTGACACAAAGGAAAGGAAAAGAAAAAAGGCTGCTCCCCTTTTGGTTTCTTTTGTTGTTTACGGCACACCAAGAAAAGAAAAGTTTTTTCTTTTATAACTCTTGCTGAGAGAGAGAGAGAGAGAGAGAGAGAGAGAGAGAGAGAGAGAGAGAGAGAGAGAGAGAGGTGGGAAGAGAGAAAGAGAGGGAAAGGGAGAGATATTATCCTTTCTTGTAAACGTCGAGACGCTCGACGGTGTAAATCCTCAAAATAGTAAAATCCTCTGCAGCTCCGTGGACGTAGGCAAAATTTGCCGAACCACGTAAATTTGTGTGTCGCCCCTTTTTAGTGTATTTTTCTCGTTCGTTTTTCTATTTATTGTCGCATTTTTCATAACATATCATTCTTAACACTAAACTCGTTTAGTTCTTGGAGTGGCCTTAATTTCCCAATTCTAGGTACGCTAGAAAATAAATTTAGGGGCAATTTTAAGTTACACCGATTAGAAAATTTACTCACATCGCCAGTTAAGAAATCATCAGAGCAAGATCCCCAAACCCTTGTACAAAACTATGGACAATCTCTTTAGTTTTCTGTATGGTTTAAGATTTTCAAGGCACATTCACATCCAAGTCAGAATTGACACTGTTCCGTAGGCTTCCAAATTCCTCTTTCCATTCACCAACAGTATTGCCCCAATTCAAGAATAAATCTGTGAGGTGAAAGAGAGTTGTTTTGCCCATGCCAACATGACCCACTATGGATAGAAGAGAAATATTTTTGTGCAGATTAGGGCTAGCAATATGAGTTGGATCTTCATTTGTTGGCTTCCTCAACAGTTGCATAACAAAATCCTTCTTCTAGCCTCGACCAATGAGATCATTTTTAGGCAAGCATCCTGTTTCACAATCTTTTCACAACTGAAGCTCCAGCTCCAGCTGCTCCTGCTGCTGCTTTGAGTTTTGGATGAGATGAAGGAAAGTACTAACCTCATCTCAAACTTTGTCAAGTTTCTTCACAACTGCCTCCAACCTCTCCAAGTTGGGATCAATTTTGAGAGCTCGTTTGCCGACACTGCAAAGTTTGCGAGCAGGTTCTGATCTGCTCCGAAAATGATCTAGTGAATGAAGAACGCACCTTTGTTTCCCCCATGTTCAGCTCTGATTGTTCTTCAAGCTTCATGTACTCAAAGTCATCCAGAAGATCATCCGCCTCATCGATGGCATCTCGTAGCTGCCATATCCTTATGTTAAGAGCCGGGTTGAGATCTCTGATCTGTGCTCGGGTGTAAGCAAAGACGACAGTTGATCTTGAGGTGGTTCTCTCGCACCCTTTGGAGCTCCTCTTTCGTGCCAGTCTGCCCTCTTCGTCGCCTTCCCCTCCATCGCCCTAACCAACGCCCCCACCGCTCCCTCCACTCCCACCACTCGCCGGGGTAATACGTAATATTAGCGGCACAAACGCGGGCTGCGGAGTCTATCCCGCGGCCCGCTTTTTGGTTAAAATGTCGAAACTGTCGCCGCTGTGACTCTTCTCCGTCGCGGAATCAAACGACGCAAAATGGTGTTTGCCTGCGGCGCTGCCTCTCCGCAGCTGCCCCAAACGGATGTTTAATGATTTGTTTTTTGATGGGTTAATTGTTACGCATTTAGAATAATGAATGGTTTCACCATCAGTATTTGTTTGACCAGATAAAATCCTCATTTTTAAGTTCACTAATGTCAAATCATTTTAAATTCATAATTTATTTTAGCAATCTCATATTAGTCACTTGTTGCACTTTATCTCAAATCTCAGATTTAAAATGGATATATAGGCACACCTAATAACTTTTAAAGCTTTATTTAGGACTATTGTTCCTTAAAAAAATTGTTATAATTACTAATTTTATGTGTATTGTGTTCTCTTATGGTTCTAATATTTTAGGTTGGTAATGGCGGGAACCTCACCCATGTTGAAACAACAATAATAAGTGGTGCTCTTGATCCGACAGAGAATGTGCCTTATAACAAAAAAAAAAAAATTTCTTAGCTAATAATATTTAGATATTTGGGTATTTATTTTTTAAAATTATTCAAGAGATTTGAGTTCAATTTGGGTATGTTCGGTTTAAAGGAATTGGGGTAATGCAATGCATTTTACTTCTCAATTTTATGTTGGGTGTTTGGCTCCAATGTAATTAATAAGTAATTTGCTTTAATTATGAAGTGCGTCCAGATGCACTTTTCCATTGACAATTCCATGCATTAGCTCACTTAAAAATGAGAAGGAAATTCTATTGTTTCATAGTTATGAGATATCCTCAGAAGAAATATGAGCTCAATATCTTATCAATCAAATAAGGAAGAAAGCCAAACAGGTGGTAATGGTAACTAATTTTAAGTCATATCCTTCTCTTTCGCCATTTTCTTATGTCATTGTTATGACTCAGACAAACAAGTGAGTCAAAATTAATTTCAATTCACTTCCTAAAATTTCCTCATTTTAATTCCTTCAATCCAGACAGAGCCGTAAAGTTGAGGGGTGATGCTATCAAATAAAGTTTCCATCCAATTTTGCAGAAGTTTACTATTTTTTTAGGGCTTATTTCTTCTACAGTGTATTATTGGAGCTTTTGTTGTTGGCGATCAAGTATCTGAAATGCTCTGGGTAATAGCATTTATGTTATTTCCTTTCCAACGTTCTTTTAATCCAGCTCCCTCTTCTAATTTACATTAAAATGATAAAACGAAAACTAATAAAATAAATTAAGAATCCCTTTTTCCATATCTAAAGTAGTGGTTAATGAGTTTTTGGACCCTTTTTCTTTTAAATCTCATCTGTGAATTAGTTCTAAAGATTTTAAATTATGTGATATCCTAATCGATGAACCGTATTGTTGGAACTAATTAATTTGTACATTTTTACACTCTTTGACGTTCACTTTTAACAATTCATAAACAGATTACCAGAGTGTGAATTCTGCATGAGATTTCTTTGTAGCATAAAATTTATCTCACATCTGCACTCATTTATTAGTGTTTTTGTCCATGGACCCTTTTTTGTTATTTTATATCCTCTCTTAAAGATCTCTGCTTTAATGCACAGACTGCTGAGGTAGCAATGACACCGATTGAATCAACATTCTTATTAGATGTCAATTCTAACTTGGACTTGTGAGTGTCGAATCTTGGGCAATATCTATACTTGTTCAGTGATGTGTAAGAATAATTTGATGTTGAAGTCCTATGCAATGATCTCAAGTTTTTACATTTCGTATCTCTTATGAATACATATTCATTTTTTTTTTCATCCAAGTTATGAGATTCTGTAAATTAAAAGTTTGTTATTTATGAATTTAAATATGTGTATAATTTTTCTTCATTGTAGATTTGCATTAACAAATCCTAGACCCTAAGACATCTTTCGTTGTTCTTTTACAGGGAAGCCATTTGCAAAATCCTAGCCCGGGGCCACAGCAGAGTCCCTGATTTTTCAAGAAACCCAAGAAATATTATTGTTTTTCTACTGGTTAGTGCCAATTGTCTGTTGCGCTATACTTCTCTACCTTGTTTTGTTCAGTAGAAAATATGCATGTAGTATATTTTTTGGGCTTCTTTACCTTGTTAAGTCCCTTCTTCTAATGAAAAGTCTTCTCATAGTTTGTACTAAGACAGAGACATCAGTTAGTGATGTTTCTATAACTAGAATTCCAAGGTTTCTCAAGTTACTTTTTTTCATCTTTATGATAGTTATCATAATTTTCTTATGTTTAAAATTTTATTAGGGTCTCAGCAGACATGCCTCTATATGATATACTGAATAAGTTTCAGAAGGAAGCCGTCATATGGCTGCTGTTGTCAAGACTAAATCAAAAACAATGAGTCTTCCTCCCACTGAAGAGAACAAGTCTGGAAAAAATAAAAGAGCTTCTGTAGAGTCTAACTTGACAACTCCTTTACTATCAAAAAAGGATAGCAGTTTTGTGGTGGACATAGATAAGGGTCGAGAAAAATAAGCTAATGGTAACAACCCCACTTCCATGTTATATGATAATTTATCAATTGATACAAGAGGTCGTACATCAGACGATATTGAAGATGGAGAGATTATCCATATCATCACTCTTGAGGATGTGTTTGAAGAACTCCTACAGTTAAATGAAACTTATTTCTTCTACTTTTTATCAATATTAAGGAGCGGTTTGGAATCACTTCTTTTAAATTTTTTTCTTTTTTATTTATTTATTTTTTTTGCTTTACTTGAAATAAAATGTATTTGATACGTTATAATATGATTAATTGTTTTTAAAAACACTAAAAATAATTATTTTAGTGTTATTAAAAACAATCTAACTTATTTTGTAGAACGAAAACTAAAAAGAAGGAAAAAAATACACTGAAGGAACATATGTTTAAATTAAAAAGAAAAATTAAAAATTGAAACAAAAAACAAAAGTCATTCCAAATGAGCCCTGAAGATTTTATCCTTTTATGGTAGTCTGGGATGTTTTCCCATCTGTTTTTTATAGTCTAGCAATTGCCTTTATTAAACAAGGACCATTCAACCTGCCTTGAGTTGGTATGATTCTTGCTTGTATGTTAGTACTTGTTATGGACAGAAGAATATGTTGATGTTCACAAAAGGTGATTGCAAAATAACTTTTTTTTCTTTTTTTTTTTCCTTTGGTCTTAAGCTCTATTCATCACCAATGGTAAGTAATGTGAATCAGAAAGGTGTTGTAAGTTTAATGTTTTTATTTGCAGGATCCGTGTAGCTGCTGCTGCTGCCGCATCTTCAGTTGCATGAGCCCATCAATTAGGAGGTTAACTAATTAAAAATCAATAGTAAGTAATATCTCATATTTTACCTTTAATGGGAGGGATTTTGCTAATGAATAAGTACTAGTTACAAATTTTTAAATGCTGCTCTAAGTTTGCAATGAGAATTGAAATAATAGAAGCATGTTATGCTTATATTATAGAGAGATGATTCATTGAATTAATTTTTCTTTTAATTCACTTGAAGTGTGATCAATTTATTAGTACATCTAATTTGTCTTGACAAGTGCATGCCTTTAGGAAATTTATCAGTAAAACCCTTGAAGAACTTGGTACTAAAAATGTTGTCATCTTGGTCATGCCTATCTGCAGATTATTGGTGATTCTGCTATGAGGGATTACATCTTGACTCATCCTTCCAGCAAAAATAAAAATAGAACAAATTTTTTCTCAAGTGGAAGTCATGAATGTAGCTATGACATTGTACTGGGAAAAGGAATAGCATGATTTCTCCAAGTATCTTGCTTGTGAGTTCTTATTTTGTCAAAGGGACATTTACATACATACCCCTCAATTCGTATGTATTTACATATCTAACACCAAAATTTTAATTTTTACATACACACCACTTAGTTATGAAAGTTTTACTTTGCTTTTTAAAAGTTAAAATGGTGCTATTTTTTGTGTATGATAAATTTGGAGGATATAAATGTAAAAAATAAAATTTAGTTGTTAGATATGTAAATATATAGAAATTAGTTGGTGTGCATGTAAATGTCCCTTTATCAAATTATATTTCGGTTGTGATATAAAAGCATATGAATCATGGGAGAGCTTGGGGATTGGGAGAAGAGATTTAATTATAAATGTATCTAATATTGTGATTATATTGATGGAATCATGTGGGAAATCATCTATTGGTATGTTGAATGTATGTGAGTATCATTTTGATTGTCAACATGCTTAATAATTGATGAAGTAAAATTATATATTACAAAAAAAAGGTTACGGCTGCAGTTCTAACCACCACAATCAATACAATAATGTGGTGGTTAAAACCGTTGCCGTATCATGGAGCTACGACAACGATTTATCGTAGGATTTTGAGGCTCTAGGTATCAGCAGCGGTTTTGTAGCGATTTTTTAACCGCTGTTAGATTTTTAATGTAGTATAATTGCACTGTATTATGTCTTTACAGCTTGTTGGTTGTCTGTAAAGTAAACAGAGAAATTATTTTTCTTGTTTGGTTATATACATGTAAAGTAGAATAAAAAACAGTATATTCAAAATACTTAGATTTGTTAATACATAGGAACCAAGTACTGTGTATGCAAATATTCCAATAGTTAAATGAGAGACATTCTGTGCAACTGATGAAACAACATAAAATGAATTAATGCTTATAGAAACATAAAATGAACATTTTCATGCATACCACACAATTCTTATGAAACATTAAAAGTATGAATAATAAACATATCAAGTATGCATGCAAATAAACAACCAAAGGTAAACTTGAATTCACAAAAATCAACAAACAATCCAAATTGAGATATATTCAAAATACTGAAAAAATTTTCATGTATTAATAAAGTATGTTCACTGCTAAAAATTCCAAAAACACACCAAAATATAAATTTGAATCCACTACTTATTCAAATGTTCAAGATAAAAATCTAAGTAATATCAATCAAATGAAATTAAGCCCTCATTTATCCCACAGAGCTAAGTCGCTTGTTTACCTCACTCTGCATCCACCTAAACTTAGACTCCATTGACTTCGAGAGAAATGCATGAATCATTGTTGTGTTCTTCGATAATTTATCAAAAAGAATGTTAGTTTCTTCCTCTAAGAATCTTGGAATATTAGACAAGTCCACCGTTAACTTCTTATAGCACCGACAACGTCACTGTCATTATTGTTCCTCATAGCAATATAGCTATGAATGCTTTGATTGTCAGTAGAACTTCTTTGTTTTATTATTATTATTATTATTATTATTATTATTATTATTATTATTATTTTGAGCCGCACACTTTCAAGAATATAATATATCAAGCTTCATGATTCATCGACAGTGTGTGTCACAACTGTATTAATCCACCCAAGTGTTGAAGGTTTATGACCACCCATACGAGACTCTGAAAAGAGTTAGGAAGTGGTTTAAAGTCCTAAAAGGGGTTGGTCACATCGCTAGGCTTCTAGGACAGTCAATAGGAAAGAAAGTCTTTTGGCAAGATCCTAAACTCCAGGAGAAAAAGTAGACCTCACTAAAAGTGAGGTCAACAACATTATGTGTTTAATGTGAACTTTTATAGATTTTGAGTATTTTTTTTAACTATATTTGTTTTCAGTGTTGATACTTGTCTGTGTAATAGATTCTATGTTGTGATGGTTTTGAGTAAATTTTTATGATATTCATTGGGTGCAAGTTGTAAAAATCTGACCGTTTCTTTTATATTATATATATTAGGTTGGATACAGATTTGTGTCGGACAATACCGATGCTAATTTCTTCGATAAATTGTGACGCTCTTCAATATGTACATTCTGATGCTGATCAAGCCCTGGGTGGACACAAATAATGATGCAAGTTTGTTATAGTTAAGATTTGTGTTGTCGTGGGTCACACGAAGCTGGCTAAAGTTAACATTGCCCAATGGTACTAATCATCCCACATTGCCCAATGGTACTAATCATCCCCCCCCCCCCCCACCCCACACACACACACACACACACACACACACACAAATCTTTTTGTGGACCATATGTCTTCCGCTGCTAAAACTATTTTACGTAAAACTATTGTGAAACTAGAGTCAACCATGTAGGATTTGATTGACGACGATTTAACTTTATCCTATTGTAATTAGTGATTATTGGCCTTAAATTATAAGATATTATTAATAATTCTTTTTCGGGTGAGAAACTAAGTCATAAAGGTTTTTCACATTTATCCAATAAAGCTAGGAGACAACTACAATTACTTATAATCAACCATCAGAGGCTAAATTTAGTACGAAGAATGTTGTTCAACATCTCTTCTCTTATCAGCATACAAAATATACCATTGCTATCACACTTGCTATTATGATTAATAGTTCTAAAAAGAATTCTTCAGTCAAATCAAGCTCTAGCTACTTTATATTTACTTTAATGAAATCTAGCTCAATAAGAACTTGATTAACTTGACTTATCCACTTGGGCTATTAGAACTTAAGAAGCACTGTGATTAGAAGAATTAAATTTCTATTATTGAATTATTAACAACCATCATGTTGTGGGAAAAAAAAACTCTTTTATAGGCATTTATCTTATAATTTTTTACTATAAATCATTTTTTTACATTATATTTTTTAATGGGAAATGAATTTTACCTAGATATGTGGGTTTCATCTTCATTTATTGTTAGTATTTTAGCTTTTTTTAGTACAATCTCCCTCTAATATTTACAAATTGAGTACAAATTTATCGAAAAAGTAGAAAGGAAAAGGAAAAAAAGTGAAGCTTCTCTTAAATGACTTGTGTGATTTTAATAGTTGTGCTAGGTAAAATATCGTGTGTTCAAGTTTATCAAAAAATAATTTTGAATGATAAATTTTCAACAATTTTTCTCATGAGATGGGGGAATTAAAATAAGATCACTGAGCTTTTCTTTGAAAACTATTCAAAACTAATATGTATGTATGTATGTATGTATGTGTATAACACACACACATATGTATATATGTATATAACACACACACACATACATATACACATACAAACATACTTTTTTCATTTCCTAACATTCTTATTGCACACATGTTCTAAAAACAAGATATCACATTATATATATATATATATATATATATATATATATATATATATATATATATATATATATATATATATATATATATATATATATATTATTTGTTGTGCTACGACTCTTAGCCTAAAATCAATTTTAACTTTTTTATGAATAGGAAATTGGCATATTAAAAATGTTATACTTGATTTTTATGTTAAAAAGATATTAGTGCATTGGATTTGAAAGTACCTTTTTATTTAATAGCTCAAGCCAATAATCCATAGCATTTCATCTATTATAAAGATTACTTAATCATATGTTGAAGGGTGATAAGGGCAAAAATAAAGTCATTAATAATAAATATTATAATATTTTTAAACAATGTAAAACTTAGAATATAAAATAAAATTCTAAAGCCAATTTCTAAAATGACCTTAAACTCTGATGTGAACTTAGACTAGATTGTAGCCAATAACAAAACATATAATTACTCCACCTATAATGTTGGACAAAAGAAGGAAATACAACTAGAATATGAAGGCAGTGCGTTGATCATCCAATTTGCTTAGTTAAAAGTCAATAACTAACTGCTGTACGAATTCAATAGAGAGAATGTATTATATTTATACAATCAAAATTAAAATAAAGGCTAGAATTTTTGGGGTATTTACATACATACCACCCAATTATTTTGTATTTGCATATATGTCAACTGAACTTTGATCTTTTACATTTATACCAACTAATTTTCTTATATCACATCAGAAGTTAAAAACTTTGATCTTTTACATGTATCTCACCTAATTTTCTTCAATTGACTTCTTTTCGTAGCAAGAAAAGATGGTAAAAAGTACTATTTTTATTTTAAAATTTAAATGTAAGAAATTTTATTTAGAAGATTTTTATTTTGATATATTTGGTTTTAAGGAAGTGAATAGTTGATGTGAGCAATTTTATTAAGAGGTATGTTGTTAAAAGCTTGTAAAAGTTTTGAAGATGTTAGTTAATTAATTTTCAAGTTTAATATGAGATTAATATATTAATTTTATATTAATTGCAAAATTAGAGTGATATTGTATTAGTTTAATAAAGCATAGAACCAGTTGTAAGATAATCTTATTTTTGAAGTTAGTTGTTCATCACTGTTGGTCTATTTTAATGTGATATCAATATTTTTTCTCCGGGCTTTTGATTTTATACTTAGCACACAACATATCTCGCACCTAAACTTTCATATTTACACACATGACCATCGAATCTTTAATATCACATAAAAAATAACACTATTATTACTTTTTTAACCTATGCATGAAAATATGTATTTCATTTTTAAAAGTGACAATAGTAATATTTTTTATTTGATGTCAAAGATTTGAGTGATAAATATGTAAAAATGAAATTTTAGATTTGTATAAATATATAAGAAATGTGTGCTACTTATGTAAACTTCCATTGTAATTAATTAAGCATTGATTGGCTCGCACAAGTAATGATAATATTTTATGATTAGAATCGCCGGATAGTGGTGTTAGGTATGGCTCACATACCGGTAGTTGGAGTTTTCTTGAAATGAAGAGGTGTGTCTCTTCATTAGAGGGGTTGGGGGGGAGCGAGGGAGTTTTGGTAATTTATCAATGGGTTATTTCTGTAAATAGAGATGTAACCCTTTGGGTATGTTGGAACCAAACTATTGTAACTCCTCTGAAATAGTGAAGTTCGCCGCTCTGCTCCGAGAATGTAGGCATCTTTGTCGAATCTCGTTAAATCTCTATGTTTCCTTTTGTTTTGTGTCGATTCCTGCTTTTAGTTCGCCCTAAATTCCACAACAAGTGGAACTATGTTGAGAGTGAGAATGACTTTTTTTGCTCAATATTATTAACCTCATTTTTTATCAATATTTCCTTAACTTAAGCTTAACCGAACTTCACTTGAGCATGATTATGAGAGAACCATAAAATTATTATTTTCTCTTCCGAGATTTTTATAAGGCTCGGAATCTCATTCTGAAAGTTGCATGAGGCTTGTTGTTACTAATAAAGATCATATATGTCAATATGATGAGCAATTGAAATAATTTTTACGTAAAAAATTTCAATTCAAATTGATCTTAACCTCTCATCTATTAACAAGATATCCTAAAAGATTTAAAAGAAAGACCACTTTAAAAAAATATTAAAACTTTAAGAAATCTCTTTTACTTTTTTGAAAAAAAAAAAAAAATCTTTAAACTTTGAAAAGGATTCTTTAATTTGAAAGTGATTTAGAAAAGGCTTCAAAAGATTAAAGAGAAGATCATATCTTAATATTAAAAAGGTTTGTCTTTAAACGCTCTTCTAAAGGAATAAAGCATAATATTTTCTTGAGCTTTTCTACATTTCAAAATTAAAATCTTTGAGCTCGTTTAATTAAAATAAAAAATCTTTTAGTAGGTTGGCTAAATTTAATTTTTTTTTAAAATATTTTAGAGTACTTAATTGTATTAGAAAAGACTTTTATTTAACGGAGATATTTATATTTTGAAAATATTTTATTTTTGAGCACTTTTAATTTATTTATATTTAAAATTTATTTTCTTTTTAAATGTTTAGCATGACCACCAAACTCCCTCTCTAAGTTATTGTTGTAGATCCATATCAAAGATATATTTTCAATATGAAACTAGTTTTCAAAGGCGTACTTTCAACATCCTAACTCAATATATAACTTTTCAAGGGAGTGCAATGTAGGCAGGATCAACAACAGCCAGCAATGCAGAAGAAAGAAAGTGAAGGACGTCTAAATGTCACGACTCGAACCCATGCTTAGAATTAACTAAGGCGGGTACAACGGTCAATGATATTAACATCTAATTATCTACATTTTTTTTAGACTTCTAATATATATAAAGAGTCGTTAACAATCTACAGGTACAATAAGAAATTTTAAATCATCCAACATGAATCATATATGACTTAGTTCTTTACTTTAACATTTCATATTAATTAAAATCTCAGTCCATACAATTATATATGTATATCCAAAGACAACTGTACAAACAAAATTAACATATCATACTAGTACATATTAGCGGCAGTACTCTTCCGGTAAATCAAATCTCTCATACCAGACATATCAATCTAAAACTCTCGTTCTCCCGAAAAAAATGAATTCCAACCATAAATATAACTTTGTGAGTAATTATGATCTAACATGTATAAAATTATGATGTATATGCTATGCATAAATGACAAAAAAAATGCAGCTCATTTCTTTATAAAATCTTCTACTTTCACTTTAATTTTTTTCCATTCTCACTTTACTTTTAAGTTTTTACCATTTTAGTGCATTAAATAGTCATCACCAGATTAGCGTCATACCCGAAATTATCATAAAAAATATGTTCGAATATACCCTCAAAATTGTACCCGAAAGTACATATTTACCGTTTATTACATTGCATCCTCTGACAGCATCATCTGGGGTAATCATATATGACTTAGCCCTTTACTTTTAACATTTCATATTAGTTAAAATCCTTTTAAATGTGTCATCATGTGTAAGCTATTTTCCTCATATTTCTCATAACAATATAGTCTTGCATATATGCGTCATCATATGTAAGTTATTTTCCTCATAATTCTTATAACAACATAGTCTTTCAATATGCAAAGTATAATTGAAAATTTTATTTTAAATATTTTAATTTGTTTAATAGAATAAAATAATCACTCAACCTAGCTTACAAGAGATTTTTGAAATACTTCTTCTCCATTAATCTTTTTGAACAATCCTCTATATTAATTAAATAGGCAAATCATTTGATAATTATCCTATTCTTAAAAAAATATTGAATATATTTAATGACATACAATGAAAATGACAGATCAACAAGTATATAATTTCTTCCCATAAAAGTTTGATTTGCTTTCTTGTATATAAATTCGATCTCCTCCTCCTTTCTTCAGTCGCGGTTCAACCCAACGCTCTCGTTCTCCTTTCGATAAAACCGCAGATCGCCTCTTCCAGGCTTCGCTTCCGGCTCACTCAACACCGCAACGCTTCCGTTAAAACGCATACCTCTTTTCTTCTTCTGAATCTCTCTTCCTCTCCTTAGCACATTTCGACACTACACATTAGCCACATCTTCCTTCTTACTCTTCTCCTTCGCGCGGCTCGACATTGCATAGTGATCTTCTGCTTCTTACTCCGACTTCTTCTTCTTTCTCGACTGGGCTATGATAATTTCCTCTCTCAATCTATCCCGCTGTCTCTCTCGTTCTGTTGCTATCCATTGCATATATACCATTCAAATTATTTGGGTGGTATAATTATAAAAAATATATATTTAAGTGTTAGACATATGAATGCATAAAATTTGGGTGGTAACTACGTAAATATCCCAAAAACAACTCCAAAATTGGATACTATACACGTAAATATCACTAGTCTTTCCATCCCATAGTCATAATATTTATCTTAGTCCCATATCGGACTTCTGGAGACTAGCTGAACTGTGAAGCTCCATAAATCCAAAGTGGCTTGTAAATAATCACAGAATTTCTTTTATTTACTGAGTTTAAATTTTTAGCTTGCTCTTCAAATTTTTAAATGCGCCGATGGAAATACTAATCAGGAACTATTTTGAACATTAGTTAAACATGCAATAATGATATTTTTAATGTAATATAAAAGTAAAGTGTTAGATATGTAAATATATAAAATTGTGTGGTATGCACGCAAATTACTCATTTTAAACCGGTCGTCCGGACAAGATACCCCTTATGTACAAGATACCCCTTATGTACTTCTCATGTAACTCCTCTATAATTTACGTGTAACTCATACACATGAAGAATTATTGAGAGACATATGAAAGGTACACTCACAAATCTGGACACAGCGCTACGTCCGGACAGTAGAGATACCCGAAGTACTTCTCAAAATTTTTCCCATTTTAACGTACCTGCGAAAGTCCGGTTAACCCGTCATTGCATCTATAATTAGGGCTCTAGAATCCGACTATAAAAGTCATGCTCATTCTGAGGCGCGCCATTCACAATTCTCCTAACCCTAACTTCAGCTGTGAGTTCTTCAGACATGGCGACGAGGGTTCTCTCTCAGAAGGAGCAGGACATTCAAATGATGTTGGCTGCCCACGTGCACCTCGGAACCAAAAATTGCGACTACCAGATGGAGCGCTACGTATACAAGCGAAGGAGTGACGGTAAGCTCGCAATCCCTGCTCTTTTCTACGCCTGCATCCATAGTTTTTAGATACGCCATTTATGAAAGGTAAGCATTTATTAGAAGTTGGAACTATGAATTCTGGAACGATCCCGTATCTATGTTGTGGTTTGATATAATTGATTTTTTTCTTTACTTCACGCATAATTTTCGATACCCCGGGTTGATTTGTTGAGTCTCAAATTTGATGATTTGTTTATAGAGCATCTTGTTGATTGTATGGCAGTAGTTTTAGTGGCAGTGTAATCAAAGTGTTTTTTTCTTTCATATTGGATCCAATTGGCCATTTGGTGCCATTTTTGTTCTGAATAATTTTTTTGGATACTGATTTTAACTTGCAAGGTATGGGGTATCGATCTATGAATCGGTGCATGTGGCTTTCATTATTTATTGTCATTCTCTTTATCATACTTGCATGGTTAAATTATTTGTGAGTTTAACTTTATATACTGACATTATTATTCTGACATCTCGTTTTTACCGTAAAATTTAGGGATCTATATAATTAATCTTGGAAAAACTTGGGAAAAGATACAGCTTGCTGCTAGAGTAATTGTTGCCATTGAGAACCCCCAGGACATAATCGTTCAATCTGCTAGGCCTTATGGCCAAAGAGCTGTCTTGAAGTTTGCGCAGTACACTGGTGCTCACCCTATTGCGGGGAGGCACACCCCTGGAACCTTTACTAACCAGCTCCAAACATCCTTTAGTGAGCCCCGTCTGCTTATTCTGACTGATCCAAGAACTGATCACCAGGCATGTTTTCTCTCTATTTTTTATATAGGGTTGCTTTGTTAAAGTGTTAGCTTAGTTGTTCTGTTGTTTATATTGCACAGCCAATTAAGGAATCTGCTCTTGGGAACATTCCGACGATTGCCTTCTGTGACACTGATTCACCAATGCGCTTTGTTGACATTGGAATTCCTGCTAATAACAAGGGAAAGCACAGTATAGGCTGTCTCTTTTGGTTGTTGGCAAGGATGGTCCTTCAGATGAGGAATACCATTGCTCCGGGTCACAAGTGGGATGTTATGGTAAGTTCTCATGTTTTTTTCTTTCTTTTTTTTTTTTTTTTTTTTTGACAAGTTTAAATCTTCATATTTATTTATGCATTAATGACCATCTATGTTAGCTTGACTTAATTTTTGGTTTTTTTGTGTTTCTATTGCTTGTCTATGCAGCAATAATCATGTAATTGATTCCAAGTTGTGAATTTTGCTGATTATTTATTGGTTATTGTTAAAAATTTTCATAATATCAGTAAATAACTTGCCTTTCAAGGATGCTTTGATATATTTGGTGACATGTTCTATGCTGTGGATGTTAGTTAGTAATTAAATTTTATCTATGTTGTGCCTAGGTTGATCTCTTCTTTCACAGAGATCCTGAGGAAGCCAAGGAGCAGCAGGAAGAAGGGGAGGCCCCTGTTGCCCCCGAGTATGCTGCTATAGCTGAATATGGTGGCATTTTACCTTCTGAACAATGGCCTACTGATTTTGTAAATGTTACTCCTGATGTGGGAGCCACACCTGGCTTGGTTGCACCAGTTGGTGGTTCTGATTGGGCTTCTCCTCAAGGTTACTATCAACTATTCTCTATTTTTTTTTAAAATAAATTTGCTTTGATTGCTTGGCACATTTAAAAGAAAACAAGGTATTAACCTATTCCTATCTCTTTGAATTTGCCATGAGAGATAAGTGTAATTACAGTTAGTTCATACCTAAATATGCATCATGTAACAACTATGCTCTTTCGATATGGTCAATCCGTGCATTTCCTCTACAGCCCATTTGCTCCATTTTTTTATTGAGTTTCATTCCAACCTATTCTTTCTTTATAGGTTGTGACTCATTTGGCTGAATCGACTTCTTTAGGCTAATTTATAATGTTTTGAATATACTTTTGTGAGTTTTCTATGTGGGCCAATTTATTTGATTTCATATTTTTCATGTTATTATTTAAAAATTTCAAATTTTGTTAAGTTTCGGTGCAATTTTCAGTAGCTCTACCATTTGAGCTTTATAACAATGTTATCCATCGTATGGAGGAGGATGAGAAAGAGAGTGACGATGGAGAGGATGTGTTATATGTTAGCGTTTTTTAGATTTTTGTTTCTCTGGAACTGTGATCCTACTGTGTTGACTTGTGGATTTGCATGTTATGTTTGGATGATGTGGACTGATAATTCTATTTTTTATGTTACATTATGCACTCTATGGAGCATCTTGTGATTTGTCATGTTTGAAGATTGTTAGTATTTTGCTAGGCTATAGCTTGTTGATGTTAATGCTTTGACTTGTTACCTTTTTTGTTTCACGTGTTATTGTAGATCCTGCCCATTCTTTCCTTATAGGCTGCCACTCATTGGTTGAATCAACTTCTTTTTGGCCAACTTATAATATCTTGAATATTCTTTTTTGAGATTTTTATGTCGGATAATTTATTTGATTTCATATATTTCACATTATTTTTAAAAAACTTCAATTTTGTTAAGTTCAAGTAATTTATTAATTATAAAGAAAATACTTACATTTTATTTAGTGAATTTGTTTTTATTTAGATTGACTGAATTATTGAAGTTTTATTTTCATTTATAAATTTATATAATATATTGATTAAGCTATTATTTATGTAAAGATTTTTTAAAATTACAATATGCCACTCCTTATAGCTATCTAAAAGGTTAGTAAGCTTTGAACATTAGTGCAAAGATCATCGAAGGGAGCAAATAAAGTTCCGTTTTGAGCCCGTGCAATTTTCAGTGGCAGTACCACTTGAGCTTTATAACGATATTATCCAGCATATGGAGGAAGATGAGGAAGAGATGGACGGTTGAGAGGATGTGTTATGTTAATGATTTCTAGATTTTTGCTTCTCAGGACTCTGATTTTACTGTGTTGACTTGTGGTTTTCTATGTTATGTTTGAGATGATGTGGATTGATAATTCTATTTTTTATGTTCTATTATGCACTCTGTGGAGCATCTTGTGATTGGCCATGTTTGGGGATTGTTGTGTTTTGCTAGGCTATGTTATAGGTGATAAAGATAATGCACACAAGTATTATATATTAAATTTTTAGTGCAAAGATCATCAGAGGTATCAAAGAAATATCGGTTTTGATCCTGTGCAATTTCCAGTGGCTTTATTACGATATTGTCCAGCCTAAGGAGGAGGATGAGGAAGAGAGTGATGGTAGAGAGGATGTGTTTTGTTAATGATTTCTATATTTTTGCTTCTCTGGACTATAATCCTACTTTGTTGGCTTGTGGATTTGCATGTTATGTTTGGGATGATGTGGACTGATAACTTTATTTCTTATGTTATATTATGCACTCTATGGAGCATCTTGTGATTTGTTATGTATGGATATTGTTGTGTTTTTCTAGGCTATATTTTTGTGTATTTATGTGCTTGCTTGTTGATTTTGATGTTTAGACTTATTACCTTTTTTGTTTCTTGTGATATGGTGGATTCCAGTTGTGTTAAATTCCCTGCTCTCATATGATATATACTCTGTTCATTTCCTGTAAACCTTTATTTGATATGAATATTGAAACTAACACTAAAACAAAAAGTGTGAGTGCAAATATCTTGTAATTCCCTCCCCAAAGCAGTATAGGAAACTCAAGAAAGAATTTTGGAGTTTTATGGCTCGGTTATGTTGCTTTTGGAATTTGATTCCAATCTTTGATTGATGGGCATGATTTTACTTTGTTTTCTTCTCAAAACTCTTTCCTATTTGATGATCAAAAGAAACATTAAAGAACTGTTTCTTTTATTCGGGATGAGCCTTGAAATAATTAGCAAATAATTGGCATAATCTTGTTAAAAATTTTTGCTAATCACAATACAAGGGCATTTTTGCAAAAATTACATTTTGTCAAACGCCATTTGAGAAGGTGCCAATCATACTTTCTAAGCTAAAGATGGCAGAAATGTCTTTCTTATCAATAATACGGGCTTTAAATAATTGAGAGTATATGTTGTTGCATTCATCTGTATCGGTTTATAAAAAAATCCCAAAGTGTGTCCATTCACGTAATATGCATGCCTAAAGAAAAGTTTAGACTAATTAGCCTTCAGAAATACTTTAAGAAGCATGAGACACTGATCTGGAATTCCAGTAGAATAGCCGCCTATTGATCAACAGAGTGCATAGTCTTTTTAATATATTATAGCATTTGGGTGTATTATCTTTATCACCTATTAAGCAGCCTAGGAAAAAACAACAATCTCCAAAAACGACAAATCACAAGATGCTCCACAGAGTGCATCGTATAACATAAAAAATAGAGTTATTAGTGCACATCATCCCAAACATAACATGCAAATCCACAAGTCAACACAATAGGTTCACAGTCTACAGAAACAAAAATCTAGAAATCATTAACTTAACATATCCTCTCTACGGTCACTTTCTTCCTCATCCTCCTTGGTAGCTATCTAAAAGGTTAGAATTCTTTGAACATTAGTGCAAGGATCGTCAAAGGGAGCAAAGAAATATTGTTCTTGATCCCATGCAATTTCCAGTCGCTTTACCATTTGAGCTTTTTTAATGATATTGTCCATCCTATGGAGGAGGAGGATGAAGAGAGCGACGGCAGAGAGGATGTCGTTTTAATGATATTTGAATTTTTGTTTCAGGACTGTGATCCTACTGTGTTAACTTGAGGATTTGCATGTTATGTTAGGGATGATGTGGACTGATAACTCTATTTTTTATGTTATATTATGCATTCTGTGGAGCATCTTGTGGTTTGTCTTGTTTGGAGATTATTTTGTTTAGCTAGGCTATATTTTGGTGTATTCATTCTCTAGCTTGTTAATTTTAATGTTTAGACTTATTTCCTTTTTTGTTTTATACGATATGGTAGATTCCGGTTGTGGTAAATTCTCTGCTCTCGTATGATATATACTATGTTCATTTCATGTAATCTTTTACATTAAAACAGAAAGCGCGAGAGCATATATTTTGTAGTTCCCTCCACAAAGCAGTATGGGAAACTCAAGAAGAAAGTTTGGAGTTTTATAGTTTAGTTTTGCTGCTTTTTGGGTTTGATTTCAATCTTTGATTGATCTGCATGATATTTGTTTTGCCTGCTTCTTAAAACCCTTTCCCAATTGAAGATATTATCCAACCTATGGAGGAGGATGAGGAAGAGAGTGACGTTGGAGAGCAAGTCAACACAGTAGGATTTTGTTAGAAATAAAAATCTAGGATTTTAAGTTAAGCATTGCCGAGATTAGAATGCTCAGGTGGATTAGTGGCTTTACACTTAGACAAAATACGAAATGAATATATTTGTGAAAGGGTTGGAGTCGCTCTAGTGACAGATAATATTAGAGTCGCATTAGATGGTTTGGTCACGTTAAACGTCGACCGTCTGATGACCTTATTATGTGAGTAGATGTTATAAATTTGACTTATGTTAGGAAAGGTAAGGGTAGACCTAAAAAGACTTGGACATGTATAAAAATGGTCTTAATTTGCTAGAATTAAATGAAAACATGACACTCAATAGGACAATGGAAAAAAGAATCATTTAGCTGACCCACTTAGTTTGACAAAGGATTGTCGTTGTATGTATGTATGTATGTAAGCAAGTAGCTAACTCAGTTTAATAGATGTTAATGCAGGTAAAAGAAGCATGAAAAGAGGATTTAAAGTAGGAGCATCCCTCTTGTGATGAAGCTATTATATTAAAGATTAAAGAAGCTCCCTCCCCCCTTGCCACCCACGTCACTAAATAAATACTTGGGACTGTTTAAAGAGTGAACTTTTAAGTCTTAATTTGGGATTTACATTTTCTTGATTCTTTTATCTACGTCGTTGCCAATAGCAGAGAAATGCTAAGTTTATTACTTGATAAACTATTGAATTAGTCAATAAGAATACGGGTCTACCTATTCTTTTTTTGTTGGACTTAATTTCTATACCCAAAATTTACTATATAGAAATTAATTGGATTATCGTCTCAAAAAAAAGATAACATTATATTTATATACACATCTTGAGGTAATTAATTGTACTGACTGAAAATCATACAAATAAGCTCCGAAACAAAGAAACCATTAATAAATAATTAAACGATGAATACAACAGTTTTAGCTTTTATTTTTTAAAGGTCCGACGACTTAACGAGATTGCCATACTAGTTATTCGAGGAAAACTCTTGTAAGTCCGCCTATTCTGTAGCAATTATTTCATTTCATATTATTAGCAACTTTGGAAATTAAACCCACGGGAAGGTCAGATTTATCGCAAATACGGTATAGATCCTTACAAACCAGCTAGTATAATGAGCAATTGAATGTTGGATCATCCAAAATTCTAGGGAAATTTACATACATATCACACAATTCTTATGTATTTTAACCTTTAAAGTTTGATATTTAACATTTTGGTGTTAAAATTAAGGTTAAAACGTGCATGAGACTGTATTTCACTTTTAAAAGTTAATAATAGTGGTATTTTTTTATGTAATTTTAAAGTCTGAGTGGCATTTATTTAAATATTAAAGTTTATTTTATATGTTAAACATGTACATATATAAGAATTGTGTGGAATTTAAGTAAATGCCCCTAATTTTTAATGTCAACTTTCTTAATAGATTGTCTAAAATTTCTACTGTGAAACACCACTTCTCTGCCTCTCCTTTGCCAACCAGAAAACCAATGCCATTTGCGATTGATTTCCTTCCTCATTCTAAACTGAAGGGGCTTACTTTTGCACATGCTTTACTGTGAATCTGTTATAACAAAATTTAAAATAAATTGGGTATTTCTTTTGGCTATAGACTTCTCATGAATTGTGGATATAAAGTTCAACTTCTAAATTTATGTTCTGCACTCCATGTTTTCCAAATGACTAAATGCTTGTTTTACCATTTTAATTTTCAACTTTTGTAGCAACTGCTGAATGGGATGGCGCCGCGGCTCCAAATGCAGACAATGATTTGCCTCCTGTTGCTGCTGTCCCTCCCACTGGTTGGGATCCAGTTTCAGTCCCTTCCACTGGCTGGGATTAATATATTTTGATGTTTTAGTCAAGTTTATCAAATCTGCTTGATGTACGAATCATCGTGGAACAGGAAGATGTGTTTCATTAGTGATTTTTTTATTGCATGTTTCTCCACATATGAAATTATTTACTTTTAAAGGCAATAACTACAATGGAAAATGTTATGGATTGAATATATTCAATTTGAGAGAGTTATTTCCCCAGCACTTCAATCTGTCATTTGTCTGAATGTGTCTGTGCCGTTGTGATTATTACGATTTTTGGTGTTTAAAGGCAGCAACTACAATGAAAATTTCTTCACATTCGAAATTTTTGGCTTTTAGGGGGTCAGTAGCTACAATGGATGATGTTATTTATGGCTGAATCTATTTTGATTTGTGATGGTTCTTTCCCCAACATTTCAATCTGCAGTCTGTTTTATGATAATTTTTTGTTCAATTTTCAATTTTAGTTGATAATTTTTATTAAATTATCATCATGTTGAAGTAAATTGTTCTCATCTTACTGTTTTTTTTAATTATCTACTTTTTGCATTTTGGGCCTTTACATACTATCATCCAATTCTTATCTGTTTATATATAAAACAACTGAACTTTATTTTCATGAATGGTAAGGTGGCATATAAAGATTGGGGAATTCAAGTGGAAAGTGTAAATGTTAAATATTTTTTGATTTGATTGTTCAAAAGATTGAATGTGATCATCAGTTAAATAGAGCCCGAGGACAAACAAAATAGGCATGAATCAGTTAAATTAAACTCTTGTTCATTATTTATTCATTTTGTTAATGTTTAAATAAAATTAATAAATTTAAGGTTGAAATTTTGATCAAAATTATTTGATTTTAATTTTCTGCACAAGAAAAATAATTCTGCAAGCATTATTTGAAGTAAAATCTTGGATCACTCAATTTGAGTGATATAATCTTAATATTATTGATTATATTTAATTATTTTTTTATGATTTATCAAATATAAATTTATATTTGCATTGACGAACTGTCGATATTTTGTCTTTAACCATCCATGCATATGAATTTGAATGTGATGTGCATGAATGGCATTGCAGTCAAAAGATATATGCCCAAATTATTTTCAAATTCTAATTTTGAAATCAATGTAGAATGATCACATAAAATACATTTATAAATATTATTATTTTGCTTCGGTGATTCATATTCAACTTCTAATTTATTATATTGAATATTTAAATGGACATGATCTTTTTTTAGCTTCAAGTTATTTCTTTCTTAATTTTTGTACTCACGATGCAACTCATTGAATGCATCATCTAACTTTTCTTAAGATAAACAATTATCGCTTACATGCTCTTGAATGAATGTCAAGTTATCTCTATGATCTACTAAGTGGGATTGGCTATATGAATCTTTTTTCTCCATTGCGTTTTATTTAGTGTCATATTTTCATTTAATTCTAAAAAATTAAGATCAGTTTTTGTACAATAAGCCCAAGTCTTCCGAGGTCTACCTCTGCCTTAACATAAGTCGAATCTAAAACAACTACTCTCCTAATCAGTTCATAAGACGGTCGTCGTTTAATGTGTCCAAACCATCTAAGACGACTCTCTCTAATTTTGTCTGTCACTGGAACTACACCAGCCCTATCATGGATATATACATTTCACATTGTCTCTTAGTGTAAAGCCACTCACCCATCTAATCATTCCAATGCCGACAACACTTAAACTTAGTATTACACTTCTCTTTTAAAGGCCAACATTTAGTGGCATAGAGCATTGTAAGTTTCACCATCATCTTATAAAATTGTCCTTTCAGTCAGTCTAAGTGGCACTTTTCTATCACACAATAGGCCTGAAGCATTCCTCCACTTCAACCAACCAACTTGAATTCTACTATTAACATCTTCAGCTGTGTCGGCATCGCTTTCAACAATACCCGAGATAACTAAATCATTCACACCTTTTAATAATTTGATCACTCAAAGTTACACTTTTGTCACTAGAGCTACTACTACTAAAATTACATTTCATGTATTCAATTTTAGTTCTACTCAAACGAAGGCTTTTAGACTCCAACGTAGACCTCCATAATTCTAGTTTTTCCTGTGCTTTTTCTCTCATCTTCTCTATGAGAAGGATATCATCATCAATAAGCATACACCAAGGTACATCCTCCTGTATAAGACCATCCATAACTAAAGCAAAAAGACATGGGCTTGAAGCCGATCTCTGATATAATCCAACAAAAATAGGAAAATATTTGGCCAATCCTCCATCAGTTTGAGCACAAGTAGCAGCTCTAGTATACATATCTTTAATGACTTGAATATAAGTCATATCAACGTCTTTCTTCTCAAGAACTATCCAAAGGATATCTCTTGGAATCTTATCGTAAGCTTTTTCTAAATCTATAAAAATCAAATGTAGGTTCTCCTTATTATCTCTGAATTTCTCCATCAAACCTCTCAATAAATGTATATCTTTCATAGTAGAGTAGCCCGACATAAATCCAAATTGATTATGATAAATCTTTGTAATACGTCTTAAACAATGTTCAATTACCCTCTCCCATAATTTTAAAGTATGACACATCAACTTAATTCTTTTATAATTTGCACACTCTTGTGCATCTCCTTTATTCTTAAAAATAAAGACCAAAATACTATTCCTCATGCATTTTTTTTATTTTTTAAAATAATATTAAAGGGTTTAATAGATCAAGAAACTCTCAAATCTCCAAAATATTTCCACACTTCAATTGGGATATCATCAAATCCTACAGAATTTCCACTCTTGGTTTTCTTCAAAGCCTCTTCAACTTCTCTTTGTACTAATGCGACGGTAAAAATAAAATGTTTTATTATTATTAACGATATCAAAATCACCGAGTTCAATCGTATTTTCAGAAACATCAATAAAAATTTTATCAAAATAACTCACACACTTATGTTGAATATCTTTTTCTAAGAAAAACACTTTTTGATTTTCATCTTTAATACATTTTACTTGAGTTAAATATTTACTTTTATTTCCACTTGTTTGGCTAATTTATACATATACATTTCAACATTCTTAATACCTAATATATTATAAAGATCAATAAAAGTAGAATTTTTAGCGCCGCTTATCTTTCATTTAGACTCTCTGTGGGCCGTTTTGTATTTTTCCCACTTCTCAAAGCTTTTACATTTAAACCAATTTTTATAATATTACTTCTTATAATTTATCTTTTCTCGCACGTTATTATTTCACCACCAATTATTTTTATTTTTGATTCTCCAAGTACATCTTTTGCCACTAGTTTAATAGTTTTTGTTACTTTATCCCACATAACATTTGCTTCTTCATGAAAATCCTAAATTTTAAAATCTTGAGTTTTACTTATAAAAATAATTTTATTTGTGTATTTTAGGTGTCCCCATCTAATTCTACGATGATGAAATCTATTATTCTTTATTATACAAGTCTTCATCTTAAAATTTAAAACTAATAATCGATGTTAGGTACTTAAATTCTCACTTGGAATGACCTTACAATCTTTACAATCTTGACGATCTCTTTTTCTCATAAGAAAATAATCAATTTGTGTTTTAGATCCAATCTTATAAGTAATAAAATGCTAATCTCTTTTCTTGAATAAAGTATTAGTAATAACAAAATTATACGTTAAAGTAAAATCTAATATGATTCTACCTTTTTTATTAATCACTTTGAAACTGTAGCCGTCATGAATATTTATGAATTCTTCTACCACTCTACCGACATATCCATTTAAATATCCTCTAATAAACATTCTTTCTTCAAGTGGTATCGTTTGTATTAAGTTTTCTAAGTCAATCCAAAATTATCTTTAGAACCTTTATTTAATCCCACTTAAGGAGCATACGCACTTATAATATTAAAAATCATAGTATCAATAATAATCTTAAGGGCTATAATTCTATTTACAACTCTATTAATTTTAAACACTATTTTTCAAACTCTTATACATAATTACGCCTACACCATTTCTAGTGTGACTCTTACCAGAATATCAATGTTTAAATTTAAGTTATCAATCTCTTTAGCATTTTCTTTTTTCTTGAATACATATGATATTAATCTTTCTATGAATCATAATATCAATTAACTCCATTAATTTACCATTGAGAGTACATATATTCCAAAATCATATCCTAATATTAGTTTCATTGACTAACGTCTTTACTCGCATCCTTCTGTAATGTGAGAATCCTTGCTTATTTGACATTACACCCAGACGCTAATATAGCGGGCCTTGCAAACTTTTCACTGTATTCAAGTCATACAATGCGTCGCTTCCAGGGGACGCCCTAACACTTGCACAATGATCAAAACGATTCTTGTCATGATTTTTTCGACAAGTTTTACGCTGGTTGTTGACTACCTAACGCAACCCTTCTTTTTTCACATCCGGGCTTGGGGCCGGCAATGGCAGTGTTTATCTCAATGTTCCAATATAACATAAAAATTTGCTTCCTTCTCGAATTCATTGGAGCTGTTCTCGCTATCTAAATTCATGTAAATAGCCTTTGTCACTTTCTTCTTTGTTCTTCTTTCTATCCCTCTCCTTGAATCTTTCTTTTTCCCATATAGGTTTGGATAATCACATTTGATGTTTCTCGGAATCTTACCATTATAAGATATCACTCTACCTTTATCTTTTGTACCTGTATTAGAAAATTTAGTTTATCCTAAAATTTTTATTGACATACCTTGGTTGTCTTTGACTTTGCTTTTTTCTTCTTCATCAAAATTTTGAATCTTTTTATGAGCATAGTCATTTCTTTCTGAATCTCCTCTCTAGTCTCTAATTCACCAACTCCTGAACCTGTCTCATTAACTGTTGTAGACACTAAAGCTATTCATTTGCCTTTATCTTTCTCCCTTATGACATCCCACAACTCTCTTGCAACAATATTATGTTCGCGAGCTATTAATGAGTCAAAAATCTGATCAATTGGACATGTACTTAAATCCCTAGCTTCACTAGTAGCATTAACTTTAACATCCCAATCTTTAGGTAAACATCTTAAGATTTTATGCACAAGGTCTTAAGAAATGTGTATGCATGTTTAAATATTTTCTTCAGGTTTCATACGAAGAAGTTCATCTCATGTACTAATTTATTAATATGTGCATCCCTAACTTCATGGAACAGGAAGATTTGTTTCATTAGTGACTTTTTTTATTGCATGTTTCTTCACATTTGAAATTTTCCTGAATGATGGTTGTTTCCCCAACATTTCAATCTGTAATTATGATAATTATTTATTCAGCATTCAATTTCAGTTGATATTTTTATTAAATTGTTATCATGTTATTTTTCACAGTTTGGTCCTTTACATACTGTCATCCAATTATTATCTATTTACATATAAAATTATATATGGACAAAAACGTAATCTATTTTCTCTCAATCACTGAAACCAAAAGCAAAACTAATTTAGATGTATTGGAAATCAGAGAGAGAGAGAGATAGAAACAGTATATCATATTTAATTAGATGAAACTTCTAGCCATGCAGTCTTATTAAATTCTTCTCTAGCAAGTTACATGATTACGTCCAAGAGCTGATTATGGCTGGGAACCTAAGTTCAATAACTTTGAGATTAACTCATTTTGCATCTACGATTGTTGATGAACTTAAATCCGCATACCTGGAAGATAGTGTGGCTGATAAGTAACTCAAAACTGATTGTGGTGATGCAGTTGTACCCACTCAGGATTCAGCATTGAAATTTTCAGAAGATCTGTCGGCTTTTGATCCAGTTATGAAGTTCATGCCCACTTGATTTTTTGTGAGTTCAGTTGTTAGAAATAAGGATTTAATTATTTATTCTTAAGTTGGTTTGGCAATGAATTGCTGGTGTGAAATTATATGTATTCATATTTTTTATGTAAATGCTGAAATCAAATGTTATTAGGACTGGGCGAGAACCTGTCTATTTAAAATATGGGGCATTTACGTACATAATACTGAGTTCTTGTGTATTTACATATCTAACACTTCAACTTTGATTTTTACATTTGTGCCACCAAAATTTTTCATATCACATGTAGCGGAGAATCTATGGATAAGTTGATATATAACACCTTCATAATGACCCAAATATCTTCCCATACATAAAAGGTCTCTTCAACTACAAAATTGGTCAAATGGACAAAAGAAATGCAATCAAAACTAAAATAAAATGGCACCCACAGTAGTCAATGAATTTGTAAAATTAAGCCAATTAGCTGAAAAAAATGTATGAAATTTAATCGCCGAAAAAGAATGTAATCAAAACTAAAATAAAATCACACCCACAATAGACATTGAATTTGTTAAATTAAGCCAATCAACTCAAAACAAAGCATGCAATTTAATCACCAAAAATAGCTACTAAACACCGAAAAATGTTATACACACGTGCCTCCCTTAGCCCAAGGAATGTACGCACCTCCCTTCACAATCACCACAGTTGAATGGGTCCAAAATACATACATGCCTCCCTTAGCTGAAGGATCGCACGCGCCTCCCTTCACTGCAAGTGAACCGGACTCGATCGGCCAGACCAAGCCCGATCAACTGGCAACTTGACAAAACTGACTGGCACAACAGGGGCAGAACCAGTTTTTTTTATTAGAATGTGTGTGTGTCGAGGGGGGGCGGGGGTACGCAAATTACACCTTAGATCCCACATGGGAGGGATTAGGACAACGAATAACATAATGATATTTCAGGAGGGGAAAACGAAGAAATTATCCTCCTCTATTAGTAAAAATCAGCATTTGAGAGGAGGAGATTGGGTAGGGTTGGGAGGGGTGTGGGTGGGCAATTGCCAAAGTGGTATAATGTCAAGATGAATTTTAGATTTGAGATATATAAATATATAAGAATTGTGTGCTACTTATATAAATTTCCCTTATAATTAAGTAATCATTGATTGGCTCACACTAGTAATGATAATATTCTATCACAATATTGATTAGGATCATCGCATAGTAGAACCAGGTTGAGGGTTAGAATGCCTTATTTTTGCTCAATATTGTTGACCTCATTTTTGGTTAGTCATATTTCCTTTACTTAGCTTAACCGAACTTCACTTGAGCTTGATTTTGAGAAAACCCTACAATTATTGTTTTCTCTCTCGAGGTTATTGTAAGGCTCATAACTTCATTCTGGAAGTTGCATAAGACTTACCGTTACTAATAAAGACCATGTAGGTCAATATAATAATCAATTGACCTAATTTTTACGTAAAATTCTTCAATCCAAATTGATTTTAACCTCTCAATCATTTAAAAAGAATATCTCCTCAAAGATTTAAGAGGAATAACACTTTAAAGAAATATTAAAATTTTAATAAATATCTTTTAATTTTTTTAAGATAATTTTTTTTCTTTATACTTTGGAAATGATTCTTTATTTTGAAAGAGATTTAGAAAATGTTTTAAAATATTTAAAGAAAAGATGGATTCTTAATATTTAAAAGTATTGTCTTTAAACACTTTTCTAAAGGAATAATTCATAATATTTCCTTGAGATTTTCTAAATTCCAAAATTAAAATCTTTGGGCTCATTTCATTAAATTAGAAAATCTTTTTATAGCTTGGTTAAATTTTAATTTTTTTTTAAAATATTTTAGAGCACATTTAGCTATAATAGAAACGACTTTTATTTAATGGAGATATTTATATGTTTAAAATATTTGTTTTTTTAGCACTATAATTTATTTATATTTACAAAAATATTTTCTTTTTAAATGTTTTAGCATGACCACCAGGCCCTCTCTCTACTTAAAAGTAACTTTTGTAGATTCATACCAAAGACATACTTTCAATATTCCACTCGTTTTCAAAGACATACTTTCAACATTTTAACCCAACATAAAACTTTTCAAGGGAGCGCAACATCGGCAAAGTCAATAGCAACCAAGAATGCTAAATAAAGCAGGTGAAGGATGTCCAAATGTGACGACTCGACCCAGTGCTTAGAATTAATCAAGGCGATTACAGAGGTCGACAATATTAACATCTACTTATCTACATTTTTTTAAGACTACAAATACATATAAAAAGTCGCTAATAATCCACAGCTACAATAAGAAAATTTAAATCATCTAATAGTAACAAAAAATCTACAAATAAAATCTCAATCCATACAATCATATATGTCTATCCAAAAGAGACAGAACAAAAAGAAATTAACATATTATATTAGTACTTATCGGCTGCACTCCTCCTATTAAACCAAATCTCTCATACCAGACATATCAATCTAAAACTTTTCTTCTCCTGAAAGAAAACATTAATTGCAACCATAATTATAATTTAGTGAGTGATTATGATATAATATACATAAAATTACTATGCTTACGCTGTGCATGGATGATGAAAAAAAAAATACAGCGTTTTTCTTTATAAAATCTTCTATTTTTACTTTTAACTATTATCAATTTTCATTTTATTTTAAGTATTTACCATTTTAGCATCTTAAATAGTCATCATAGGATTAGCATCATATCCGAATATATCTTCAAAAAAAATGTTCAAAAACACCCTCAACATGTACGAGAAGGATATCTTTAACATTTTTTTTAACGTGCATACATAATTTACATCGTCTGCTAGTACCATATGAGGGTAATCCTGTATGACTTAGTGTTTACTTGACATTTCATATTAATTAAAATTCCTTTAAATGTGTCTTAATATGTGAGTTATTTTCCTCCCAATTTTTACAACATGTTAGTCTTTTAGTATGCAAAATATAATTTAAAATTTCATTTTAAACTATTTAATAAAGTAATTAATCATTTACTAAAAAATTAATTTAATTTATAGAATAAAATAATTACTCACCTTAGCTTAAAAGAGATTTCTGAAATACTTTACCTCTACTAACTTTTTTGGACAACCCCCTATATTAATTAAGTGTGCAATTCATTTGATAATAATTCTATTCTTAAAGAAATACTTAATATATCTAATGACATACAATTAAAATGACACATAAGTAATTATAAATTTTTTTGCTTTAAAAGTTTGAATTGCTTCTTTGCATAGAATTCTCATTTTTCTTTTACAACTTTAATTGATTCAACCTTTAATCTTCTACAGTTAATGTCTGATTAAATTGAACATGCTATTAGCATTTAGTAAGTAAACCAATATTTTCTGTTTAATCAAATTTATATCATAAACATTAAATACCCATAATATTTGGTTCTTACCGTTTGCACATAAAATCTAATTTAACGCATGAGTCAGCTCCCTTATCCTTGGCATCAAAATCTTCCACTTATGATACTTGATTTAAATTCATAAATTTTAATTTTTAATATCATAGCATATTCAATAATTTAATTTATATAATCAAGGCTGAAAATTTTGAATGACTTCTATAAGTTTTGGTCTTATAGCCTAACACACCAAAGGCTTCATTTCCCTTCTTCCCACACGCTATTCTCTTCCTTTGCCTCCTTGGTCTAGTCTCACCTCAACAGAGCATGCGAGACTTTGCTCCTTGCTCTACGTCGCATATTATTCTGCACGCGAGCATGATATGGGCTTCTTCTTCCTTTGATCTCCGCTCGACTGCGCGAGGTCGATCTCTCTCCTTCTTTCTTAAATTGTGGTTCGACCCAACACTCTCCTTCTCTTCTCGATAGAGCTGCAAATTGCCTCTTTTAGGCTTCGATCACGGTTCACTCAGTACCGCAACCTTCAACAGCGTCGCTTCCCTTCAGCTATGGTAGGACGTCGAACCGAGTAATAAACACACTTCTTTTCTTCTTCTTTTTCTCCCTTCCACTCCTTCGCACAGTTAGACACAACTCAATATCCGCAACTTCTTCCTTACTTTACTTCTTTGCATGGCTCGACAATGCCTAGTGGTTGCACGCTTGTTCCTGCAACTTCTTCTTCCTTCCTAGACCAGGTTACGATAATTTCCCCTCTTGATCTCTCCCGCTATCTCTCTCTCGTTGTTCGTCGAATGAAAGTAACTGTTAAAAATCATATGTTATGATTTCCTAAGGATTGCGACTCGCGCACCTTTTCTTTATTTATTTATTTATTATTATTATTATTATTATTCTATTATTACACCAAACTCTCCAAAAAATCAAAACTACTGCTGTGGTATCTCATCAAGCAAGGAGGTTCTCAGGTTGATCAGATATAGTTTCTTCATCACTCTTTATTCGTAATCTTAATTTGTGAGTAGTTTGGTCTGGATTGTTTAGGTTCTCTGTGTTGGGTTTAAATGTATATATGAATTGAGTTGTAAGTGATCAGTCCATTTGTTTAGCAATTGTATGCTACTCGTTACGTAGGGTTTCCTTGTGTTTATATATATATATATATATATAGTTATTCTTTGTGATTGTTTTTTCCAGTATTTCCGCTATGTTTATTTAGGGGTATTTACATACATAGCACACAATTATTATGTATTTACGTATCTCACCCTTAAACTTTCATATTTAGACCCATATCATTCTTTTTTTTTAAATCACATAAAAAATGACACTATTGCCACTTCTTATAAGGAAGAACACTTTTTCATGCATAGGTTTGACAGAAACAAATGGTTGTTTGTTTGTATTCGAAATAATTAAATACTAGCATTCATTTGTTCTTTATAAATATATAGATAAAAAATGCTACATTTTATTATTTTTAAAAATTATTTGGGTGCTATAATTATAAAAATATATAAGTTTAGAAGTTGGTCGGTGCCAAGTTGGGAGATAGATATGTAAATAAATAAATATTGGATGGTTTGCATGTAAGTATCCCTCCTAGGCCTATATTTTAGTGTTTTTTAAAATCAGCTAAATTGAGATGCTCTATAAATCATTCGAAGAGTGACCCATGTTATAAAGTGACTTGTATATAATCAAATTTTTTATTTTTTGAGATTAAATTCGAGCTTGCTCTTTAAATAGTTAAATGAGTTGAACAAGAGTTAATTCAAACAAATAAACTTTAATCAAGTTGAATACGAATAAGTTATTAACGAGCCAATTCAAATACGAGACGAGACGAACTAATTCAAACACGAGATGAGACAAATAAAAAAAATAAAAATTAGAATGGGCCGAACTAAAAACAAGCCTTCTCCATAATAATATTAGAAATGATATTTTTGATATGGCATAAAATTTTTGAATGTTATAAATGTAAGAATTAGACTTTAGGGGCTCCATAAATAGGAAATATGTGCTTAACAAATAAATATGAAAATATGAACATGTAATGGTTGTACGGGCTAGTACGTTCTGCCCGATTCTCTGCATTGTTTGTCTAATCCTAACATCCCACGACACTCCCGGTCTCCATTTGCGAGATCATTAATACGATCAGTGACCAGATCCGCTACACCATTTTATATTTGGTTTATACTAAGTTGTCTCCATTTCAGTCAACCTTCCGGAGGTTTATCAGGGGGCAGGGAGAGAGAGAGAGAGGCGGCGATCTGGATTTTGGGGCGATTGCTGTCTGGTTAAGATGATGGCCTCCAATGCGCTGGCGGTTGCAAGAATGGTTGCGGCGGCAGCGGCTAACGGCGGCGGCAGTAGCCGGGTTAGCGACAGCGGAAGCGGTGTGATTTTTCTTAGGGCAGAGGATATCCCATTCGGCTCTATTTCGTGGTTCGCGTACGCGGGAATCTCGTGTGTTCTGGTGCTTTTTGCCGGTATCATGTCGGGGCTTACCCTGGGGCTTATGTCGCTGGGACTTGTCGAGCTCGAGATCCTGCAGCGCAGCGGGACACCAAACGAGAAGCGGCAGGCAGGTGCGTTTGCGTTCACTTAAGTTATGTTAATCTTGGAGGTTTTCCCGATACCTTTGTTTAGTGGTTTGTTTTTTGAAGTGCTAGTTTTTTGAAGTGCTAATTGTTACGCATTCAGAATGATGGTTGATTTCACCATCTGAATTTGTTTGACTGGACAAAGCCCCCATGTTAATTCATGGAGGCGCATTAGACTATTCAGACAGTAGCCACTTATTTATATGGGTGCTCTTTGAAGTGCTAATGGTTATGAATGTGCATCAACGGATGATATCACTATCCGAATTCATTGAACTGTACAGAATGCGCCTCATTTTATGTATAGAAAGGGCACCATGTAACTTATAAAATGACTGGCCACATATATTAATGGATTCTTCCTTGCACCCCTAATACTTTCTAGATAGATTAACCACGGTACCATGGAAAGCCATAAAGCACAACCCTAAGGACCTGTTTGGTCCAGGTAGGATTTAGTAAATTTGGAATTGATTTCCTTTTTCAGTGAGATTTAGTAAATTGGATGCCCAATTTTTAAATCAAGCCAAATAACCCTTGGCTGTTTGCTTGAGTTTAGAAGATTCGGGAAAGATATAGTAAATCTTAGGAGCTGTTTAGCTACAAGTAGGATTTAGCAAATTCTGAAAATTTAGATTTATTGTCTGTTTTGTTACAGGTTTTAATGAAGGTATAACCAAGATTTTGCTCAATTTTTCCAGCGTTTTTTGAGCCACCTAAATTTTACTAATTTTCTTTTAATACCATTTCTCTCGCCTTAATTCCTTGATTTGGTAAATCTCAGGAGTAGGATCTATTTAATTTACATAGACGTGAGGGGAGGAACTAGACGGGTTGAGAGACTTGAGGTCAAGAGCTAAGAGTTTTATGCCTGGGTGGTAAACGACGGTGGAAGGGAAATTTCACCAGAGTCACAATTGGGGAATGATGATGAAGGTGCTGCTGGAGAAGGACATTGACATCAACGTTGCTAGTAGATGTGTTTTGTCAATAAGGAAGGAAGTTGTCTCCAACACGAGAGAATGTGTCGTGAAAGTGGAGTAGTCGACAAGTGATACGGTTAGAAAATAAGATGATTTCTTTTTTAATAATTTTTTGGGAAATTTACATACAAAACACATTCTTCTCAGGTAATTATATATCACACACCGAAACTTCCACTTTTCATATATAACACTTCCGTATTTTATGCCTATGAATGTAAATACGTATTTCACTTTTAAATGTGTTAAGAGTGCTATTTTTGTTAATATATTAATGATTTGAGTTATGTGTGTAAATAAACATGAAAGTTTAGGTTTGAGATATGTAAATACATAAAAATCATGTGCTATGTATGTAAATGCCCCGAATTTTTTTTGTAAATTTTTTCCCGCCATTTTTTTTTGGATGTATTCTTAAAGTGTGGAAGACCTAGACAATAAATTTATTGCAATTTTCTAGTCAAAATAATTCATCATTTTCTTAGTTTGTATCGCATGAAATTATTACTTCAAAAATTCCAAGGTTCTGCTAATTGGTATAGAAAAATTGATATAAATTACATAGTAAAAAATTAATCAATCAATTCCTACTTATTTGGTCAATCATCTACAATCTCTTAATTTTAATACTATAACAAAACTTTATACCAAATATTTTGCAAATCTCGAAGTAAATAAATCCGATGGAGTTTTTTGAATTTGGTGCCTTAATAAGCTACAATGCTCTACAAGTAGTACACAAAATTACAAAGTCTTTGCAAAATTGAGTTAAATTTCATAGTTCTCTACTTTGGCCAGTTCCTAGTTGATGAGTATAAATGAGAAGCCAATATGCTACCATTCTTTTTGATGTGGATAAAATAGTTTATTTTGTATTTTAATGACAATTCAGTGCTAAATGATGTATGTTTTTTTTTCTTCTTAATTTGTGCTTCATGCCAGAGATTACTTTTTGTCTTAAATTTTGATGGAGTTAAACATTCATTTAAATTTTATCGAGGCAATTTACCAAAACTTGTTAGGATTTGATAATTTTCATGTCTAAGAATTATTGAGATTTAACGCTCTCAAGATTTACTAAATCCTATTTGAGTTAAATCTCACTCGTAGCTAAACAACCCCTTAGTAAATCTTGTGAGGATTAATGCAACAAAATTGGTCGGGATGAAAACTCTCAAATCTTGTTAATGACTGGTAAGGTGTTTGGCTATTTCTTTTAGGATTTAGGATTTCTAAGATAATACCTTATATGTATTAACTTTAACGCATGACAAATCTAACAAGTCATAGATTTAACTAGTAATAGGAAAAATAGGATTTGAAGTTCCCAAAAATCTTTTCATCATTATTAAAGCTAAATCTTGCTTAAATTTTACCTAAAAAAGGATACCAAATAACCTCTTAAGGTCTTTGAGATGGTAAATCATATCCGATTAGGTTTTGATAAATCTAGCATCAAATCATTCTAAATTCATAATTTTTTTTAGCAATCTCATATTAGCTATTTGTTGCGATTTATCTCAAATCTTAGATTTTAGATGTGAGGGTTGATTGCATATGAGCCTACCATAAGATAGCTTACAATGACCTCAAATTGTTGTAGTGCATGAAAACATGCATTGATAAATATTTAATGAAATAAAGTAATAAAAAACTCTATATCGAGTCATAATATTCAATTTTATTAAATCTGTTGTTCTCCCGTGCTTGGGGGTTTATGTGTGGTTTTAGCTTTCCTCCTACAAATTTATCTTCATTTTCTATCTAGGATGAGCCCAACATATGCCAAAGGAGAAAGCAAGTTTTTGGGCATTAGGGGATGCATTCTGCAATAAATAATATTTGAATGCTACACATTTCTTATTTCTCTCTCCATGTGCAAGTATTGCAAACTGTATTTTGTTCTCGATGATTGTGATTGTACTGAAGAAATGCTTTTTTGAAGGTTGACAAAAATTGAATATCACTGAGGCATATAATTAGTATATGAAAGCTTAATTTTACAAGTGCAATAACAAAGTTAAAGCTATAGCGTATACATGGAATGCTTGATGTTAGCCTATCTTGATAAACTATCTTTGCAAAATATATTTCTACAATTGTGGTGAATGTTCTATAGGAAATACACTTTTAATGGGTGACAAAAATTGAATACCAACTAGGCTTATAGTCACTATAAAAAGATGGCAGTACTGCAAAGAGTGTAGTGAATAATGTTAGAGCTATAGTTTTTTGCTGATTTATTTAATATGCTCGCCACTAAGGAGGAATAAAAGGAGATAAATGAATAACTAAGACAAGAAGATTCAGTGATGCTTAACTGTCATAGGTTCAAATATCTTGAATATATTGTGCATAATAATGAAGATTTAGATGAGAACATAATTTCAGAGTTAATATTGGTTGGTTAAAATAGAGAAATATCTTAAGATTATTGTGTGACAAGGTGATATCATGGAGATTTAAAGGAAATTTTAATAAAAATGCCATTAAGTTGATGTTTTGCTGATCTGAGTGTTGGGTTGGAAATGCCTTAAAAGTTAAAACTGAAGATAAATTAATGAATGATCATATACAAAAATGTTGGAGCAATATCCATTGAAGTTAATGTACTTAACAATAGATTTGGATGATTTAAACATATTCAACTAAAAATAAAAATTTAACCGTTAAGCTAGCACATAAAAATAGTGTAAGAGATTAAAAAGAGTAGGGGTAAATCCATGGTTACATAAATAGAAATCATCCAAAATGATTTATAGAGAAATAGTTTTAACATACCTGATAAAACTTAGTTGAAAATAAAAAAACAATTATTTATCAGGATTATCCCAAATAGTTGGGATAAGGATGTTGATGATGATTATGATGATGGTGAATGTATTGTTGAAGAGGAAATTGACATTTGTGGTATGTCTTGGGTTCTATTGGTGATATATCAATATATTCATATTTGTATGATTAATTTGAAGATTATATATTATTCTTTATAGTTTTGATATTTTGTGCAATCAATATTATTGTTGAAAAAATTATTCTAATGAATAATGCTAATATTGGTGAGTTTTTGAAAATTATAACGTTCAAACAAAAATTGAAATGTACTCATCATTTAAATCAATGTCAGTCAGCTTTTCTTCCTTAAGCTTTTTTAGGTGATATATGTGATAATTTTTTAGCAGAAAATAGTACCATTGGTTGTTTTATTATAAAATTTATATTAATAATTATCAAAGAAATTGCACATTCTATCTTATTTTTCTTTATTTCTGTATCCTCATATATGTGTCTCATGTCGCTGTTTGTGTCCCACCTATGTCAATTTTCTTGCTATATATGGCCTTTCTTACTTTAATGTTTCAACCTCTCATTCATCTTGAACCTATTGGCAGCCATAGTTAAAGCATTCAATGTTAGGATTCATGATATATGTTGCAACTTCTAACTTTAATTTTGATTGTAAGCTAAGGAATCATAACTATATTATTGATTAGCCAGCTAGATTTTTCTTACTGAATAGTACTCTCTGATCTTATGATTTAAGTGTTGCCAATAATGCAACTTGTTTAAAGCTAGCTGAGCCATGATGCAGTTTTTTTCTTCCTGTGAGAGTTGATCTTACATTTATTAATTCAATTTATTGTTGCAGCTACCATTCTTCCTGTTGTTAAAAAACAACATCAACTTCTCGTAACTCTGCTATTGTGTAATTCTGCTGCCATGGAGGTATGCTTCTACATGTTCTTAGTTTGGCGGAACTATTTATTGAGAAATTTTCTGTTTTTTTAGTTGGTAAATAATTATATACCTGAGACTTTTTTTTTACTCGTGTGTGATACTTTTATGCTGTTCTCATTATGTTTATGGAGATGAATCTTGTTAGGCATGTAGCTAGAGATTGCACTCTTTGTAGTGCAGGAAGGAATATATTTTATAAGCAATAATCTAGATTTAGCATTATTTTGTTTGTCATGGAAATTTTTTGATGACGATAGATTATATGCAATCTTAACTATTTATTTCTTTCTGAAGTTTGTGATTGCATTGTAATCTGTTTGTTTGATATGCATTCCAAATCCTACAAATGATAAGTGTGTTAACAATTATAAGGATCATTTACATAGATAGACCCAATTTCTAAACTTTACTATTTTGCATTTATGGCACCCAAACCTTTTATATCACATAAAATATATCATTATTTTAACTTAAAAAAATGAAATGCATCTTTGCATGCATAGGTAAGGTCACATATATATAAGAATTGAATTTTAGGAGTTAGATTTGTAAATACATAGGAATTGAGTGGTATGTTATAATCATAAGATTTTTTTTTACTTGTATGATACCTCTTTATCATTTTGATAATTTTGTAAATGCTAGGGCGTTCCTTGGAAGCGACGTACTGTATGGTATGCTACACGAGCGCCCGGGTTTAGTCCACATTATGACTAATGTGGGTAAAGAAGTTAGTACATGAAACTAATTTAGGATAGGATGTTGGAATATATGTACTCTCACAGGTAAATTAATAGAATTAGTTGATATTATGATTCATACAACAACAACCACAACAAAGCCTTAATCCCGCTAAGTGGAGATTATGATTCATAGAAAGATAACAATCTTATGCATTCAAGAAACTAAATGAGTTGGAGAATAGGCTATGTAGATTGATATCTTAGGTTTTAAAATTTGATATTCAGTTAAGAGTCGCACTAGAAATGATGTAGGTGTAATTATATATAAGAGTTTCAAAGATAATGTTATAAAAATTAATAGAATTGAAGATAATATTATAACCCTTAAGATTATTTTTGATACTAAGATTTTTTTTATTTTAAGTGCTTATGTTCCTCAAGTAAGTTTAGATATAGGATCTAATGAAAAATTATTGAATGACCTAGAAGATTTAATATAAATGATATCTCTTGAAGTAAGAATTTTTATTGAAGGAGATTTAAATGGACGCATAATTAAAGTGGTAGAATATTTTAGAAATATTCATGGCGGCTACTACTTTGGAGTGATTAAGGAAGAAGGTAGAGCCATATTAGATTTTTTAGTTTAGCGTATAATTTTGTTATTGCTAATACTTTATTTAAAAAAAGAGATGAGCATATTATTACTTATAAGATTGAATATAATAATACAGAAATTGATTATTTTCTTATGAGAAAAAGATATCGCCGAGAATATAAAGATTTTTAAGGTCATTCAAAATGAAAATTTAAGTAATCACATCAATTATTAGTTCTGGATTTTAAGATCGATTCCCAAAATGTCTTTTTGGATCTTCCTCCATGTCTGGCTACTCATAGAACCTGAGAAGTGGATGATGAGTTACAAAATAAAGAATAATAGGAATAATTGTTATTGAATTAGATATGAGGAGTCTAAAAGATAAATAAAATTATTTTTATGAGTAAACATCATGATTTCAAGATTTAAATGCTCTTGAAGAAACAAATTCTATGTGAGATAAAGTAACAAACACAATTAAACAAGTGACAAAAGATGTACTTTGAGAATCAAAAGGAAAAAATTATATAAATAAAAAAAGTTGGTGTTGTAATGATATTGTGCAAGAAAAGATAAAATATAAGAAGTTTTTTTATAAAAATTGGCTTAAATGTAAAAGAATAGAGAATAAAAAAAATATAAAATAGTAGGGAATTTAAGATAACAATTTGCGACACTAAAAATTTTGCTTCAGTGGTTTTATAATAGATAATATACCAAAGAGGGTGAAAAATATATGTATAAACTAACTAAACAAAGAGATAATAAAAGTAGAGATTTTACTCGAGTGTATTTAAAAAAAAAACTGTTTTTCTTATAAAAGATTTTGAATATAGGTGAGTGAGTTATTTTTATAAACATTTCAATGAAGTTTCTAAAAATATGACCGATAATAATAATAAAATGTTTCATTTTACCGTCACATTAGTAAAAAAAGAAGTTGAGGAGGCTTTAAAGAAAACCAATGATGGAAAGTCTGTAGAGCTTGATGATATCCTAATTGAAGTATGAAAATATTTAGGAGATTTGGGAGTTCTTTGGCTTAATAAGCCCTTTAATATTATTTTAAAAACTAAAATAGATGTCTGAGGAGTGGAGGAAGAGTATTTTGATATCCGTTTTTAAGAATAAATGGGATGTACAAGAGTGTACTAATTATAGAGGAATTAAGTTGATGTGTCATACTTTAAAATTATAGGAGAGGATAATTGAATTTAGGTTAAGATGTATTACAAAGATTTCTCATAATCAGTCCGGATTTATGCCGGGTAGGTATACTATGGAAGCTATACATTTATTGTGAGGTTTGATGGAAAGAGGATAAGGAGGATCTATATATGATTTTTTATTGATTTAGAAAAAACTTACGATAAAGTTCCAAGAGATATCCTTTGGAGAGTTCTAGAGAAGAAATGTGTTGACATGACTTATATTGAAGTCAATTAAAATATATATGTTAGGGCTGATGTGTTCGAACAGAAGGAGTATTGACCAAATATTTTCTTATTTTAGTTGGATTACATCAGGGATCGGCTTTAAGCCCATATCTTTTTGTTTTAGTTACGGATGCTCTTATTGTGCATTATAGGAGGATGCACCTTGGTGTATGCTTTTCGTTGATGTTATCCTTCTTGTGGATGAGACTAGAGAAAGAGCTCAAGAAAAATTTGAATTATGGAGGTCTACTTTGGATTCTAAAGGCCTTCGTTTGAGTACAACTAAAACTGAATACATGGAATGTAATTTTAGTAGTAGTAGCTCTAGTGACAGAGTTGTCATTATGAGTGATCAAATTATTAAAAGGTGTGAGCACTTTAGATATCTCGAGTCTATTGTTCAAAGTGATGGTAATATAGATGGGGATGTTATTAGTAGAAATCAAGGTTGTTGGTTGAAGTGAAGGAATGCTTCGAGCCTATTGTGTGCTAGAAAAGTACCGCTTAGACTAAGGAAATTTGTTTAAGATGGTGGTGAGACCTGCAATGCTCTATGGCACAATATGTTGGCATTTAAGAGAGAAGCAGAGAACTAAGTTTAGTGTTGCCGAGATGAGAATACTTAGGTGGATGAGTGGCTTTACACTTGGAGATAAAATGCGAAATGAATGTGTCCGTGATAGGATTGGTTTAGCTCCAGTGGCTGACAAAATTAGAGACATTTGTCTTAGATGGTTTGATCACATTAAACATCGACCATCTAATAATCCGGTCAAGAAAATAGATGTTTTAGATTCGACTTATGTTAAGAAAGGCAGAGGTAGACCTAGAAGGACTTGGGCATATTGTATAAAAAATGATCTTAATTTATTAGAATTAAATGAGAATAGACACTCAATAGGACACAATGGAGAAAAATGATTCATGTAGCCGATTCTACTTATTGGGATAAAAGCTTGTTGTTGTTGTACTTGTATGATACCTCTAGGTTGTCTTATGTTTTCATGTCATTATGGTTTAGAGAGATGAATGTTGGTAGGCATGCCATCAAACATTGCTCTCGTTGTGCTTGGGGAAGTGATAAATTTTCTACCTCAATGTAAAATCTGGAGTTTAGGCATTATTATTGCAAGCCAAACTGGGATTAAGTATCATTTGTTGAAAAATTTATTCTTCGGTGAACTATCATCATTACTCTTGACTTACATGCTGAAAAGAACATTGAAGGAAGTGAATAAATAGTGAAAAGATGGACTGAGTTTTGAAGCATATGAAATGGATTGTAATGAAGAATCAGGGATTAGTACGAATTATGTATAATTTGATTTAGCATTTTATGAGCAATCTATTTTTAGGTAGGTTATCATTATAACTCTTGAGTTATGAGCTGAAAGACACATGAAAAACAGTGAATTGTGAAAGAATATTGAAAAGATGACATTAATGAATCTTGAATCTTATGCACGGTTGGTGATAAAAAATCAGGGATTAGGCAATGTAGTAAGCTTATTGTTATTTAATGTAGATTTTTTTTTAAGGTCAGTAAGCTGAATGATGACTACATTATTTATCCACCTTAGAATCATCATCATCATTTGCATTATTCCAGTTATTTATGTTAGCTTTTAATGAATCCCCGTTGTCCATTTGTTCTTTGTAAGTGTGCATGATATATGATGCCTATTTAGTGCAAATCTTTCTTTTTTTTTTAAAGATTTCTATATAAAATACCTTTGGTCTAACTTCTGATTCTGATCCGCTGAGAACACTTTCTCTACCTATTTGTTGATGTGTCTTGTATACAAACCTATTTAGAGTCTTTATAGAAACTTATTTTCTTGACCTTTACTCCTCACGGGCATAGGAAAGCCCTAAAACCCTCTCAAACAACTTTCAATATCTTTATTATGAGTTCTTTTAAAATTGATCCAATATTTCTTCATTGACTTCTTGAACTAACATTTTCATCATAATCACCTTTGCTCCACCTATATAGTCAGCTTTTATGGATTCTTCTTTTTTATTCACTCTCGTTTACTAATCTTTTGTCATCAATGATTTCATATTGACATTTTATTTCTCGAATTACGTGCAAATACAGGCTCTTCCTATATTTCTTGATAAGATCTTTCATCCAGTTGTCGCAGTTATCTTGTCAGTGACATTCGTTCTGGCTTTTGGAGAGGTATGTTGTTCCCCTTTTATATTGCAGTTTTTCAGAGCTTCAAATTTCTTAGCACACATTTATTGGTCTGACGTTATTGTTTGTTTCTGCTTTTGTTTGCAGGTTATTCCTCAAGCCATATGTACAAGATATGGCTTGGCGGTGGGTGCAAATTTTGTATGGCTTGTGCGAATCTTAATGATCATCTGCTATCCCGTAGCTTATCCAATTGGAAAGGTATTTGAATCATGGAAGATTTAGAAGAATACTAGTCAAATCTTATGTATTTACATATCTAACACCTAAACTTAAATTTTTATATATATGCCACCCAATCATTTCAAGAAAAGGTGTGACACAGGAGTAGAACAACGCCTTGAGTGGGGCAATCGAAACAGCGGGCCGAAGCATCGCGCGATGCAGGGAGCTTGCGAACGTATGAATGTGGGAGTTTGGGCCGTGGATCGCGATCCCGCATATGGAACAAGGATTGGATCGCAAATCTTCGTGATCTAGGGTTGCTTCATGCACCTTCCATACTTGCCTTATTCTAGGAAAGTCTTTCTTTTGGATTCTTCTTACCTCCCCACGCTTCTTTCTCTTGTGTAGAATTAGAAGACTATAAATAGCTGTTCCCGGTGTGTGTGGACGACAAGTTTTACTAGAAGTCGTCTTCTAATCCCCTGTGTGGAATCTCTTCCCTCTTGTTAGGGCTGTGACAGACGACAAGTGGTGCTTCGGCTATATCTTGCTCTGAGGTAGTGCTGTAAACTTCATACTCTTTCGCTACTACTCATTGATCCGTTTTCCTTACCACTACACTAGCCACTTACGACCCCTCACATTCCTCCTCCACTCTACTATCATTCCTACTTCCTCCACAATCTCGCTATCCAATCCGTCGACAATCAACCACACACAATCACCTACCTAACTAGTGGCCGCTCACCCAGCCGACGACGCTACCTCGTTCGAATCTCTTTGTATAGCTCTAGCTATGTTTTTGCCTATTATTTTATTTTTGTTGAGTCGTGTTGTATCACTATTTTATATTAATAAAAGTTTACTTTTTGTATTACACCATATCTCAACTATTCCCGGTATTATTTGGTATCAGATCTAGCTCAACCCTAGTCCTGTCTTAAGGCTCCTCAGCCTCCGCCTCTGCCCAATTTACCTTCCATCAACTCTTTTTCTTCCAATTCCCAACTTTAGCCTTTCCAACACAAAGGGATACATCCGGCTCTACTCGGGAAGAGATCTAACATAAAATTCATCTTCTTCAACTGAGGCTAGCCGAGTTAGATAACGGGAACTAGGAAGAGATTACCTTCGACCGTGATCGAGACAGTCGTAGGGATGACAAAGACGAAGATCTTAATCTGTTCCACATGGAAGATCATAATGATGAAGAATATCAGTTGCGCTGTTTTGGTATCCAATATCAAAGGCGGCTAAGAGAAGAGGCCCCTTATGAAGGACAAAGGGATTTTGACATCAAGATGGATCTCCCAGAGTTCGAGGGAACTATGGACCCCGATGAGTTTATCGACTGGCTGCAAACAGTCGAATGAATCTTCAAATACAAAGACGTATTAAAGGACAAACGAGTTAAGTCACCTGCAATTAAACTTAAAAAGAATGCTTTCTTTTGGTGGGAGAATCTACAAAAGCAAAGAAGGAGAGAAGAAAGTGAAAAGATAACTTGAAAATAAATGAAGAAGGCAATGAAGAAAATATACTTCCAACCACTGTATCGCTAGGACGTGTTCTTAAAATTCCACAACTTGCAACAGCAAAATCTATTAGTTAAGGAGTTCACGACTCAGTTCGACCACCTGCAGCTAAAGTGCGAGTTGACAGAGCAAGAGGAGCGCACGATCGCCAGATATCTCGGAGGTCTAAGACCCCGCCATTAGCAATGTGGTACATCTACAACTATTATGGACGTTGGGAGATGTCTAGACACTAGCCCTGAAGGTGGAGAGACAATAGAAATAAAACAGATAGCAGTTATCGTGCAGACCACCACATTCAACTAAGCAGTCACCTGTAACCGCTACAACCGAAAAGGGTACCTCAAAAGGAAATAATAAAATTTGACAAGGGATTGATAGAGTATATCAGAGCGGAAAGAATCCAAAAAAAGGTAGTTCCTATAACACGGTGCCAACATGAAGTGTTTCCAGTGCCACAACTACGGTCATAGGGTCTCCAGCTGCACAACAATCTGAGTCGTCACCCTCACAGATCAATGCGCCGTCGAGGAAGTCGATGAGGAATCAGAGGAGAGCCCAGAAGAAGAGCTTCAACTCCACGGAGTTGAAGGAAAAACACTAGTCATTCGACAAATATTACAGTTCTAGCCCATGCGAGACCAAACCTAGCTAAGGCATAACATTTTTCACATCAAGCGCACTGTCAAGGGGAATGTCTGCAGTCTGATCATTGACAGTGGCCGTTGTGAGAATGTGGTATCCACACTCATGATAAAAATGTTATAATTGGACACACAAGCATCTCCAGTCATATTCCCTTATTTGGATGAAAAAGGAAATGAGATACGTGTAGATCAATAATGGTTAGTTGATTTCTCCATCAGAGATACACGAGTAGGTGTGGTGCGACGTAGTTCCTATGGATGCTTGCCATATTCTCTCAAGTAGGCCTTGGCAATTTGTTCGCAAAACTCAACATGACGGGTTCAAAAATGCTTTCACGAAGGATGAGAAACTTCTAGTTTTACTACCTACTAAGGATTTCAAAGATGGGAATGATATCGAGGCAGCATTAGCTTCTTGTATCACTTTCCTGTAGTCGGTCTGAGACACCCCTGTAACACTAGCAGTAGTCCACCTAGAAGGAAGCGAGGAAGGAAGAGAGGTACCAACAATACTGCAACCATTGATACAAGACTTTCAAGATGTTATGACCGACAACTCACCAAAGGGATTGCCACCACTAAAGAACATTCAACACGCCATTGCCCTTATACCGAGATCCTTATTGCCAAACCGACCAGCCTATAGTTTAAGATCTGCAGAGTATGAAGAACTACAATGACAAGTGCAGAACCCCGTTATAAGGGGTCTAGTTAGAGAAGCACCAGCCTTTGTGTAGTACCGACCCTGATGGTGCCCAAAAAGGATGAATCGCGGTGAATGTGCATCGACAACCTAGTCATTAACAAGACTACCATTAAGTACTGATTGCCTACGCCCGATTGGATGATCTCTTAGAAGAGCTACATGGAGCCACAACCTTCTCCAAGATAGACTTGCGCAATAGATTTCACCAGATACGGATGAGACCAAGGGATTTTATGAATGGATTGTTAAGTCTTTTAGTTCGTCAAACGCACCTAGAACTTTCATGAGGTTAATGAACCAGATATTCCAACTTCACATTGGAAAGTTTATCGTTGTCAATTTTGACGAAATTTTAGCATACAGCCGATTAGGGAAAAATTACTTGCATCAGCCGAAGGCAGTATTCGAGATACTGCGTGCTGAGAAACTATGTACCCATATGAAATAAATTGACGCATTTTTGCTAAAAAAGACCTACATTTCCATAACAATATTCATTTAAATTTTTTTCAACTTAAGTACCATCGTGGATACATCTGTAACTTAATAAAACAAAATATTTAATAAAAAATTTATTAAGGTGCAAAATATTGAGGGGCCTTTTGGTGTAACTTTTAGAACTTCATAAAAAACTCAAAAGTTAAGTGTGCTCATATGGGAGTACTCTTGGGGTGAGTAATCTTCTGGGCAGTATACCAATGGGACAAAACTATTAGATTATTTGGCCAAAGCAAGTAATATGTTGATAGGTGAGAGTTTGAACTGTTATAAATGGTATTAGAGCATTACATTAGGCTAAAGAGAGAAAATAAGTGTCATTAGAAAAAAGTGTTGCATCATGAGGGCCCCCCTCTTTGAACCTTAAATGATACAAAGTCCATGGTAGTCACTTAAGTTTGGATGGGCCACATCTGAAATTTTCTCTGTCTGATGGATGATTCTGGATTAAGAATATTAATGGGAAGCTAGCTACTTGCATAGAGAGATTATGAAACCCCTTAATTATAATGAAATTGATCGCTTAAACATTGAGATGTTTTTATATGTTTATAGAATTTCATAGAAACTCTTAAGTCAAGCGTGCTGCATGGGAGAATTCTTGCGATAAATGACCTCTTGGAAAGCACATCAATGCTACAAAACCCTAAGTTTATTTGCGAAGCTTTCGTAATGGGTGAGAGCTTGTGTTGTTACATCAATTAGAGTATAATAGTTTTGAGAAAGCTATTGTTTGACTTTTTCAATAGAGAAATTGTGTATGATACCTGCATCTTTAAAACAATATACATTCTCACAATAATTTTATAATTATTTTTATATATGGTTGTAGCGGCCCTCAACAGACTCTCAAGTTTATATTCAACTATTCTACCCTTCATACGTGCTACTCAAGTCTCTCTTTAATATAATCATTCTTTAATTTAAACTTTCCTAGTTTTTTCACACAGCGATACGAACATCCTCATTTTTTAATTGTTGCTATTATCAAGTTTCTATGCTTATAAAATTCTTGTTTACAGATTATGTACAAATTCACGAACACGTTCATGCATATACATATTTCGCACTCATATTCTACACAAATTTTAAAATATTAGTACATACTACATATTTTAGATAACTCAATCTCTCATAATATAGGTACATGCATATATAATTCGTGCATGGTTTTCATTATTCATACATATATTTTTGTATGTGACTACACATATTCATGTTGTTTATAAATTTTTTTTTCTTGAGGTGAATCAAATCATTTGTGTGTGGCCATCCTTGATTTAAACAAAATCGAATCAAGTTCAAGGCTTCAAGCTGATTAAAGTGCAAGAAAGTTTTGAACTGTGGGCATAATTAGCTTGGATAGTATGGTCAGCTATTAAGAAGTGCTTATTTACCATTATCATTCTGTTGGCCAAATACTAATAGCCTAAATGAATTTGCTTTGGTAGCTGCTATCATGGTTGCTATTTTTTATTTTTTTCTTGGGACATTTTCATACGTAGCACACAATTCTTATATATTTACATATCTCCCGACTAAACTTTTATATTTACTCGCACAACACTTATATCTTTAATATCGCATAAAAAATGGCACTGTTTCCATTTTTAAAAGTGAAATACACTTTTCATACATATATTTAAAGCACCAAAGCGTTATGTATGTAAATATGAAAGATTAGGTGTGAGATATGTAAATACATAAGAGCTGTGTGCTAAGAATGTACATTTCCCCCCCTTTTTTTAATGAATACAGAATATTTAGTCCTTTGCCTTTGATGGTTCCTTTAGTTTAGATTTTTTTTTACCCGACTATTTTTTTTAATTAGACACAACAGTGCCAAGCTAGATTTCTTATTTCATAAATGTGTTTTGTTTTGTCTTTCACGTTGCTTCTTAGAAACATTGTTACATAGTTCTATTAAAGAAGGCTCAGTAAGTTCATCTTTAACTTGTCAACATCGTGCCAGATTTTGGACTGTGCTCTTGGACACAGTGATTCAGCACTCTTTAGGCGTGCTCAGTTGAAGGCTCTCGTCTCTATTCATAGCAAAGAGGTACATTGATTTCAACAAAAAAAAAAAAACTTAAAGACTATTGTCTCTTTAAAATTTTTTTTGTTATATTTACTAATTTTATCAACATATTTGATTACTGACATTATGTTCTCTTGTGTTGCTAACATTTTTTAGGCTGGTAAAGGCGGGGAGCTTACCCATGATGAAACAACAATAATAAGTGGCGCTCTTGATTTGACAGAGAAGGTGTATTATAACAAAAATTAATTTTTTTCTCTGCCAATAATATTTATATATATAGGGATTTATTTTTTAAAATTATTCAAGGGATTTAGGTTCAATTTGGGTATGTTTGGTTTGAAGGAATTGAGGGAATGCAGTGTATTTTACTTTTCCATTTTATGTTGAGTGTTTGGCTCCAATGTAATTAGTAAGTAATTTGCTTTAATTATGAAATGCATACAAATGCACTTTTCCATTGACAATTCTATGCATAACCTTAATTAAAATCGAGAAGGAAAGTTTATCCTTTCATAGTTATGAGCTATCCTCGGAAGAATTAAATGCTCAATTTCTAATCTTAAAAAAAAAAGGAAAAGAAAGAAAAAAAAAAAGATTAATATGGTCAATTTTTTTGTCAACCAAAAGGGTGGTAATGATAACTAATTTAAGTCATATCCCTCTCTTTTACCATTTTCTGATGTCATTGTTATGACTCAGACAAACAAGTGAGTCAAAATTAAATTCAATTCACTTAACTTTCCTCTTTTCAATTCCTTCAATGCAGACTGAGCTGTAATGCTGAGGTGTGATGCTATCAGATTAAGTTTTGGTTGTCCATCCAATCTTGCAAAAGTTTACTATTGTTTTTAGGGATTGTTTATTCTACTTTGTATTATTGGAGCTTGTGCTGTTGGTGATCACGTTTCTGAAATGCTCCGGGCAATAGTATTTATGTTATTTCCTTTCCAACGTTCTCTTAATCCAGCTCCCTCTTCTAATTTATACTAAAAAGATAAAACGAAAACTAATAAAATAAATTAAGAATCCCTTTTCCATATCTGAAGTAGAGGTTAATGAAATTTTGGACTTTTTTTTTTGAAATCTCAACTGTAAATTAGTTTTAAAGAGTTTGAATCATGTGATATCATAATCAATGAAGTATATTGTCGATACTAATTAATTTTTACATTATAACACTCTTTGAACATTTACTTTTAACAGTTCATAAACAGATTTGGCACACTGTCAATTTGCATGAGATTTCTTTATAGCATAAAATTTGTCTAACATTTGTACTCATTTATTAGTGCTACTGTCAATGGGCCATTTTTTGTAATTTTATATCATCTCTTATGAATAACCTCCTTAAAGATCACTGTTCTAATGCACAGACTGCTGAGGAAGCAATGACACCAATTGAATCAACATTCTCATTAAACGTCGGTTCCAAGTTGGACTGGTGAGTGTCGAATCTTGTGCAACATTGATTCTTGTTCAGTGATTTGTAAGAATAATTTAATGCTAAAGTTCAATGCAATGATGGTCAAGGTTTTGCATTTTGTATCTTGTTGGAATTGTCTAAAACTCAAAGTCTCATAATATAAATACTAACATTAGCATTTAATTTATCAATTAAGTGTAAAATAAGTGTACAATGTAGGAGACACGATATACACAATGTGATAAGCGAATACAAATGAGTCTATAAGTTTCAACAACAATCTAAGTGATTACATTCAAAGATATTAAATCACATGCTTGTAATGTTGGTTGAGCCAAGTTTGAACCTAGTTCGAATAAGATTTGAAAATGAGTCACTCGAAGTAATGCTGTTCATGAGGGACTTTATATGTTACCTATACATAACAGAGGGTTATTTTGGAAAATGAACTTTCTGATGTACTTTTCAAAGAAAATAAATTAGGATATTTCGTCAATGCAGCTATTATGGGGCATCTAAAGACATTTTTCCTAATTTTAAATGGATTTGATTTGATCTTATATCATGAGTCATCAATAAATACCTAGAATTCTTCAAACTTTCCACCTGTTTTTGGAGTTCACATCCAACGTATCATCTATACAAGTTTCAGATAGCATAGTTCTTATGTCACAAACTATGCTAAATGATGAAAAGCACCAATATGACGTACTTGCATTCGTTCACTTGGGGATTTTTCTGCTTATAGTTTTGGTTGTCCATCCAAATATGCTTAATAATTAGGACAGTGGCTATTTTCTAGCTAACTGGCTGGAAGCAATGGTGGTTTTCACGAATGATCTGTCCAATGCAATATTGTTTTCAAAGCTAAGTGAATCTAATAATTTTCTTTCTTGGGACTAGTCTGATTTCATTTTCTCTTGCGTATCTTAATTATTCCTGCACATCTGCTATCGAGATTTACACAGTTCTAGGACTTGTTGGCGATTATTTTGTTTTAAATTTTTTAATGTATTAAATAAAAAATCTTGTGATAATAGTGAGATGGTCTGAGGAACATGAAACTCGATCAGTTATTTCTGAATAAATATATTGATTGTTTGTGTAAGTACTAGTTATTTTTTATCCTGGTGGAGCTTGATATTCTAGTGAGATGTTATCTAGTACTATCATCAGACTTGATTTGGTGATCTATTTTTATTTAGTTTATTTATGTGCTCTAACTATCGATTTAAAATGATATATGTGATTAATATTTCATCATATTCAATACAATATATATTTTTATTATAATATGATTTTCAATTGATGAATGACTTTTTAAGCCTGGATTTCTATGCAGTATCTTGTAAATGACTATTAAATTATCATATGAATAGTTTTCTGTATTTTTAGTTTTCATCGAAGTAATGAGATTCTCTAAATTAAAAGTTTGTTTTTTATGAATTTAAATGTGGGTATGATTTTGCTTTATTGTAGATTTGCATTTACAAATCCTAAACCCTAAGACATCTTGCATTATTCTTTTACAGGGAAGCCATTGGAAAAATCCTAGCCCGGGGCCATAGCAGAGTCCCTGTTTATTCAGGAAACCCAAGGAATATTATTGGTCTTCTACTGGTTGGTGCCAATTGTCTGCCGCGCTATACTTCTCAATCTTATTTTGTTCAACAGAAATATGCATGTAGTAAATTCTTTGGGCTTCTTTAGCTTGTTAAGTTCCTTCTTCAGGTGAAAAGTCTTCTCACAGTTCGTGCTGAGACAGAGACACCAGTTAGTGCTGTTTCCATAAGAAGAATTCCTAGGTTTCTCAAGTTACTTTTTTTTATTTTTATAATAATTATCATAAATTTTCTTATGTCTAAAATTTTATCAGGGTCCCAGCAGACATGCCTTTATATGATATACTGAATGAGTTTCAGAAGGGAAGCAGCCACATGGCTGCTGTTGTCAAGACTAAAGTAAAAACAAGGAGTCTTCCTCCCACTGAAGAGAACAAGTTTGAAGAAAATAAAGAAGCTTCTGAAGAATCTAACTTGACAACTCCTTTACTATCAAAAGAGGATAGCAGTTTTGTGGTGGACATAGATAAGGGTCGAGAGAAACATGCTAATGGTAATAACCCTATGTCAACTGATACAACGGGTCGTACACCAGAGGATATTGAAGATGGAGAGGTGATCGGCATCATTACTCTTGAGGATGTGTTCGAAGAACTCCTTCAAGTGCGTGCAACTCATTTCTTTTACTGTTTATCAATAGTTATGAGCTCTTTGGGATGACTTTTAATTTTCATTTTAAATTTTTATTTTTTTTTTGTTTTATTTTACTTGAAATAAAAAATATTTGGTATGTTGTTTTGAGTGTTTTTAAAAACAATCGAAATTTTTCTCAAAAGAAAAAAAAACTCAAAACAAGAAAAAAATACACTAAACAAACATATTTTTTGATAAAAATAAAAGTGATTCTAAAGCAGCCTTGATGGTAGTCTAGGATGCATTTACATCCGTTTCTTTTATTGAATCTAGCAATTGCCTTTATTAAGCTATTAACATTCAAACTGTCTTAGTTGGTTTGATTCTTGCTTGTATATTAGCACTTGTTCGATATCCTTTGTGACCTCGCCTTCCATAAATGAGTGTTGGAAATTGTTTGATTGTATTTGGATTGTCAATAATCAGGATTTTCAGGGTTTTGTTGCATCCTTCCGTTATATTTGGCATGGTTTCCTTGGAGCAGAATCTATATTTAATGCGAGTTATTTATTGTTGCCACTCTGATCATGGATGTATTTGTTTGTGTAGGAGGAGATTGTGGATGAAACTGATGAATATGTAGATGTTCACAAAAGGTGATTGCAATATATATATATATATTTGCCTTAAAGCTTCACTTATCACAAATGGTAATTAATGTGAATAGGAAAGGCAAAGTTAGTTTAATGTTTTTATTTGCAGGATACGCGTGGCTGCTGCTGCTGCCGCATCTTCAGTTGCACGAGCCCCATCAATTAGGAGGCTAACTAATCAAAAAGCAGCAGTAAGTAACAGCTCATATTTTACCTTTTTTTTGGGCGGGATTTTGCTAATGAATAGATACTAGTTAAAAAAGTTTAAACGGTGCTCTAAGCTTGCAATGAGAATTGAATAATAGAAACATGTTATGATTCTATTATAGAGAGATGATTCATGGAATTAATTTTTTTTAATTCACTTAAAAGTGTGATTAATTTATTGGTACATCTAATGTGTTTTGACAAGTGCATGCTTTTAGGAAACTTATAAGTAAAACTTTTGAAGGACTTGGCACTAAAAATGTGTGATCTTCCTGGTCATGCCTATCTGGTTTTGCCATTAACATGTAAACCCACGTCACACTCATTGAATAAGGTAATACATGATATGAAATATGAGTTTGACTTATATTTACAAGTATATTATTTATACACCATGCAAATAATAAATTATTTTATTATGGTAATAACATTTCATTTTATTTTATTTCTTGGACTTGATCCAAATGTCGCATATATGTGGAGAGTCTAGAGTATTAATTAGTCAAGATTGAACCAGTTATATATATATATATATATATATATATATATATATATATATATATATATATATATATATATATAGATATATATATTAAAAACTTGTATTTTTATATTAGTACATAATCATCAATTTTGGATTGTTTTTATTAATCCTCATCCTCCATTTGGTCTTGTGAGTGTTGCATGATAATCATAATCATTAAACTTACCTTGCGCAATCTTTTTTAACAACTCACCGTGATACTTTTGATCTACCAATCCTCTTCTTAATCCTTAACACATATTTTATTAATTTATTTTGCAAGTGCATTTTACATGACATTATACATGTATAAGCCTTTTTTTCACCACTTAAATTCTATAGATACTCTCACTATTCATCTAATATAATCTTTTTTCTATCTATCCTTAATTCACTACACATCTACGTTAATATTCTCATTTTTGTCATATTTAACTAAGCTATTTGTGAGTTTTATACTCAATACTTTAATCCAACAGCACAGTCGGCCTAATTATAGTTTTATTAAAATTTGGCTTCAAATCCCCATGATATTCTTTAATCACATGATTCTCTCGAGAAACTCGTCTATTTTAATAGTCAACTTTAACTTTAAAAGTTAGATCCAACATCTATATCTTTATTCTTCTATATAAGGGTTCCAAGACTCCTAAACCTCTCCCACATTGGTATTAGTTCATCTCCAAATAGAGTTGGATGATTTATAATTTATTAATTTCATATTTAGCATATCAAATATATTTTTCTTATATCATCATAATCCCATTATAGTCTAGATATTTTTTTATTTCATTGTTTTAACTTTTTCACATATTTTTATACATATATCCCATCAATTATGTAATTTGCAAAAAACATACACCAAGGCAGCTCATTTGAATACCTATTAGAAGCATGTTTATAATCAATACAAAAGATGCATACTAATCCAATACCAGATGTTTAAGATTTTTTTCATTAAGGCTCTAATTCTGGAAGCAATGTGTCCATGGAGCAGAGCATATCAACTTTTTCTATTACCTTTAGTATTTTGGAACTCATGTACCCGAATTTTTCTGTCTTTTACTTCTGAGTACTTGTGCAAGACACCTTCCGCACCCTTCTTTTAATTAATTGCAATATGCAACTTTTCAAGGGAGCGCAACATAGACAAGGTCAGCAGCAGCCAGGAATGCAAAGGAAAGCAAGTGAAGGAGGTCCAAACTCGCCCAGAAATCAAACTACTGCTGTTGAATCTCATCCAGCAACCCGGTTGTCAGGCTGATCTGGTACAACAGTTTCTTCATAGCTCTTTTGTTTTAACCTTAATTTGTGAGTAGTTTGGTCTGGATTTTGAGGTTTTCCGCGCCGGGTTTAAATGTATCTATGAATAGGGTTGTATGTGATTACTCCATTTCTTCAGCAATTGAAGGCTGCTCATTATATAGGGTTTATTTCTGTTTGTTTATTCCAATATTTGGATGAAGATGGATTTAAATACATTCCTTATGTTTGTTTAGGGGTATTTACTTACATAGCATACAATTCATATGTATTTACATATCTCACCCCTAAACTTTCATATTTACACACATAGCACTCATTTTTTGTATGTAAATATTAAACTTTAGGCGTGAGATGTGCAAATAAATAATAGTTGTAAATTTCACATTTTTGGGGGGGGGCTAAATTTAGCTTCTAAATCATATAGCAAAGTATATGAATGAAAAAATGTGTTTATTTTAAATAAATTAATATTAATGATATTTTTTATGTGCTTTAGAAATCCGTATATGGCATAAATATAAAGATTCAAGTGTTTAGTATGTAAATATAAGTAATTGTGGTATGAAAATACCCCTCAACTAAATTAAAAGATTTTTAAAGCTCGACATTTATCGGTATCTTCGTTCACTGATCCAAGATCATAAATGTAAATATCAAAATTTAGGCCTTAGAAATGTAAATACATAAGAATGGCGTGGTATATATGTAAATTTCTCATTATAAAGCTGTCTGGTTTTATTAAAACTTGGTTATGGATCGAGCTTAATAAAGAAGTAGCAAGTTTGCAATTATGAAAATGTATCCGAGTATTTCTACAAATTTTTAAGGTTTATATTGGGAATGTAATGAGTCATATCAAGCACAAATAGCTTGTATTAATAGGTTATTTTTATTATTCCGAACTTTTAAGTATGCTTTATATTAATATTATTTTAATTGGTTGAATTATCTACGGATTAGCTCAAACTTAGTTGATAAAGTTGTTTGAGAAGAGTTTTAATGATTCAATAAATAAAGTTCAGCTCGTAAGCCAAATGTGATGATCAATTAGTTTCTTTAATGCCAAAAATATTAACTTCAAATAAAAAATACCATTAATATTAATTTTTAAAGTGAAATATATATATTTTTTCGGCATATGTTTTGATGTAATTATGATACTAAAGTATTACAAGTTTAGCTAAACAAATTTTAGGCGTTAATCTGTTTAGTTTTTACTAAATCAAACCACCATAGTACATTAGCTAGTTTGCAGCCTAGAAAATTTGTTCAATGCATACTAACTTTGGTGCTAATTAGGGCTAAATTAGTTACTTTTGATTTATGAATATATTTTAAAAGATGATAAATATTTTATTTTCAATAATAATGATTGTTAAGTTTAAAAAAAAATTGCTTTCAAAAGAATTTTTAAAGAGTAAATTCATGCTGATTTTTAATCACATTCAATAATAAAAAAAAACTAATTTAAACTCATTGCTCTACAAAAATATATATGTTTTCCTACTTTAATCAAATGAGACCCTAACAAAGATGGATTTTCCATCTAAACATGAATATCTTTATAAAAATTAGATAATGTCAAAATGTACTCCCACTTGTAAATAGCAATAATACAAATTTTGAATCATAAAAAATTGTTTCTGATATGACTAAAAAAATTTTCATCATCTGCTCCGAATTTCGAGGCATGACACGGATCTCGAGGTAACTTTTGAGTGAGAAAATTCAAACTTCGGTTATGAGTCATTTAGAGTTCTAACATCAACATATTTATAGTCAAACTGACCGGCTTGATGAGACAGACTTAATACATTGATACAATATAAACCGAATCGAGCTCTGATCAAGACATTAAACTACATTTAGAAGTTTTCTGGACACATTTAAAAGGTCAAATGAATGGCGAATCTAATGAGCTTATAGTCGAATCGAGTGTCTCAATAAGACGAATCCAACGAGCCCAAGATTGCTCATTTCTGACATTATTAAGACACGCAAATGTCCATGAAAATTAGATATGATTAAATAAAGATCTTCGAACCATTTGCGTAAAGTGGTTCATATTTCAGCACTAATTACACATAAAACTCTATAAATAGAGCTCCACCTCTCTCATGAATAGGAGGGAGCTGAAGGCTTGAAGAAGAGTTTGAAGCTTTGAGAAGAAGCTGAAGTCCCGTACCACTCCTGTCGCCGTCGACTAACGCCAACCGCCAAGACAATTGCTGACCACTTGCCGACTGCCGTCATTTTCTTTCAATCGCTGCCCGTTTCTTGTAACAAGTTCATCCGTACATCAACATTGTAACTTGGAAAGATTTTGTAACTATTTCCAGCTCGTGGAATAAGAGATCTATGGAATTATCTACTTATAATGAATCTCTTTAGCTGGGCCAAGCCCTGTGATTTTTTCCCTTTTTGGATTTTCTGTGTAAAACTTTTATCTCATTAGTGGTTGTTTTCTCTCATCTGAGTGTGTGCTAAATTCATGCAATGCAAAGATGACAATACAATACTCTATCAGCGTGAATTCTCTAGCACACATCAGTTTGGCGTCATATGAGCATTCCCACCACTAAAGTACTTGCAAGACTTGTTGCATGACCACCAAGTGCAACGCTCGCAACAACGGAGCATCTCGCTCTAGCGCCCATCATTTCATAAGACTATCACTGAGTCAAGGGCGTCAGGCCTCTGCATCCTCCCACTCTGGAATTCATTACCCTGGTAATGAAGGAGTCTCAAGTCCTTCGTTGGAACACTGAGAATGCAAAATGGAGGGGCTCCAACACAACGTCTGTCGATGCCAATGCACTCAGATGGAACTTACTTACCACCGGTTCAACATCCAATAGAAAATACCCCATTCACGGGGTTCTCTCTCAATGATGAAAACATTCCTCTACCGAGATGGGAAGCCAATCTCCTCGACATTACAAGTTCCACTCATTCGTTTAATGCAGCTCGTCTGACACCGCCTCATCTTATTGTCGATTTTGCTAATATCATCCATGATGAGCTACGATGAACGGTTCGGGAAGAGTTCCCTCTAGATAAGATGGATCGCTTTCCTACTTGCCACAACTTCCAGGAATCATTTCCTATGGCTGGAGTGATTCTCCAACACCTTATCGTGACGGGCTTCAAACTTCCAAACAATGATGATGTCTATGAAAGGGTAATTGGCCCATATGAGCACATCGACCATTATCAGACCATCATGCACATTCAACGTGCCTCTAATGCGCTTCTCTATCAAGTGTTCCATGCAACTCTCAATGGTCAAGCTTGCACATGGTTTTACTCCCTCCGGGTGGGGGGGTTGGGGGGGGGGGGGTGGCACCATCACACCTTCAATGAACTTGTCATGCTTGCACCATCACACCTTCAATGAACTTGTCATGCTTTTCATAGAATAATTCGTAGCAAATAGAAGGATTATCAAAGATTTATCCCACTTATCGGGTGCCCGCCAGAATGAGGGGGAATCCCTTAAGGAATACTTATGCAGGTTGTCTCTGAAGATCGTTAAATTCCGAGAGGAGTATTTTTAGAGGGCGGATTACTGATCACTAATGTGAGAGACAATTTGCTCTTACTTCGAAGCTCAATTTTTTGCAGATGAGGCAATCAGTGCACACAACGAACAATTTGAGCAACTGGGGGACAAGCGGAAGATTAACATCAAAGATACCAATCAAATCTCACATCACATAAAAAAGTTCGGACTACAAGAGAATCGTGGGCCTCAATCAGAAAAGAAATACACATCACATGTTAACATTCTAATGATCATCAGAGATGAAAAGATTTTCAAGTGACCAAGACAATTAAAAAATAAATATGGTGAAGACCAGTCTCAATATTATTATTTCTACTAAGCGAAAGGGCATTCGATAGAAAAATATGTTCAATTAAAGAAATTAAATATATGATACTCCAATGTTACTTAGGTCGCTACTTACAAAAATGACGTGATGGGAACAAAAAAAAAATCAGGGTTAAATGAGAGATACAATTAACTTTTTTAATGTCACTAAACGACCAATTTAATCTCAAACTTCTTAAATTTGACTACAAATAATTTTCTTACTCATTATTGTATTCTCTTAGCACACATTTAAAGTATAAATCACTAATCTTTCACCAACAATTATAAACAATATAACTAAATAATAATATTTAATTACAAATATATTTAGACATACCAATATTAATAATGCTTCTGAAAAAGTATGACTAAAATTTTCTTAAATGTAACTACAAATGTCATATCCAGTCAAATTATTTAGAAAATAATAATAATAACGCAATTTTTATAGTGACTTACGGTCCGTTTGTGGCAGCTTATTTAGTTCGGTGGCGTTTTGAAAATGCACCTGACCTGTTTGGGTAAACTGTGTTTTGGCAGTTTATGCGTCTTCAAAACGCAGAAAACAACTTTTTCACACCGCACCTATCTAGGTGGCAGTACTTCGATCGCTAGATCTGTCTTTTCCAAAAAAGTAAAATTTTGTAATAGCCACCGCACATAACTTATCAGCAGATTATTTTTAATCAGCTTATCAGCAAATTATTCAATAAGTTACAGTTGCCCCAAACAGACCATTAGACTTTAAATGGAACATGTAAATTGGCATTTACATTTACTTCTTATCTCCGGTTGGATTCGTTAAATTCCCAGCAAAATAATTGCCTTTCATCTAATAAAAGCGGAAACTTTACTATGTAAGATCTTTCATAACACATCAATGGTACAGCCATATTTACTTTTAATTAAGAACTGAAATACAATTTTCATCAATATAAAAATTACGGAAATTTAATCTAACGTTTATGTATTTACTTATCTCAGATCTTAATTCTAATTTTTATAAGTTAAACATATTTTCTTATATTTAAAAAGATGTATCAAAAGGTGAACTGCATTATTTCCATAGATAGGATGTTTAAATGTAAAAATCAAAATTTAGGTGTGAGATAAGAATTGGGTGCTATGTATGTAAATTCCCCTAAAAATTAAAATATATGTGCTGGATAAGTAAATGCATAGGACTTTAAGTGGTAAATATATAGAACTTCCAGAACTAAAAACAATAGCAATCTCTGCAGTTATTACAACAAAGCTTTACTATATAAAAATAGTTGAGTATGTAACACAAACACAAAATTGCATGCGTAAGGAAATTACAATGAGGTTATTGTGAGGTTATTAGGAGAGTACAGTGAGGTTATTGAGAAGTTATTCAATAAACTCCCTGTAATCCCCTATTAATCTTTTACGGTTCTGTTTTCATATATTTGGGGAATTACAATGGGGTTATTCAAAAATAACCTCTCAATAACTTCACAGTACCCTTACGTCCGCAACTTTTTCCCATGAGCAGGGGAAATTGCATAACAAGTTGGCCATATAAGATAGCTGGAGGAACTTGCAGGCATTACCAAGCTCAGATTCCTCTTCATATTTTCCTGAGGAGAACTTGGACGCCATACTGGGGTTCAAGGGTGATGAGCAGCCTGGGAGCATGAACATAGGAGGGAGATACTTCAAACTCAAATCTATGGAGAATCATAGAGAGAGCTACCTTCAGCTCAACGAGTGCCAGGTTTTGCCCGACACATATCCTCGGCCCCAATCCAAAGGGAAAAAAGGCTGCAGGACTGTCGCCTTTGTCGACATTGGCGAATCGGAGAGGGTTGAATTCGTTCGCATCGGGACCCCAAAGCTCGGGATCGTGTTGGATCGAAATTAGAGGGAAAAATAAGAATGTGCCGGCGGGGACGTCTATACCGCCGAGCTTTACGTCCTTGGTCGGCATTCTATTCAATAGAACTACGGGAGAGTAGAGACGCATGGTTTCCTTCAATATCATGCTCACCTGTTGTGAAGAAACTCGTCGGAAAATGAAGATGAATCAAGTTAGGGAATGCATGATGTTTACAAAAATTTCTGCCGATAAAATAAACTTGATGATTGGTTTCATGGTGATGAACATCCAACTGACGAAGAAACGAAAGAAAGGTTTGATTCTCTAACTCTGTTTTACCAATACTTCGACATATAAAGCAAATATGCAAATCTTGTGATTTACTCGACAGAAAAAATAACCAAATGATAGAGAAGTAAAGAAGAAAATAAATGAAGTGAACTTTTTTTCGCAGGTCGCACGATTTGAAATATTATTATAAAGCAAGTCAGAAACTAATGAAACTCAAAAACTAGCACAGTCATGAAGTTACCATTAAGAAATGGTTTGGAAATTATGGCTATGAATAAAACGAGCAAAGAAAATCGCAGAAAGATTTAGATGTAGAGAATCCATGTTAGTAAAAATCACAGGCTGACGAGTATGAAGTTCACTACTCTCAAAGAAGCAGTTGACTCTCTTCGCTTGTTTAAACCCTAGTGGAAATATTATAGTTATAGGCGTGTAATAAAATCGATGCTGGAAAATATAATGATTCGTTCCACGAGAGTGTCAGCCAATCTCTCTGCCTCCACCATAGATCCTCCAAGAGAACTTTTTATAATTTTGGCTGTCACATATGCTGCTCCTTTTTTATTCAAACCCAACAAAATTAGGGTCTAATTCTCATAGAAAGTTTTCACGAGATCTGGATCTCCATTACCACGGATTAGAGAATACGTATTGTAAAGGTCCAACTTTCTTAGTAATTATTTTTTCTCCTCAAAACATTCAATCGCTTTCATGAGGGATCAAGCAAACTATAAAGACAAAAAAAATCCCCATTATGAAAGATTGTAGGACAGCTTCTAAGTTTCAAACTCTATGTAAAAGGAAACCATTTCTATGAGGTTTAGTTATAAAGCAACTCTCAAAGCAAAAAATAAAACCAAACAAACACGACCATAATTATTGCATTGAATTTCTGAGATAGTTGCTAACTGAGATTTCACTTATAGCATAAACTTTTTAGAACTCAATGAAATTGCTCCGTTTAATTTCAAGTCAAATCACCATGTAACCAAGTAGTTCATAAATCAAACATATAGAAAGTGCAAACACTATTGAGGTTTAACACACGACACAGTATCTTATGTTCCATAATGGACTCAATTCAATTAAATGCTTAGCTATCAGTCCTCAAGAGTGTGCAATCTTTGGTAAAACCAAAAAATCGAACCAAATCAGGCTAATTTGGTTGATTCGGGTTTGTTAAAAAATAGTGGTTCGGTTTTTTGTTTTCGATTTTTTATTTTCGGATCAGTTTTAATATTCATTAAACAAAAAAAAAATTGAAAAGTATAATAATATTAGAATTAGAAAATTAAATTCATTTGAAAAGAAAATAATATGAGCATATGACATTTATTTTAGTTTAATTGAATTTTTTTAATTTTACAGAGATGACGAGAAGATAAAAAATAAAATTTACAATTTGAAATAGAAACTTTATTTTTAGTTTTCTGGGTTTGAAATCGAACCAATGCTGAATTTCGCTTTGCTCCAAACTGAACAGATTGAATCAAAGTACATTTCAATTCGATTTGGATTGGTCATTTCAATTTCATTCGGTTCGAATAATTTGTGAACTGTTCGACCTAATTTAACTGTTTGTACACCCCCTATCAGTGTTTAACAATATAGCTCAAGTTTCACGTGCATACAACTTAAAAAAAAAAAAAAAAAAAAAAAACAAAAAAAGAGAATGAGATAAAAGGCACTCACAAGTTTTAATCTATTCAAGTCCTCTATTTCAGGATGGCTGTCCCTACTAAAAATGCTTCTCACTTCTTCTCGTGCCTTCATCTGCCAGTCTTGATGAACCGCTAAGAGAAGTATAGCCCAAGTCAACACATTGGCTGTCGTCTCCTTCCCAGCGAAGTAAAACGTTTTGCATTCATCAATGATCTCCTGAGTTCCAATCTTATGTTTGCCTTCCTTCTTGTTAGCAGAAATCATCAGCCCAAGTAAGTTTTTAGAATCTTCACATTTCTCTGCATTGTTCTCAATCAATCTCTGCAATGAGTCCTGAATTTCCTTGTTCAATCGCCACCTTTTACGATTTATAGCTGTTGGTATAAACCTGTAACAAAAGGAAAATGAAAACAATAGCTGGGGTGGGGATAGATGATTTACCTACATACCACCCAAATCTTATGTATTTACATATCTAATTCGCAAACTGTAGTTTTTACATTCATACCACCCAACCTAAGCAGGAAAATGTGTATTTCATCCTTTACAAAATAGCGGTATTTTTTATGTGAAGGGAAAGATTTGGGTGATGTAAACGTAAAAGGTGAAGTTTAAGTGTTAGATATATAAACTCATAGGAACTGGATGGTATGTATGTAAACGCCCCTATCATATAGGCATTGCTATAAAATCTCACCTGAAACCTGGGATGTACACGCTTCTCAAAGCAAGTGAAACAAGAGGCAGCAGTTCTTCTTGCAGTTCGAAAATTCTCTTTCCCTCCTCATAATTGCTGCCAAATGCAACACAAGAAATTACATCTGCTGTAAAATTGTGGCATTCCTTGTGAACATCGATTTCAAACTCAGAATTCTCGCCGCCTTGCGTCTCCCATTTGTTTAGCATGTTTGCAGCTCTTACGGCAATTTCAGGTATCCAAGACTAAAAAAAATTTAATGGTTTTAGATGATAAAGGAATAAGTTCTGATTTCTGATGGATAATATTAAGAAATTATAAAAGGCAGGTGTATGAAGCAGTGTTGGACTGATGAGTCCTAAAAAGATATAAACATTATAGATTCAGAATACCTTTATGAGCACTGTGTCTTCTGTTTTAGTTTTTATTTTCATCAGAAAAAGCGAGCATTGAATCTTGGGCAATTTTACTTGACTAGTTGGGCGAATGGGTTTGAAGCTTAGGCAAGTTTAATCGATGAGCCAGCCCAATAGTCTGTGACTTTAAGTAATCTCAGTACCATATGCAGAGTAAGAACTTTGTTGAATGCTAAAAGAATATTTCAAATAACATTAATAACTTGAAATCCATGGCATAATCATTAGATAGTCTGATATTCTTCTTTGTTGTGAAGAAATCCTAATTGATTGATCAACTTGCCTTGAACTCAATCCATTGTGATCAATAATAGTTGATGAATTTGGCCTGGATGATATTTTTAATTTTATTTTGTTCAATTATTATGTTATCTCCTTAAGAAATTCCACAAAAGATAAAGAAAAATAAAAAAAATTCTACCTAGACGAGCTAAGGATTTGGTTTTAACTGATTACATGGATTTGACAACACTTTCGTGCATATCAGCAAAAAGGCAGTTTTTAAATTTTTTATAATTTGCTGTCAATATGAGAAAAAAAAATTAGGGAGCACAATAATAGAAGAACAGTGATCTCGTTGGCAAGATGCTCTCTAAAAGTGATATTCTTTGAACAACTCTCCCACAAAACACATTAGTTATGATCTTTTTTTGTCGGGATCATCTTGTATCGAAATGATAGGAGACTTGTTCATCATACTTTTATTGTGCCTAGTTAGTTGAGAAGTTTTGATGTTGAATAAGTTGTTGTCTTTTTGAAGCCATCCACTAATGAAGGATAAAGTATGCTGATGTCACCACTAGCTCGATGAGTAGTGAGAGGTTAGTTGATCCTATGGATCAAGCTGAGATTAGATGATATATTAAAACACCAACTTCAAAGTTAATAACTATGAAAACAACCTTTTCAATTCATCAAGGATCATGAATCATTGAAAAAATGGCAATCTCCCTTCAAGATGACTTGGAGATTGAGAGAATCTAGACTACTCGAAACATTTTGAAGAAGCTAAAAGTATTTGCTTAAGCAACTCGATGGATAACTTAGTTGGCCTGTATACTTTCCATGATATTGCTTTAAGGAAATTCACAAAATGTTAGGCGAGAAGTGAAAGAATTATTGCTGAAATAAACCTTTTGAGAGAACTTGCTACATGTCCTCATACAAGTCAATTCATTAGTGGCATTAAGCTCTTCCTTCGTCACTTGATTCAATGTAGATTCATCTCCAAGAATTATTCTAGATCCCATTATCCAAGTGTTACTAAGAGAAGCAATGTATTAGTTACTGTCGAATTTAAGAACTCTCCAATGCCACACGGAAATCCAAGTACCAGCTCCTCCTCAGATTGATCAAAGCAAATCGGTTCTCAAAGCCAGTGCTCACCTTCTCCCTCTCGGCCTACATTAGGACCCATGTAAGTGGGGAGCCTTTCCGCTTTGTCCGGGGAGGTGGAGAAGGGGGGATACTCGGACCGACGACTGATGCTTTTTGCTTCGGACGACATACCTCCTTTTCCTGGGTCTCTGGCTCAAGCTCATATTCAGTTTCGATAGGGGCAACAGGAGACAGCCGACTGGCTTCACCCCTCACTGATAGCTCTATGAAACTTGGAGCAGCCAACCAAGAGGTAAGTAACCCCGCTTCCGATCTTTCTTCATAGCCTACCCCTCTTTAACAATATACTAAAATACTTCTAAACTCCATGCTCATAAAGAAAAAAATTGAAAGAGTGTTTTTATATAGATGCCCCATAATTCTTATGTACTTGCATATCTAACAACTCAAGTTTGATACTTATTCATATAAATCCAAATCTTTAACAGTATATTAAAATATCACCAATACCAAATATTTTAAGGTAAATTACATCTATTCATAAATAAGTAAATACTTAAAATTAGATATTATATATGTAAATACATAAGAATTAAGTGATATGTATATAATCCCCCATATAGAAATAATCTTCTACCGGAAGACTTCAAGAAATATAAAGAAATTTTTTTGATTTTCTTAGAAGTTATACATGTTAGGTTTAGTGGAGCCCGGGTCCACTTGTAGAAATTAAATGCTTGCACGCCACCATTAAATGCTTGCAGGCCATCATTAAATGCTTGCAAGCCACCATTAAATTGGATTAAATAGTGGCGTCTCTCTCCTCCGCAATTCTATACAGGGTGTTGGCTCGCGGAGAAGAAAAATTGAATTGCAAGCTTCCAAGTTCTCCATCCGTCTCTTTTGCGATTTGCTTGCGGTGAGGACTTCCCTCTTCCTTGCAGTTCGTTCTTCTTCGGTGACTCACGGTTAAAGGAGGAGAGAGGAGGTCGAGGAGAGGAGAGAGAAGAGAGGGAGAGTTTTCTTGTAATCGTCGAGGTGATCGACAGGTGTATTCCTCGAAGAAATAAAATCATCTGGAACTCCGTGGACGTAGGCAATTTACCGAACCACATAATTTGATTTGCGAATTTTTCTCGATCTCATTTTTTTGTTTTATTGCTGTCATTTTTTCACAACAATTGATATCAAAGACTCGGTTTGGATCTGAGGAAGAACGATGACCGGAGACGAAGTGAAGTTTTTGGGGATCGAGAAGTTCGACGACACAGATTTTGGTTACTGGAAGATGCAGATAAAGGACTACCTCTATGAGAAGAAATTTTATCTTCCGTTACTGGGAAAGCTATCGGAGAAGATGGATGAGGCTGATTGTAATCTATTGGATATACAGGTTATGGGGGTTATTCGATTAACTTTGTCGAGATCCGATGGCCACAACGTCATCAAGGAGAGGACGACAGCAAATCTCATGACAGCTTTATAATGTATGTATAAAAAACCATCAGCGAACAACAAGGTGCACTTGATGAAAAAATTATTCAACTTAAAGATGGCGAAAGGTATGTTTGTCGCTCAGCATCTGAATAATTTCAATACCATCACAAATCAATTGTCATCTGTTGAAATTGATTTTGACGATGAGATATGCGCTGATATTGTTGGCTTCATTGCTAAATAACTGGGAAGCCATGAGGATGACAGTTAGCAACTCTGCTGGCAAATCTGAGTTGAAATATGATGATATTCGTGATTTGATTTTGGCTAAGGAGGTGCGCAGGAAGGATTTTGGCGAGACCTCGGGTTCGAGTTCAACACTGAATGTTGATTCCAGTGGGAGATCACAGGACACGAACTCAAACAGAGGAACATCAAAATCAAAGCACAGAGGCAAGAGCAAGTCAAATCTTGTTCAACAAGTAATCTGCTGGAATAGTGGCAAAACTGGTCACATAAAGAAGAACTGCATAAATCCTAAAAAGACAGAGAACATCAGTGCTAATGTTGTAACTGAAAAAGTGCGGGATGCACTATTGCTTGCAGTTCACAGCTCTGTTGACGACTGGATACAAGACTCATGAGTTTCTTTTCATACATCTTCCCACTGACAGTTATTGCGAAACTATGTTGCAGGTGACTTTGGGAAGGTGTATTTGGCTGATGGAAAGTTTTGAACGTTGTGGGGATGAGAGATGTTGAAATTACACTCCCTAACAAAAACAAATAGATCTTGCAAAATGTCAGACACAGTCCTGAGCTAAAGAAAAATCTAATTTCATTTGGGTAGCTCGATGAAAGAGGGCATTCAATAGTTTTCTTATATAGCACTTGGAAGGTCACTAAAGAAGCACCGGTACTGGCTCGGGGTAAGAAAACTGACACACTGTATATGACTACTAGTTTAATTAACAGTGTTGATACTATAGTTACAAAAAGCACAGCAGACAAGTGACATTGCATGCTTGGACACATGAGTCAGAGATGCATGAAAGAACTTCAGTTTAGAGGCAAGCTACCCAAACTGAAGTTCGTTGATCTCGGCATGTGTGAGAGTTGCATTATGAGGAAGTAGAAGATCAATTTCATTAAAAGTGTCAGAGCTCCATGTTGACCTCACTTTTGGTTGAGGTCTAGTCTTTCTTTAAAATAGCCTAGGGTCTAGCCATAAGACTCTCCTGGTGACTTTCTTAGAAGACTAATCATGGAACCCTCCTCATAGAAATTCAAACTTTTCTTACTTCACTGGGAGTTTTCATATGCTTAAGGCCTAACCTCCAGTTTTTTGGAGGAAGAGACCAAGCATAAGGAAGCCTAGGGGAAGTCACCTATAGGTGGTCAGGCCATAGAATCTACCCTGGGAGGTCTGGAGCTTACACCACACTCACACTCACACTACACCTTCGCAACCCTAAACAAAACACATCACCTTTGATCACCTAACTCTTTTGAAACTCATGTAAGTGGTTTTCCCAAGCTCTTAGCCTCAGGCTAGGGTTTGGCTAGTACCAACACATAGATGACCAAATGAGGGTGACCCTTGGTCCATGGCTCAATTTGAACAATTCCATATTATTCACCTCCAACCAATCCCAATTTTTGCCAAAAATCCAATTTCTAACCCCTTTGCCCCAAAATACCCTAAATACCTAAAATACCCCAAAGCCCTAAAATTTCTCAAAATTCCCCAAAAATTACCCAAAATTCCCAAAATTCCTCAAAATCATTTCAAAATAGTTCCCACCTCTTAAATCCACCAAAACACCCCAATACACTCCAAATAACCTCCATATACCCTAAATACCCTTCTTGGCCCAAAATTCCAAAAATTCCAAAAATTCTCATAAATTCTCAAAATATCATAAATATTCCCAATTTCATTTCTCTCAACTACCACATGACCCAATTTAACCAAAAACCCCAATTTGACTCATTTAACCCAAAAGTGCCCAAATCAAACCCAATCTTGACCCAATTGATCCCAATCTTGCCCAATTTCAATTCTAAACTTTAATTCAATATCCCCAATATCAATTTAAACCATATACAAGCCCAATTTGACCCACATTTGAGTTCAATTTCAATTGAAATCCAAAATCCCCAATTTTACCTAAATAATCCAAAATCCCCAAATTGACCCAATGTCAACCAATTCCTCCAAATTTCAATCCTAAACCCTTCATAACACTCCCCTAAATTGAATTGAATCATCAATTGTCCCCAATTTGAGCTCAAGTCTCACCCAAGTCCACTTAAAGTCCAAAACTTCTAATTTTAACCCAAATCCAACATGTGCCCAAAATCTCCTAAATTGATTGCCCTATTCCCAAAATTTCCACCCAATTGATATTGGGGACTCTTCACCACATTCCCCTAAACCATTTGAAACCTTCAAATGGGTCTAAACCCCACTCTAGCCCAACCTAAACCCAAACTTAGCCAACTTGCCCCAAATTGACCAAAATCCCAAAATCCACCAAATTGAACCCCCAAATGAACTCAAAACCACTCCAAGCCTTCATGAAAAATCTCCCTTACAATTATATACACAATGTTGCTCAATCAATTTGGTCCAACTCAAGCTCAAACCCAAGCTAGCCTAACCTAAACCCAAACCAACCCAATTGGACAAATGATTCAAATCAAACCAAACCAAGCTAAATTTGACCAAACCAACTCCATGGAAGCCAACCCTAGACCTCCTATGACTGGTTTGACCTGACCTAACTCAGGCTCCTTGAGCCATGGACCAAAGGTCCACCACTTTGGACCATTGGGTTTAGCCACTTGGCTAAGCTTAGGTCCCATCCTTAAACTCCTGTTTAAGCAACCTCTATGCCAAATTAATTGCACTGAGCCACTTCCCCACTCCTCCTCAGCCTGCCAGCCGCCTGCCCTGTCCTTGCCGGCTGCCCTAGCCGCTGGAACAGCTAAGCCCGAGCTCCCACATGCCCCGTTAAACCCAAAATTGAGCCTTGTCGGTGAGGGATCACCTCACTGATCACTGGCCCTGCTCAGCCCTCACACTAAGCGGCCCAGGGCACTCATTGCTTGGCCCTGAGCTCCACTCTCCGGCAAGCTCTATAAAATCACCCCCTCTCGGCCGAATCAGAAGTGCTGAAATTTTCTCCATAAAACTCCCCCAAATTGCTCCCAGAGCTAATTTCAGCCAAGAGAAGAAGGTCGCTACCATCCTCCTGCCCTGAATTCCACTGCCTAAGCCAAATTTCTTAGTTGAAATTCAGGCCAGAAATAGGACACTCCTGGAAACTCCCCCAAAATCAAATTAGACTCACCAACACCATCCCCACACCAAGAGAAGAAGCTCCTCAGTGAAAGCCCCATCACCAGGTCACCCATCTGTGCTATCGGCCAGAGCTCCAAATATGACTTGGTTGAACTTGGGTCTAGCCAATTCACCACGACCAGAGGCTCAATCCGTAGGCTCCTTGGACCTCCACGAACGTGCCGAGCATCTCTGATTGAGGCCTCACCTTTCAGAGCAAAGGTATTAAACTCTTCTTCCTCCCGAGCTTCCATGGACTTTCCAATTCCTTTTACTTGATTTTAATGCATGTTAACCGTATGGATATGTTCGTCTAGTCTAGACGAGCATGTAGAAACAAGCCTCACTTGATTTGGTTAAGAAATGAGGGAGATATTAGGATTAGAAAACGTGCGGTTCTCGGGTTGAACCAGGCGGAGACGATGTGTCAGAACTGTTGGATGACGCGTGTATCGGATGGACGGCGAAGATCGAGCCGGACAGAACCGCGGAACGAAAAGAGCGCGCTGAGTCAGATGGCGACGCCGAATGGGGAGACGACACGTGTGACTTCGGAGCCGTCTAGGTTGAGGTGGCGCCGCGCGGATAAGTAGGTAAATATGATTTTTCTTATTTATTTAAATAGCCAGAACTTTAAAAATCCATATCTTTGCATAGAAAAATCATAAAAATAAAAGAAAAATATTCTCTTGCTCAGAGAATATAGGAGAATAATGTGGAATTAAAATCAAAATGTTTTATTATGTCTTTGATTTTTAATTAATTATTCACTCTTTTGAGTCTTTCAATTCTCCATTGGCATACACAATTCACCATGACATGAGACTATAGGGCTTTTGTTCCCTCTACCCTTGGGAACATTCCCTGAATTTTTCAAGGTCAGAGGGGACCTCTAGATAACAAACCATATTTTCTAAGTTTAAGGCCATTTTCTTGAAGATTAATTATGAAAATTAGCATGTTGATCATAAAAATCTAGAAAAATTAGGGGAAGTACCTTAGGACCAGAGGACCCTAGGAAAATTATGGCTTGACTTAACTCACTGAAAATAACCCTAATTTGACCAAACACTCAAAACTGAAATTAAATTAATTTGGAGTAACCACACATCAAAATGGCATGAAATCGTTTCTCCACTGTGCTTTAGGATTAGGAGAATCTCATATAAAAATGTCAAGTCAATTGGAGTTAATTTAACTCACTAAATTAATCACCCAAGTGACATAACCATATTTGAAATTAAAAAATACATAAAACTCAAAATACAACTCAAAAATTCACCAAATCAACTTTGGGAGTTCTCTGTGATCAGAGGAGTTCAGAAAAATTAAAATTGAAATTTTTATAAAATTTTTATTTTTAACCTATTTTTAAATATTTAAATAATTAAAAAATTATAAAAATTATAAAAATATTAAAACTCACCAAAATGTCACATTTTGTCTCCCAATCACTTGGGAACTAACAAAATATTTTTCCTAAGTCTCTAAGTAAAGATATTGAATTTTAAAGGCTTAGGGTAATTTTTAATATTAAAAAATGGATTTTTCAAACTTTTCACTAAAATAATTCTAATAATTCAAAGAAAAATCAGAAAAATACAAAATTTGTTTCTCTGAGTTCCTTGAGTTCAGAGAGATTTAAGAAAAATATAAAATCTAATTTTCCCCTTTAATTTTATTTTATAATTAATTAATACTCCAAAACTTAAAGTAATTATAATAAATAAATTAAAATTCAAAAAAATCACCAAAATTGGTCCAAATGGTCCTCTGGTCATTAGGAACCTCCTATAGTTTTCCCAAGGACAGAAGTTTCATCTTGGTCATGTTGTTGAATTTTCATTGAAATTCCCTATTTTACACTAAAATAATTATATAAATTAAATTGAAAACTGAAAAATTACATTTTCTCCTATAATGTCTTAATAGACATGTGAGTGAGGTGACATAAAAATTTCAAGTTCATTTGAGCTTAATTTAATGAATTATGAGATGAACAAGCTTAAAAAGGCATAAAGGTAATTAAAGAATTTTAGCCTTAACTAATATTTAGGCTTGACCAGAGGGGAGGGTTAACATGTGATCTTGATTTTCCTCTTGGATGATTGAAATAAAGAAAACTAAGGGGTAGAAACCCATTAATCATCTTTAATGTTAAAAAGGAAATCTTAATTAATTAAGTCATCAAACTTTGGAGGATAATTAAAGCATAAATTCTTAAGGCTAGGGAATGTGATATAAGAGGATTCTAATTCTTTGAAATTGAAACCCTAACCAATGAATTAATCAAACTTCACCTAACTCTTACTAATGAAATCATAAAATGATAAATAAAATAATGATTTTGAAACCTTATAATTAAAATGAAACAAATTTAAAATATTAAAGCCTTGAAACTTAATCTCAAATAATTCAAAGATTAAATTAAAACAATTTTAAAATATTAAAGACTAATTTAAAAATAATTCATGACTAAAAATATTACAATCTAAAAATATTATAATTGATTAAAACATCATAATCAAAATCAATTTGAAATAATTTGAAATTAAACTAAATTAATGTGAAATAATTTAGAAGAGTCTAAAATATTAAGATTAATTTTGAAATAGTCCATAATAAAACTAAACCAAATATTAAAATTAATCTGAAACATTATAATTAAATTAAAACAATTTAAAAATGTTAAAACTTACCTAAATTAAAAGATTTAAACACTCTTCCAATTTGAAATAATTTATAATATTTAAAAATCAACTAGAACTTTTTAACTAAATCAACTTCAATCAAGAATGGTTAAGTTCCTTACGAACTAATTTGCCTCTAAAGGCTTTCATCGTTATAACTCTTAAATGAAATGTCAAATGAAATGTCACCTTACTCATAGGATAATCAAACATCCAAGTTCACTGAGCAATAGTCAAAACTCAACTAAACTCCGGATGATCAATTCATCCGAATGATGAAATTCATTTGGACTCAAAATGATCCCAGAAGCATTGAAAAATGTTCAGGACTCGTCCTAAGCACTTTCTCAATCCAATGTGATGTTTTAGAAGAACAATTGAACTTCATTGTTCTTTGATGAAGAAAACCATTCTCAAACACACCTTAGGAATTGACTAGTGATAGGACTAGGACTTGGTAAACAACCAGGACCTTCCCTTAGCCTTACCTAGGTGTTTTCTTTCAAATATTTAAATGTCCTAACATGCCTTTTAAGTGCAGTTGGAAATGACGAGAAGACCTGCTGGGTAATCTTTTATTTTATTGCAATTTACTTACCTGCGTTGTACTGTACTTTCTTTTATTGCAAGCTTGTATGTTAAAACAACAATGTCACCCTGCATGAAAACTGAAACCTTTAGGATAGTCACAAAACTGAAACCAAAACTAAACTAAAAATCACAACAAGATAAAATTTACCGCTACAATATTCAAAATATAAAACAACTCAAAATTTAATCACAAACAAAATAAAAACTACAATTACAACTAAATTAAAATATCTCGTTGGATGATCAGGAATCCCTCGGATGATGTAACCCACGTGTTGCTAACGAGATTTCTTACGGTCTAAATGAAAGTGTGGAATTCATTTAGTTGAGTTTAGCAAATTCATTTGGACTAAGTGAATCCGATGAAAATAACGATGTCGGGATGATGGAACCGTGGAATCTTAACCAGTGTTATAATCAACTTTAATGTCCCCTTAATAAAATATTAAGACAACTCAATTTTAATATTTCTAAAACATGATACTTCTCTTTTCTCCTCAATTGACACTTCTTTAAACTAAAATTGCTACGACGAGGAGCTTGGAGCATGCTTAGTGGGCAGCACGACCATCTTCAACAGCAAGACTTGTCTACATCAGCAAACCTTTCCTTAGTCTAAACAACAAGCCATAAGACTTCGAGGTAGCTTGCTTAGTGCAACATAAATCCTCACCTTTTCTTTAGGCCTTTGTACAATTCTACTGTGCAATATAAGCCCTAATTCGCTTTAGGATTCCGAGGTTGTCGTCCGATACAACACAAATCCTCCCATCTTCCATGTTATTTGCATAATCTGACATTATGTAAATGTAATCCCTATAATTAATTGGTAGGATTGAAATCTAAATAACTTCATTTCTAAAATTTAAAGCCAAATTATAAGATAGTTTGGGAAGACATCAAGATTTTTCTTGAATCTATGTCCTTCCCCTACACTTCTCTTCTTTGGATTCAAATAAAATAAAATGTTCCAAAATTTGAGTCATTCACCTATTGAATTTATGATTATCACATTTTCTTTGGAAACCTTACCTTTGGAAGTCATTAATATAAATATTTCCTGATATATATCAAGAGTTTTCTTAGGCGACTTCGGTTATCTAGATGTAATTAACTATAGGGGCTTGCCCTTATAAGAAACTTAAAGACCCCAGATTAATACAAACCCTATCTAATTCCTTCATATTATATAGGGGAGATTGTCGGTCAAAATGGTTCGCAGATTAAACGGATGTCATAAATTTTTTTAGTTTATTTGATCAAGCTTCACCTCAAGCTAAACATTTATTCTTCGGGATAAATACATATCTTGCGGCGAAATGCTTGATTATTTAAACTATTATTTATATGAGATCGATTTAATTAGATTAATACAAACCCTATCTAATTCCTTCATATTATATAGGGGAGATTGTCGGTCAAAATGGTTCGCAGATTAAACGGATGTCATAAATTTTTTTAGTTTATTTGATCAAGCTTCACCTCAAGCTAAACATTTATTCTTCGGGATAAATACATATCTTGCGGCGAAATGCTTGATTATTTAAACTCTTATTTATATGAGATCGATTTGATTTCATAAAAAATTATATATATATATATATATATATATTTAATTAAATCAAAATTCTATTTTTATAAAATTAAAACCCTTTTCAAAACAAAACACCCCAAAACATATTTTTAAAGTATCAACCTCAACACAATCAAATCAACCAAAAGTGCGACCGACACTCCAAAGGCAGGTAAACTGGAACTTTTACACACCGATATATAAGGACCTTCCCTAGTGACATCTCTTGGAGGCTCTTGCTACTACGTCACATTCATAGATGCAGATTTAGCTGGATACATTGACTGTAGGAATAGTACTATAAGTTATGTTTATCCTCTTAGGGGTATTGCAGTGTCATGGGGCTCAAATCTACAGAAGACAGTTTCGTTGTCCACTACAGAAGCTGAGTATATCGCAGTGTCAGAGGCTGCAAAGGAGATGATATGACTGCAGAGTTTCTTGGAAGAATTGGGTAAGGAGGTTAGAAATGGCACTCTCTACAGTGATAGTCAGAGTGTCATATTCCTTGCCAGGATTCCAGCATTTCAATCCAGGACCAACAACATTCAGATCAGGTATCACTTCATTCGATCATTGCTAGATTATGGACAATTGTTACTTGAGAAAATTTGTGGAAGCAAGAACTCTGCTGATATGTTGACTAAGGGTGTGACGGTTGAGAAACTGTAGTTATGCTCGACTTCAGTTGGTCTTCTAGCATGAAGACAGAGATTTAAGTTGCAGATGTGAAGGATATCACGTTTGCGGAAAAGAACGGTGTAACCAGTGCAAGATGCAGTCAGTGTACCTGTCTCCAAGTGGAAGAATTGTTAGGTTTAGTGCAGCCCAGGTCCACTTATAGAAATTAAATGCTTGCACGCCACCATTAAATGCTTGCATGCCACCATTAAATGTTTGCACGCCACCATTAAATTGGATTGAATAGTGGCTTCTCTCCCTCTGCAATTCTATATAAGGTGTTGGCTCACGGCGAAGAAAAATTGAATTGCAAGCTTCCAAGTTCGCCATCCGTCTCTTTTGCGATTTGCTTGCGGTGAGGACTTCCCTCTTCTCTGCGGTTCGTTCTTCTTTGATGGTTCACGGGCAGAGGAGAGAGAGGAGGTCCATGAGAGGAGAGAGAAGATAGGGAGAGTTTTCTTGTAATCTTCGAGGTGATCGACGGGTGTATTCCTCAAAGAAATAAAATTCTCTGTAACTCCGTGGATATAGTAAATTTGCCGAACTACGTAAATCTGTGTTCTTTTGATTTGCGAATTTTTCTCGATCCGTTTTTTTTTTTTTTTTTTTTTTTTTTTTGCTTTATTCCCGTCATTTTTTTCACAACAATACATCAAACCAAACATTTCTAAACTCTATGCTGCCAAAGGTTCCACCATGGGGAGTAAGCCGGCACAAATACAATAGATTGGCTTTGTTATAACAGTTAGAAATGAGTTGGTCCTTAAAAATAATAGCTGTTAGATTTGTAAATAATTATAATTATCTGATATTTATGTTAATACCCAAAAGAAAAAGGGAAAGTAAAGTTTATATGTTAATATGAAATTTTAAGTGTTGGATTTATAAATAAATAATAATTGTGTGGTATTTATGTAAATGTCCCCAAAGGAAAAAAAAAAAAAAATTAAATATCACGATTTCCAAATGTTCACATTATTTTTAGCTTCGAATTTATCATAATTTGCTCTAGACTGCAAGCAAGAAATTCCACCATCTCGTGAAGTTCAAGAGATCAAACCTTTACTCTGTTCAAGCTGAAAGCAGGTCCAACTATTCTGCGATGCCTCGCCCACTTCTCCCCCGCGAGCCCAACCAATCCCTCGCCGAATAGTTCCCTGCCCCCAGCGACAAACGCTGGCTTATCGATCGCGCCGCTCGTATCTGTCATCGCAGTCCTGACGACCGTCGGATCGCCGATGGCTAGAAGCGGCTGAGTGCCAAACCAGCAGAGGAATGAGCGGCCGTACAGCGCTGACCACTGGGCGTAGTGCGGCGCCGCACGGCCGGCCACGTCGTGGCTGAGGCCTTGCTTCGGAGATGACTGTGCAGCCGCGAACATCCGACGGATGTCGCCGGCGTTCCCACCGGACAGAAGGCGGCGATTAGGACCAGCGATTCCCTGGCGCCTGAAGTGTAGCTGGATCTGTTGCGGAAGCCAGAAGAGAACGTGGAGGGCTTTGAGGAGTATGAAGACGGATAGGAAGACGAAGATGGATGCGAGGAGAGACATTTTTTGCGGAAGAGTGGAGAGTGAGCCAGAAATTTTGAGCTTTTGTGTTGCTGAGTTGACTTAAAAGGCCGCTTGGCAGCAATTGCAATTGTTTAATGTTTAGGCTAATCAAAATCTAAAGATGTTTTGATTTATATCATATTAAATAGTTTTTTATTCTGAACATTTTGTCTTCTTGTTGTCTCATTTCCCTCAAATAATCTCTTTTCTGTATTTTTTTAATATCGGATTTGTTGCTTGACCTACACCATCTTGTCAACTTAAGTATTTGTAAAATAGGCTATTCAGCATTAAATGGATGAACCTGGACAAATATTACTATGACAAAATTTTTAAAAATAAAATATTTATTATAAAATTATTATTTTAAATAGATTTCCAAAAAAAAATTTCTAAATAGAAAAAATAGTCACATCACTGGCCGATTTTGCCTAACATCAGAAACAAATTATAATAATTTAAAATAAAAGGATGTAGATTTCCTTCTTCTCCCTGCAACCGAATTTAAAAAAAAAAAAGATTTTCCAAGCCAAATTTAAAAACAAATAAAATAAAATAAGTCAATGTCTTCATGAGAACAATGTCCATTTCTCTAAGTTATTTAATAAATATATATATATATATATATAATGTGACTGAACGTCTAATTTTAATCTCAACTTTTTAATTTGACTAAAAATAATTTTATTAGTCATTATTATATTCTCTTATCACACATTTAAAGCATAAATTACTAATACTTTCACTAACGATTATATAAAATATAACTAAATAATAACATTTAATTACAGATATATTTAGCCATATCAATATTAATAATGCTTCTGAAAAAGTATGACTTAATATGACACCAAAAAATTTTTATCATCCGAGATGAATCTCGAGGCATCACACGGACCTCGAGACAATATTTAGAACAAGAAATGTTCAAATATTGATTAAAAAATCATCCAGAACTTTGATTTCAACAAAGTTATAGTCAAACTGACCGACTCGATGAAATTGACCAAATGATATCAAAGTTAATCTAATTCGAGTCAAATCAAGCGCAGATCAAGTCATTAAACCACTATTAGATGATTTCTTGACACATTTAGAAGGTCAAACAAATGCCGAATTTGACAAGTTCATAGTCAAATCGAGCGTCTCGACAAGGCGAATCCAACAAACCTAAGATCACTCAATTCCGACATCAATAAGGCACCCAAATGTCCATTAAACGTCTAATTGAGGGAATCTCTGTGGACTGTCTTATCAAAATGATTCATGTTCATGCATTAATTTCACCCACAACATTATAAATAAAGCTCATCATCTCTCATGAGGGGGGTTCTTGGAGCCTTGAGAGATACTTTGAAGCTTCGAGAAGAAGTTGAAGTCCAGCACCATCCCCGTCATTGTCGATCGTCGTCAACCACCGCTAACTGTTGCCGACCATCGCCGACAGCAGCCGACAGTAGCCGACCGTCGCCTACTGCTGTCGACCGCCATCGAACACCGCTGATCACTGTCGATCACATCAATCACCGTAGACCACCACTGACCGTACGCTGTCACCCAACGTTGTAACTTAAAAAAAACTAGTAACCATTTCCCATTAATGGGATAAGAGGTCTCTGTAATCATCAACCTATAGTAGATTTTTTACAGCTAGGCCAGACCCTGTGGTTTTTTCCCTTTACAAATTTTGTCCACGTAAAAACTTCTAGTGTTATGACCCACAATTTTATATTATGATATTTTTTATTTAATTGCAACGACGCCAAAAACTTGACCCCGCTATATTATATGTATAGAATTGTAATTGTTTATGTTGTGGATGCTACGCAAGTATACGTATCGTATCAAGTAATACAGGGCTCTAGTGGAGTCCTAGTTATCGATCCCACGAGGAAAGAGAAAATTAAATAACAACTAATTTTAAAATAATAATAATAATAATTTTAAAATAGTATGCGAAAATTTGGAATTCTAAATTTAAGCGCAATAAAGTAAACTAAGTATTTTAATTAGGTAACTTAACTAAGTAGAAAATTAATACGTATTGAAAGTGCGGGAAATTAAACTAATTGCTAAATAAGTCTTAACTATTCGAAAAAGTATCTTTCCCTTGTTTAGAAATTTAAGTGATTGATGAATTTAAATAGATAATTTTAAGGTATTGTGACAAATAGGAGCTTCCTTATTCTTTACCCTTTGGTCTGAGTGTAAAGAATATCGACTAATCCTATGTTTGATTGCGAATCGCGGCTAAGCTGGGAGGATACCGACTGCCACTTCGAGCTCCCACGTTCCCTCGCCCGAGGGCTAACATCTACACTTCAGCTCTCAAACAATAGGACCGAATTAAATATTTTAGTCTGTCACACTAAAATGCTCAATTCTACGCCCAGTGATATTATTTCCCTATTTATTTGCACCTTCCTTCCAAGGCTTTTGAATTCCTCGAATATCCGATGTAATTTTTACTATAGTTGTTAATCAACACATTTTAACAAATCAAATGGCCGATTGAAAAGTAAATTAAGTTTTAAGTAAAAATTATCACAATTTATTAATATATATAAGTATCTCTATTTTAATTTCATCAAGTCACTTAATTTCATAAACAGGGAGAAAGACTAAATAAACTACTCAGAATGCATGGGAACTAAACTAAGCATGGATTTCATTTAAAGTTAAAAACAATAAATACAAATACTTATCTCGATTTATCCCAAGCGGACTCCTCGTAGTTCCTTTGACTCTTTCTTCCAGTACAGCACGACTCACTAATTACTCACTAAACTCACTAAAGACACAATTTGACACACAAAACTGCACTTAAAGACTTAGAACACACTTAGAACACTTAAAGACACTTAGAGGCTGAATTTCGGCCTCTATATATAGAGGTAGGCAAAGGTCCAAGAGGTGTGTAAGCATCTCTTCAAAGGTGTCCGGGTTCGATGTATCCGCGCCATTTGAACTATCTCGCCGTCGGCGACGAGCTGCCTCGCTGTCGGCGAGGCTTCTAGAAGGTCTTCGAACCGCGCTATCTCGTCGTCGGCGGGCTCGGGCTCGTTGTCGGCGAGACGATTATAAATCCTTCGAATTTTCTTCCTCGTACCCTCGCCGTCGGCGAGCTCGATCTCGCCGTCGGCGACTCGAGCATAAATTTCATTATTTTCTTCCTTTTTGCTCCAAATCCGCTCCTTTTTATGATTTTTGCTTTTATCATCTAAATTCTCCATTCACCGCAACAAAATAAAGAAAATACCTTTCTTTAAAGTGCAATTTCATCAAAAATAGGTATGAATTTCTTAATAAATTTTTCGAGTGATCAAAATCCCCCAAACTTACTTATTACTTGTCCTCAAGTAATTTTTAGTACTACATAAAAAATAATGATTTCTATAGTAAGATTTTTCAATTCAAATAAACTATGAATTAGATTAATTAATATCATAATAAAGTTAACATAAAAATAATTCATGTAATTTAATTAATCTTATAGAAATAAATTATTTAGTTATCGAGTCTAAGATTTCTAGCTTACTTATTCATTTCAGGAATGACTATATTTAAAAGAATAACTACTTAAGATATTCATATGATAAGAAATTCAAGAAAACACTATTAGGTAAAATTCTAATCCATAAACATAAGTTTGGAAATATCTAAGTTTTTCCCTTTAGGTTAATTCAAATGAAGCCAATTTTTGATAAGGCATCTCCTCAAGCTTCTCCTCATTTTTCTTTTTCTTTTTTTTTTCTAATTTTTTTTTTAATGAGGATTACTGTATCTGGAGAGCCTGTTAATAATTTTGAACTTCATTTTCATCTTCTTAAATTTGAAACTTAGAAATATTTCTTAGCTTATATATACTTCATAGTTTTTACTTCATTGATTTTCAATCTTTTCTTTTTCACTGAATACTTAAGAATTTTAATTTTAGAATATAGTTTTCCTTACTAAAAATAGTTCTACTATATTCTTATTCCCTTTAACCAAATATTTTATTCTATTTAATTAATTAAAGCACTAGAAATATTTCATTTAACCTTTTATAATAATTAAATAAAATAATTCATATTAATTAAATTGAAAAATTTGCTTATAAAAATCATTTTATAATAATTTGAAAATAAAAATTGAGAACAAGTTAATAACTAAATTTGTATTTTACTCCCCCCAAACTTAAATTTTTATATCTACTCTAAATAATGAAAGAGAAGGAAAGTAAATAAATCATACCTTTGAAGTTTAGGTATTTCTTTTTTTCTTTGAAATTTTTGCGAGCTTTTTCATTTTTCATTGAACACGTATCTTGTTAGTATTCTCCATATATATATAACAATTTAAAGAAAATGCAGGGATAAAATCTGAGATAAGTATTAAATACAACAATTAAAATTAACTCTACACTACACATATGAATTACTAACATATTAAAAAAAACAATTTGAAATTTATAACTACTAACAAACATATTAAAGAAAAACTAACATTCTAATTAACAGAAAATTTGCAAATAACTAATACATAATCAAACAAACACAGCTCAAGCAAAATAATCAAACAAACATCTAAATTCACAATCCACATAACTACAAAATATTACAAACATAATAAAGTCTTCCAATAACATAACATCACATCAAAAGAAACAAAACAAAGTCTCTAATCTTATTCATCGAAGTCCCGGGCTATATCATCTCCTCCTTGATCCGTAGGTCGAGAAGAGCGAGCGGGATGATACTCGTGAATATCGGGGGCACTCGGGAAAGACAACATCTAAATCACCACTCCTATAACGACGTTCGGCTTCATAGTATGCAATCTCGTATTCCGAATGTCGCCGGAGATATTCGCTATCATAATCGTGTCTTCTCTCCAAATTATCAATCCTTTGATCAAAATGATCAAATCTTCTCCCCATTGTCTCTCCAAGCTCGCTCAAAACTCCTCCTATGCGGTGTCGGCTCATTCATCAGATCTTGTAGGGTAGGAGTGGTAGGCTCAGGAGGTTCATGGCTAGTAGAGGGTATATCTCTACTTGACTGAGTGAAATAACTTCTCACTCCTGATCTCCATCCTTCGTGGGATTCATATTTCTTTATATTAGCCTGAGTTAGGGGTTTCATAGGCTCTATCCATTCCTCATCATCTCTTGCCTCTACCCCAGATAATTGACAAAGTGCATAGATAAGACCAGGATGTCCTAGTCCTCCTCCACTTTCATTTCTAGCAGTGGCTAATATGTTTTTATATATAACATTTCCCACATTAATACTCTTCGGTTCCGAATACGAAATTCGAAGCTGCTATATCTCTTGTTACCTCACTATGGTGGTAGGTAGGTAACAAAGTAGAACAAATAAAATAATGCCAGACTTTAGATGTTGCATTTAGCATAAAAAGAGGGAAGTTTACCCGTTCTCGCTGCTTTATCTTCCAGACTCCTTTCCCATCAGTGAGATAGTTAATCACTTCTTCTAATGGTCCTTCCATAGTTCCAAAAGTTTCATATTCGCTCCAAGTGTCTTGAACTTCATAATATGCGTTAATCCTAGCAGCGCTGAAATCTACGAAAAATCCTCTAACCTTTACTGGTGCATCTTCAGCCTGTGTTAAATTTGCATAAAATTCTTTTACTACTTCCACAGCTGCTCTGTTGGTAACGAAATAGAAGTTTTCCCATTTCCTCTCCTTAATGATTCGCTCAACTTCTCCTCCAGGATTTTTGAAAACTCGATCTTGTATGCACTTTCTTGCTTGAATATTTTGAAAATATCGTGTTTGTGCTCTCGCATTAATGAATCGAGTTTCGTCAAAATCTAATCGTCGCTTTTGTCGTGGAGCCATTTCTCGATCTGTGAAATTTACAAAAATTTTTTAACTAAACTCCAAAATATTACTAAATAGGCTTCCCACAACAATTAAAATCCATTTAAATCAATTTCTATGAAATTCTTCCAAGTATTTTCTTCACATTTCAAAATTTTTCAAAATATACCAATGTAGAAGAAATCAATGGTGAAAATCAAAAAATTTTTGCATAGGAGTGAAGCACTTACCAAGAGAAGATGAAATCCAGTGTTTTTGAGTGATGAAATCGCTTCAAATCCAAGATCTCTCAAGCCCTAGGTCGGTTTTTGCGAAAATGAGAGGTTGGGGATGATGAATAGTGTTTTTGACCGGTCGATTAAAGTGTTTTTCGTGACCTCGGCTGTCGGCGAGATTTTTCTCGCCGTCGGCGAGCTAATATTTTTCGGAACAAAAAATTCTCGGGAAAAATCCGCTGTCGGCGAGAAATTTTGCTCTAACCTTCGCTGTCAGCGAGATTCCAAAAATTTAAATTTCCGAAATTCATCACTCATTTTCGTCCTTGATTTGCCTTATATTATATTTCCGATCACATCATTTATTAATTTAATATGAAGATTAGCTACTTATACACAAACAAATTCACACAACACAACAAATTAACTTTAATATTGAAATCCATGAGATGTACAAACTAACATAATTTTAAACTCTATAATCAAACTTCAATTCTTCAATCCTTACTACTAATCAGCATCGCAAACCAATCCATGACACACTAAATGCTGATACAAAACTATGACGCATATCTCAATTAAGTTTGAGATATTCAAATCATCACTCCACACATAATAAAATCTAAATCAAATCAAATAACATAAACATACTATGGAAATCTTTACTACTACTCTTCAATGTCAGAATCTTCATCTTCTCTGATATTTCGATATGACGATGATGCACAAATAAGTTATAGAAAGCCCGAAGGGAAATTCCGAAGCGGATTCTTCGGTGATCCAACCCTTCGTTCTCGGTAAATGAAGAAAGCTAGCTTCCGAGTGTTCGGAATGATCAAAGTGTTCCTTCATCCTCCAGTCAATGTGATCAAATAAATCAGATATATTGTCGATTGAATCTCTCACTGTCTGCAGTTCTTTCTCCATTCCTTTAATTTTCTTCATAAGTAACTCCGTTTTATCTGAAATAGGCCTTGCTATAGGATTATTCTGTGAAGCTCTATCAGAGATAAATGTAATGTCTTCATTATTGTCCAAAGTAGGGAACATATCTGTAGGATCAAGCGGCTTCTAAGGTAACGTAACCTTTTCCCAAGCTTCATAAGAAACTCAGTACTGATCGCATAATGCAAAAATAGTAGATGGGTGTCCTAGTCCGTGAACTGACCCATGCACAATTAAACCCAATGCAGACTTAACAATTATTGATCCAACATCAATAGGCGATCCATTTTTGAATACAATAATTCAATATAGCGCATTCCTTCGAAACCTTGTTTACCCTCATAGTAGGTAACAATTTAGATGAGATGAAAAAGTGCCGGTGCTTTGAGACGAGATTCAAAAGTGATGCGGAGAAACTAACATACCCGTCTTCACGCATTTCCCGATCTTCCGGTTCATCGATCGGATATCGAAATATCTCATTCATATTATATCGAGAAGGCACAAAATTTGAATAGTGACATACGGGGTGTTTTCTATAGAGAATAATTCATTTACTCTTGATGGAGTAAACGTCACCCATCTTCCTCGGACGTAGACATTCCCATTGTTGATCGCATGTAAGTTAGAGTAGAACTCTTTCACAATCGGAATAATAACGACGGACGTAGTGTAACAAAATACCTCCCGAGTGCCAGCTGCGCGATCGTTTCTTCTATCTTCGTAGTGGAATTCTCTAATCCTCGATTGACAAATCCCCGTTCCTTGATAACTCTTTTCTTTACCAAAACCTTGTTGAAGATCCGTTGCGCTGCCGCACTCACAAATTTCCTCCGGTTAAACACTCCGAATTAGAGGAATCTAAGAATTTGGAGGCCATTATGGTGAATGGAATGAATTCTAGTGAAGAAGGCAGATCTAGAATGATTTAAGAATGGGTTTTCACAAAGGAATTGGTGTTGAAACCGTCCAAATCGGCATTCAAATTATAAATAACTCATCTTTATAACTTCCTCGTTGTCGGCGAGAAGTTTCTCGCCGTCGGCGACTCAGTTATAAAGCCGCCTCCCATGTTCTCGTTGTCGGCGGGACGTTTCTCGCTGTCAGCGAGATCGATAAATTAACTGAATTTAATTTAGGCGCGAACCTCGCTGTCGGCGAGTATCGACCTCGTCATCGGCGAGATTCCAAAATAATGTCCAATTTCGCTCTAAATCGAATAATTTCTTTTCTCATCATAATGGTTCGAATATGTGATGATTCTTAATAATAATTGAGTAGTAAAGTTTCAATAATATAGACTAACTATTAAGATACAATAAAAATAGATAACTAATATGGGTTGCCTCCCATAAAGCGCTTGGTTTAACGTCGTCGGCCCGACCTAATTTCAATTATTAATCGAGTCGACTAAGCATTAAAACCTCTTTATAGTTAGGTCTTATACCTTCGAAATATGGTTTTAATCTATGTCCATTAACTTTAAATTTATGTCCAGTTTTTGGATCTTCGATTTCTATAGTTCCGTATGAAAATATTTGAGTTATGGTGAAAGGTCCTAACCATCGAGACTTTAATTTTCCAGGAAATAATTTCAATCTAGTATTATATAGCAAAACTTCCTGTCCTGGTTCAAAATTTCTCTGATTAATCTTCCGATCATGCCATAATTTCATCTTTTCTTTATAAATCCGATCATTATCATATGATTCATTTCTTAATTCTTCCAATTCATTTAATTGCGGCAATCTTTTCTCACCGAACTTCCTTCATATTATAATTAAATTCTTTAATCGCCCAATATGCTTTATGTTCTAATTCAACTTGGTAAGTGGCATGTTTTTCCATATATAAGCTCGTAAGGAGTCATTCCAATCGGAGTTTTATAAGCGATCCTATAAGCCCGTAATGCGATTGTCTAATCTAATAGACCAATCTAACCTATTTGGGTTTACTGATTTTTCTAAAATACGTTTAATCTCACGATTAGATACTTCGACTAATCCGCTAGTACGTGGATGATAAGCGGTGGATATCTTATTAATAATATTATATTTTTCTACTAGTTTGTGAATGTATTTATTTCTAAAATGAGTTCCTCCGTCAATGATAATCACTCTCGGCATTCCAAATCTAGTAAAAATATTTTTCATCAGAAATTTTGAAACACTCTTAGCATCACACCTAGGTAAAGCTTGTGCCTCAATCCATTTGGAAACATAATCAACAGCTACTAATATATATGAGTTTCCAAATGAAGGAATAAAAGGTCCCATAAAATCTAATCCCCAAACATCAAAAATTTCAACTTCTAATATAAAATTCAGAGGCATTTCGTTTTTCTAGATATATTTCCTACTCTTTGACATTTATCACAAGTTTTAATATATCTGTATACATCTCTAAATAGAGTAGGCCAGTAAAATCCAGATTGTAGAATCTTATAAGTAGTTTTATCAATCCCAAAATGTCCTCCAAAATCAGAATCATGACATTTTTGAATAATTGGTTCAGTTTCTTCATAAGGTACACATCTTCTAATAATTAAATCCTTACATTGCTTATATAAATATGGTTCATCCCAAAAATAGGTTTTCGTATCATGGATGAATTTTTTCGTTGTTGTAAAGTTAGCATAGGTGGTAAAATATTACTAACTATATAGTTTACTATATCAGCATACCATGGTATTTTCCACTCATTGATATTATATAGTTGTTCATCGGAAAAACTGTCTATAATTTCATTTCAATATCAGATAATTCATGATTTTCTAATCTTGATAAATGATCCACAATTTGATTATCGGTTCCTTTCTTATTAACGATCTCAAAATCGAATTCTTGCATTAATAGCATCCATCTAATTAATCTTGGTTTGGAATCTTTCTTTTGCATTAAATATTTGATAGCAGAATGATCGGTATGCACGATACATTTTGTTCCAATCGGATAAGGTCTAAATTTATTAAAACCATATACTACCGCTAATAATTCTCTTTACGTAACTCGTATAATTTATTTCGAGCATTATTTAGAGTTTTACTTAGTATAGTATATAACTTTAAAAATCTTTTCATATCTTTGCCAAGAACTGCTCCTACGAGCATAATCACTAGCATCACACATAAGCTCAAATGGTTTCTCCCGAGTTAGGTGAAACTATTATAGGTCTTGTAATTAATTTTTCTTTTAAGAGTTCAAAAGCATTCGGGCATTCGATTGTAAATTCAAATTTCTTGTCCTTTTCGAGAAGTTGGCATAGAGGTTTAGTAATTTTTGAAAAATCTTTTATATAGCGTACGTAGAATCCAGCATGTCCAAGAAAACTTCTTACCCCTTTTACCGTAGTTGGAGGTGGTAATTTAGCTATAACTTGAATTTTTGCAGGGTCCACTTCCATGCCTTTTTCCGAAATTTTATGCCCTAATACAATGCCGCCCGCAACCATAAATTGACATTTCTCACAATTTAGAACTAAATTTGTTTTCTCACATACTTCTAATACTTTTTCAAGATGAGTTAAGCATGTGTCAAATGATGTTCCAAATACAGAGAAATCATCCATAAATACTTCTATTCCATTGTCGATTAACTTACTAAATATATACATCATACATCTCCGGAATGTTGCTTGGTGCATTACATAATCCAAAAGGCATTCTTCGAAAAGCGAAAGTTCCATAAGGACTAGTAAATGTAGTTTTCTCTTGATCCTCGGGAGCAATTTGTATTTGATGATAACCGGTGTATCCATCTAGAAAACAAAAATACTTATGTCCAGTTAATCTATCTAACATACGGTCTAGAAATGGTAAAGGGAAGTGATATTTCTGGTGGCGGTATTTAATTTCCTATAATCGATACATATACGCCAACCGGTAACTTGTCTTATAGGAATAAGATCGTTATTTTCATTGGCGATGACGGTCACTCCTCCCTTCTTAGGAACACGGTGAATTGGGCTTACCCAAGCATCGTCGAAATAGGATATATAATACCATTATCTAACCATTTTAAAATTTCTTTCTTAACTACTTCTTTCATTATCGGGTTTAATCTCCTTTGGGGATCTCGCTTTAGGTTTATGTTCATCATCTAAAATAATTCTATGCATACGGATTGAAGGACTAATTCCTTTAATATCCGTTAAAGTCCAACCAAAAGTTTTTTTATATTTTTTTAAAGTTTCTAAAAGTTTTTGTTCTTGAGATTCGTTTAATGCGGATGAAATAATAACTGGTAAAGTTGAAGAATTACCTAAATAAGCATATTTCAAATGATCGGGTAATATTTTTAGCTCAAGTTCGGGAGGTTTAATAATTGATGGAACTATATTCTTGTCGGTGTTTTCAGTATTATCCAAAAATTCAAATCTTTCCCGAATATAATCTAGTTCTTCATTATTATCTTCAATTAATTCGAGTGTTTTCTTTTTCTAATTTATCTTCGTAATATTCCTTAAAATGTTCGCGTTGTAAATGTTCAAGTATTTCCATCCGAAAACATTCATCATCTTTTTCTAAGCGCAGGATATTTCATTGATTTTGCAATATTAAATGTAACTTTTTGGTCATTTACTCTCATAGTTAATTCTCCTTTCGAACATCGATCATAGCTTTTCCGAGTAGCTAAAAATGGTCTTCCTAAAATGATAGGAATTTCTTTATCTTCCTCCATATCTAAAACAATAAAATCTACTTGGGAAGATAAATTTATCCACTTTTACTAACACATCTTCAATAACTCCCTTAGGATAGGTAACCGAACGATCGACTAATTGAAGGGTTACTGAAGTAGGTGTAATTTTTCCTAATCCTAATCTCTTAAAAATCGATAGAGGCATTAGATTGATGCTTGCTCCTAAGTCACACAAAGCTTTTCCATAAAATTTTTCTCCTATAGCGCAGGGTATAGTGAAACTACCGGGATCTTTCAATTTTTCGAAAGCTTCTTCGAATAATAAGCACTACACTCTTCACTAAGTGCGACTTGTTTCATTATCGGTGAATTTTCTTTTCTTATTTAGAATATCTTTCATAAATTTTACATAATTTGGCATCTGATCTAAAGCTTCGACAAAAGGTATATTGATTGTTAATTTCTTTAATATTTTAAGGAATTTAGCAAATTGTTTATCTTTTTTATGTTGAGCTAGTCGTTGAGGAAATGGTGGTGGAGGTGTTTCAACGAAATTTTCATAGGTATTAAAGGATGTTCTAAGTTTGAATCTTGTTGAAGTGTTTCCTTTTCAATTTCCACTTCCTCTTTTTGGCTTTCAAGTTCTTTTTGAATTTGAGGTTCTAATTCTTTTCCACTCCTTAGTTGTATTGCTTTAATTTGTTATTTTCCTTGATCTTTAGGATTTATTTCCACATTACTAGGAAAAGTTCCGGGTATTCTATTATTTAGCATGCGATAGCAATATGTCCAAGTTGAGTTTCTATATTTTTAATAGATGTTCCTTGAATTTGTAATTGATTTCCTTGAATTTGTAGTTGATTTCCTTGATTTTGTAGTTGATGACCCATATTCAAAATTAATTCATCCATAGATAATTTTTTATCTTTGAATTAAGGGTTATTGTTATTAAATCCGAAGTGGGTAATTAGGTTTATAGTTTGGATTTGCTTGATTAGGTTGATTCATCCATTGTTGATTAGATGTGTTATTCCAATTAAAATTTGGATGAGTTTTCCAACCAGGATTATAATAGTTTGAATAAGGGTTATTAGTTCTATTATTAATAGCATTTAAAGTTTCATAATTAGATTGAGATTCTATGATTTGTCCGGATGAGTTTTCTTAAAGTAGGAGAGTAGTTCATTCCAAAATGATCTAATTTCTTAGATATAGCAGACAATTTGAGAAGCTAACATAGATATTGCATCGTTTTCATGAATGCTTGGCTATTTTTTCGGATTTACTCTATCAGCGAGCCATTGGAAATTATTTGTTGTCATTTCTTCGATTAGTGCATAAGCTTCATCAAATGGTTTAGACATTAATGAACCTCCAAGAAGCGAGCATCGATGATTGATCTTAAAGATCCTACTGATCCATTATAAAAGGTTTGAATAATCAGCCAATCTGGTAGCGCATGATGTGGGCATTTCCTAAGAAGTTCCTTAAATCTTTCCCAAGCTTCATATATTGATTCTCCATCTAACTGACAAAAAGAAGTTATATCATTTCTAAACTTAGCAGTTTTAGATGGTGGAAAATATTTGGATAGAAATTTTTGTGATAATTCTCCCCAAGTTTTAATAGATCCGAGTCTTAACGAATTCGACCACATTTTAGCCTTATCCCTTAATAAAAAAGGAAAAAGTCTAAGTCTTATAAGCATCGTCGGATACTCCTTGATATTTAAAAGTAGCACAAAGTTCTAGAAAACTAGCAAGATGTAAGTTAGGATCTTCGATAGGTGAACCACTAAATTGATTGTTTTGTACCATTTGGATAATTGCGGGTTTAAGTTCAAATGAATTAGCAGCTACATCGGGGTTTTGAATAGTTAAATGAATTTCATCTGATGTAGGGTTGGCATAATCTCTTACTCGGTCTTTGTTGGTTCATATTTTGAATTTCGGGAATATTCGCCATTTGTGTTAAATTTATAATTTGTTTCTTTTGTTTTCTAATTCTTTTAATTGTACGCTCCAATTCAGAATCGTAAGGTATTAAATTTTTGTTTCCAAATTTGCGCATATAATTTTAGAATAGATATTAATTTATTTATTATGATTATTTTAAAATAGTCCGTTACTCTAAGTAAATTTTTCTTACTTTCCCAGAGCAACGGCGCCAAAAACTTGACCCACAATTTTATATTATGATATTTTTAATTTAATTGCAACGACGCCAAAAACTTGACCCCGCTATATTATATGTATAGAATTGTAATTGTTTATGTTGTGGATGCTACGCAAGTATACGTATCGTATCGAAGTAATACGGGGCTCTAGTGGAGTCCTTGTTATCGATCCCACGAGGAAAGAGAAAATTAAATAACAACTAATTTTAAAATAATAATAATAATAATTTTAAAATAGTATACGAAAATTTGGAATTCTAAATTTAAGCGCAATAAAGTAAACTAAGTATTTTAATTAGGTAACTTAACTAAGTAGAAAATTAATACGTATTGAAAGTGCAGGAAATTAAACTAATTGCTAAATAAGTCTTCACTATTCAGAAAAAGTATATTTCCCCTTGTTTAGAAATTTAAGTGATTGATGAATTTAAATAGATAATTTTAAGGTATTGTGACAAATAGGAGCATTCCTATTCTTTACCCTTTAGTCCAGGTGTAAAGAATATTGACTAATCCTATGTTTGATTGCGAATCTGCGGCTAAGTTTGGGAGGATACCGACTGCCACTTCGAAGCTCCCACGTTCCCCTCGCCCGAGGGCTAACATCTACACTTCGGCTCTCGAACAATAGGACCGAATTAAATATTTTAGTCACGTCACACTAAAATGCTCAATTCTACGCCCTAGTGATATTATTTCCCTATTTATTTGCACCTTCCTTCCAAGGCTTTTGAATTCCCCGAATATCCGATGTAATTTTTACTATAGTTGTTAATCAACACATTTTAACAAATCAAATGGCCAGTTTGAAAAGTAAATTAAGTTTTAAGTAAAAATTATCACAATTTATTAATATATATAAGTATCTCTATTTTAATTTCATCAAGTCACTTAATTTCATAAACAGGGAGAAAGACTAAATAAACCACTCAGAATGCATGGGAACTAAACTAAGCATGGATTTCATTTAAAGTTAAAAACAATAAATACAAATACTTATCTCGATTTATCCCCAAGCAGACTCCTCGTAGTTCCTTTGACTCTTCCTTCCAGTACAGCACGACTCACTAATTACTCACTAAACTCACTAAAGACACAATTTGACACACAAAACTGCACTTAAAGACTTAGAACACACTTAGAACACTTAAAGACACTTAGAGGCTGAATTTCGGCCTCTATATATAGAGGTAGGCAAAGGTCCAAGAGGTGTGTAAGCATCTCTTCAAAGGTGTCCGAGTTCGATGTATCCGCGCCATTTGAACTATCTCGCCGTCGGCGACGAACTACCTCGCCGTCGGCGAGGCTTCTGAAGGTCTTCGAACCGCGCTATCTCGTCGTCGGCGGGCTCGGGCTCGGCTCGTCGGCGAGACGATTATAAATCCTTCAGAATTTTCTTCCTCGTACCCTCGCCGTCGGCGGGCTCGATCTCGCCGTCGGCGACTCAGCACAAATTTCATTATTTTCTTCCTTTTTGCTCCAAATCCGCTCCTTTTTATGATTTTTTCTTTTATCACCTAAATTCTCCATTCCTGCAACAAAATAAAGAAAATAACTTTCTTTAAAGTGCAATTTCATCAAAAATAGGTATGAATTTCTTAATAAATTTTTCAGTGATCATGTTATTACTTATTATTTTTTATTTAGAATATATTTCATGAATTTTACATAGTTTGGCATCTGTTCTAAAGCTTCTACAAAAGGAATATTTATCGTTAATTTCTTCAAAATTTCAAGGAATTTAGCAAATTGTTTGTCTTTTTTATGTTGAATTAGTCGTTGAGGAAATGGTGGTGGAGGTTTTTCAACATAAATTTTTATTGGTATTAAAGGATTTTCTAAGTTTGGATCTTGTTGATTCTTTTCTTTTTCAATTTCCACTTCCTCTTTTGGACTTTCAAGTTCTTTCTGAATTCGAGGTTCTAATTCTTTTCCACTTCGTAATTGCATCGCTTTAATTTGTTCATTTCCCTTGTCTTTAGGATTTATTTCTACATTACTAGGAAATGTTCAGAGATACTTTATTATTAAGTGCGGTAGCGATATGTCCAAGTTGAGTTTCAATATTTTTGATAGGCTGTTCCTTGATTTTGTAATTGATTTCCTTGTATTTGTAGTTGATTTCCTTGATTTTGTAAATGTTGACCCATATTTAATATTAATTCTTCTATAGATAATTTCTTTTCTTTAAATTGTGGGTTATTATTATTAAATCTAGGTGGATAATTAGGTTTATAATTAGGATTTTCTTGATTAGATGGATTTTCTAATTGTTGTGTCATATTATTCATCCATGGTTGATTAGTTGTATTATTATTCCAATTAAAATTAGGATGATTTTTCCATCCAGGGATTATAATAATTTGCATAAGGATTATTAGGTCCGTTGTTAATTGCATTAATTGTTTCATATTGAGATTGAGATTCTATAAGTTGTCCGGATGAATTTTCTTCGTTATAGTTGGAGAGTAATTCATTCTAAAATGATCTAATTTTTTAGATATAGCGACAATTTGTGAAGCTAACATAGATATTGCATCATTTTCATGAATACTAGCTATTTTTTCGGATTCATTCTATCAATGAGCCATTGAAAATTATTTGTTGTCATTTCTTATATTAGTGCATAGGCTTCATCAAATGGTTTTGACATTAATGATCCTCCAAGAAGACGATCGATGATTGATCTTAAAGATCCTACTAATCCATTATAAAAAGTTTGGATAATTAACCAATCTGGTAATGCATGATGTGGGCATTTCCTAAGAAGTTCTTTAAATCTCTCCCAAGATTCATATATTGACTCTCCATCAAACTGACTAAAAGAAGTTATATCATTTCTAAGCTTAGCAGTTTTAGATGGTGGAAAATATTTGGATAGAAATTTTTGTGATAATTCTCCCCGAGTTTTAATAGATCCAGAGTGCTAACGAATTTAACCACATTTTAGCCTTATCCCTTAAAGAAAAAGGAAAAAGTCTAAGTCTAATAAGCATCGTTAGATACTCCTTCATATTTGAAAGTAGCACATAGTTCTAAAAAACTAGCGAGATGTAAATTAGGATCTTCGATAGGTGAACCACTAAATTGATTATTTTGTACCATTTGGATAATTGCAGGTTTAAGTTCGAATGAATTAGCAGACTACATCGGGGTTTTGAATAGTTAAATGAATTTCATCTAATGTAGGGTTGGCATAATCTCGTAATGGTCTTGGTTGATTGATATTTTCATTTTCAGGTATATTTGCCATTTGTGTTAAATTTATAATTTCTCTTTTTTGTTTTCTAATTCTTTTAATTGTACGCTCTAATTCTGAATCGTAAGGTATTAAATTTTCGCATACAATTTTAAAATAGATTTTAGATTAGTCCGTTACTTTAGTAAATAATTTCTTTACTTCACGGCAACGGCGCCAAAACTTGACCCACTTTTTAATATGTATGTAATTTATGTTTATTGCAATGGAACCAAAAACTTGATCCCGTTTTAAATATAGAGATGTGATTTAATGTATAATGTGGATTCTACGCAAGTATACGTATCGTATCAAGTAATACAGAGCTCTAGTGGAGTCCTGGTTATCGATCCCACAGGGATGTTATTTAACAGATTTGTTATCAGCTAAAATTAAAGGAATTACTTACTAATAAAGTGAACGGAAATTCGTAGTAATTATAATAAACTAAGTAAACTAATGCTTGAAATAAGTTGATTTAATTAATTCAGAAAAAGTATCATTCTCCTTGTTTTTAGAAAATTAAGTGAAATGATGAATTTAAATAGAATTTTTAAATTGTATTGTGACAAATAGGAGCATTCCTATTCTTTACCCTTTGGTCCGGGTGCAAAGAACATTGACTAATCCTATGTTTGATTATCGAATGCAGCGGCTAGTCGGGAGGATACCGGTCGCAACTTCGAGCTCCCACGTTCCCTCACTTCGAGGGCTAACATCTACACTTCAGCTCTCAAACAAGTAGGATCGAATTGAGTATTTTAGTCCGTCACACTAAAATATCCAATTCTACGCCCGATAATTAATATTTCCCTATTTATTTGCACCCGCCTTCCAAGGCTTTTGACTTCCCTGAATATTGGATGTAATTTTTACTATAGTTGATAATTCAACATATTTTAACTACTCAATTGGCCAGATTGAAAGTAAATTATGTTTTAAGTAAAAATTATCACAATTTATTTATATTATATTAGGTGCTTTTATTTAATTTCATCAATCCGCATAATTTTCATAAATAAGGAGAAAGACTAAGAAAACTACTCAGAATGCATGGGAATAAAACAAAGCATGGATTTCATTTAAATTTAACAATAATAAACAAAGATACTTATCTTAATTTCCTTCCCAAGCAGACTCCTTGAAGTTCCTTTAACTTTTCCTTCTAGTACAACAAACTAAATAGCACTCCAATAAACTAATAAACTTACTAATGATAAACAAACTCACTCAGACTCACTAAAATAAACACCCAGAAGACTCAAAAAACACACACAGAAGACTCAAAAGACGCACACAAGACTCTAGAATTCGGCCTCTATTTATAGAGGTAGGCAAAGGTCCAAGGGGTGCTTAAACACCTCTTCAAAAAGTGTCCAGGTTCAATGTATATGCATTTTGAACTAGCTCGCCGTCGGCGGGAAATGACCTCGCCGTCAGCGGGGCTTCTAGAAGGTCTTCAAACCGCGCGATCTCGCTGTCGGCGGGCTCGGGCTCGCTGTCGGCGAGGTAGTTATAATTCCTTCAGAAATTTCTCCTCACGATCTCACCATCGGCGGCCTCGATCTCGCCGTCGGCGAAGTAGTTATATTTGCATGAATTTCCTCCTTTTTTATCCAAATTTGCTCCATTTCATGCTTTTTGCTTCTATCACTAAAAAATCTTCATTCCTGCAATAAAATAAAGAAAATACCTTTCTTTAAAGTGAAATTTCATCAAAAATAGATATGAATTTCTTGATGTATTTTTCTGTGATCACCCCTACAAATATATTGATCATTATTGAACTATCATGCACATTCAGCGTGCCCTTGATGCGCTTATGTGTCAAGTGTTTCTAGCTACTCTTAAAGGACAAGCTCAAACCTGGTTCTACTCTCTATCAGGAGGCACTGTAAACTCCTTTAACAAGCTTGTCAGACTGTTCGTGGGGCAGTTCATCGCAAATTGATGAATCGTTAAGGATTCATCCTATCTCTCGGGAATTTGCCAAAATGAAGAAGAGTAAATCAAGGACTACTTCCACATGCTTTCTGCTGAAGCCTGTTAAATTCCAGGAGTGAATTCGGAGTTACTGAGTTTTTCTCAGAGGGCTCTGTCCAGGACCTTTCTATTCTTCACTGATGCGGGAGACGGTGCACTCTTATGCTAATCTTATCCATCGTGTTGAAGGTCAAATCTCTACAGATGAGGTCATCTTTTCTCACAGGGAACAATTTGAGTGATTGAGGGGAAAGCGCAAGAATAACACTGGGGACATTGATCAAATCTCACAACGAAAAGGTTCAGATCACAGGAGAATTGTGAGCCATGATAAGAAAATGAATATATGTCACTCAACACATCACATATCAATATCTTAATGACCATCAATGATAAAGATACTGTCAAGTGGCCAAAACCGTTAAGGAATCTGGATGATGGAGAGAGTCTCAATATTGTCATTTCCATCGTGCAAAAGGACATTCAACAAAAATATGTTTTAAATTTAAGGAAGAAATTGAACGTCTAATAAGCCAAAGTCATATGGGTCGCTACTTGCAAAAACAATGTGAGGGAAACTTGAAGAGCATCGTTGGAGTTGTTGAATGAGAAAAAATCACCTTGAGCAAAAGAGGTGGACAATGTCCTTATCCATGCCCCTGGAAGTAGAGCACAAGAGGCAAGACTCGACGGGAAGATACGGTGCCCCTGGAAGTCGAACCCAAGAGATAAGACTTAACGGGAAGATACAATACTTTTGGAAGTCAAGCTCAAGAGGTAAGACTCAATGAGAAGCTACCATCCCCCTGGAAGATGAGCCTAAGAGGCAAGTCTCGATGAGAAGCTAGTAGTGGACATGGTCCTCACTAGAAATACTCTATGAGAGCAAGCGGTTGACAAAGTCGCCACTCAAAGACCTCAAAAAGCTACAAGGCTCAAATGACATAGATACAATCAAGACCTCAAAAGGCTACAAGCATCAGAAGGCACATGTACACTCAAAGACCTCAAAAGGCTACAAGCCTTATAAGACATAGGTACATCAAATACCCATAAGACACGAGTACATAAAAATCCTAAGAAGGCTACGAGCCTCAGAAGAATTTTGTCTGATTAAGAAGCCACAACAAAAGTGGAAGCAACAATGAAATACATTGTTAACATCTACAACTGTCACAAAGTCCAAGATATACTTGTACAAGGGCTCCAACAAATTAGTTCATCTTCGATTAGGAGTCGCCATCGCCTCCCTAAAATTTCAGTACTTCTAATCTTCGTTAGTGGGTCTCCAGATATCGCCACCACATAAGCATGAAAATCTTCCCCTCAAAGCGCTGCGGGAAAACTACAACATTGTTAATTTTTTATTTGTGGCTCACATTTATTTTAATAACTTATCAGATTTATTTTATTAACTTATTTCATTTATTTAATAACTAATGATAACATAAATTATTTATTGTCTAAACTCATAACTTATGTCATAATAAATGATAACTTAAGTTTTTTTATTTTTATAACATGATAACTTAAGTTATTTATTTTCTTAACTCATGACTTATGTCATAATAAATGATAACTTAAGTTATTTACTTTTATAACTTATGATAACTTAAGTTATTTATTTTTTAACTCATAACTTATGTCATAATAATGATAACTTAAGTTATTCATTTTTATCACTCATAAAAACTTTTATAATTTATTTAATAACTTATGTGATAACTTATGATAACTTATTATATTTATTTTTATAACTCATGTAACCCCTAAAATGAATAGAGATTACTAATTTATGTCATTGATTTTAATAATAAAATTAATTAAATTTATTAAATTATCATAATTCTATTGGTTAGTAACCCCCTTGATGGATAGTGGTTAAATAGAGCATAATTCAGAGAATGTGTCATCTCTCTTTCTGATACACCCCGTACATTTTCCTCTATCAGAAAGTACAAAAAAGTTTCAACGGATTAGAGAGAGAAACTCCATCTCTTCAAGATCAAATTTTATCATCATAAATACATGTATGCGTTATTTTATTATGAATATGTAAAAATCATGAATTTAAAAGATCTTGGCTATTATGTATTTTTAGAATTTGTGTTATAAAGTTCAAACATGAATTCCCAACATGTGGTATTAGAGACTTGATTATTAATTTTATGATTTTTCATAAAATTTTATTTTTGTTAATTGTAGTCTATTTATATACTTAGTTAATATATTTTTATATATCCAAAGATAATAGACATTTCTAATTTGAGTATAAACAATTATCAATTATATTAAATTTAAGTCAAGCATCAATTATGTTTACTATCGTGGATTGTTATATCACCCAAATGAGATTTCAATACACTGTCATCAATTATGTTTATTATCGTGGATTGTTATATCACCCAAATGAGATTTCAATACAGTATTATTATTATAATTATTATTTTAATATGATTTTATATGAATTTATATGTAAGTTTAATGTTAGAAGCAAGTCATGTTTCTCTTCATTCGCAAGCTACATCTGTTTAAACTTTCAATTGGCTTAATTTTTCTGAATGGCGTGAGCAAGTCCAGTTTCACCTTAGTGTTATGGATCTTGATTTGACACTCACGATTGAGAAACCCCTGCTATTACTGATTCTAGCAGTGCTGAGCAAATATATTTCTATAAAGCTTGGAAAAAATCGAACAGATTGAGCTTAATGTTTATTCAAATGACTGTAACAAACAACATAAAGTGTACATTAACACTGAAAGTGCTAAGGAATTTATGAAATTTACTGAGAATTGTTCTCAGTCTGACTCTGCCGATAAGTCTCTTGCTGGGACACTATTGAGCACGTTAACCAACATAAAATTTGATGGTTCTCGTACTATGCATGAGCATGTCGTTAAAATGAGGAACATAACAACAAGACTTAAGACCTTGGGAATGGAAGTGAATGAAAATTTCCTTGTGCAATTTTTCATTAACTCTTTGCCTCCTGAGTATGGTCAATTTCACATGTACTACAATACTATGAAAGATAAGTGGAATGTGAATGAACTACAATGTATGTTTATTCAAGAGGAAGCAAGGCTTAAGAAAGGAGCAAATCACTCCATTAATATCATGGGTCACCAAAGAAGAGATGTAAAGTAACCTGGAAAGAAGAATGGAAAGGGCAAGCAAGGACCACTAAAGAATAAAGTATCGTCTTCCCCAATTCACAAAGAGAAACATAAAGGAATTAAGTGTCACTTTTTCAGAAAGCCTAGACACTATCAAAATGAGTGTCAAAAGTGCAAAAACTTGTTTGAAAAGAAAGATAAACCTTGTCTTTTTGTATGTTTTGAATCAAATTTGGCAGAAGTTCCTTATAATACATGGTGGATTGATTCTGGTTGTACCACTCATGTTTCTAATACGATGCATAGATTCCTTACAACCTAAATCATAAACCCAAATGAAAAGTTTGTCTTCATGGGAAAACGAGTCAAAGCAATAGTTGAAGCTATTGGAACCTATCAGTTGATTTTAGATATTGGACATCATTTAAACATTTTTCTAACACTTTATGTCCCTTCTGTTTCTCGTAATTTGATTTCATTGTCTAAACTTGATTCTTTTGGATACTCCTTTAAATTTGGAAATGGTTGTTTCAGTTTGTTTAAACAAAGTCATCTCATAGGTTCTGGTATTCTTTGTGATAACCTATATAAGCTTGAACTTGATAACCTTTTCACTGAGTCTCTGATGACTTTGCATCATAATATTGGTACTAAACATGGTTTTATGAATGAAAGTTCGATTATTTGTGACATACGCGTTTGGGTCATATATCCAAAGAAAGAATTGAAATATTAGTAAAAAATGAAATCCTTAATGAATTGGATTTTATTGATCTTGACATATGTCTGGATTGTATTAAAGAAAAGTACACAAATCACACACTTAAGAAAGCCGCCACAAGAAGCACACAACTCCTTGAAATTATACACACTGATATTTGTGGACCTTTTAATGTTTTATCTTTTGATGGAGAGAAAATTTTATCACATTTATTGATGACTTTACTTGTTATGGGTATGTCTACTTATTGCATCAAAAATCTCAAGCTATAGATGTCTTAAAGGTGTATATAATTGAGGTTGAGAGACAATTAGACAAAAAAGTGAAAATTACCAGGTCTGATAGAGGAGGTGAATATTATGAAAGTTACAAAGAATCTTGACAATGTTCAGGGCCATTTGCTAAATTCCTTCAAGCTAGTGACATATGTGCTCAATGCACTATGCCACAGACACCACAACAAAATGGTGTTGCAAAAAGGCGAAATTATACTCTAATGGAAATGGTTAGGAGTATGATGAGTAATTCTTCTTTACCCTCATCATTATGGATGCATGCCTTAAAGACTGCTGCATATTTGTTAAACATGATTCATAGTAAGGCAGTTCCAAAGACTCCTTTTGAACTGTGGACAGGAAGGAAACCTAGTTTAAGACATCTCCATGTTTGGGGTTGTCCGACATAAATAAGGATATATAATCCAAATTAAAAGAAATTGCACTCAAGAACAATCAGTGGTTTCTTCATTGGTTATCCAAAAAAATCTATCATAACCATAGTACAAGAATAATTGAAGCGGGAAATGCTAAGTTCATTGAACATGATGAAGTTATTGGGGGTTTGGAACCACGTAAGATGGAGATCCAAGAAATTAAGGTTCAAGTTCCTCTACCCAAATTTTCTTCTCAAGTTGTTATTTCTACAGTTGTTGGATAGTTTGACAACTTACAGAAACAACAAATAAATGATAAAACACCCCACAATGAAACTGTCACTAATAAATTTGCATTAGATGAACCACGTGAAGTAGCACCTAGAAAGTCTCAAGGACAAAAATTGTATGTTATTTTTAATGATTATGTGGTTTATTTACATGATTCTGAATTTGACTTGGGAGTCAATGAAAATCCAGTTTCATTTTCACAAGCCATAGAAAGTGCAAATTTTTCTAAATAGTTAGAAGCAATGAAAGATGAGTTGAAATTGATGGATCACAACAAAGTTTGGGAAGTCGTTGAATTGCCTGAAGGTACTAAAAGAGAAATAAGATCACGTTGCTTGCCTGCTACGCAGAACATAGACGATATTTCTCTTCGCCGCAACGAGAAATAAGATCCCGTTGCTTGTCTGCTACGCAAGATGACGGCAACTATCCTCTTCGCCTTAACGTTAAAGAAGATCTTGTTGCTTGCCTGCTACGCGGAACGAGGATAGCTTTCTTCTTTGTCGCAATGAGAAAGAAGATCATGTTGCTTGCTTGCTATGCAAGATATGGACTACTTTTCTCTTCGCCTCAACATGAAAGAAGACCCCGTTGCTTGTCTGCTGCGCAGGACATGAACGACTTTCCTCTTCACCGCAACAAGAAAGAAGATCTCGTTGTTTGCTTGCTATGCAGGGCGGAGACGACTTTCCTCTTCGACACAACGAGAAAGAAGATCCCGTTGCTTTACTGCTACATAAGACTGTCTTCCTCTTCGCCGGAACATGAAAGAAGATCTCGTTGCTTGCATGCTACGCAGGATATGGATGACTTTCTTTTTTGCCGCAACAAGAAAGAAGATCCTGTTGCTTGCCGGATACGCAAGACAGGGAAAATATTCTTCTTCGTGGCAACGCTTCACTGCAATTCTTCGCCATAACTCTGCGCCGCAATTCTTCACCACGACTCTCTGCTTTGCCGCAACTCTTCATTGCAACGCATGATGACTTTCTCCTTCTCATTACTTGTGATTTTTTTTCTTAGCAATGACCTCTATTTATAGGCTTGAGAACATTAAAAGTAATTGAATTAAAAAAAAAAAAAGAAAAAACAAATACCAGCTAATTAAAATTAAAGAAAAAAACAACTCATTAAGAAAAAAATTGTTCATTAAAAAAAATTGTTTCTGTCATAAAAAGTATTATATATATATTATAATCTAATACTTTACCACCGTAAATTTTCTAGCACACATCATAACTAAAATTTTTCTTAAATGTAACTACAGATGTCATTTCCGATCAAATTATTTGAAAAATAATAATTATAACGCAATTTTTATAGTGACTTAGACTTTAAATGGAACATGTAAATTGGCATTTTCATTTATTTCTTATGCAAAATAGCTGTCTTTCATCTAATAAAAGCGGAAACTTTACTAAATAAGATTTTTCATATCACAGCAATGATACAGCCATATTTACTTTTAATTAAGAAGTGAAATACATTTTTCATTTATAGTATGGTGTCATCAATCTAAAAATTACGGAAATTTAATCTAACTTTTATGTATTATCTCAGATCTTAACGATAATTTTTATAAGTTAAACATATTTTCTTATATTTGAAAAGATGTATCAAAAGGTGAACTGCATTATTTCCATAGATAGGATGTTTAAATGTAAAAATCAAAATTTAGGTGTGAGATAAGAATTGGGTGCTATGTATGTAACATCCCCTAAAAATTAAAATGTATGTGCTGGATAAGTAAATACATAGGACTTAAGTGGTATATATACAAAACTTCCAGAACTAAAAACAATAGCAATCTCTGCAGTTATTTCAACAAAGCTTTACTATATAAAAATAGTTATATAACACACACACACACGTAGAATTGCATACGTAAGGAGATTACAATGAGGTTACTGTGAAGTTATTGGGAGGGTACAGTGAGATTATTGGGAGGTTATTCAATAAACTCCCTGTAAGCCCCTATTAACCTTCCGCGGTTCTATTTTCATATATTTGGGAGTTGCAATGAGGTTATTCAAAAATAATCTCTCAATAACTTCACAGTACCTCCTCAATAACCTCATAAAGTAACCTCCTTAAATAAACAAATCTGCGTTCGTGTTAAGTCCGCAACTTTTTCCCAATGAGTAGGGGAAATTGCATAACAAGTTGGCCATATAAGATAGCTGGAGGAACTTGCAGGCATTACCAAGCTCAGATTCCTCTTCATATTTTCCTGAGGAGAACTTGGACGCCATACTGGGGTTCAAGGGTGATGAGCAGCCTGGGAGCATGAACATAGGATGGAGATACTTCAAACTCAAATCTATGGAGAATCATAGATAGAGCTACCTTCAGCTCAACGAGTGCCAGGTTTTGCCCTACACATATTCTCGGCCCTAATCCAAAGGGAAAAAAGGCTGCAGGACTGTCGCCTTTGTCGACATTGGCGAATCGGAGAGGGTTGAATTCGTTCGCATCGGGACCCCAAAGCTCGGGATCGTGGTGGATCGAAATTAGAGGGAAATACAAGAATGTGCCGGCGGGGACGTCTATCCCGCCGAGCTTTACGTCCTTGGTTGGCATTCTATTCAATAGAACTGCGGGAGAGTAGAGACGCATGGTTTCCTTCAATATCATGCTCACCTGTTGTGAAGAAATTCGTCGGAAAATGAAGATGAATCAAGTTAGGGAATGCATGATGTTTATAAAAATTTCTGCCGATGAAATAAACTTGATTGCTTTCATGGTGATGAACATCCAACTGACGAAGAACCGAAAGCAAGGTTTGATTCTTTAACTCTGTTTTACCAATACTTCGACATATAAAGCAAATATGCAAATCTTGTGATTTACTCGACAGAAGAAATAACCAAATGATAGAGAAGTAAAGAAGAAAATAAATGAAGTGAACTTTTCCTCGCAGGTCGCACGATTTGAAATGTTATTATAAAGCAAGTCAGAAACTCATGAATCTCAAAAACTAGCACAATCATGAAGTTAGCGTTAAGAAAGGGTTTGGAAATTATGGCTATGAATAAAACCAGCAAAAACAATCGCAGAAAGATTTAGATGTAGAAAATCCACGTTAGTAAAATTCACAGGCTGACGAGTATGAAATTCACTACTCTCAAAGAAGCAGTTGACTCTCTTCGCTTGTTTAAACCCTAGTGGAAATATTATATTTATAGGCGTGTAAAAAAATCTTAATAAAATCAATGCTAAAAAATATAAAGATTCGTTCCACGAGAGTGTCAGCCAATCTCTCTGCTTCCACCATAGATCCTCCAAGGGAACTTTTTATAATTTTGGCTGTCACATATGCTGCTCCATTTTGATTCAAACCTAACAAAATTTTGGTCAAATTCTAATAGATAGTTTTCAGGAGATCTAGATCTCCATTACCACGGATTAGAGAATAAGTATTGTGAAGGTCCAACTTTCTTAGTAAATATTTTTTCTCCTCAAAACATTCAACCGCTTTCATGAGGGATCAAGCAAACTATAAAGACAAAAAAAAATCCCCATTATGAAAGATTGTGGGACAGCTTCTAAGTTTCAAACTCTATGTAAAAGGAAACCATTTCTATGAGGTTTAGTTATAAAGCAACTCTCAAAGCAAAAAATAAAACCAAACAAACACGACCATAACTATTGCATTGAATTTCTGAGATAGTTGCTAACTGAGATTTCCCTTATAGCATAAACTTTTTAGAACTCAATGAAATTGTTCCGTTTAATTTCAAGTCAAATCACCATGTAACCAAGTAGTTCATAAATCAAACATATAGAAAGTGCAAACACTATTGAGGTTTAACACACAACACAGTATCTTAAGTTCTATAATGGACTCATTTCAATTAAATGCTTAGCTATCAGTGCTCAAGGATGTGCAATCTTTGGTAAAACCAAAAAATTGAACCATATCAGGCTAATTTGGTTGATTCGGGTTGGTTAAAAAATAGTGGTTCGGTTTTTTGTTTTGAAAATTTGAATATTCAATTTTTTATTTTCGAATCAGTTTTAATATTCATTAAACAAAAAAAAAAACTGAAAAATAAAATAATATTAGAATTAGAAAATTAAATTCATTTGAAAAGAAAATAATATGAGCATATGACATTTATTTTAGTTTAGTTTGAATTTTTTTAATTTTACAGAGATGAAGAGAAGATAAAAAATAAAATTTACATTTTGAAATAGTAACTTTATTTTTAGCTTTCTGGGTTTGAAATCAAACCAATGCTAAATTTCGGTTTGCTCCAAACTGAACAGATTGAACCAAAGTACATTTCGGTTCAGTTTGGATTGGTCATTTCAATTTCATTCGGTTCGAATAATTTGTGAACCGTTCGAGCAAATTTAACTGTTTGTACACCCCTATCAGTGGTTAACAATATAGCTCAAGTTTCACATGCATAGAACTTAAAAAAAAAAAAAGGAAAAAAAAAAAGAGAGAATGAGATAAAAGGCACTCACAAGTTTTAATCTATTCAAGTCTTCTATTTCAGGATGGCTGTCCCTACTAAAAATGCTTCTCACTTCTTCTCGTGCCTTCATCTGCCAGTCTTGATGAACCGCTAAGAGAAGAATAGCCCAAGTCAACACATTGGCTGTCGTCTCCTTCCCAGCGAAGTAAAACGTTTTGCATTCATCAATGATCTCCTGAGTTCCAATCTTATGTTTGCCTTCCTTCTTGTTAGCAGAAATCATCAGCCCAAGTAAGTTTTTAGAATCTTCACATTTCTCTGCATTGTTCTCAATCAATCTCTGCAATGAATCCTGAATTTCCTTGTTCAATCGCCATCTTTTACGATTTATAGCTGTTGGTATAAACCTGTAACAAAAGGAAAATGAAAACAATAGCTGCGGTGGGGATAGATGATTTACGTACATACCACCGAAATCTTATGAATTTACATATCTAATTCGCAAACTGTAGTTTTTACATTCCTACCACCCAACCTAAGCAGGAAAATGTGTATTTCATCCTTTACAAATTAAAATAGCGGTATTTTTTATGTGATGGGAAAGATTTGGGTGATTTAAACGTAAAAGGTGAAGTTTAAGTGTTAGATATATAAACTCATAGGAACTGGATGGTATGTATGTAAATGCCCCTATCATATAGGCATTGCTATAAAATCTCACCTGAAACCTGGGATGTACACGCTTCTCAAAGCAAGTGAAACAAGAGGCAGCAGTTCTTCTTGCAGTTCGAAAATTCTCTTTCCCTCCTCATAGTTGCTGCCAAATGCAACACAAGAAATTACATCTGCTGTAAAATTGTGGCATTCCTTGTGAACATCAATTTCAAACTCAGAATTCCCGCCGCCTTGCGTCTCCCATTTGTTTAGCATGTTTGCAGCTCTTACGGCAATTTCAGGTATCCAAGACTAAGAAAAAAATTAATGGTTTTAGATGATAAAGGAATAAGTTCTGATTTCTGATGGATAATATTAAGAAATTATACAAGGCATTGTATGAAGCAGTGTTGGACTGATGAGTCCTAAAAAGATATAAACATTATAGATTCAGAATACCTTTATGAGCACTGTGTCTTCTGTTTTAGTTTTTATTTTCATCAGAAAAAGCGAGCATTGAATCTTGGGCAATTTTACTTGACTAGTTGGGCGAATGGGTTTGAAGCTTGGGCAAGTTTAATCGACGAGCCAACCCAATAGTCTGTGACTTTAAGTAATCTCAGTACCAAATGCCGAGTAAGAACTTTGTTCAATGCTAAACGAATACTTCAAATAACATTAATAACTTGAAATCCATGGCATAATCATTAGATAGTCTGATATTCTTCTTTGTTGTGAAGAAATCCTAATTGATTGATCAACTTGCCTTGAACTCAATCCATTGTGATCAATAATAGTTGATGAATTTGGCCTGGATGATATTTATAATTTTATTTTGTTCAATAATTATGTTATCTCCTTAAGAAATTCCACAAAAGATAAAGAAAAATAAAAAAAATTCTACCTTGACGAGCTAAGGATTTGGTTTTAACTGATTACATGGATTTGACAACACTTTCGTGCATATCAGCAAAAAGGCAGTTTTTAAAATTTTTATAATTTGCTGTCAATATGAGAAGAAAAAAAAATTAGGGAGCACAAGAATAGAAGAACAGTGATCTCGTTGGCAAGGTGCTCTCTAAAAGTGATATTCTTTGAACAACTCTGCCACAAAACACATTAGTTATGATCTTTTTTTGTCGGGATCATGTTGTATTGAAATGATAGGAGACTTCTTCATAACACTTTCATTGTGCCTAGTTAGTTGAGAAGTTTTGATGTTGAATAAGTTGTTGACTTTCTGAAGCCATCCACTATTGAAAGATAGAAGTATGCTGATGTCACCACTAGCTCGATGAGTAGTGAGAGGTTAGTTGATCCTATGGATCAAGCTGAGATTAGATGATATATTAAAACACCGACTTCAAAGTTAATAACTATGAAAACAACCTTTTCAATGCATCAAGTAAGGATCATGAATCATTGAAAAAATGGCAATCTCCCTTCAAGATGATTTGGAGCTTGAGAGAATCTAGACTACTCAAAACTTTTTGAAGAAGCTAAAACTATTTGCTTGAGCAACCCGATGGATAACTTAGTTGGCCTGTATAGTTTCCATGATATTGCTTTAAGTCAATTCACAAAATATTAGGCGAGAAGTGAAAGAATTATTGCTGAAATCAAACTTTTGAGAAAACTTGCTACATGTCCTCATACAAGTCAATTCATTAGTGACATTAAGATCTTCCTTCATCACTTGATTCGATGTAGATTCATCTCTAAGGATTATTCTAGATCCCATTATCCAAGTGTTAATAAGAGAAGCAATGTATTAGTTATTGTCGAATTTAAGAACTCTCCAATGCCACAGGGATATCCAACTACCAGCTCCTCCTCAGATTGATCAAAGCAAATCGGTTCTCAAAGCTTTGTCCGGGGTGGGGGAGAAGGGGGGATACTCGGACCGACGACTAATGCTTTTTGCTTCGGACGAAATACCTCCTTTCCCTGGGTGTTTGGCTCAAGCTCATATTCAGTTTCGGTAGGGGCAACAGGAGAAAGCCGACTGGCTTCACCCCTTACTGATAGCTCTATGAAAGTTGGAGCGGCCAACCAAGAGGTAACTAACCCCGCTTCCGATCTTTCTTCTTAGCTTACCCCTCTTTAACAATATATTAAAATGCTTCTAAACTCCATTCTCATAAAGAAAAAAATTGAAAGAGTGTTTTTACATAGATGCCACATAATTCTTATATACTTGCATATCTAACAACTCAAGTTTGATACTTATTCATATAAATCCAAATCTTTAACAGTATATTACAGTATATTAAAATATCACTAATACCAAGTATTTTAAGGTAAATTACATCTATTCACAGATAAGTAAATACTTAAAATTAGATATTATATCTGTAAATACATAAGAATTAAGTGATATGTATATAATCCCCCATATAGAAATAATCTTCTGCCTGAAGACTTCAAGAAATATAAAGAAAATTTTTTGATTTTTTTAGAAGTTATACATGTTAGGTTTAGTGGAGTCCGGGTCCACTTGTAGAAATTAAATGCTTGCACACCACCATTAAATGCTTGCATGCCACCACTAAATGCTTGCAGGCCACCATTAAATGTTAGCACGCCATCATTAAATTGGATTAAATAGTGGCATCTCTCTCATCAGCAATTTATACAAGGCGTTGGCTCAAGTAGAAGAAAAATTGAATTGCAAGCTTCCAAGTTCTCCATCCGTCTCTTCTGCGATTTGCTTGCGGTGAGGACTTCCCTCTTCCTTGCGGTTCGTTCTTCTTCCGTGGCTCACAGGTAAAGGAGGAGAGAGGAGGTCGAGGAGAGGAGAGAGAAGATAGGGAGAGTTTTCTTGTAATTCGTTAAGATGATCGACAGGTGTATTTCTCGAAGAAATAAAATCATCGGCAAGTCTGTGGATGTAGTCAATTTGGCGAACCACGTAAAACTGTGTTCTTTTGATTTGCGAATTTTTCTCGATCTGATTTTTTGTTTTATTGTTGTTATTTTTTCACAACAATTGGTATCAGAGACCCGGTTTGGATCTGAGGAAGAACAATGACCGAAGACGAAGGAAGGTTTCGGGGATCGAGAAGTTCGACGGCATAGATTTTGGTCACTGGAGGATGCAGATAGAGGACTACCTCTATGAGAAGAAATTTCATCTTCCGTTACTAGGAAAGCTATCGGAGAAGATGGATGAGGCTGATTGGAATTTATTGGATCGACAGGTTACGGGGTTATTTGATTAACCCTGTCGAGATCCGTTGGCCACAACGTCATCAAGGAGAGGACAACTCCGAATCTCATGACAGCTTTATCAGATATGTATGAAAAACCATCAGCGAACAATAAGGTGCACTTGATGAAAAATTTATTCTAACTTAAAGATGGTGGAAGGTATGTTTGTCGCTTAGTATGTGAATGATTTCAATACCATCACAAATCAATTGTCATCTTTTGAAATTGATTTTGACGATGAGATATGTGCGTTGATAGTGTTGGCTTCATTGCTAAATAACTGGGAAGCCATGGGGATGACAGTTAGCAACTCTGCAGGTAAATCTAAGCTGAAATATGATGATATTCGTGATTTGATTTTTGCTGAGGAAGTGCGCAGGAAGGATTCTGGCGAGACCTCAGGTTCGAGTTCAGCACTGAATGTTGATTCCAGAGGGACATCACAGGACATGAACTTAAACAGAGGAACATCAAAATCAAAACACAGAGGCAAGAGCAAATCAAAGCATGTTCAACAACTAATCTGCTGGAATAGTGGCAAAACTGGCCACCTAAAGAAGAACTACATAAATCCTAAGAAGACGGAGAACATCAGTGCGATTGCTGTAACTGAAGAAGTGCGGGATGCACTATTGCTTGCAGTTCACAGCTTGTTGACGACTGAATACAAGACTCATAGGCTTCTTTTCATACATCTTCCCACCGAGAGTTAATGCAAAACTATGTTGCAGGTGACTTTGGGAAGGTGTATCTGGCTGATGGAAAAGTTTTGAACGTGGTGGGGATGAGAGATGTTAAAATTACACTCCCTAACAAAAACAAATGGATCTTACAAAATGACAAACACATTCCTGAGCTAAAAAAGAATCTAATTTCTGTTAGGCAGCTTGATGAAGGCGAGCATTCAATAGTGTTCTTAGATAGCACTTGGAATGTCACTAAAGAAGCACTGGTACTGGCTCGGGGTAAGAATACTGACACACTGTATATGACTACTAGTTTAACTAACAGTGTTGATACTACAGTTGCAGAAAGCACAGCAGACATGCGGCATTGCAGGCTTGGACATATGAGTTAGAGAGGCATGAAATAACTTCAGTCCAGAGGTAAGCTACCCAAACTGAAGTTCGTTGATCTCAGCATGTGTGAGAGTTACATTATGAGGAAGTAGAATGTCAGTTTCCTAAAAAGTGGCAGAGCTCCAAAGGCAGGAAAATTGGAACTTGTACTCACAGATGTGTAAGGACCTTCCCCAGTGGCATCTCTTAGAGGCTCTTGCTACTACGTCACATTCATAGATGCAGATTTAGCTGGATCATTGACAGTAGGAAGAGTACTATGGGTTATGTTTATCCTCTTGGGGGTACTGCAGTGTCATGGGGCTCAAATCTACAGAAGACAGTTTCGTTGTACACTACAGAAGCTGAGTATATCGCAGTGTTAGAGGCTGCAAATAAGATGATATGTCTGCAGAATTTCTTGGAAGAATAGGGTAATGAGGTTAGAAAGGGCAGTCTCTACAGTGATAGTCAGAGTGTCATATTTCTTACCAGGAATCCAGCATTTCAATCCAGGACCAAGCACATGCAGATCAGATATCACTTCATTCGATCATTGCTAGATGATGGACAGTTGTTACTTGAAAAAATTTGTGGAAGCAAGAACTCTGTTGATATGTTAACTAAGGGTGTTACAGTTGAGAAACTGAAGTTATGCTCGACTTCAGTTTGTCTTCTAGCATGAAGGCAGAGATGTAAGTTGCAGATGTGAAGGATATCACGTTTGAGGAAAAAAACAGTGCAACCAGTGCAAGATGCAGCCAGTGTACATGTCTCTAAGTGGAAGAATTGTTACGTTTAGTGGAGCCCAGATCTACTTGTAGAAATTAAATGCTTGCACGCCACCAGTAAATGCTTGCATGCCACCATTAAATGTTTGCACGCCACCATTAAATTGGATTGAATAGTGGCTTCTCTCCCTTCGCAAGACGAAAGAAAAATTGAATTGCAAGGTTCCAAGTTTTCCATATGTCTCTTCTGAGATTTGCTTGCGGTGAGAACTTCCCTCTTCTCTGTGGTTCGTTCTTCTTCGGTGGTTCATGGGTAGAGGAGAGAGAGGAGGTCAATGAGAGGAGAGAGGAGAGAGGAGAGAGAAGAGAGGGAGAGTTTTCTTGCAATCTTCGAGGTGATCGACATGTGTATTCCTCGAAGAAATAAAATTCTCTGTAACTCTATTGATGTAGGCAATTTGTCGAACCATACAAATTTGTGTTTTTTTTTTATTTGTGAATTCTTCTTGATCCGTTTCTTTTGCTTTATTGCCGTCATTTTTTTCACAACAATACATCAAACCGAACATTTCTAAACTCTATGCTGCCAAAGGTTCCACCATGGGAGCGCAGACCGGCACAAATACAATAGGTTGGTTTTGTTATAACAGTTAGAAATGAGCTGGTCCTTATATAGAAGAAACGTTAGCTGTTAGATTTGTAAATAATTATAATTATGTGATATTTTTGTTAACAGCCAAAGGAAAAAGGGTAACTAAAGTTTATAGCTATATATGTAAATATGAAATATTAAGTGTCAGATATGTAAATACATAATAATTGTGTGGTATTTATGTCAATGTCCCCAAATAAAAAAAAAAGTCAAATATCACGATTTCCAAATGTTCACATTAGTGTTAGGTTCGAATTTATCATAATTTGTTCTAGACTGCAAGCAAGAAATTCCACCTATCTTATCAAGTTAAAAAGATCAAACCTTTACTCTCTCCAAGCTGAAAGCAGGTCCAACTATTCTGCGATGCGTCGCCCACTTCTCCCCCGTGAGCCCAACCAATCCCTCGCCGAATAGTTCCCTGCCCCCAGTGAAAAGTGCCGGCTTATCGATCGCGCCGCTCGTATCGGTCAGCGCAGCCCTGACGACCTTCGGATCGCCGATGGCTAGACGCGGCTGAGTGCCAAACCAGTAGAGGAATGAGCGGCCGTACAGGGCTGACCACTGGGCGTAGTGCGGCGCCGCACGGCCGGCCAAGTCGTGGCTGAGGCCTTGCTTCGGAGATGACTGAGCAGCCGCGAACATCCGACGGATGTCGCCGGCGTTCCCACCGGACAGAAGCCGGCGATTAGGACCAGCGATTCCCTGGCGCCTGAAGTGAATCTGGATCTGTTGCGGAAGCCAGAGGAGAGCGTGGAGGGCTTTCAGGAGTATGGAGACGGAGAGGAGGACGAAGATGGATGAGAGGAGAGACATTTCTGGAGGAAGAGTGGAGAGTGTTGTGTCGCTGAGTTGACTTTAAAATGGCTGCTGGGCAGCGAATGTTTAAAGTTTGGGTTAATCAAAATTGAAATATATTTTGATTTAAATTTAATTAAATAGTTTTTTATTCTGAACATTTTGTCTTACTTGTTGTCTTATTTCCATTAAATAATCTCTCTCTATATTTTTTATTATCGGATTTGATTGGTAGATATTGATTGATACGCTGTAAATAAATGGTTATCCAAAACTCCGATTTTAATAAAATTATACTCAAAGTGATCTGTTCAATGAGACAGATCCAATGATAAAATAATAGTCCATTTCAAATCAAATCAAATCCATATCAAATCATTAAATCAGCATTTGAAATATTTCTGAATACATTTGTAAGGTCAAACAGATGTTGAAGCTAGCAATTCTATAAATAAATCTAGTGTTTCGACAAGGCGAACCAAAGAGCCCAAAATTGCTCCAATCCAACATCGGGAAGCTCCGGACCGTCTGATAAAAATGGTTTAATTGCACCCGAAACACAATAAATAGAGCTCTACTACTTTTATGAGGGGGAAGCTTAAACCTTGAGAGAAAACTTGAGACTTTGAGGAGTTAAAGCACAGTATCATCCTTGCCGTCGCCGTCGCCCGCTGACCGCCGTCAACCAACGCCAATCGCCGACCTCCGTCGATCACCACCGACGATTGTCGTCGACCGTCGCCAACCTCCATTAACCACCACTGGCCGTCGTAGCCCTCCGCCGACCACCGTCGACCGTCTCCAAGACCCGCCGATCGTCGTCGACCACTATCCACCGTCGTCGAATACCACCAATCATCGTCAATCATCACCGATCGAACACCATCAGTTGACGCTATAATTTGAAAAGTGTAGTTCCCCTTTCCCGTCTATGGGATAAAAGATCTGTATAATCATCAACCAATAGTGAATCTTTACAACTCGGTCAGGCCCCGTGATCTTTTTCTTTATGAGTTTTTTAGGTAAATACTTCTAATGTCATTATTAGTTGGTTTTTTTTCACTTGAGAGTGTACTAATTTCTCATACAATATTAAAACAATAATCTATTAATCTACCGCTGTTAATTTTCTAGCGCATCATTATTTCTTCTTCTTTCATTTACCGTTTTACCGCTGGAAAGCGATATTGGGAAAGTCAACTATGGGGTGGGCGATCTGCTCAATTTGTTCAGCCACGTTGATTTTTCTTGCATGTGGGAATACATCCTCTACACCATTATTATATTGCAAGTAGGCAAGCTCAATAGCAATTATTCGCTGTATTAATTTATGTTTTGCTGCTCTTTTATTTGAATTAAAAAAAAAATTAAAGGGAGATTTACATACCTATCATCTCAATCCTATGTATTGGTATTAATCATCTAGACTTTAATTTTTACCTACAGATGACCTAATTTATGCTGAAAAAATGAGAATAAGATGATTTGTATTTTAAAAAATTAAAGTTTGGGTACATAAGAATTGATATATTAGTACATAAGAATGGGGTGATGTATGTAAAAAGCTACTCTTTTAATTATTGTTATGGCAATTTTAGATGTATAGTCGTGCAGCAAATTTAAATTTTTGTTGAGTACTAAATTTTAAATAGACACTCTTATTGGGGGCGATTCATTTGCCAAGCAATTAGACATATTTTAATTAATTTGATGGATAGAGTATATTGGCAAGATTCTTTTTTTAATATAATGTTCATTTCAAAAAACATATACATGTAACAATGTTTTCCATGTATGATTATTTGTTCTCATTTTTTAACATAAAAATTTGTACTTTTTATGCAATTAGACATGCCTTAATTGCTTCAACAACTACATAATTTGACATGGAAGAAATATATATATCCTAGTGAAGAATATAACCTAGCTACATAGTGAAGAATATAACCTAGCTACTGAATCTACCACAACAATCTGGTTTGCTTTTCCATCCTACAAACGCAAAGGAAGTTTCAACAGTTCCAGAAACTTTAACAGAAGCACACAAAGTAATAAGAACAACACCAACAATCTTGACTGTATATTTATTATTATGATTGAAGGTTTTATTTTCTAATCGTCAATCTAACTTGAATATATTTATAACAACTAACAAAATATATCTCACTTTTTCATAAATAGGACGAGTCATATATTTCAACACAGAAATATTTGGAATTAGAAATATTAATTTTGCAAAATAAAATTTTTCTATATTACAGAAGTTTTTATATGATGTTGCACTAAATATGCAATGAAAACTAGTTGAAACATGACACTCTCTCAAATATAAATTTACAAAAATAACACCTAAATATATTAACAACAAAAACATCTCACTCCTTTAATTTTTATTTTTTTTGACATAATTCAATAGGGTCTTAACAATTTCACATCCCCTTTTAATCTCCACCTCCCTTCACAACCATTGTGTCATTCGTATTCATTGCAGTGGCTTTTAAACAATTATAATCGTTGAGCGTTATAAAAGTATTTAGCAGCAGTTCTAGAACTAACGACTTGATTTAACAAATTTTTTTTTTCAAAAACCTTATTTATAAATTTCAAGAATCAGAAAAATCATTATCCATAAAGAGACTTCTAAATTTATGATTTGCCAAAATTATTTCTTTTGAATCTGAAAATATTCACAAATCACGCCTAAAGAATAAGACAAATCGTCCGCAAGTGCGCACGATGAATGGCCAGGCGAGAGCTCGACATACACCTCATCCAAGAAATAGAGAGCGTGACAGAAATAAAATTAGATGTTGTGCGCCCAAGTGGCACCCACCAACGACAATGGTGGAGGACAAATAGTGGTGAAAAAAGCAGGCGAATATATTCCAAATATATTTACAAAAATTAGATAGAGAATTTAAAAGGTAATAAAATTTTACAATACATTTATAATTCTTGAGGCTAAACTCTAAATAATTTTAGTATTCTATATTTACCATGCACAACACTAAAAATAAATGTAGCCAAATAACCCCTAGATTCTTAAAAGATATACATGCAACAAATTTAATCCTTATATCTTTGAATTATGACCAAACTGAAGAGTATAGAAGCAAAAGAAAAATCAAAATAGTAACCTATAATAATTTTATTATTATTTAATAAATAGAAAATTGATATATAATAATAATAATAATGAAATAATTAAAACTCATTAAACCACAAAAAACATTTTAAAGTATGTAAAAAAATTACATATTTAAACTTTATATTTACAACTCTAAATCCAATCCTTACTTTCTAAGATACAAAAAAATAAAACCAACAGAAAAGATATGTATAAGGGCTTTAATTAATTTGAAAGTATCTAAAATCTTTTTTCTTTTAATTTTAGGTTTTTATTTTTATTTCTTTGCATTTAGATTTGAAAATAAAATTCTTAAATATTAAAATACATTCATTTACTTTTACAAATATTCCAAATAAATTATCAAGGTCTGTCTCCGCCTATTTTTATCTTTTTATTTAAAAAAACAAATAAATTTTCACTGTATTCTTTCACATATATATATTTTTTAAATTTATGAAAATAATTCATTTTATTCTTAAGAATAAGCCAAAAATATTATTTATAGGATTTTAAAAAAATAAATTAATTTATTTTTAACATTTCAAAATTATTTATTTAAATTAAAATACTTAAAAAATAAAAAACTATATAAAAGAGAAAAAAACTAAAATTGATTCCAATTAATAACCTATAATCTGTTCTGAACATTTTGAAATAAATTGATTAATTTTTAATTGAAAAAAATTATATATATATATATATATATATATATATATATATATATATATAGTACGTTAAATAAATATTTATTCAAAACAATTAAAATAAAAGGAAAAAATAATCTCAAAAGACCATTAATATACATATAATTTGATTGTAAAAAGAAAGTCCTTGTTTAGTAGATTTTTCATTCTATTATTTGCTTATAAATAAAACTAAATAGTGTATAACCAAAAAATATGTTCTCGCTGAGCATGAAGGATCATCATCACCGAATACACACCAACAACTACAGACTTGCATAACCGACCACTTTGAGGGGTCATTCGAAAGAACACCCAGACGACCACCTTTGGTCGGCTGCTATGGCCGACCTAATCTTAAAATTGAAGATTTACAATTGATCACTCTTTGGTTGGTCACTTCACCCATTGCCCGACCACCAATCCCGTCAATTAGCCATCTACTGGTCGATTGTCTCGTCAAAAGAAAATTTGAAAAAATATATAAAATTTTTAACAATAGCATCAAAAACTTGCAAGTATATGAAAAATAAGTTGATTTATTTTAAGATGTCAAATATTTTTTACTAATATATATATATATATATATATATATATATATATATATATATATATATATATATATTATTTTTTTTTTTTAGGGGAAAGAGCGCTTGTGGCTCCTTACGCGTTAATTTAAAAAGGTTTGTTACAAAAGGGGGGGGAGGCTGATCCCCAATTAAGAAAACCCAAAAAAAGTACAATTTCCACACACCCTAGGGGGTTCAGCCTCCCGCGTTACAACTCACACTAAACAAATCACTCCAAAGTTTAAAGGCTCCAGTGAGGAAGTAACCAAAACAGAGAGTATAGTAAACAAGACGAAAAAGAGAATAAACCAGGGAAACAAAAGCATATGGCAGCAAAGAGACTGATAAAATGAAGCTTGAGACATCTTTTGTATCAGAAGAAGATGCAAATGCATAGTGGCAAATCCATAAGTAAGCGGCGGTGGCCTCCAGAGAAGTCCCAAGCAGCAGTGACCCAGCCAAAAGAAGGTAGTCCAGTGCATATTGATGCTCCAAAAACAGAAGTGCAGAAAGCTATCTTGGTGAAGCAGAATGTGTGAAACAAGCAGCAAGTATATCATCAATTCAACAGTGAAAGAAAGCTGTAAGGACATCACTCCTACACGAAAATATCAGAGTACTAGAAGAAGAAGTAAAAAGGGAAACCATAACAAAAAACAGGAAAACAGAAAAAGGATTCCTGCAGAGAGAGTTAGGTATCAGAAAAACGAATATATGGTAAGGACATAACATCCCCATGAATTAAAACAGCCAGCAGCGTGCTTGGAACAGTCCCCCCCATTGGTCTATCAGTAGCATGCTTTGCTAACCAATCAGCAGGTTTATTACCCTCCCTGTATATGAAAGAAACAGTAACCTGTAAAGAGCAGTCACTGATGATAGCCCAAATCCTATTGAAAAGATAAATGAGGTCCCAAGGAATGTCAATGTTTCTGTAGAACATCTTTAACAGTAGCAGGGAATCAGTTTCCACAATTAAAACATGAAAATGTAAATGTATAGCATTTTTTAGTGCAAGTAATAGAGCCCAAATTTCAGCATGCAGGGGGGTATCAGCAGCCACAGGGGAGGTAAAAAAATACAGCAATTTACCATTGTGATCCCTGAATAAACCCCCTGCACCAGAAGATAACGAATTCCAGCACCCATCAATGTTAATCTTGATCGACCCACAAAGGGGCGGCTGCCAGCTGACCAATATTGGCCGTCTCACAGCCTGCGGGGGAGGAGGGGTAACTTTTACAGCCCTATTATAATAAGCTTTAATATGAGAAATGGTGGTAAGAGGAGTGGGGTGCTCCTCATTATGCTTAAAAGCGTTTCTGGCATTCCAAATAAACCAAATAACCATTAAGGGGAAGCCAGACAGAAAGTTTCCAGCATGTGAGACGTTTTTCCAAGCTATAAGATAGTCTCTAATTAAACCACGGTTGGGCCATCTAATGCCAAAAGATGTGCCCAAAACATTCCAAATAGTATTAGCATAAGAGCACTCAAAAAAGGTGTGAGATTTAGTCTCTTCAGCCATCTTACAAAGAGGAAAAATAAAGTTGATTATGAACGTCCTCTTATTTTTAAAATAATTTAACATACATTAAGAATATAATTATTAAATAAATAAATTAATTAAAAAATAATATAGTCTCAAAACACTAGAATTATAAACATAAGAGATTAGACGTTAAAAAAAAACATTTTAAAAAATAAATTTGTATATTATATCTATTCTTGTTTAAAAAAAAAAGAAATAAGAGTACCAATTCAAACTATCTCAAAAAACACAAAATTAGCATTTGTGAATCAGCTTTCACGACGTAAGTAGTTACCGTTACATTCAAAATCAAGAAGTCCTCTGATTTTATTTCTAAAAATAAACGCCACCCCCGCCACACATCATTTTTTTTCTACATAAGGAAACTGTTTGAAACAGTCCCTCACCACCGAAGTGAGATGAGTGCTTGCCGCCATAACACAAACATTGCTGCCGTGAAGCGTAAGCGGGGCCGCCCGCCTGGCTTCAAGAACAAGCCTAAGCCTCCAGCGACCACCAGCACCCCGTACGCTAAACTCCAAACCCACATGCTAAAAATCTCCGCCGGTGGCGACGTAGTAGAATCCATCGCAGCCTTTTCTCGTGGTTGCCTCCCTTTGGGAGTACGTGTTCTGTCAGCCTCCGGTCGTATCGCGATCGCCGTGTTAAAGAAGGCGTCAACATATTCTTCAACCCTCACATTCCAAGGAAGCTTTGATCTGCTTTCAATAACCGCCACATTTCTTCCCGGAGGAGGCATAAGAAGTTTGGTCGTGACTTTGGTGGGGCCAAATGGGCAGGTTGTTAGTGGGGTGGTAGTCGGACAATTGGTGGCTGCGGGCATCGTCACCGTGATAGCTGCCACTTTCGCATTGCCGGCTTTCCACCGCATGGATAAAATACATATTAACCTGAAGCATATGTTACCCGTTTTAAAGGAAGAAAATATCCTGCACAAATGTTTGGCGGAAATAGAACGGGATCTTGGCCTACATAAAGAGCCAGTGTTCGGAGGATGCAACAGAGAGAAGGAAGTAGATAAAAATCGGCTTGAGTACATTTTAAAAGAATTCGAGCAATGTATTACGATGCCGATGGCGATTGGTAGTACTTCGACAGGAGGAGACGTTGGAGTAGAGAAGAAGATTGACCTCAATGGTGGGTGTGTCGGAGATGTCTGATCAACATTCTGATGACTCGATGATAATTGACTATGCATTTGGGAGCGGCCATCACTATTGTGGCGGTCATTTGACATTTAATGTGTTTGGATCTTTTGATGCATTTTCTCCGTTATATTAGATTGTTAGATGAAATATTCAGTTTGCATGCCCATTATTCCATTCTTTTTTTTAAGAAAAAAAAGAAGAAATAATGGTTTTATTTTGTGATTCTGTTGTGGTTTATGTTTTGTTTTCCTGTTTTCAAATTTCGACATCGGCCTTTAGTTTTTGTAAATAAAATCCGTAATGTCGTTAGATCAAGACGACGCTGGATTTCATGAAAGTTTTTTCGTCTTTTATATTTCATCCTTCTATAATTTTTCTTTTAATGTTTTTTTTTTAAAAAAAAAAATTGTAAAGCATGATCATAACATGTATTCCCTTTCGACGAGTCACTAAAATTTGGATGCAACTTGTATTATGAGAACAAAATCTTGCCATCATAACTTAAAGAATAATATTATTTAGAATACAAATGTCTAGAACCGTTAGTGTTGCTCTACTTGATTAGAGATGAGTAGACGAATAGTCTAGACCCCCTTAAGAGCAGATATAGCAACTATATTTATAGCAGAGTCCATCTAAATGCAAAATAAATTGGATTAATTGCTAGCCTTAAGAAGTACTCGCATCTCCAATGATAGATATCAGGAAGATTTACCTAAAAACTACTCAATTCATATGAACCTGCATATCTAACATCTAAACATAATTTTTTACCCATAAAGCACGATCGAACATATATATATTGATACAAGTGCAAATGGGATAAAGATATATAACAAAATGATTTCTAATACTATAAACATTGAGGGACTTATGCTAATAGCTGATATCCTTTCTAACGCTAATCTTCTCTTGCAAATATAAAACCATCAACTGCTGAACCTTTTGAACTACCTATATATTCGACTCTCGCTTCATCAAACCTCTATTTTGATAACTCATTTTTTTATAAGAAGTGTTTGATTAGTATAAATGGAAAAAAAGTTAAGTTTAGGTGTTAGAAATGTAAAAGCATAAGAATTGTGTGATATGCATCTAAATGTCTTATTGGCAATAACAAAAAAAATCAAGCACATGTTGCCTTCTAGAGGGGAATACAAAAGAATACAAATTTATAGAATCATTAGTATTAGTAGAATTAATTAGAGATGAGTAGATGAATAAACTAGAATCCCAATACTCTACAGGTATAAAAGTAGGAACCCACAAAGTCTTTAAACTAAATACCAAAGATAATTGAGTTGAAATGTTGACCCTCGTTGGTAACATATCGCTTGAATGATAAACATTATGTATACTTGGACTGTAGTGCATGTATCTTCTTGGACGAATAACGAATTGTTAAACTTCTGATGTAATGAGTATCATGAAAATAATAAGTTGTCACTCTTTATGAAGAGAAAAAATTATATGCTTTAATTTTACTGGATTGACATTTATATTCGAGCAGAATGATAATTATCGTAATCATTGGTTCCATCTTCTATCTATATGGAACAAATAAGACCACTTCTTTTAGTTGAGATTGTTTTGTTTTTGTTCTGCTTTCCAACTAATTAACGATACATATTTTACCCACAGAAGTCATACTTTTGGCACTCAAACATTATGATTCCAATTTTCAAATGTATCGAGTTTTCTACTAAAGCTTATGATTTGATCATGCACATAATTAACTTCAAAAGACTCATTGTGGCTAATACATTTTCCTGAATTAAGAAAATAATATCATTATTGTTCACGCAACAAAAACACATGTTAATAATTAAATTGTTGTGAATGCAATTTATGCTGTAGTCGGATGATTAGTTTATCATTGTTTTTAAGAAATAGTCAATTGCTAGTGGAGTGGGTTTAGGCTCTCCCCTCAAGTTTACCAAAAGTAAGGAAATAATGATCTAATATTAGATAGAGCAATCGTATGATTTCATCGATAAATAATGTAATCCATCTAATCCGTCAAATTTGGGACTCCTGTCAGAGGTGTCTCCGACATATATGTGGGCCGATTAATGGATAGAATAATCAAGTAATGGTAGTCTCACGAGTTCTTCGACAAAGTTGTAATTATTTGTATTCTTTTATATTAATCTGAAAGCTTTTGCATTGGCCGCAAAACGGCACAATGTGCCCTGATTTTTAGCTTATGCGAATAGGGGCATTTACATTCATACCACACAGTTCTCAAAAATTTACATATCTCACTCCTAAATTTTACTTTTTTACATTTATGCCACACAAATCTGTCATATAACATAAAAATTATCTCTAATTTTACTTTTAAAAAGAAGAAAAACACACCTTTCATTCATAATTATGATGACATGCATACACGTAACAATTGAAGTTAGAGTATTAAATATGTAAATTCATAAGAATTAAATGGAATGTATACGTAAATCTTCCTTGTGAATGTCCTCTTGGATCTTCCTACAGTAGACGTTAGTCTGAATTACCATAAATCTGTGTTAATTTTTGCTATGTTTTTTTTTTTTCCATCGTTTTAGAGTAGACTCTTTAATCATTTATTAAACGAGAAAGCAAAAATCCAACATGTTGTTAATTAATACAGCCATCAAGAAATTTTAGCATTTATATAATTATTTTTTGTCAAACACATTGTTGTACTCTAATCCTTGCTGTCGATGTCTTTCTTCTCCTCTGCTCCGGCCGCTCCTCCACTCAAAGCACCGCTAACGGCCGCCACCAACTCAGGACACGCCGTCTACGAGTCAAGAAGTTGTTGTGATTCCGCAGCTTAGTTATCCAGCATTCCTCCCTTGAAATTCTCCGCTCTACCACTATCTACAAATGCGGATTCTCCGTCGAAGTTCGTCGGTGAGATTTTACCCTGCTCATCTGCGACTGTGTCCGCCTGCAAGCATTTATGAAGATTTTATGTTAAAAATATTTCTACTGCTTTTTTAGATCTCTGTTGCTAAGTTTATAATTCAGCATAGGATAATTAAATAAAATCGTTAAGTTTATCTCAAAAGAGTAAAATATGATTTATGTTGTAGATAAATAGATTTATTATGTAATCTTATTGTTTGCTTTAAAATATTGTTTTAATTTGTTTGGATTTTAATTGAGGCATGCAATTTTAATGCCAAAGAGAAGCCATTAACAAGATTTATTTCAATTGAAAATAAAGATTTAAAAACAGGAGTGGTAGACAATGGAAGTGGGCATTAGAAATAAGCAGCTTGTGTGGTGTGCATTTTTCAATTGGTCAAATTACTCGAATTGGATCATTATAATTCTTGCACTAATAAGGTAATAAAAGTTGACCCTAATTAGATGAAAAAAATGCAACACTAAGTTTGAAGGAGACTTGCCTGAGTTTGCTAGTGTTAGAATTCAAAATCAAGATGTCTGTTGATGTTTTTACTTAAATCTAGCTTCCTCATTCCTTCCACATACTCAACAGAAATTTATGCAGAAGAAGATAGAGTTTCGACATCCGCTCACCTCAAAAGCCAAGAAAAGTGTTTACCGTCATAACTCGAACATTGCTGCGGAGAAGGGTATGCAGGGTCGATTTTTTGAGTTGAAAAACAAGCCTAAGTGTCCCGCACTCCAAAGCGATGTGCTAGAAATCCCCACCGGTGATGACGTAGCAGAAACCATCGTTGGCGTACTTTGAGAGTTTACATCCTCTCAGTGTCCGGCCGTATCGCAGGCACGAGTTCAGAGAGACGTACACATATCCCTCAACCCACACGTTCCAAGGTGCTTTGATTAACTTTTAATGACGGCCACTTTTCTTCCAAGAGGAGTCATAAGAAGTTTGGTCGTGACTTTGCGGGGGAGGTGGGGGGAGAGCGGGGTGAGGCGTTGTTGGCCGGGTAGTGGCCGGACAAGGGGTGGCGGCAAGCATGTGTATCGTCGGCGTTCCACCGCATTGATGAACTAATGTTAATGTGGTGTCATGGTGTTTAGGGTTTAGGTTATTGGGGGTGTTATGCTTTGTGTTATTATGTTGTGTTATTATTATCGATGTCATGAACTTTCGGATTTTTTTTTTTTTGGTTGTTGCGAGTGTAGCAGTGGTGTTTATATGATGTTATTATGGTGTGATTGTGGTGTTTTTACTGTATTATTGGATGTTTAACGTTACATTTTTATTGAAGGGGGATGTGGTGTTATTTTGGTATTATCATAGTGTCATACTAGTGTTTTCAGGTGTTATTGTGTTGTCATTTGATAGTATTTTCATGTGCTATTTTTAAAATTTTGAAAAATAATTTTTGAATGTGGGTTTGAGACCAAACTTTTTGTTACCTTTAACTTTTATTCTAGAAAAAAAAATCTTAAAAGTTATTTCAAGTACATGAAAACTAAGTTAATTTTTTTAAGATGTCAAATATATTTTATTAGAAATCAATATATATATATATATATATAAAATAAAATTGATTCTGATCGTCGTCTGATTTTAAAATAATTTAATTTGTTTTTAAGAATAAAATTATTAAAAAATAAATTAATTAAAAATAAAATAATCTCAAAGCATCAAAATTATAAATATAAGAGATAAGATGTAAAAAAGAAAAAATATATATTTTAAAAAATAAATTTCTTCCTTATATTTTTTCTCCTTTTATTGTTTCATTAAAAAAAATAAGAGTATAAATTCTGATCATCTCAAAAAATACAAAATTTACACTTGTGCATCAACTCTGCGACGTAAATATTTACCATTACATTCAAAATCAGAAATTCCTCAGATTTTATTTCTAAAAATAAATGCCGCCCTCGCAATCATATTTATTTTCTACATAAGGAAACAATTTGGACAGCTTGCTCACCACCGAGCCGAGATGAGTGCTTACCATCTTAACTCAAATATTGCTGCCGTGAAGCGTAAGCGAGGTCGCCCGCCTGGATTGAAGAACAAGCTTAAGCCTCCGGTGACCACCAACACCTCGTGCGCCAAACTCCAAACCCACGTGCTAGAAATCTCTCGCCAATGGCGACGTAGCAGAATCCATCACAGCCTTTGCTCCGGTTGTCTCCCTTTGGGACTATGAGTTCTCTCAGCCTCTAGCCGTATCGCGATCGCCATGTTCGGGGATGTTTCACCATATCCTTCAACCCTCACGTTCCAAGGAAGCTTTGCTCTGCTTTTAATGACCGTCACATTTCTTCTCGGAGGAGGCATAATAAGTTTGGCTATGAATTTGGCGGGGCCAAAGGGGCAGGTTGTGGGCGGGGTGGTAGCCTGACAATTGGTGGCGGTGGGCATTGTCATTGTGGTAGCTGCCACTTTCGCATTAACATCGTTCCATCGCATGGATAAAATATATATTAACCTGAAGCATATGTTGCCGGTTGTAAAGGAAAATATTGGTAACAATATTGTTAACGACAAATGGGTTCGACTCATTTCATGACTCGCAATATCCCTCCCCCACCAAGTTTTACAACTGATGCGAAGGTATTCAAACTGAAAACAAAGATTCTTCTATGACAATTGGTAGGTAAAAATTTGGTTGCTGCAATATTCTCTACTATTTCCTCTGTAGTCTTCCCAACATCCTCCATCTCATTACGATTGTTGAAATTTGGCTAACTCTAGCTAATAGATTCCAGTCAGCCAATAGATCAAAAGTCTTTCAGTTAAATAGTGAATTGCATAATATTACCATGAGCATACACACATCACAATATCTCACATTTATAAAGAACCTCATAGATATCATTGCAGCTGTGGGATGTATGATTGACATAGAAGACATAATACTCTATACCTTGAATGGATTATTGCCTCGCATATCAAGGATTCAAGACTGCAATCCGCACCGACCTCAATCTTATTACTCTTGAAGACTTTTATCCTTTGCTACATAGTGAAGAATATAACCTAGCTACTGAATCTACCACAACACACTGCTCTTCTATCATACAAACGCAAAAGAAGTTTCAACAGCTCCAGAAACTTTAACAGAAGCACACCAAGTAATTGGAACAACACCAACAATCTTGACTGCAGATTTATTATCATGATTGAAGGTTTTATTTTCTCACCTTCAATCTAACTTGAATATATTGATAACAATTAACAAATTATATCTCACTTTTCCATAAATAAGGCGAGTCGTATATTTCAGCACAAAAATATTTGGAATTATATTAGATCATATTAACATTCTTTTGCTAAATATGAATTTTGCAAAATAAATTTTTTCTATATTACAGAAGTTTTTTATATAATGTTGTACTAAATATGCAATGACAACTAATTGAACTTTTAAGTTTCTTTATATTGAAATAGGAAACTCTGAATATGCTTAATTGTACAAATTCACAAGAGAGTAAAACTGCCACACTTGGAAAAAAAATTTAATGGAATGAGACCTCTACAAATCTTAGGTGCAAATTAATGTTAATGATTTCATTTTAGATGTCCCTAATTAACTTGAGGAGATCTTACATTTTGTTACACTATCAAGATAATAAAAGTTGAACTTGATTAAATGAAAAAATGCAACACATAATTTTGATGTACTTGAAATTCATTATTTAGTTCAATTTTACAAAAAAATTGATTTATTTGACCCATCGATTTATCTTGAATCTAGTACCTAATTATTGGACTGTGGTTGTAATTGGGTTTGTAGAGCATTGGGCTGATCTGTTTGTTGAGGGTCTGTATTGCAAATTCGTGCGATGCCAACATTGAAAACTGAGTGATCCTTTTTCAGACAAATTTGACGGGCGATGTCAGGGGCTCATCTCTCACCTGGGCGGCAAGAGTTTGATTCACTTACTTTCCACTTATCTTAGTGCCCTTAAGGCTCAACTTCCAAAAAAAAAAATCCAATCATTCAATTATTATTCTAATTGCATGTGTGAAATGTCTACAATGACAACATTTATATTCTTTTAATTGAAGTCATAGGATTTTAATGATTCAATCCTTTGATGAGAAATGCATGTTACATTTTTAAGAGATGATAGGGTAAAATAGCATGTCTCCATGGACTTTTTTAAATTATTAATCCATTTAGTTAGCTTTCATGAGCATCTCTCCTCTTTACTTTTTTTGGTGTTGGATTACGATTTGTTCTTGATCTCAAGTCCCTAAAATAAAAGAGTTAAGAAAAGAGGATTGTGACTTGAAGAATTAGAAAGAAAGTGAGAGAAAGGTAAAGCTTCTACAATACCCTCATCTCCTCTTACGTTTAATGGATTCTCTTATATATTATAGTTACTACTCATTGCTCATGGATCCTAAAATATATTTGATTTTTTTTCTTTTTCTCAATATATAATTAATAAAAGGATTTACATGTATAGCACTCTAAATATAATTATTTACATATCTCACATTCAAAACTATAAATTTACAAAAATAACACCTAAATATATCTATTTTGAGCTAATTCAATAGCTATTAATATTTTCTAATACAATTATATTTCTTGAGGCTAAACTCTAAAAAATTTTAGTATTCTATATTTACCATGCACAACACTGAAAATAAATGTAGCCAAATAACCCTTAGATTCTTAAAACATATATATGCAACAAATTTAATCTTTATATCTTTGAATTTTGACAAAACTGAAGGGTATAGAAGCAAAAGAAAAATCAAAATAGTAACCCATAATAATTTTATAATTATTTAATAAATAGAAAATTGATATATAATAATAATAATAATAATAATAATAATAATAAAAATAATGAAACAACTAAAACTCATTAAACTATAAAAAACATTTTAAAGTATGTAAAAAAAATCCCATATTTACTTTCTAAGGTACTCTAAATCCAATTTTTACTTTCTAAGGTACAAAAAATAAAAAATAAAAGATAAAACCAACACAAAAGATATGTATAAGGGCTTTAATTAATGTAGAAGTATCTAAAATATTTTTTCTTTTAAATTTAGGTTTTTATTTTTATTTCTTTGCATTAAGATTTGAAAATAAAATTCTTAAATATTAAAATACTTTCATTTACTTTTACAAATATTCTAAATAAATTTTCAAGGATTGCTTCCGCCTATTTTTATTTTTTTATTTAAAAAACAAATAAATTTTCACTGTATTCTTTCACTTATATTTTTTTTTAATTATGAAAATAATTGATTATATTCTTGAGAATAAGCAAAGAAGAAAATATTTATAGGATTTTTAAAAAATAAATTAATTTATTTTTAACATTTCAAAATTATTTATTCAAATTAAAATATTTTAAAAAATAATAATTATATAAAAGAGAAAAAAACTAAAATTGATACTAACTAATAACTTCTAATCTGTTCTGAACATTTTTGAAATAAATTGATTTATTTTTAATTGAAAAAAATTATATATATATATATATATATATATATATATATATATATATATATATATATATATATATATATATATAAAGTACGTTAAATAAATTTTTATTCAAAACAATTAAAATAAAAGATACAAATAATCTCAAAAGACCATTAATATATATAGTTTGGTTGTAAAAAGAAGAGACCTAGTTTAGTAGATTTCTCATTCTATTATCACTGCTTATAAATAAAACTAAATAGCGTATAACACAAAAATATATTCTCGCTGAGCAACAAGGATCATCATCACCAGATACACACCAACAACTACAGACTTACATAACCGACTGTTTTGGCGGGTCATACCAAAGAACACCCAGACGGCCACATTTGATCGACTGCTATGGCCGACCTAATCTTAAAATGGAAGATTTACAATTGATCACTCTTTGGTTGGTCACCTCACCCATTGCCCGACCACCAGCCCCTTCGATTAGCCATCTACTAGTTGACTGTCTTGTCAAAGAAAATTTTAAAAAAATATAAAATTTTCAACAATAGCATCAATTCCCATTACATAGAAAATTTAAAAAAAGTATAAAATTTTCAATTAAGAATGAACTTTCTCATTGTCACTAGGTACTACTAGATTGGAGCTTTATATTTAGGATTGTTGATCATTGTTTCTTTAATTTTGAGTTTTTTTAAGAAAATAATTAAAATAAAATAGTTTGACGTATTAAAAAACACCATTTTATTTTTTTAATTTTGAAAAATAATTTTTAAGTCGGTTTGAGACCAAACTTTTTGTTACTTTAAAAATATAAATATTTACTGTATTTTTCACGTATTGTTTAAGGTTTTTATAAGAAGCAAATTTATTCTGAAAAATACTCAAAAAAAAAAAAAAAACTTAAGAGTTATTTCAAGTATATGAAAAATAAGTTGATTTATTTTAAGATGTCTAATATATTTTACTACAAATATATATATATATATATATATATCATAGAAAAAATAAAGTTGATTCTGAACGTCCTCTTATTTTTAAAATAATTTAACTTACATTTAAGAATATAATTATTAAATAAATAAATTAATTAAAAATAAAATAGTCTCAAAATACCAGAATTATAAACATAAGAGATAAGACGTAAAAAAAACATTTTAAAAAATAAATTTGTATATTGTACTTTTTCTTGTTTTATTGTTTGGTTAAAAAAAGAAATAAGAGTACCAATTCAAATTATCTCAAAAAATACAAAATTAGCATTTGTGGATCAGCTTTCATGACGTAAATAATTCATTGTTACATTCAAAATCAAGAAGTCCTCTGATTTTATTTTTAAAAATAAACGCCACCCCCGTCACCCCCGCCACACATCATTTTTTTTTTTTTACGTAAGGAAATTGTTTGAACAGTCCCTCACCACCGAAGCGAGATGAGTGCTTGCTGCCATAACACAAACATTGCTGCCGTGAAGAGTAAGCGGGGCCGCCCGCCTGGCTTGAAGAACAAGCCTAAGCCTCCAGCGACCACCAGCACCCCGTACGCTAAACTCCAAACCCACATGCTAAAAATCTCCGCCGGTGGCGACGTAGTAGAATCCATCGCAGCCTTCTCTCGTGGTTGCCTCCCTTTGGGAGTACGTGTTCTCTCAGCCTCCGGTCGTATCGCGATCGCCGTGTTAAGGCAGGCGTCAACATATTCTTCAACCCTCACATTCCAAGGAAGCTTTGATCTGCTTTCAATGACCGCCACATTTCTTCCCGGAGGAGACATAAGAAGTTTGGTCGTGACTTTGGTTGGGCCAAATGGGCAAGTTGTTAGTGGGGTGGTTGTCGGACAATTGGTGGCTGCGAGCATCGTCACCGTGATAGCTGCCACTTTCGCATTGTCGGCTTTCCACCGCATGGATAAAATAGATATTAACCTGAAGCATACGTTACCCGTTTTAAAGGAAGAAAATATCCTGCACAAATGTTTGGCGGAAATTGAACGGGATCTTGGCCTACATAAAGAGCCAGTGTTCGGAGGATGCAACAGAGAGAAGGAAGTAGATAAAAATCGGCTTGAGTACATTTTAAAAGAATTCGAGCAATGTATTACGATGCCGATGGCGATTGGTAGTACTTCGACAGGAGGAGACGTTGGAGTAGAGAAGAAGATTGACCTCAATGGTGGGTGTGTCGGAGATGTCTGATCAACATTCTGATGACTCGATGATAATTGACTATGCATTTGGGAGCGGCCATCACTATTGTGGCGGTCATTTGACATTTAATGCGTTTGGATCTTTTGATGCATTTTCTCCGTTATATTAGATTGTTAGATGAAATATTCAGTTTGCATGCCCATTATTCCATTCTTTTTTTTTTTAAGAAAAAAAGAAGAAATAATGGTTTTATTTTGTGATTCTGTTGTGGTTTATGTTTTGTTTTCCTGTTTTCAAATTTCGACATCGGCCTTTAGTTTTTGTAAATAAAATCCGTAATGTCGTTAGATCAAGACGACGCTGGATTTCATGAAAGTTTTTTCGTCTTTTATATTTCATCCTTCTATAATTTTTCTTTTAATGTTTTTTTTAAAAAAAAAAAATTGTAAAGCATGATCATAACATGTATTCCCTTTCAACGAGTCACTAAAATTTGGATGCAACTTGTATTATGAGAACAAAATCTTGCCATCATAACTTAAAGAATAATATTATTTAGAATACAAATGTCTAGAACCGTTAGTGTTGCTCTACTTGATTAGAGATGAGTAGACGAATAGTCTAGACCCCCTTAAGAGCAGATATAGCAACTATATTTATAGCAGAGTCCATCTAAATGCAAAATAAATTGGATTAATTGCTAGCCTTAAGAAGTACTCGCATCTCCAATGATAGATATCAGGAAGATTTACCTAAAAACTACTCAATTCATATGAACCTGCATATCTAACATCTAAACATAATTTTTTACCCATAAAGCACGATCGAACATATATATATTGATACAAGTGCAAATGGGATAAAGATATATAACAAAATGATTTCTAATACTATAAACATTGAGGGACTTATGCTAATAGCTGATATCCTTTCTAACGCTAATCTTCTCTTGCAAATATAAAACCATCAACTGCTGAACCTTTTGAACTACCTATATATTCGACTCTCGCTTCATCAAACCTCTATTTTGATAACTCATTTTTTTATAAGAAGTGTTTGATTAGTATAAATGGAAAAAAGTTAAGTTTAGGTGTTAGAAATGTAAAAGCATAAGAATTGTGTGATATGCATCTAAATGTCTTATTGGCAATAACAAAAAAAATCAAGCACATGTTGCCTTCTAGAGGGGAATACAAAAGAATACAAATTTATAGAATCATTAGTATTAGTAGAATTAATTAGAGATGAGTAGATGAATAAACTAGAATCCCAATACCTCTAGGTATAAAAGTAGGAACCCACAAAGTCTTTAAACTAAATACCAAAGATAATTGAGTTGAAATGTTGACCCTCGTTGGTAACATATGCTGGCAATGAAACATTATGTATACTTGGACTGTAGTGCATGTATCTTCTTGGACGAATAACGAATTGTTAAACTTCTGATGTAATGAGTATCATGAAAATAATAAGTTGTCACTCTTTATGAAGAGAAAAAATTATATGCTTTAATTTTACAGATGACATTTATATTCAGGCAAATGATAATTACTGTAATCATTGGTTCCATCTTCTATCTATATGGAACAAATAAGACCACTTCTTTTAGTTGAGATTGTTTTGTTTTTGTTCTGCTTTCCAACTAATTAACGATACATATTTTACCCACAGAAGTCATACTTTTGGCACTCAAACATTATGATTCCAATTTTCAAATGTATCGAGTTTTCTCTAAAGCTTATGATTTGATCATGCACATAATTAACTTCAAAAGACTCATTGTGGCTAATACATTTTCCTGAATTAAGAAAATAATATCATTATTGTTCACGCAACAAAAACACATGTTAATAATTAAATTGTTGTGAATGCAATTTATGCTGTAGTCGGATGATTAGTTTATCATTGTTTTTAAGAAATAGTCAATTGCTAGTGGAGTGGGTTTAGGCTCTCCCTCAAGTTTACCAAAAGTAAGGAAATAATGATCTAATATTAGATAGAGCAATCGTATGATTTCATCGATAAATAATGTAATCCATCTAATCCGTCAAATTTGGGACTCCTGTCAGAGGTGTCTCAGACATATATGTGGGCCGATTAATGGATAGAATAATCAAGTAATGGTAGCCTCACGAGTTCTTTGACAAAGTTGTAATTATTTGTATTCTTTTATATTAATCTGATAGCTTTTGCATTGGCTGCAAAATGGCACAATGTGCCCTGATTTTTAGCTTATGCGAATAGGGGCATTTACATTCATACCACACAGTTCTAAAAAATTTACATATCTCACTCCTAAACTTTACTTTTTTACATTTATGCCACACAAATCTGTCATATAACATAAAAATCATCTCTAATTTTACTTTTAAAAAGAAAAACACACCTTTCATTCATAATTATGATGACATGCATACACGTAACAATTAAAGTTTGAGTATTAAATATGTAAATTCATAAGAATTAAATGGAATATATACGTAAATCTTCCTTGTGAATGTCTCTCTTGGATCTTCCTACAGTAGACGTTAGTCTGAATCACCATAAATCTGTGTTAATTTTTGCTATGTTTTTTTTTTTCCCATCGTTTTAGAGTAGACTCTTTAATCATTAATTAAACGAGAAAGCACAAATCCAACATGTTGCTAACTAATAAAGCCATCAAGAAATTTAGCATTTATATAATTATTTTTTGTCAAACACAACGTTGTACTCTAATCCTTGCTGTCCACGTCTTTCTTCTCCTTTGATCCGATCGCTCCTCCACTCAAAGCACCACTAACCGCCGCCACCAACTCGGCGTGTCCTGAGTTGGTGGTTCCACAACTTAGTTATCCGGCATTCCTCCCTTGAAATTCTCCGCTCTGCCACTATCTACAAAATGTGGATTCTCCGTCGAAGTTCGTCGGTAAGATTTACCCTGCGCATCTGTGACTGTCTCCGCCTGCGAGGATTTCTAAAGATTTTATGTTTACAATATTTCTACTGCTTTTTTAAATCTTTGTTGCTAAGTTTATAATTCAGCATAGGATAATTAAAATCGTTAAGTTTATCTCAAAAGAAAGTAAAATATGATTTGTATTGTAGACTAATAGGTTCATTATGTAATCTTTTGGTTTACTTTAAAATATTGTTTTAATTTATTTGAATTTTAATTGAGGCATGCAATTTTAATGCCAAAGAGAAGCCATTAACAAAATTTATTTCTCCTTATAGTTATTTTTCTTATTACATATCTTTCTTTTTCTTAAAGAAAAAAATGTTTTTTATATAATAACTTATTATATACACTCTATAATTTGACATACTTAACAATTAAAAAACACACAGCTCTGAATTATACCAACTTTTAAAAAAAAAAATTTATGATTAAGAAACCTTTTGCTTTGCTTTTATTATATATATATATATATTTATTTATTTATTTATTGAAGTTCAAAGTAAAATAAATTCAATACAAAATGCTAGTTCTTATGGTGATATGGTAGTTGATGACATTGGTAGTGGCAATATACATTGATGATAGGCAAAGACTCACAAGAGTAGGGGGTGGGAAGAGGGCAACAATCATTCGTCACCGGTGGTACCAGACATAAAGATTCAAAAACAGGAGTGGTAGACAATGGAAGCGGGCAATATAAAAAGGCAGCTTGTGTGGTGTCCATTTTTCAATTGGTCAAATTAATCGAATTGGATCATTACAATTTTTACAATACTAAGGTAATGAAAGTTGAGAGTAATTAGATGAAAAAAATGCAACACCTAAGTTTGAAGGAGACTTGCCTGAGTTTGCTAGTGTTAGAATTCAAAAATCAAGATGTCTGATGATGAATCTACTTAAATCTAGCTTCATCGATCCTTCCACATACTCAAGAGAAATTTATGTAGAAGGAGACAGAGTTTCGACATCCGCTCACCTCAAAAGCCAAGAAAAGTGTTTACCGTCATAACTCGAACATCGCTACGGAGAAGGGTATGCATGGTCGATTTTTTGGGTTCAAAAAGAAGCCTAAGTGTCTCGCACTCCAAAAACATGTGCTAGAAATCTCCACCGGCGATGTCGTAGCAGAAACCATCGCTGACGCACTTTCGGAGTCTGTATCCTCTCAGTGTCCGGCCGTATCGCAGGCATGAGTTCAGAGAGACGTGCCCATATCCCTCAACCCACACGTTCCAATGTGCTTTGATTTACTTTTAACGACGACCACTTCTCTTCCAAGAGGAGTCATATGAAGTTTAGTCGTGACTTTGCGGGGGAGGCGGGGGGAGAGTGGGGGGAGGCGTTGTTGGTCGGGTGGTGGCCGGACAAGTGTTGGCGGCAAGCATCGACGTTGTGGTAACTGCCACCTTTACATCGTCGGCGTTTCACCGCATTATGTTGTGTTATTGTTACTGATGTCGTGAACTTTTTGATTTTTCTTTTGTTTTGTTGTTGCAGTGTAGCGATGGTGTTTATATGATGTTATTCTGGTCTGATTGTGGTGTTTTTACTGTATTATTTGATGTGTAACGTTATATTGTTATTGAAGTGAGGATGTGGTGTTATTTTGGTATTATCACAGTGTTATACTGGTGTTTTCAATTGTTATTGTCTTGTCATTTAAAAGTGTTTTCAGGTGTTATTTTTAAAAATTTGAAAAATAATTTTTGAATGTCGGTTTGAGACCAAACTTTTTTGTTACCTTTTATATATATATAGACACACACGGTAGTTTCCACCTATTGTTCAAATTTTTTATAAGAAGAAAATTTTATCTAAAAATACTCAAAATAAAAAAAAAAAAATCTTAAAAGTTATTTCAAGTATATGAAAACTAAGTTAATTTATTTTAAGATGTCAAATATATTTTATTACAAATCAATATATATATATATATATATATATATATATATATATATATATATATATATATAGAAAAAAGTTGATTTTGAAGGTCTTCTGATTTTTAAAATAATTTAATTTATTTTTTAGAATATAATTATTAAAAAATACAATTAATTAAAAATAAAATAATTTCAAAGCATCAAAATTATAATCACAAGAGATAAGATGTAAAAAAGAAAAAAATACTTCTAAAAATTAATTTCTTAATTATATTTTTTCTCTTTTTATTGTTTCGTTAAAAAAAATAAGAGTATCAATTCTCACTATCTCAAAAAACACAATTTGCACTTGTGGATCAGCTTTTGTGACGTAAATAATTATGGTAACATTCAAAATCAAGAAGTCCTCAGATTTTATTTCTAAAAATAAGCGTTGCCCTCGCCACCATATTTATTTTCTACATAAGAAAACAGTCTGAACAGTCGCTCACCATCAAAGCCAAGATAAGTACTTGCCACCATAACTCAAACAATGCTGCCGTGAAGCGTAAGCGAGGCCGTCCGCGTGGATTGAAAAACAAGCTTAAGCCTCCGGTGACCACCTGCACCCCGTACGCCAAACTCCAAACTCACGTGCTAGAAATCTCTACCAGCGGCGACGTAGCAGAATCCGTCACAGCCTTTGCTCTGGTGCCTCCCTTTGGGAGTACGAGTTCTCTCAGCCTCCAGCCGTGTCGCAATCGCCGTGTTGGGGGATGCATCACCATATCCTTCAACCCTCACGTTCCAAGGAAGCTTTGATCTGCTTTCAATGACCGGCACATTTCTTCTCGGAGGAGGCATAATAAGTTTTGCTATGATTTTGGCGGGACCAAAGGGGCAGGTTGTGGGCGGGTGGCAGCCGGACAATTGGTGGCAGCGGGCATCGTCATTGTGGTAGCTGCCACTTTCACATTGACCTCGTTCCATCGCATGGATAAAATAGATATTAACCTAAAGCATATGTTGCCGGTTGTAAAGGAAAATTTAGGTAACAAAATTGTTAACAACAAGTGGGTTCGACTCATTTTTTGACTGCAATATCCCTCCCCCACTAAGTTTTACAACGGATGTCGAAGGTATTCAAACTGAAAACAAAGATTATTCCATGGCAATTGGTTGGTAAAAATTTGGTTGCTGCAATATTTTTTATTATTTCCTCTGTAATCTTCCCAACATCCTCCATCTCGTTACCATTGTTGAAATTTGGCTAACTTTAGCCAAAAGATTCCAATCAGCCAATAGATCAAAAGTCTTTCAGTTAAATAGTGAATTGCATAATATTACCATGAGCATACACACATCACAATATCCCACAATTATAAAGAACCTCATAGATATCATTGCAGTGGCGGGATGTAAGATTGACATAAAAGACATAATACTCTATACCTTGAATGGATTACCGCATATCAAGGATTCAAGACTGTAATCCGCACCAACCTCAATCTCATTACTCTTGAAGACTTTTATCCTTTGCTACATAGTGAGGAATATAACCTAGCTACTGAATCTACCACAACACACTGCTCTTCTATCCTACAAACGCAAAGGAAGTTTCAACAGCTCCAGAAACTTTAACAAAATCACACCAAATAATAAGACCACCAAAAATCTTGACTGTATATTTATTATCATGATTGAAGGTTTTATTTTCTCACCGTCAATCTAACTTAAATATATTGATCACAACTAACAAATTATATCTCACTTTTCCATAAATAGGACGAGTCATATATTTCAACACAAATATATTCAGAGTTAAATTAGATCATATTATCATTCTTTTGCTAAATATTAATTTTGCAAAATAAAATTTTTCTATATTACAGAAGTTTTTATATGATGCTGCACTAAATATGCAATGAAAACTAGTTGAAACATGGCACTCCCTCAAATATAAATTTACAAATATAACACCTAAATACATTAACGACAAAAACATCTCAGTCCTTTCAAATCTCTCAAAAACATGACACTCCCTCAAATATTTTTTTTAAATATCTATTTTGAGCTAATTCTATAGGTTCTTAACGTTGGCATGTGACAAACTTCAAATATGGAGTAATTTTTATTTATTTTGACATAATTCAATAGGGTCTTAAAAATTTCACATCCCCTTTTAATCTCCACCCCCCTTCACAACCATGTGTCATTCGTATTCATTGCAGTGGCTTTTAAACCATTATAATTATTGAGCGTTATAAATGTATTTAGCAGCAGTTTTAGAACTAGTAACTTGATTTAACAAATTTTATTATTTTTTTAAATCTTATTTATAAATTTCAAGAACCAGAAAAATCATTATCTATAAAGAGACTTCTAAATTTATGATTTGCCAAAATTATTTCTTTTGAATCTAAAAATATCCACAAATCACACCTAAATAATAAGAGAAATTCGTTCGCAAATACAGACGATAAATAGTCGGACGAGTGCTCGACATACACCTCATTTAAGAAATAGAGAGTGTAACAAAAATAAAATTAGATGTTGTTGTGCGCCCAAGTGGCACCCACCAACGAAAATGGTGGAGGACAATTAGTGGCAAAAAATGCGGGTGATTATAATCCAATTATATTTAAAAAAATTAGAGAGAGAAATTAAAAGGTATTAAAATTTTAAAATACATTTATATTTCTTGAGGCTAAACTCTAAATAATTTTAGTATTCTATATTTACCATGCACAACACTTAAAATAATTGTAGCCAAATAACCTCTAGATTCTTAAAAGATATATATGCAACAAATTTAATCCTTATATTTTTGAATTATGGCAAAACTGAAGAATATAAAAGCAAACAAAAAAAAATCAAAATAATAACCTATAATAATGTTATTATTATTTAATAAATAGAAAATTGATATATAATAATAATAATAATAATAATAATAATAATAATAATAATAATAATAATAATAAAACAACTAAAAGTCATTAAAATAAACATTTTAAAGTATATAAAAAAATTCCATATTTAAACTTTATATTTACAACTCTAAATCCAATCTTTCCTTTCTAACACACACAAAAATAAAAAATAAAAATAAAACCAACACAAAAGATAAGTATAAGGGCTTTAATTAATTAGGAACTATCTAAAATAGTTTTTCTTTTAATTTTAGGATTTTATTTTTATTGCACTTAGATTTGAAAAAAAAAATCTTAAATATTAAAATACATTCATTTACTTTTACAAATATTCCAAATAAAATTTCAAGGTCTATTTCCGCCTATTTTTATCTTTTTATTTAAAAAACAAATAAATTTTCAATGTATTCTTTCACATATATATTTTTTTAAAATTTATGAGAATAATTCATTTTATTCTTAAGAAAAAGCCAAAAAAATGTTTATAGGATTTTTAAAAAATAAATTAATTTATTTTTAACATTTCAAAATTATTTATTCAAATTAAAATATTTAAAAAATAAAAAATTATATAAAAGAGAAAAAAAAACAAAAATTGATTCCAATTAATAACCTATAACCTGTTCTGAACATTTTGAAATAAATTGGCTAATTTTTAATTTAAAAAAATTATATATATATATATATATATATATATATATATATATATATATATATATATATATATATATATAAAGTACGTTAAATAAATATTTATTCAAAATAATTAAAATAAAAGGAAAAAATAATCTCAAAAGGCCATTAATATAAATATAATTTGATTGTAAAAAGAAAGTCCTAGTTTAACATGTTTCTCATTCTATTATCTGCTTATAAATAAAATTAAATAGTGTATAACCCAAAAATATGTTCTAGCTGAGCGAAGGTTCATCATCACCAGATACACACCAACAAACCAACAACTATAGACCTGCATAACCGACTACTTTGATGGGTCATACGAAAGAACACCTAGACGGCCACCTTTAGTCAGCTGCTATGATCGACCTAATCTTAAAATGAAAGATTTACAATTGATCACTCTTTGGTTGGCCACCTCGCCCATTGCTCGACCACCAGCCCCTTTGATTAGCTGCCTACTGGTCGGCTGCCTCGTCAAAAGAAAATTTAAAAAATATATAAAATTTTCAACAATAGCATCAATCCCCATTACATAGAAAATTTAAAAAAAGAATAAAATTTTTAATTACGAATGAACTTTCTCATTGTCACTAGTTACTACTAGATCGGAGCTTTATATTTAGAATTGTTGATCATTGTTTCTTTAATTTTGAGTTTTTTTTTAAAAAAAATTTTAAATAAAATAGTTTGACATATTAAAAAACACAATTTTATTTTTTTAATTTAGAAAAATAATTTTTAAGTCGGTTTGAGACCAAACTTTTTGTTACTTTTAAAATATAAATATTTATTATATTTTTCACGTATTGTTTAAGTTTTTTATAAGAAGCAATTTATTCTGAAAAATACTCGAAATAAAAAAAAACAAAGTTATTTTATTTTAAGATGTCAAATATATTTTATTACAAATATATATATATATATATATATATATATATATATATATATATATAAACGTCCTCTTATAGAGGAGGTTGGAGGAAACGGACCTCTATGAGTGAGTTATTGTATTTTTTGTGTTTTGTAGTGGGGACCTGCTCCCTCACCTCCTCATTTTCGTAACCCTTTTTGAATATTAACACGTAGGGAGCCGATGTGCTCTTTCCCCTAAAAAAAAAAAAATATATATATATATATAAACGTCCTCTTATTTTTAAAATAATTTAACTTACATTTAAGAATATAATTATTAAATTAATTAATTAATTAAAAATAAAATAATCTCAAAACACCAGAATTATAAACATAAGAGATAAGACGTAAAAAATATATATTTTAAAAAATAAATTTGTATATTATATTTATTCTTGTTTTATTGTTTGGTTAAAAAAAAAGAAATAAGAGTACCATTTCAAACTATCTCAAAAAACACAAAATTAGCATTTGTGGATCAGCTTTCACGACGTAAATAATTATCGTTACATTCAAAATAAAAAAGTCCTCAGATTTTATTTCTAAAAATAAACGCCAACCCCGCCACACATCATTTTTTTTCTACATAAGGAAACTGTTTGAACAGTCCCTCACCACCGAAGCGAGATGAGTGCTTGCCGCCATAACACAAACATTGCTGCCGTGAAGTGTAAGTGGGGCCGTCTGCCTCGCTTGAAGAACAAGCCTCAGCCTCTAGCAACCACCAGCTCCCCGTACGCTAAATTCAAAACCCACATGCTAAAAATCTCCGCCGCCGGCGACGTAGCAGAATCCATCGCAGCCTTTTCTCGTGGTTGCCTCCCTTTAGGAGTATGTGTTCTCTCAGCCTCCGGTCGTATCGCGATCGCCGTGTTAAGGCAGGCGTCAACATATTCTTCAACCCTCACATTCCAAGGAAGTTTTGATCTGCTTTCAATGACCGCCACATTTCTTCCCGGAGGAGGCATTGAAGTTTGGTCGTGACTTTGGTGGGGCTGAATGGGCAGGTTGTTAGTGGGGTGGTAGCCGGACAATTGGTGGCGGCGGGTATCGTCATCGTGATAGTTGCCACTTCGCATTGTCGGCTTTCCACCGCATGGATAAAATAGATATTAACCTGAAGCATATGTTATCCGTTGTAAAGGAAGAAAGTATGTTGCACAAATGTTTAGCGGAAATAGAACGGGATCTTGGCCTACATAAAGAGCTAGTGTTCGGAGGATGCAAAAGAGAGAAGGAAGTAGATAAAAATCGGCTTGAGCACATTTTAAAAGAATTTGAGCAATGTATTATGATGCCGATGGTGATTGGTAGTGTTTCGACAGGAGGAGATGTTGGAGTAGAGAAGAAGATGGACCTCAATGGTGGGTGTGTTAGAAATGTTTGATCAACATTCTGACGACTCGACGATAATTGACTATGCATTTGGGAGCGGGCATCGTCATCGTGATAGTTGCTGTAATATCAAGGACGTTGGACCAATTTGGAATGAACCAACCTCAATTTACTCCTGTAAGTGAGAAAAGTTCATTAGGGCATATGATTGGTTCCAACTTATTATATGAGACTTTAAATACCATAAACAACCCGTACTCTAACTTTTACAACCCAGGTTGGGAGAACCATCCTAAATTTAACTGGAATCATACTACTTATGGTGGAAACCAAAAATGGGAAAATAATCATGCAAATCCTAATGGAAGTTAGAATAATCAGGTGAACACAAACTATAGACCTTCATATCCATCGGACTCTAACAATGATCAACAATTTGAGGATAAGAAGATGTCTATGGAAGAAGTGGTATTGCAAATGGGAAACCAATTGCAAAGTCAAAATGTTGCGATTAGAAACATAGAGAATCAACTGGGACAAATTGCTAATTCACTTAGCAATAGACCCCAAGGAACACTTCCTAGCAACATTGAGATCAACTCTAAAGAGAACACTAATGAACAAGTAGAAGATGTCAAATAAAAAAATGTAAGAGAGATAGAGGATGTGTTAAGAAAAGAGAAAGATGTTGTGAGAGAAACAAAGGAAAATAAAAGACCTGAAGAACATGTTTCTAAGGATCTGGAAAAATTAATATCTCCAACTAAAATCAGTTTGGAAAGACCACCACCTCCATTTCCTCAAAGACTTAGGGTGCGTTTAGGAGATCTTATTCGCAGCGGTGGCGTTTTAAAAAACGTTACCAGTCGTTTGGAAAAAACTTTTAGGAGCGTTTACAAATAAGTCGTTCTCGATTTTACATTAGACGCGAATCGCGGGTAGGAACCCGCGAACCGCGTTCGATTCGAGCGAAAGACAACTCTCACCCTCGTCTTCTCCTCTGCCTCTTCTCGCACGAATCTCTCGCGATCCCTTCTGTCCCGCGATGGAAAGATTGTCGAAGGAAGCATTAGATCCTGCCGAAGGAAGCATTGGATCCTGCCGATATCTCCGTTGCCCTCGTCATAAACAATCACACTCGAGGATCTGCCTTAGCCACTCCCTCTTCTTCGGCTTTCCTTCTCTTCCACGTATGCTCATCTTCTTTTTTTGTTCGTTTCTTCTGTTGCACTAATCTGTTGCCCCCGTAATAAACAATCCTGCTCCTCCTCTGCTCCTCCTTTCTCCGCTTCTTTACTTCTCTGCAATTCAAGTTCGATTAGGCTGACAATCTGTTTTCCTTTCAATTGCTCGCTATTTACTTGATCATGAGTTTGATTTAGCTTTTGATGCTATTTATTTCTGCGGTTATAATAGGTTTTGTGTTTCTACGGCTCTTCTGTTAGGTTTTGCTTTTTGTGATTATTCTATTTACTGCATCTCTTTTACAAATCTACACACAATATGATATCTATCAAATCAACAATGGGATGAGATCTTAGAAAATTTAAAAAGAAAATGATTAGTTGCTATTTAGACTAGTAATTGAGGGAGGCATGAATCTGCTTATTGAGTGAATCCAAATTTTATAAATTGTTTATTCTCACCTAAAAACAATCCTTATGAAAAAAATGTTAATTTTTAATCCTTATGATTCAAATTTTCCAAATGCATAAACCAAACACCTAAACAGTTTATCCAAAACAGAGGCAGAATGGTCATTTATCCTAAATCAGTTGTTTCCAAACGCAGAAACCAAACAACCAGACAACTTATCCAGATCAGCTGCTTATCAGCAGATTATCAGGATAAGCTGCTTATCTGAATAAGCTGAATAAGCTGCAGCTGCCCCAAACAAACCCTTAGACAGCATGAGTTGGATAAAAAATTTTCAAGGTTCATGAAAGTACTTAAGAAGTTAACGATAAATATTCATTTCACTGAAGCTTTGGAAAAGATGTCAAGTTATGCAAAGTTTATGAAGGAGATATTAAACAAGAAAAAGAAATTTGGGGATTACGGACAGTTGCACTAAGTGAAGAGTGCAGCGCTATACTTCTGAAAAATTTTCCTCGAAAACTTAAAGATCCTTGTAGCTTTACAATTCATTGTGCAATTGGAAAAAGATTATGTGGAAAAGATTTATGTGATTTAGGAGTGAGCATTAATGTGATGCCTCTATCTATATTTAGAAGGTTAGGTTTAGTAGATATTTCTCCCATTACTGTAACCCTTCTGTTAGCTGATCGATCTATCATTTATCCAAAAGGAGTTATAGAAGACATGCTTGCTAAAGTGGATAAATTTATCTTTCCTTTAGACTTATTTGTATTAGATATGTTGGAAGATAAAAAAATTCCAATTATTTTACGGAGACCTTTCCTTGTCACTGGACAAGCTATGATAGAAGTGCAAAAAGGAGAGTTGACTATGAATATTAATGACCATGAAGTCACTTTTGATGTATTAAAGACTATAAAATTTCCAGCTGAGAGAAAAGATGATGAATGTTTTTGAATAGATGAAATTGATTATCTAAGCAAATACCATTTCCAAGAAAGTTTTGAGAGTAAGTTAACAGATGAGATTGAAATAGACTTTCATGATGATTCAAAAATGTTATTTAAAGAAGACTGTATGTATGTTCAGGAGAGGTGTGAAATGATGGACGCTACCAAAAATAGTAAACTTTTAATTCCATCTGTTGAAAAATCTCATGAACTTAAGATGGATGTACCCCATATAATTTTAAAGCCTATCTATTTAGAGAATTCATCTACACAACCAGTCTTTATATCTTTAGATGTGACTCAATCACAAGAAAAACCTGAATTGAATGATGAACAAGATAAAGTTATTGAACTATGACTTGGATGAGAATTTGAGGATAAATTTCAAAAGAACTTTGAGTTGAGAAAAGAGGATAAGGATATTACAAGACCATTTAAAGAAATTCCTAAGGAATTAGAAAAACATATTTACTCAATTAAGATAGATCCTCCATCGTTTAATAATTTTAAAGGGGAATAATTGGAAGATAATTTAAAATAGAAGAGTGACATAGAAGAATTTGATCATGAATCTGAATTATCTAGAGAGAATCCGATCCAAAATTTGGGAGATCTTGAATTATCATATACATATCCATTTCTTATGAATTTCGAGGATATATCTATTTTGAGCTAATTCTATAGGTTCTTAATGTTGGCATGTGACAAAGTTCAAATATGGAGTAATTTTTATTTATTTTGAGATAATTCAATAGGGTCTTAACAATTTCATATCCCCTTTTAATCTCCACCTCCCTTCACAACCATGTGTCATCTTTGAATTATGATAAAACTAAAGAGTATAGAAGCAAAAGAAAAATCAAAATAGTAACCTATAATAATTTTATTATTATTTAATAAATAGAAAATTGATATATAATAATAATAAAACAACTATAACTCATTAAACGACAAAAAACATTTTAAAGTATGTAAAAAAATTCCATTTTTAAACTTTATATTTACAACTATAAATCCAATCTTAATTTTCTAAGGTACAAAAAAAAAAAAAAAAAAAAAACACAAAATATATGTATAAGGCATTTAATTAATTTAGAAGTATCTAAAATCTTTTTTCTTTTAATTTTAGGTTTTTATTTTTATTCTTTGCATTAAGATTTGAAAATAAAATTCTTAAATCTTAAAATACATTCTTTTACTTTTACAAATATTCCAAATAAATTATCAAGGTCTGTTTACGCCTATTTTTATCTTTTTATTTAAAAAACAAATAAATTTTCATTGTATTCTTTCACATATATATTTTTTTAATTTATGAAAATAATTCATTTTACTCTAAAGAATAAGCCAAAAAAAAATATTTTATAGGATTTTAAAAAAATAAATTTATTTATTTTTAACATTTCAAATTATTTATTCAAATTAAAATACTTAAAAATAAAAAATTATATAAAAGAGAAAAAAAACTAAAATTGATTCCAATTAATAAAATATAATCTGTTCTGAACATTTTGAAATAAATTGATTTATTTTTAATTGAAAAAAATTATATATATATATATATATATATATATATATATATATATATATATATATATATATGTGTGTGTGTGTGTGTGTGTGTGTGTGTGTGTGTGTGTGTGTGGGGTACGTAAATAAACTTTTTTTCAAAACAATTAAAATAAAAGATAAAAATAATCTCAAAAACCATTAATTTATATAATTTGATTGTAAAAACAAGAGTCCTAGCTTAGTAGATTTCTCATTCTATTATCTACTTATAAATAAAACTAAATAGTGTATAACCCAAAAATATGTTCTCGCTGAGCAGGAAGGATCATCATCACCGGATACACACCGACAACTACAGACTTGCATAATCGACCACTTTGGCGGGTCATACGAAAGAACACCTAGACGACCACCTTTGATCGGCTGCTATGGCCGACCTAATCTTAAAATGGAAGATTTATAATTGATCACTCTTTGGTTGGCCACCTCACCCATTGCCCGACCACCAGCACCTTCGATTAGCCATCTACTGGTCGGCCACCTCGTCAAAAGAAAATTTAAAAAAATATAAAATTTTCAACAATAGCATCAATTCCCATTACATAGAAAATTTAAAAAAAGTATAAAATTTTCAAATATGAATGAACTTTCTCATTGTCACTAGGTACTACTAGATCGGAGCTTTATATTTAGAATTGTACATCCTTGTTTCTTTAATTTTGAGTTTTTTAAAAATAAAATAAAATAAAATAGTTTGATGTATTAAAAAACACAACTTTATTTTTTTTAATTTTGAAAAATAGTTTTTAAGTCGGTTTGATACCAAACTTTTTGTTACTTTAAAAATATAAATATTTACTGTATTTCTCACGTATTGTTTAACTTTTTTATAAGAAACGAATTTATTGTGAAAAATACTCAAAATAAAAAAAACTTAGAGTTATTTCAAGTATATGAAAAATAAGTTGATTTATTTTAAGATGTCAAATATATTTTACTACAAAATATATATATATATATATATATATATATATATATATATATATATATATATATATATATATATATATATATATATATATATATATCATAGAAAAAATAAAGTTGATTATGAACGTCCTCTTATTTTTAAAATAATTTAACTTACATTTAAGAATATAATTATTAAATAAATAAATTAATTAAAAATAAAATAATCTCAAAACACCAGAATTATAAACATAAGAGATAAGACGTAAAAAAAAAACATTTTAAAGAATAAATTTATATATTATATTTATTCTTGTTTTATTGTTTTCTTAAAAAAAAAAGAAATAAGAGTACCAATTCAAACTATCTCAAAAAACACAAAATTAGCATTTGTGGATCGAACTTTCACGACGTAAATAAGTTACCGTTACATTCAAAATCGAAGTCCTCAGATTTTATTTCTAAAAATAAACGCCACCCCCAGCACACAACATTTTTTTTTCTACATAAGGAAACTGTTTGAACAGACCCTCACCACCGAAGCGAGATGAGTGCTTGCCGCCATAACATAAACATTGCTGCCGTGAAGAGTAAGCGGGGCCGCCCGCCTGGCTTGAAGAACAAGCCTAAGCCTCCAGCGACCACCAGTACCCCGTACGCTAAACTCCAAACCCACATGCTAAAAATCTCCGTCAGGGGTGACGTAGTAGAATCCGTCACAGCATTTTCTCGTGATTGCCTCCCTTTGGGAGTACGTGTTCTCTCAGCCTCCGGTCGTATCGCGATCGCCGTGTTGAGGCAGGCGTTAGCATATCCTTCAACACTCACGTTCCAAGGAAGCTTTGATCTGCTTTCAATGACTGCCACATTTCTTCCCGGAGGAGGCATAAGAAGTTTGGTCGTGACTTTGGTAGGGCCAAATGGCCAGGTTGTTAGTGGGGTGGTAGCCGGACAATTGGTGGCGGCGGGCATCGTCACCGTGATAGCTGCCACTTTCGCATTGCCGGCTTTCCACCGCATGAATAAAATAGATATTAACCTGAAACATATGTTACCCGTTGTAAAGGAAGAAAGTATGTTGCACAAATGTTTGGCAGAAATAGAACGGGACCTTGGCCTACATAAAGAGCCAGTGTTCGGAGGATGCAACAGAGAGAAGGAAGTAGATAAAAATCATCTTGAGCACATTTTAAAAGAATTCGAGCAATGTATTACGATGCGATGGCGATTGGTAGTGCTTTGACAGGAGGAGACGTTGGAGTAGAGAAGAAGATGGACCTCAATGGAGGGTGTGTCAGAGATGTTTCATCAACATTCTGACGACTTGACGATAATTGACTATGCATTTGGGAGCGGCCATCACTATTGTGGCGGCCATTTGACATTCAATGCGTTTGGATCTTTTGAAGCATTTTCTCCGTTATTTTAGATTGTTAGATGAAATATTCAGTTTGCATGCTCATTATTCCATTCTTTTTTTTTTAAAGAAAAAAAAGATGAAATAATGGTTTTATTTTGTGATTCTGTTGTGGTTTGTGTTTTGTTTTCCTGTTTTCAAATTGCGACATCAACCTTTAGTTTTTGTAAATAAAATCCGTAATGTCGTTAGATCAAGGCGACGCTAGATTTCATGAAAGTATTTTCTTCTTTTATATTTCATCCTTCTATAATTTTTCTTTTAATGTTTTTTTTTTTAAAAAAAAAATTGTAAAGCATGATCATAACATGTATTCCCTTTCGACGAGTCACTAAACTTTGGATGCAACTAGTATTATGGGAACAAAATCTTGCCATCTTAACTTGAAGAATAATATTATTTAGAATACAAATGTCTAGAATCGTTAGTGTTGCTCGAATTGATTAGAGATGTGTAGACGAATAGTCTAGACCCGATTAAGAGCAGATATAGCAACTATATTTATAGCAGAGTCCATCTAAATGCAAAATAAATTGGATTAATTGCTAGCCTTAAGAAGTACTCGCTTCTCCAATGATAGATATAAGGAAGATTTACCTACAAACCACTCAATTCATACGTACTTACATATCTAACAGCTAAGCATAAATTTTTACCTATAAAGCACGATCGAACATATATATTGATACAAATGCAACTGGGATAAAGATATATAACAGAATGCTTTCTAATACTATAAACATTTAGTGACTTATGCTAATAGCTGATATCCTTTCTAACTCCAATCTTCTCTTGTGAATATAAAACTCCATCAACTGCTGAACCTTTTGAACTACCAATATATTCGACTCTCGCTTCATCAAACCTCTATTTTTGATAACTCAATTTTTTATAAGTGTTTGATTGGTATAAATGGAAAAAAAATTAAGTTTAGGTGTTAGAAATGTAAAAACATAAGAATTGTGTGATATGCATGTAAATGTCTTATTGGCAATAACAAAAAAAATCAAGCACGTGTTGTCTTCGAGAGGGCAATACAAAAGAATACAATCATTAGTATTAGTAGAATTAATTAGAGATGAGTAGATGAATAAATTAGAATCTCAATACGTCTAGATATAAAAGTAGGAACCCACAAAGTCTTTAAACTAAATACCAAAGATAATGGAGATGAAATGTTCACCCTCGTTGGTTATACATGCTGGCAATGAAACATTATGTATACTTGGACTGTAGTGCATGTATCTTCTTGGATGAATTGTTAAACTTCTGATGCAATGAGTATCATGAAAACAATAAGTTGTCACTCTTTATGAAGAGAAAAAATTATATGCTTTAATTTTATAGATGACATTTATATTCAGGCAAATGATAATTACTGTAATCATTAGTTTCATCTTCTATCTATATGAAACAATTAAGACCACTTCTTTTAGTTGAGATTACTTTGTATTTGTTCTGCTTCCCAACTAATTAGCGATACATGTTTTACCCACAGAAGTCATAATTTTTGCACTCAAACATTATGATTCCAATTTTCAAATGTATCGAGTTTTCTCTGAAGCTTTGTTCATGCACACAATTAGCTTCAAAAGGTTCATTGCGGCTAATATATTTTTATGAATTAAGAAAATAATATCATTATTATTGTTCATGCAACAAAGACTAAATTCATCATCGTACATCTTGATTTTGAACTCTAAAGGAAACCAACTAAGTCGAATATTGTCCACACTTTAATATTGTTTTTTTTTTTTTTGAATTTTCATGTGTAATAAAATGGGACGGTATTTTCTGTAGATTTTATGTTTAAAATATTTCTACTGCTTTTTTAAATCTCTGTTGCTAAGTTTATAATTCAGCATAGGATAATTAAATAAAATCGTTAAGTTTATTGCAAAAGAAAGTAAAATATGATTTGTGTTGTAGATAAATAGGTTCATTATGTAATCTTTTTTTTTGCTTTAAAATATTGTTTTAATTTTTTTGGATTTTAATTGAGGCGTGCAATTTTAATGCAAAAGAGAAACTATTAACAAAATTTATTTCTCATTCAAGTTATTTTTCTTGTAACATATCTTTTTTCTTCTTAAAAAAAAAAAAATCTTATATAATAACTTATTATATACGCCCTATAATTCGACATACTTAATAATTAAAAAACACACAGTTCTGAATTATACTAACGTTTAGAAAAAATTTCTTACGACAAATGACATTGATTAAGAAATCATTTGATTTGCTTTTATTATTATTATTATTATTATTATTATTATTATTATTATTATTACTATATATATATATATATATATATATATATATATATATATATATATATATATATATATATATATTTATTTATTTATTGAAGTTTGAAGTAAAATAAATTCAGTACAAAATGCTAGCTGTTATGGTGGTATGGTAGTTGATAACATTGGTAGTGAAAATATACATTGATGATGGGCAATGACTCACAGGGGTAGGGGTGGGAAGTGGGCAACAATCGTTTGTCCCCGGTGTTACCGGAGATAAAGATTCAAAAACAGGAGTGGTAGACAATGGAAGTGGGCAATAGAAATAGGCAGCTTTTGTGTTGTGCATTTTTCAATTGGTCAAATTAATCGAATTGGATCATTATAATTCTTACACTACTAAGATAATAAAAATTGAGCGTAATTAGATGGAAAAAATTGCAACACCTAAGTTTGAAGGAGACTTGCCTGAGTTTGCTAGTGTTAGAATTCAAAATCAAGATGTCTGATGATGTTTATACTTAAATCTAGCTTCATCAATCCTTCCACATACTCAAGAGAAATTTATGCAAAAGAAGACAGAGTTTCGACATCCGCTCACCTCAAAAGCCAAGAAAAGTATTTACCGTCATAACTCGAACATCGTTGTGGAGAAGGGTATGCAGTGTCGATTTTCTGGGTTGAAAAACAAGCCTCAGTGTCCCGCACTCCAAAACCATGTGCTAGAAATCTCCACCGGCGATGACGTAGCAGAAACCATCGCTGACGCACTTTCTGAGTCTGCATCCTCTCAGTGTCTGGCTGTATCGCAGGCACGAGTTTAGAGAGACGTACCCATATCCCTCAATCCACACGTTCCAAGGTGCTTTGATTTACTTTTAATGACGACCACTTCTCTTCCAAGAGGAGTCATAAGAAGTTTGGTCGTGACTTTGCGGGGGAGGCGGGGGGAGAGCGGGGGGAGGTGTTGTTGGTCGGGTGGTGGCCGGACAAGTGGTGGCGGCAAGCATTGACGTTGTGGTAACTGCCACCTTTACATCGTCGGCGATTCACCGCATTGATGAACTAATGTTAATGTGGTGTCATGGTGTTTAGGGTTTAGGTTATTAGGGTGTTATGGTTGTGTTATTATGCTGTATTATTATTAGTGATGTCATGAACTTTCTGATTTTTCTTTTGTTTTGTTGTTGCAGTGTAGCGATGGTGTTTATATGATGTTATTCTGGTCTGATTGTGGTGTTTTTACTGTATTATTTGATGTTTAACGTTACATTGTTATTGAAGTGGGAATGTAGTGTTGTTTTGGTATTATCACGGTGTTATACTGGTGCTTTCAATTGTTATTGTGTTGTCATTTGATGATGTTTTCTGGTGTTATTTTTAAAATTTTGAAAAGTAATTTTTGAATGTCGGGTTGAGACCAAACTTTTTTGTTACCTTATATATATATATATATATATATATATATATATATATATATATATATATATATATATACATACAGTATTTTCCATCTATTGTTTAAATTTTTTATAAGAAGCAAATTTTATCTGAAAATACTCAAAATAAAAAAAAAAACTTAAAAGTTATTTCAAGTACATGAAAACTAAGTTAATTTATTTTTGTAAAAATGTTTTTAATTCTGATGTTGATTGTGTGATGGAGGGATGTATTGAAAGGGATAGAATGGGAGAACCTATTAACAGTAAGGTACTTATTATTGTTGATCTTCCTGAGGTTCCTCTCGCTACTTCTAATCCTATTCTTCCCCTTTCTAATTCTTCCAAGCAAGTTCAAAATTCTGATGCTCTTATGCATCTGGACTCTGTTCAAGAGGTCCTTATTACCTCTGATATTCCTAATTTGGGGCTTGGTCATAAATCTTCTTCTGACAGACAGATGGTTTTACGGGAACCTATTAATACTTGTTCTGTCATATCTGTTAATCCTGATATGGTGGTCTCTAATTTGATTAATAATAAGAAGCGTTTTCTTGAAGATGCTTTGATTTCAGGTAAACAACTAGTTTTACATGTTGATAATCCTTCGAAGGAAACTCCTCTTCTTTCCAGCTTGGAATTGGATGAAGGTTCGATGATTCCGAAATCATCCAAGAAAAGGAAACTTTGTGGTTCCCGTGAACTTAATTATGTGAACCCTTGTGCTAACTTAGCACTTAATTTGGGTAAGGCTGATTCTTCTCACTCTCTTTCTGATTCTTTTTAATTTAGGTTCTTTTATTGTTTTTAATGATGAATTTTAATACTATTATTTGGAATGTGAGAGGCATAGCTAAAGCTTGTGCTTCTGAGCGTCTTAAAAATTTAATCAAGACTTATAAGCTTAATTTTTTTAGTATCCTTGAGCCTTTGGTTAAGATGGAGAATAATGAGCATAATAGGAAGAGATTTGGTAATTTCAAGTTTTTTGCTAATACTACTAATAAAATTTGTTTATTTTGGAAAGATTGGTTGAACATTGACATTCTTATAAACCATTCTCAGTTTCTTCATGTTAGATTTCATTATGAAAATGTTTCTTTCCTTTTTTCTATCATTTATGCTGGCTGTTCGAGGAACGCTCATCTTGAGCTTTGGCATTTTTTTGAGACTATTAACCCCTCACATGAGGCTTGGTTAATGGGAGGTGATTTTAATATGATTTCTTCTTTTGATGAAAAGAAGGGTGGTGCCTCTCCTAATCTTGCCCTTATAAAGGATATTAATTCTGCGTTATTCAAGGCTGGCTTTTATGATTTACATTACAATGGTAATCGTTACACTTGACATCGAGGTAATGTTTTTGAGAGACTTGATAGGTTTGTTGCCAATATTGAGTAGTTTAATTTTTTTCCTTTGCATAAAGTCTATAATTTTCCTATAACGGCTTCTGATCATGCTCCCATTCTTCTTAAAGTTTGCATGGATTCTAATATGCAACCGTATGTTTTCCGTTTTTATAACATGTGGCTTCAACACCCTTCCTACAACCAATTTCTTAAGGAGAATTAGAAAAGTATGCCTAATGTTTCGTTCGGTTTTAATCTTTGGATGTTTCATAAGAATCTTGCTAAAGGCCTTAAATCTTGGAATTGGAATGTGGTAGGTAACCTTCATAAAAAGGTTGAAATTATGGAAGCTAAAGTTTCTGAACTTGAACTTGATTTTGCTAATGATAGAATTGAGTTTTCTGCTCTTATTCAGGGGCAGCATGATCTTAATGCTGCTATTTCCATGGAAGAGCAGTTTTTTGCTCAGAAAGCTGCTAAATGTCAGTTTTTAGATGGAGATAGAAACTCTAAATTCTTTCAGGTTTGCATTAAGAATAGAAGAATGATAAATTGGATTCCTAAGATTATTAAGGCTGATGGCTCGATTCTTTTGAATCAGGAGAATATTTATCATGATGGTGTTAATTATTTTTCTAATGCTTTTAAGAATACTGGCATTGATTTATCTCATATTGATTCTTCTGTCTATTATGATTGCCCTCATATTGATAATACTGTTCTTACTTCTCTTCCGAGTTGTGAGGAAATTAAACATACTATTGATAGTATGGAGAATGGTAAGACTGCTGGGCTTGACGGTTTTACTGTGGAATTTTATAAAAATAGCTGGGATGTTATTGCTAAAGATGTGACCCGTTTGATTCAAGATTTTTCCTTTTTAAAAGGAAATAATTTGCCTCTTTTCTTTAAAGCTGCTAATATTGTTTAAATCCCTAAAAAGCATGATGTTTCTTCTTGGGATGGTTTTAGGCTGATTAGTCTCAATTCTGTTATTTCTAAAATTATCTCTAAAATTCTGGTTAATAGGCTGCAATCTCTTCTTCAGAAAATTATTTGTACTAATCAATCTGCCTTTTTAAAAGGTAGGAGTATTTGTGATAATGCCTTAATTGTTCGGGAACTTCTTCTGGATATTGATCTTCACAAACGTGGTGGGAACATTCTTTTTAAATTAGATATTCGAAGGCTTTTGATCATATTCAGTGGGAGTTTCTTATGGATATTTTGAAGGCTATGGGTTTCAACTCTAGTTTTTGTCAAATCATTTATCGTATCATTAGTGGTAATTTCTACTCTGTTATTATTAATGGTAAGAAGAATGGTTTCTTTCAAGCATTTAGGGGTCTTAAGCAAGGAGATATTTATCTCCTTATCTTTTTATTATTGCTTTAGATTACTTTTCCAGATGCTTGAATAGATTATATATGACTAACCCCACTTTAAATTATTTTCATAAGGGGAATTTATCTATTAGCCATCTTTGTTTTGTTAATGACTTGATTATCTTTACTAATGCTAATAAGCCTTCTATTAGGAATGTTTGGGAGACGTTATTGCATTTTCAAAGTGTTTATGGCTTAACTTTTAATAAATCCAAATGTTTTTTTTCTATTGTGCTAAGAAGATTCCTGTTTTGAAAAGGCATTGGATTGCGGATTTTACTGGTTGTAGCCGTGGCATGCTTCCTTTAAATTATTTAGGTTTTACCTTGTACAAAGGAAGATCTCATGGTAAGGATTTTCTTGGGTTGTATGATAAGATTAAGAATAGAATTTTGTCGTAGGAGAATCGTTTTCTCTCTTTTGGGGGCAGGATTACTATTCATAAATCTATTCTTACTTCCCTGCCTCTTTATTCTCTTCAGTTTATGAAAATGCCAGGGTTTATTATTAAGAAGATTGAGTCTCTTTTTAATAAATTCCTTTGGGAAGGTTCTTATGGTTCCAAAATTCATTGGAAGAGTTGGGCTAAGCTTTGTAAGCCACATGAGTCTGGGGGTTTAGGCTTTAGAAGCTTAACTGACTCTATTACTATTAATTTCATGAAACTTTGGTACCGTTTCCGTAAGAATGATTCTCTCTGGGCCTCCTTTATGCATTCTAAGTATTGTGCTAATGATCATCCCCTTACTATTTCACCTAAGGCTACTGATTCTTTTATTTGGAAAGATATGTTGGTTGTTTCTCAAAATACTGAGCTTTTTTTAACTTTGGATCTAGGCAAAGGTAATATATCCTTTTGGTACGATGATTGGATGGGAAGTGGTGCTTTGGCTAGTAGTTTTGGAGGCCCGGAGCATGTTAATCTGATGGTGAATGATTTTTGGGTCCATAATAGTTGGATTCCGTATAAACTTTTGCGATATGTTCCTTATAATGTGGCTAGTTTTATCTCTAGCATTCCCCTTAATATCAACAGAGAGGACTCTCAAAGGTAAACAAGGTATTTCTGATGCTAAAATCTTTGCTGATTCTTTTGTTTATACAGCTGGTTTTGATCTTAAATAGTTATGGAACAAATGCCTTAAGCCCTCTATTTCTTTCTTTACGTGGCGTGTTTTGCATAATGTGCTTCCTGATGATGACATTCTTAAACTTAAGGGCTTACATCTCCCTTTTTTTGTTCTCTTTGTATGCATGATTGTGAGTCCATTAATCATATTTTTCTGCACTGTTCTTTTGTTCGCGAGGTTTGGCTTCGTTGTTGTAGCATTCTTAGGATTTCTACTGATTATTTTCGGCATGCTACTATTATGGATCTGTTTAACGATTGGAAGAAGTTTGGACATCTTTTGTTTAATTCCATTCCTGCTATCATTACTTGGTTCATTTGGGTTGCTAGAAATGATGTTCGGTTCTATGGTAAGAGACCTAATGTTGTTTCTACTGTTAAATTAATCTTTGGATATCTTTTCAAAGGTTTGGTTTTTTTAATTTCTAAGGGGAAGCTTAACAGGAAGCTGTACATGTTACTCCATAACTTGGGATTCCCTATACTAGTAATGGGAATGTTTCTGAGACTATTCGTTGGATTAAACCTCCTGCTCATTTTATCAAAATTAATATCGATGGTTGTTGGGATAGCAGATTTGCTAGTGTTGGGGTTGTTTGCCGTGATTTTGCGGGATCCATTCTTTACTGGTTTGCTTCTCCTTCTGTTCCTATCTCGCCCCTTGTGGCTGAAGCGGATGCTTTGGTTTTTGGTTTGTAACTGGCTGTTCGAAATGGTTGGAATTTCATTATTTTGGAAAATGATTCTTTTATTTTGTGGAGGTATTGTTTATTACAGGAACAATATCACTGAAGTGTAAATCTTCAGATGAAGAGAATCTTGGATTTATCTAGGAATTTGGTGGTCAAATGGAGTCACACTCGACGTAAAGGTAATCAAGTTGCTCATTGGATTGCTAAAATGAGACTTTTTTTTCATACTGCTTGAGTTTCTTCTTTTATTCTGGTCCATTTATTTCATGTTGCTTGTGGGATATTTAGTTTTGTTGTGTTTTTCGTTGTGTCGTGGTGCATGAGTTGTTTTTTATGTTTTTTTTCTGGAAAGAGGTCCTTAGATTCTCTCTTTTTTTGCGTGTGTTGTACGGGTGTGCTAGATAGGACAACTTTTCCGGTGTTGTATTTTTATTTTTCGATGAAACGCGTAAGGAGACTATGTCTCTTTCAATTATATATATATATATATATATATATATATATATATATATATATATATATATATATATATATAGAAAAAAAGTTGATTCTAATTGTCTTCTGATTTTTAAAATAATTTAATTTATTTTTTCGAATACAATTATTAAAAAATAAAATTAATTAAAAATAAAATAGTCTCAAAGCATCAAAATTATAATCAAAAGGGATAAGATGTAAAAAAGAAAAAAAATACTTTTAAAAATAAATTTCTTTATCATATTTTTTCTCGTTTTATTGTTTCGTTAAAAAAAAATAAGAGTATCAATTCTCACTATCTCAAAAAACACAAAATTTGCACTTGTGGATCAGCTTTTGTGACGTAAATAATTACCGTAACATTCAAAATCAAGAAGTCCTCAAATTTTATTTCTAAAAATAAGCGTTGCCTCGCCATCATATTTATTTTCTACATAAGAAAACAGTTTGAACGATCGCTCACCACCGAGGCCAAGATGAGTGATTGCCGCCATAACTCAAACTGTTGCCGTGAAGCGGAGAGGGGCCGCCCGCGTGGATTGAAAAACAAGCTTAAGCCTCCGGTGACCACCAGCACCCCGTACGCCAAACTCCAAACCCACGTGCTAGAAATCATTTTATGTAAAAGAGAAAACTTTCTATAACTAAAACTCATTAAACGACAAAAAACATTTTAAAGTATGTAAAAAAATTCCATATTTAAACTTTCTATTTACAACTCTAAATCTAATCTTTACTTTCTAAGGTACAAAAAATAAAAAATAAAAATAAAACCAACACAAAAGATATGTATAAGGCTTTAATTAATTTGGAAGTATCTAAAATCTTTTTTCTTTTAATTTTAGGTTTTTATTTTTATTTCTTTCCATTTAGATTTGAAAATAAAATTCTTAAATATTAAAATACATTCATTTACTTTTACAAATATTCCAAATAAATTATCAAGGTCTGTCTCCGCTTATTTTTATCTTTTTATTTAAAAAATAAATAAATTTTCACTGTATTCTTTCACACATATATATATATATATATATTTTAATTTATGAAAATAATTCATTTTATTCTTAAGAATAAGCCAACAAAAATATTTATAGGATTTTAAAAAAAAATTAATTTATTTTTAACATTTCAAATTTATTTATTCAAATTAAAATATTTAAAAAATAAAAAATTATATAAAAGAGAAAAAAACAAAAATTGATTCCAATTAATAACCTATAATCTGTTCTGAACATTTTGAAATAAATTGATTAATTTTTAATTGAAAAAAATTATATATATATATATATATATATATATATATATATATATATATATATATATATATATATATATATATATATATATATATAATACGTTAAATAAATATTTATTCAAAATAATTAAAATAAAAGGAAAAAATAATCTCAAAAGACCATTAATATACTTATAATTTGATTGTAAAAAGAAAGTCCTAGTTTAGCAGATTTCTCATTCCATTATCTGCTTATAAATAAAACTAAATAGTGTATAGCCCAAAAATATGTTCTCGTTGAGCAAGAAGGATTATCATCACCGGATACACACCAACAACTACAGACTTGCATAACCTACCACTTTGGTGAGTCATACGAAAGAACGCCCAGACGGCCACCTTTGGTCGGCTGCTATGGTCGACCTAATCTTAAAATGAAAGATTTACAGTTGATCACTCTTTGGTTGGCCACCTCGCACATTGCTTGACCACCAGCCCCTTTGATTAGTCGTCTACTGGTCGGCTGCCTCGTCAAAAGAAAATTTAAAAAATATATAAAATTTTCAGCAATAGCATCAATCCCCATTACATAGAAAATTAAAAAAAAAAGAATAAAATTTTCAATTAGGAATGAACTTTCTCATTCACTATGTACTACTAGATCGGAGCTTTATATTTAGAATTGTAGATCATTGTTTCTTTAATTTTGAGTTTTTTTTTTAAAGAAATTAAAATAAAATAGTTTGACGTATTAAAAAACACAATTTTATTTTTTTTAATTTTGAAAAATAATTTTTAAGTCGATTTGAGATCGAACTTTTTGTTACTTTAAAAATATAAATATTTACTGTATTTTTCACGTATTGTTTAAGGTTTTTATAAGAAGCGAATTTATTCTGAAAAATACTCAAAATAAAAAAAAAACTTAAGAGTTATTTCAAGTATATGAAAAATAAGTTGATTTATTTTAAGATGTCAAATATATTTTACTACTGTTAAGATTTAGAGCAATGCAGAATACTTTGATTGATATGAATCATGGTTTTAAATAACCATTACAAGAGTGAAATAAAAGGAAAAATATCTCCAATAATCAATTGTATATTTATATTTAATTCCTAATCTAAGGAATTAAATATAAAATATCTTCTTGATATGAGGAAATAATTTATTGCAGGAATAAATTATTTCCTAGTATAAAATATCTTCTTGATATGAGGAAGTAATTTATTGCAGGAATAAATTATTTCCTATTATATTTCCTAACACTCCCCCTCAAGTTTGGAATGTATGTTGATAATTCCTAACTTGTTGAGTAGTGTCGAGAATTGAGTAGAATTTAGTGGTTCTGTGAAAACGTCCGCTGGTTGCTCTAGAGTGGACGCATGAGTCAACTTTATCATTCCTTCTTGAACTTTCTCACGTATGAGATGGCAATCAATCTCTATGTGCTTTGTTCGCTCATGGTATACCGGGTTCGAGGCGATGTGAAGTGCTGCTTGGTTGTCACAAAACAAATTGACGGGATGTGCATGCGTGATCCCCAAATCTTGTAGAATTGTCCTTAGCCAAATAATCTCGCAGCAGGTAGTGGCCATGGACCGATATTCAGCTTCTGCACTGGAACGTGATGCTGTGGTCTGCTTCTTGGTTTTTTAAGAAATTAATGAACTCCCAAGGAAGATACAATACCCAGTGACTGATCTTCGAGTGTCACGACACCTGGCCCAATCTGCGTCACAAAAGGCATTTAGTTGGATTGAACTTTCTGCTGAGAGGAAAATTCCTTGGCCCGCTGTCTGTTTCACATAACGTAGGACACGATGAGCCGCTTCTAAGTGTGGCACTCGTGGCTTGTCCATAAATTGACTTAGGATATGGACTGCATATGCTAAGTCAGGGCGTGTTATAGTCAAGTAGATTAATCTGCCAACCAGTCTTCGGTATGATGATGGATCACTGACATATTCTCCTTCTGATTTGCTAAGTGATAAGTTTTGTTCCATAGGGAAAGTGACAGGTTTTGCACCGAGGTACCCAACATCCTCGAGTATTTCAAGAGCATACTTTCGCTGTGAGAGCACAATACCTTTCTGTGATCGCGCAACCTCAATACCAAGGAAATATTTCAATTGTCCAAGATCCTTTAATTTGAATTGGTTCCTCAAGGATATTTTGACATCTTTGATTTCTTGCAAATTGTTCCCTGCAATTATGACATCATCTACATATATAAGAAGAGCAATGAATTTACCATTCTGGGATCGGACGAACAAGGAATAATCTGCCTTTGATTGCGTAAAATTGGCTTGCTTTAGAGCGGTTGAAAGCTTGATGAACCATTGTCGTGAAGCTTGTTTAAGACCATATAGTGATTTGTGGAGTTTACAAACTTGGGTCTCCCCCTTTCGTTCGAGGCCAGGAGGTAGCGACATATATACGTCTTCGTCGAGGTCCCCATGCAGGAAGGCATTATTGACATCTAGTTGGTGGAGATGCCATTGCTTGGTTGAAGCTAGTGCAAGGAGTAGGCGAACAGTTACAAGCTTTGCTACAGGGACAAAGGTTTCTTGGTAATCTAACCCTTCAATTTGATTATACCCTTTTGCCACTAATGTGGCTTTGTAGCGTTCAATTGTTCCATCGGCACGAAGTTTGATTTTGTATACCCATTTGCATCCAATTGGCCTTTTTCCATGTGGCAACGGTACAAGGGACCATGTGCCATTGGCATTGAGTGCATCAAGTTCTTCTTGCATAGCAAACTGCCATTTTGGATCACAAGCAGCTTCTGCAAAGGTGCTTGGCTCCTTTTTCAATTGAAAGGGCGGTGGTAAAGGCACGATGTTTAGGTGACAATCTAGCATATGACAAGATGTTGGTTAATGGGTAGACGGTACCTGTAGCCTTGGCCAACACGGAGTTCGATGTTGGGGGATGTCGTGAGGGGAGAAATACCAACATGATACTCACGCAAATAGCTAGGTGTTTTTGTTACTCTCATTGGTCGGGTTGAAGATTTGCGTTGGTCTGGAGTGAGCGAAGGCGAAGGAGGCTCTTGAGAGGGAATTTCGGTATTTTGAGAAGATATAATATCTTCTTGAGGTAATTCATCAAATGAGATCATGTCAGTGTGGGTGGTGAACTGTGGGATTGAACCTTTGTCTGTAATGAAAGAGGGGGAAGGAAAAGTGTTTTCATGGAAAAGAACATCGCGTGATACAAAGACTTTCCCAGTTGAAAGGTCATAGACTCTATAGCCCTTTTGAGCGTATGGATACCCTAAGAAAAGGCATCGAATGGCTCTGGGATCAAACTTGGATGGTCGCTGATGGTATGTTGAAGCAAAACAAAGACACCCAAACACGCGCAAATGATCATATGTAGGTTGTGTTTGGAAGAGTATTTCAAAAGGAGTTTTTCCTTGGAGAAGGGGTGTTGGTGTTCGGTTAATTAGGTAGGTGGCAGTTAGGATTGCATCTCCCCAAAATTTCTTGGGTAAATTGGCTTGAAACAATAAGGCTCGGGCTATGTTGAGTAGGTGACGATGTTTTCTTTCAGCTACTCCATTTTGTTGTGGAGTGGAGACACAACTGGATTGGTGTATGATGCCTTTGTCGAGATAAAGATTCCTTAATATGAATTCAGGACTGTTATCACTTCGAATGATTTTGACCTTTAAATTGAATTGTGTTTCAACGAGGTTTATGAACTTGATAATGTATGAACGTGTATCTGATTTGTGGTTCATCAAATAAGTCCACGTGCATCGGGTATAATCATCAACAATTGTAAGAAAATACCGTGCTCCTGTGATTGAAGGAACTTGGTATCCTCCCCAAATATCAATGTGAATTAATTCAAAGGGTGTTTTTGAGCGAATGGAACTGGCTTGAAAAGATAAACGAGTTTGCTTAGCCAATGGGCAAATTGAACAATCAAAATTATTACAAATTTTCTTGTCTATAATTGGGAAAGGAAACAAGCTGGAAACTTTATTCGATGGGTGGCCTAGACGTTTATGCCAGAGATTTGGAGATGGTGAAGTAGTAACATTGCACTTGCTCTTTTGTGGAGTATCAAGGTAGTAGAGTCCTCCTCTTTTAGTTCTCGTCCCAATCATCTTCTCCGATTGTTGGTCCTGCAGCACACAAGTATGGTCATTAAAAATGGCAAGGCATTTTGAATCATGCACAAATTTGCTAATGGAAATCAAATTTAATTTGAAAGAAGGGACACATAGAACATTTTGTAGAACGAGGTTAGCAAAATGGATGTTGCCTATGTGTGTGACAGTTGCAGTAGCCCCGTTAGGCAGGTGGACTTTTCGATTGGTGACCCTGGATTTTGTAGTAGGTAGGTTGGCTGAATATACCATGTGATACGTGGCCCCTGTGTCAAGAATCCAGTACATTTCTTTATCAAAGACAGGGGCACAAAAGCTTTTACCTGAGATATCACTCATGGCTGATGTACTCCCAACATGATTAGCCATCAGATTAGTTTTGTTCGCTGTAAGTAACGACATGAGACTTTGATATTGCTCGGCCGTAATGGTGAATGGTGCAGAACTCGTCGAGGTATTGGCATCCGCATGGTTGGTTTTGGAAGCTGAATTTTTCCATTCAGGTTTGTTGTTCGCCGGATTACCCCTTTGCAGCCTCCTGCAGTAATTGATGGTGTGTCCCTGCAATCCACAGTAATCGTATTTGAGATGTGCTCGGCATTTATCTGAGGTATGCCCAATTTTTTCACATTTTCCACACTTTAAATGTGGATTTTTAGGCGTGAAAATCTTCTCTGATTTTCGTGCATTATTCTTCACGGCAAAAGCCGAAGCTTCTGGCAGTGATGCACGTCCGTTGTTCATCTCGCGCTGCTTTTCTTCTTGAAGCGTGAAAGAATGTGTCTTGTTGACATTGGGAAGGAGATCCATGAGCAAAATCTGCCCTCTTATACTAGTGTATGTTTCATTAAGGCCCATGAGGTATTTCATGGTTTTCTGGTTTTGTTGAAACTGCATTACTTCCTTCATGGCACCACACGTGCATTTAGGAATGCTATAGAGGGTGTCACGTTCATCCCATAGGCCTTTGAGCTTGGTGTAATAAGCTCCAATTGTCATATCGCCTTGCTTGCAATCGTGGATGGCTTCTTCGACATGAAAAATATGAACGCTGTTGGTACGAGAAAAACGTTCCTTCAAATCAAGCCAAATCTCATGGGCACTCTCATTGTATATTATACTTGCTTCAATGTCTTCTGCAATAGAATTAAACAACCATGCCTTAACGAGGTTGTTGCAGCGTTTCCATTGTTGAAGTTCCGTGGTGGACGTCTCCGGTGGTTCCTTGACGGCGTCGTTGACCAAACCTTCTTTGTTTTTGATGCTGAAGGCCATCAACATGGCACAGCTCCATGTGTTGTAGTTTTCTTCATTCAGCGGCTGCGCAACGAGCACGAGTCCGGGTTGATCTGAGTAGTGAAGATAAAGGGGGTCGTTAGTTTTGTCCGCCATGTATTTTGGAGAAGATAGATGAGAGTTTCGGTGTGGAAGGGGCCGTCGGTGAGTGGCGGCTTCGAGGTTTATGAGAGAAGAAAGTGATGTCGTAAGGCTTAAAATTGTGTTAGCTCGATACTAGTGTTAAGATTTAGAGCGATACGAGAATACTTTCGATTGATATGAATCATGATTTTAAATAACCATTACAAGAGTGAAATAAAAGAAAAAATATCTCCAATAATCAATTGTATATTTATATTTAATTCCTAATCTAAGGAATTAAATATAAAATATCTTCTTGATATGAGGAAATAATTTATTGCAGGAATAAATTATTTCCTTGTATAAAATATCTTCTTGATATGAGGAAGTAATTTATTGCAGGAATAAATTATTTCCTATTATAATTCCTAACTACAAATATATATATATCATAGAAAAAATAAAGTTGATTATGAACGTCTTCTTATTTTTAAAATAATTTAACTTACATTTAAGAATATAATTTTTAAATAAATAAATTAATTAAAAATAAAATTGTCTCAAAACACTAGAATTATAAACATAAGAGATAAGACCCAAAAAAAAAACATTTTAAAAAATAAATTTGTATATTATATTTATTCTTGTTTTATTGTTTGGTTAAAAAAAAAAAAGTACCAATTCAAACTATCTCAAAAAACACAAAATTAGCATTTGTGGATTAGCTTTCACGATGTAAATAGTTACCGTTACATTCAAAATCAGAAGTCCTCATATTTTATTTTTAAAAATAAACGCCACCCCGTAACACATCATTTTTTTTCTAAATAAGAAACTTGTTTCGAACAGTCCCTCACCACCGAAGCGAGATGAGTGCTTGCCGCCATAACACAAACATTGCTTATCGTGAAGAGTAAGCGGGGCCGCCCGCCCGGCTTGAAGAACAAGCCTAAGCCTCCGACGACCACCAGCACCCCGTACGCTAAAATCCAAACCCACATGCTAAAAATCTCCGCCGGTGGCGACGCAGCGGAATCCATCGCAGCCTTTTCTCGTGGTTGCCTCCCTTTGGGAGTACGTGTTCTCTCGGCCTCCGGTCGTATCGCGATCGCCGTGTTAAGGCGGCGTCAACATATTCTTCAACCCTCACATTTCATGGAAGCTTTGATCTGCTTTCAATAACCACCACATTTCTTCCCGGAGGAGGCATAAGAAGTTTGATCGTGAATTTGGTGGGGCCAAATGGCCAGGTTGTTAGTGGGGTGGTAGTCGGACAATTGGTGGCGGCGGGCATCGTCGCAGGTGATAGCTGCCACTTTCGCATTGCCGGCTTTCCACCGCATGGTTAAAATAGATATTAACCTGAAGCATATGTTACCCGTTATAAAGGAAGAAAGTATGTTGCACAAATGTTTGGCGGAAATAAAACGGGATCTTGGCCTACATAAAGAGCTAGTGTTCAGAGGATGCAACAGAGAGAAGGAAGTAGATAAAAATCGGCTGGAGCACATTTTAAAAGAATTCGAGCAATGTATTACGATGCCGATGGCGATTGGTAGTGCTTCGACAGGAGGAGACGTTGGAGTAGAGAAGAAGATAGACCTCAATGGTGGGTGTGTCAGAGATGTTTGACCAACATTCTGACGACTCGACGATAATCGACTACGCATTCGAGAGCGGCCATCACTATCGTGGCGGCCATTCGACATTCAATGAGTTTGGATCTTTTGACGCATTTTCTCCGCTATAGTAGATTATTAGATGAAATATTCAGTCTGCATGCCCATTATTCCATTTTTTTTTAAGAAAAAAAAGATGAAATGGTGGTTTTATTGTGTGATTCTCGCTGTGATTTGTGTTTTGTTTTCCTGTTTTCCAATTGCGACATGGACCTTTAGTTTTGTAAATAAAATCCGTAAATGTTGTTAGATCTAGGCGACGCTGGATTTCATGAAAGTTTTTTTTCTTTTTTACAGTTATGATTTCGAATAATGGATCATTGATTTCTATTTTTCTAATAGTATGTATTGTATTTTCGTAATCATATATAAAATTATTTTAGAGAGAGAGAGAGAGAGACAGTTTGTTATATATGAAAATTTATTGTTTTATTTATTTATAGTTTAAAATGAATTAAGGAAAAAAACAGCATAATGTGTTAATTAAAAATTGCATGGCTATTTTATATTTTTATTGGAAACTAAGGAGATTAGCTGGCATCAGTTCAATGAGCTTAGCTTCCACATTTCTGAATTCTGAAAAAGCAGAAATAGGTTATAGGTGAAATGCTCAATAAAAAGTCTTTGCAGCAAATTTCTATAAAGAATAAAGCTACTCCTATATATTATATATGATGTAAGAGAAAAAAATAGATTAAAAAATTCTTTAGCATTCGCTGTAATTTTTTTAGATGATATTCATATTCAGATAAATTAGCTTCAATTTTTTTCTTCTTTTATATTTCATCCTTCTATAATTTTTTTTTTAATGTTTTCGTTTAAAAAAGAAAAAATTGGAAAGCATGATCATAACATGTATCTCCTTTCGACGAGTCATTAAACTTTCGATGCAACTAGTATTATGGGAATAAAATCTTGTCATCATAACTTGAGGAATTATATTATTTAGAATATAAATGTTTAGAGTCGTTAGTGTTGCTAGAATTGATTAGAGATGAGTAGACGAATAGTCTAGACCCCCTTAAGAGCAGATATAGCAATTATATTTATAGCAGAGTCCATCTAAATGCAAAATAAGTTGGATTAATTGCTAGCCTTAAGAAGTACTCGCTTCTCCAATGATAGATGTATGGAAGATTTACCTACAAACCACTCAATTCTTATGTACTTGCATATCTAACACTTAAACATAAATTTTTACCTATAAAGCACGATCGAACATATATATTGATACAAGTGCGACTGGGTTAAAGATATATAACAAAATGCTTTCTAATACTATAAACATTGAGTGACTTATGCTAATAGCTGATATCCTTTCTAACGCCAATCTTCTATTGTGAATATAAAACTCCATCAATTGCTGAACCTTTTGGACTACCTATATATTCGACTCTCACTTCATCAAACCTCTATTTTGATAACTCAATTTTTTATAAGTAGTGTTTGGTTGGTATAAATGGAAAAAAGTTAAGTTTAGGTGTTAGAAATGTGAAAACATAAGAATTGTGTGATATGCATGTAAATGTCTTATTGGCAATAACAAAAAAAAAAAAAAAAATCAAGCACATGTTGCCTTCTAGAGGGCAATACAAAAGAATAAAAATTTATAGAATCATTACTATTAGTAGAATTAATTAGAGATGAGTAGATGAATAACAAAAAATTCCAATACCTCTAGATATAAAAGTAGGAACCCACAAAGTCTTTAAACTAAATACCAAAGATAATTGGAGATGTAAATGTTCACCCTCGTTGGTAATACATACGCTCAGCAATGAAACATTACGTATACTTGATCAGTAAGTGTACGTATCTTCTTGGACGAGTTGTTAAACTTCTGATGCAATGAGTATCATGAAAACAATAAGTTGTCATTCTAGCGTGAGGTGTTCACTGTGTGGGTAGATATTGAAGAGGCATTTAAAAGTAGACACATCTATTTCATGTTTCTTTTTATTTTTAGAAAGCCACTAAAAGTTCCTCGCATCAACGTAATGAGCTTAGCTCTGACATCTTTGAAATCTAAAAACGCTGACATAGCTGAAAGTTCAATTGCTATTTTTTTTTTCAAATAAGCACCATTTATAGTAAATTATTCTCTACAAATATCTAGAAGAAAAAATAGCTATACTGTTATATTCTTTATGAAGAGAAAAAATTATATGTTTTAATTTTATAGATGACATTTATATTCAAGCGAAATGATAATTATCGTAATCATTGGCTCCATCTTCTATCTATATGGAACAAATAAGCGCCACTTCTTTTAGCTGAGACTACTTTCGTATTTGTTTCGCTTCCCAACTAATTAAAGATACATGTTTTACCCATAGAAGTCATAATTTTATTTCTCATAATCATGCACTCAAACATTATGAATCCAATTTTCAAATGTAATGAGTTTTCTCAGAAACTTATCATTTTCTGTCATGCACATAATTAACTTCAAAAGGCTCATTACGGCTAATACATTTTCGTGAATTAAGAAAATAATACCATTATTCTTGCTTGTTCACGCAACAAAAACACATGTTAACAATTAAATTGTTGTGAATGCAATTTATGTTGTAGTTGGATCATTAGTTTATCATAGTTTTTAAGAATTAGTCAGTTGCTAGAGGAGTGAGTTTAGGCTCTCCCCTCAAGTTTACCGAAAGTAAGGAAATACTGATCAAATATTAGGTAGAGGAGTCGTATGATTTTATCATTAAACATTGTAATCCATCTAATCCATCAAATATGTGACTCGTGTCAGAGGTGTCTCCGACGTATATGTGGCTCGACTACTAGATAAAATAATCAAGTAATGTCAATCTCGTGAGGCCTTTAAAAAAGTTGTAATTATTTGTATTTTCTTGTATTAATCTGATAGCTTTTGCATTGGCTGCAAAACGGCACAATGTGCCCTGATTTTTAGCTTATGCGAATAGGGGCATTTACATTCATACCACACAGTTCTCAAAAATTTACATATCTCACTCCTAAACTTTACTTTTTTACATTTATGCCACACAAATCTGTCATATAACATAAAAATTATCTCTAATTTTACTTTTAAAAAGAAGAAAAATACACCTTTCATTCATAATTATGATGACATGCATACACTTAACAATTAAAGTTAGAGTATTAAATATGTAAATTTATAAGAATTAAATGGAATGTATACGTAAATCTTCCTTGTGAATGCCTCTCTTGGATCTTCCTACAGTAGACGTTTGTCTGAATCACTATAAATCTGTGTTAATTTTTGCTATGATTTTTTTTTCCCATCGTTTTAGAGTAGACTCTTTAATCATTTATTAAACGAGAAAGCAAAAATCCAACATGTTGCTAATTAATAAAGCCATCAAGAAATTTTAGCATTTATATAATTATTTTTTGTCAAACACATTGTTGTACTCTAATCCGTGCTGTCGATGTCTTTCTTCTTCTCTGCTCCGACCGCTCCTCCACTCAAAGCACCGCTAACCGCCGCCACCAACTCAGGACACGCCGTCTACGAGTCAAGAAGTTGTTGAGGTTCCACAACTTAGTTATCCAGCATTCCTCTCTTGAAATTCTCCGCTCTACCACTATCTACAAATGTGGATTCTCCGTCGAAGTTCGTCGGTAAGATTTTACCCTGCTCATCTGCGACTGTCTCCGCCTGCAAGCATTTATGAAGATTTTATGTTTAAAATATTTCTACTGCTTTTTTAAATCTCTGTTGCTAAGTTTATAATTCAGCATAGGATAATTAAATAAAATCGTTAAGTTTATTGCAAAAGAAAGTAAAATATGATTTGTGTTGTAGATTAATAGGTTTATTATGTAATCTTTTTTTTTTGCTTTAAAATATTGTTTTAATTTTTTTGGATTTTAATTGAGGCGTGCAATTTTAATGCAAAAGAGAAACTATTAACAAAATTTATTTCTCATTCAAGTTATTTTTCTTATAACATATCTTTTTTCTTCTTAAAAAAAAATCTTATATAATAACTTATTATATACGCCCTATAATTCGACATACTTAATAATTAAAAAACACACAGTTCTGAATTATACTACCGTTCAAAAAAAATTTCTTACGACAAATGACATTGATTAAGAAATCATTTGATTTGCTTTTATTATTATTATTATTATTATTATTATTATTATTATATATATATATATATATATATATATATATATATATATATATATATATATATATATATATTATTGAAGTTTGAAGTAAAATAAATTCAATACAAAATACTGGTTCTTATGGTGGAATGGTACTTGATGATAATGGTAGTGGCAATATACATTGATGATGGGCAATGACTCACAGGAGTAGGGGTGGGAAGTGGGCAACAATCGTTCGTCACCAGTGGTACCGGACATAAAGATTCAAAAACAGGAGTGGTAGACAATGGAAGTGGGCAATAGAAATAGGCAGCTTGTGTGGTGTCCATTTTTCAATTGGTCAAATTAATCGAATTGGATCATTATAATTCTTACACTACTAAGATAATAAAAATTGATCGTAATTAGATGGAAAAAAATGCAACACCTAAGTTTGAAGGAGACTTGCCTGAGTTTGCTAGTGTTAGAATTCAAAATCAAGATGTCTGATGATGTTTCTACTTAAATCTAGCTTCATCAATCCTTCCACATACTCAAGAGAAATTTATGCAAAAGAAGACAGAGTTTCGACATCCGCTCACCTCAAATGCTAAGAAAAGTATTTACCGTCATAACTCGAACATCGCTCGTGGAGAAGGGTATGCAGGTGTCGATTTTCCGGGTTGAAAAACAAGCCTCGGTGTCCCGCACTCCAAAACCATGCGCTAGAAATCTCCACCGGCGATGACGTAGCGAAACCATCGCTGACGCACTTTCGGAGTCTGCATCCTCTCAGTGTCTGGCCGTATCGCAGGCACGAGTTCAGAGAGACATACCCATATCCATCAACCCACACGTTCCAAGGTGCTTTGATTTACTTTTAATGACGACCACTTCTCTTCGAAGAGGAGTCATAAGAAGTTTGGTCGTGACTTTGCGGGGGCGGCAGGGGGAGAGCGGGGGGGAGGCGTTGTTGGTCGGGTGGGGGCCGGACAAGTGGTGGCGGCAAGCATTGACGTTGTGGTAACTGCCACCTTTACATCGTCGGTGATTCACCGCATTGATGAACTAACGTTAATGTGATGTCATGGTGTTTAGGGTTTAGGTTATTAGGGTGTTATGCTTGTGTTATTATGTTGTATTATTATTAGTGATGTCGTGAACTTTCTGATTTTTCTTTTGTTTTGTTGTTGCAGTGTAGCGATGGTGTTTATATGATGTTATTCTGGTCTGATTGTGATGTTTTTACTGTATTATTTGATGTGTAACGTTATATTCTTATTGAAGTGGGGATGTAGTGTTGTTTCGGTATTATCACGGTGTTATACTGGTGTTTTCAATTGTTATTGTGTTGTCATTTGATGATGTTTTCAGGTGTTATTTTTAAAATTTTGAAATGTAATCTTTGAATGTCGTGTTGAGACCAAACTTTTCTGTTGCCTTAAATATATATATATATATATATATATATATATATATATATATATATATATATATATATATATACACATACATACATACATACATACATACATACATACATACATACATACTGTATTTTCCACCTATTGTTTAAATTTTTTAAAAGAAGCAAAATTTATCTGAAAATACTCAAAATAAAAAAAAAATCATAAAAGTTATTTCAAGTATATGAAAACTAAGTTAATTTATTTTAAGATGTCAAATATATTTTATTACAACTCATAGCCTTCCTGATTCTATATGACTTGAAGATGCTTATGAGGGATATTCTCAAAGTAATAAGTGCAAAATTTTTTAGCATAATTTTTCTACTTCTTTTCATTCCCATCCTGAGAATCGGGATGTATCTTTACAATGCAATAAAGATTTACCTTGAAATATTGATAAACGGCAAAGCTGGCTCTATTTCTAATGCTCCACTTAAAAATGTTTTTAATTCTACTGTTGATTGTGTGATGGAGGGATGTATTGAAAGGGATAGAATGGGAGAACCTATTAACAGTAAGGTACTTATTACCGTTGATCTTCCCGAGGTTCCTCTCGCTACTTCTAATCCTATTCTTCCCCTTTCGATTCTTCCAAGCAAGTTCAAAATTCTGATGCTCTTATGCATCTGGACTCTGTTCAAGAGGCCCTTATTACCTCTGATATTCCTAATTTGGGGCTTGGTCATAAACCTTCTTCTGACAGACAGATGGTTTTACTGGAACCTATTAATACTTCTCATATCCTATATGTTAATCCTGATATGGTGGTCTCTAATTTGATTAATAATAAGAAGCCTTTTCTTGAAGATGCTTTGATTTCAGGTAAACAACTAGTTTTACATGTTGATAATCCTTCGAAGGAAACTCCTATTCTTTCCAGCTTGGAATTGGATGAAGGTTGGATGATTCCGAAATCATCCAAGAAAAGGAAATTTTGTGGTTCCCGTGAACTTAGTTATGTGAACCCTTGTGCTAACTTAGCACTTAATTTGGGTAAGGCCGATTCTTCTCACTCTCTTTCTGATTCTTTTTAATTTAGGTTCTTTTATTGTTTTTAATGATGAATTTTAATACTATTATTTGGAATGTGAGAGGCATAGCTAAAGCTTGTGCTTCTGAGTGTCTTAAAAATTTAATAAGGACTTATAAGCTTAATTTTTTTAGTATCCTTGAGCCTTTGGTTAAGATGGAGAATAATGAGCATTATAGAAAGAGATTTGGTAATTTCAAGTTTTTTGCTAATACTACTAATAAAATTTCGTTATTTTGGAAAGATTGGTCGAACATTTACATTCTTATAAACCATTCTCAGTTTCTTCATGTTAAATTTCATTATGAAAATGTTTTTTTATTTTTTTCTATCATTTATGCTGGCTGTTCGTGGAATGCTCGTCTTGAGCTTTGACATTTTTTTGAGACTATTAACCCCTCACATGAGGCTTGGTTAATGGGAGGTGATTTTAATATGATTTCTTCTTTTGATGAAAGAAGGGTGGTGCCTCTCCTAATCTTGCCCTATGGAGGATTTTAATTCTGTGTTATTCAAGGCTGGCCTTTATGATTTATATTACAATGGTAATCGTTATACTTGGCATCGAGGTAATGTTTTTGAGAGACTTGATAGGTTTGTTGCCAATATTGAGTGGTTTAATTTTTTTTTCCTTTGCATAAGATCTATAATTTGCCTATAACGGCACGAATCATGCTCCCATTCTTCTTAAAGTTTGCATGGATTCTAATATGCAACCGTATGTTTTCCGTTTTTATAACATGTGGCTTCAACACCCTTCCTACAACCAATTCCTTAAGGAGAATTGGAAAAGTATGCCTAATGTTTCGTCCGGTTTTAATCTTTGGATGCTTCATAAGAATCTTGCTAAAGGCCTTAAATCTTGGAATTGGAATGTGGTGGGTAACCTTCATAGAAAGATTGAAATTATGAAAGCTAAAGTTTCGAACTTGAACTTGATTTTGCTAATGATAGAATTGAGTTTTCTGCTCTTATTCAAGGGCATCATGATCTTAATGCTGTTATTTCCATGGAAGAGCAGTTTTTTGCTCAGAAAGCTGCTAAATGTCAGTTTTTAGATGGAGATAGAAACTCTAAATTTTTTCAGGCTTGCATTAAGAATAGAAGGATGATAAATTGGATTCCTAAGATTATTAAGGCTGATGGCTTGATTCTTTTGAATCAGGAGGATATTTGTCATGATGGTGTTGATTATTTTTCTAATGCTTTTAAGAATACTGGCATTGATTTATCTCCTATTAATTCTTCTGTCTATTATGATTGCCCTCATATTGATAATACTGTTCTTAATTCTCTTCTGAGCTGTGGGGAAATTAAACATACTATTGATAGTATGAAGAATGGTAAGACTGCTGGGCCTGACGGTATTACTATGGAATTTTATAAAAATAGTTGGGATGTTATTGCTAAAGATGTGACCCGTTTGATTCAAGATTTTTTAAAAGAAATAATTTGCCTCTTTTCTTTAAAGCTGCTAATATTGTTTTAATCCCTAAAAAGCATGATGTTTCTTATTGGGATGGTTTTAGGCTGATTAGTCTCAATTCTGTTATTTCTAAAATCATCTCTAAAATTATGGTTAAGAGGCCGCAACCTCTCTTTCAGAAATTTATTTGTACTAATCAATCTGCCTTTTTAAAAGGTAGGAGTATTTGTGATAATGCCTTAATTGTTCAGGAACTTCTTCTGGATATTGATCTTCACAGACGTGGTGGGAACATTTTTTTTAAATTAGATATTCATAAGGCTTTTGATCATATTCAGTGGGAGTTTCTTATGGATATTTTGAAGACTATGAGTTTCAACTCTCGTTTTTGTCAAATCATTTATCGTATCATCAGTGGTAATTTCTACTCTGTTATTATTAATGGTAGAAGAATAGTTTCTTTCAAGCTTTTAGGGGTCTTAAGCAAGGAGATCCTTTATCTCCTTATCTTTTATTATTGCTTTAGATTACTTTTCCAGATGCTTGAATAGATTATATATTAGCCATCTTTGTTTTGTTGATGACTTGATTATCTTTACTAATGCTAATAAGCCTTCTATTAGGAAGGTTTGGAAGACATTATTGCATTTTCAAAGTGTTTCTGGCTTAACTTTTAATAAATCCAAATGTTTTCTCTATTGTGCTAAGAAGATTCCTGTTTTAAAAAGACATTGGATTGCGGATTTTACTGGCTGTACCCGTGGCATGCTTCCTTTAAATTATTTAGGTTTTACCTTGTACAGAGGTAGATCTCATGGTAAGGATTTTCTTGGGTTGTATGATAAGATTAAGAATAGAATTTTGTCGTGGGAGAATCGTTTTCTCTCGTTTGGGGGCAGGATTATTATTCTTAAATCTATCCTTACTTCCCTGCCTCTTTATTCTCTTCGGTTATGAAAAAGCTCGGGTTTATTATTAAGAAGATTGAGTCTCTTTTTAATAAATTCCTTTGGGAAGGTTCTTATGGTTCGAAAATTCATTGGAAGAGTTGGGCTAAGCTTTGTAAGCCACTTGAGTCTAGGGGTTTAGGCTCTGGAAGCTTAACTGACTCTATTACCATTAATTTCATGAAACTTTGGTACCGTTTCCGTAAGAATGATCCTCTCTGGGCCTCCTTTATGCATTCTAAGTATTGTGCTAATGATCATCCCCTTACTATTTCACCTATGACTACTGATTCTTTTATTTGGATAGACATGTTGGTTGTTTCTCATAATACTGAGCTTTTTTTTTACTTGGGATCTGGGCAAAGGTAATATATCCTTTTGGTACGATGATTGGATGGGAAGTGGTGCTTTGGCTAATAGTTTTGGAGGCCCGGAGCATGTTAATCTGATGGTGAATGATTTTTGGGTCCATAATAGTTGGATTCTGTATAAACTTTTGTGGTATGTTCCTTATAATGTAGCTAGTTTTATCTCTAGCATTCTCCTTAATATCAACAGAGAGGATAGGGTGGCTCTCAAAGGTAAACAAGGTATTTCTGATGCTAAAATCTTTGCTGATTCTTTTATTTATACAGCTGGTTTTGATCTTAAATGGTTATGGAACAAATGGCTTAAGCCCTCTATTTCTTTCTTTACGTGGCGTGTTTTGCATAATGTGCTTTCTGTTGATGACATTCTTAAACTTAAGGGCTTACATCTCCCTTCTTGTTGTTCTCTTTGTATGCATGATTGTAAGTCCATTAATCATATTTTTCTGCACTGTTCTTTTGTTCGCGAGGTTTGGCTTCATTGCTGTAGCATTCTTAGGATTTCTACTGATTATTTTCGGCATACTACTATTATGGATTTGTTTAACGATTGGAAGAAGTTTGGACATTTTTTGTTTAATTCCATTCCTGCTATCATTACTTGGTTCATTTGGGTTGCTAGAAATGATGTTCGGTTCTATGGTAATAGACCTAATATTGTTTCTACTGTTAAATTAATCTTCGGATATCTTTTCAAATGTTTGGTTTTTTTAACTTCTAAGGGGAAGCTTAACAGGAAGCTGTACAAGTTACTCCATAACTTAGGATTCCCTAATACTAGTAATGGGAATGTTTATAAGACTATTCATTGGATTAAACCTCCGGCTCCTTTTATCAAAATTAATGTCGATGGTTGTTGGGATTGCAGATTTGCTAGTGTTGGGTTTGTTTGCTGTGATTTTGCGGGATCCATTTTTTACTAGTTTGGTCCTCCTTCTGTTCCTATCTCGCCTCTTGTGGCTGAAGCGGATGCTTTGGTTTTTTGTTTGCAACTGGCTGTTCGAAAATGTTAGAAGTTCATTATTTTGGAAACTGATTCTTTTATTTTATGGAGGTATTGTTTATTGTAGGAACGATATCACTGGAGTGTAAATCTTCAGATGTAGAGAATCTTGGATTTATCTAGGAATTTGGTGGTCAAGTGGAGTCACACTCGACGTGAAGGTAATCAAGTTGCTCATTGAATTGCTAAGATGGGACTTTATTTTTGTACTGCTTGGGTTTCTTTTTTTATTCCGGTTCATTTATTTCATGTTGCTTGTTGGGATATTTAGTTTTGTTGTGTTTGTCATTGTGTTGTGGTGCGTGAGTTGTTTTTTATGTTTTTTCTGGAAAGATGTCTTTAGATTCTCTCTTTTTTTGCGTGTGTTGTACGGGTGTGCTAGATAGGACCTCTTTCCCGGTGTTGTATTTTTATTTTTCGATGAAACGCGTAAGGAGACTATGTCTCTTTCAATTATATATATATATATATATATATATATATATATATATATATGTTGATTCTGAACGTCTTCTGATTTTTAAAATAATTTAATTATTTTTTCGAATACAATTATTAAAAAATAAAATTAATTAAAAATAAAATAGTCTCACAGCATCAAAATTATAATCACAAGGGATAATATGTAAAAAAGAAAATAATACTTTTAAAAATAAATTTCTTTATCATATTTTTTCTCGTTTTATTGTTTTGTTAAAAAAAAAAAGAGTATCAATTCTCACTATCTCAAAAAACACAAAATTTGCACTTGTAGATCAGCTTTTGTAACCTAAATAATTACCATAACATTCAAAATCAAGAAGTCCTCAGATTTTATTTCTAAAAATAAGCGTTGCCCTTGCCATCATATTTATTTTCTACATAAGAAAACAGTTTGAACAGTCGCTCACCAACGAGGCCAAGATGAGTGATTGCCGCCATAACTCAAACATTGCTGTCGTGAAGCGTAAGCGGGGCCGCCCGCGTGGATTGAAAAACAAGCTTAAGCCTCCGGTGACCACCAGCACCCCGTACGCCAAACTCCAAACCCACGTGCTAGAAATCTCTGCCAGCGGCGACGTAGCAGAATCCATCACAGCCTTTGCTCTGGGTGCCTCCCTTTGGGAGTACGAGTTCTCTCAGCCTCCAGCCGTATCGCAATTGCTATGTTGGGGGATGCGTCACCATATCCTTCAACCCTCACGTTCCAAGGAAGCTTTGATCTGCTTTCAATGACCGAGCACATTTCTTCTCGGAGGAGGCATAATAAGTTTTGCTATGATTTTGGCGGGACCAAAGGGGCAGGTTGTGGGCGGGTGGTAGCCGGACAATTGGTGGCGGCGGGCATCGTCATTGTGGTAGCTGCCACTTTCGCATTGACCTCGTTCCATCGCATGGATAAAATAGATATTAACCTAAAACATATGTTGCCGATTGTAAAGGAAAATTTAGGTAACAAAATTGTTAGCAACAAATGGGTTCGACACTTTTCGTGACTGCAATATCCCTCCCCCACCAAGTTTTATAACTGATGTCGAAGGAATTTAAACTGAAAACAAAGATTCTTCTATGACAATTGGTAGGTAAAAATTTGGTTGCTGCAATATTCTCTACTATTTCCTCTGTAGTCTTCCCAACATCCTCCATCTCATTACGATTGTTGAAATTTGGCTAACTCTAGCTAATAGATTCCAGTCAGCCAATAGATCAAAAGTCTTTCAGTTAAATAGTGAATTGCATAATATTACCATGAGCATACACACATCACAATATCTCACAATTATAAAAAACCTCATAGTATCATTGCAGCTGTGGGATGTAAGATTGACATAGAAGACATAATACTCTATACCTTGAATGGATTATTGCCCGCATATCAAGGATTCAAGACTGCAATCCGCACCAACCTCAATCTTATTACTCTTGAAGACTTTTATCCTTTGCTACATAGTGAAGAATATAACCTAGCTACTGAATCTACCACAACACACTGCTCTTCTATCATACAAACGCAAAAGAAGTTTCAACAGCTCCAGAAACTTTAACAGAAGCACACCAAGTAATTGGAACAACACCAACAATCTTGACTGCAGATTTATTATCATGATTGAAGGTTTTATTTTCTCACCTTCAATCTAACTTGAATATATTGATAACAATTAACAAATTATATCTCACTTTTCCATAAATAAGGCGAGTCGTATATTTCAGCACAAAAATATTTGGAATTATATTAGATCATATTAACATTCTTTTGCTAAATATGAATTTTGCAAAATAAATTTTTTCTATATTACAGAAGTTTTTTATATAATGTTGTACTAAATATGCAATGACAACTAATTGAACTTTTAAGTTTCTTTATATTGAAATAGGAAACTCTGAATATGCTTAATTGTACAAATTCACAAGAGAGTAAAACTGCCACACTTGGAAAAAAAAATTTAATGGAATGAGACCTCTACAAATCTTAGGTGCAAATTAATGTTAATGATTTCATTTTAGATGTCCCTAATTAACTTGAGGAGATCTTACATTTTGTTACACTATCAAGATAATAAAAGTTGAACTTGATTAAATGAAAAAATGCAACACATAATTTTGATGTACTTGAAATTCATTATTTAGTTCAATTTTACAAAAAAATTGATTTATTTGACCCATCGATTTATCTTGAATCTAGTACCTAATTATTGGACTGTGGTTGTAATTGGGTTTGTAGAGCATTGGGCTGACTGTTTGTTGAGGGTCTGTATTGCAAATTCGTGCGATGCCAACATTGAAAACTGAGTGATCCTTTTTCAGACAAATTTGACGGGCGATGTCAGGGGCTCATCTCTCACCTGGGCGGCAAGAGTTTGATTCACTTACTTTCCACTTATCTTAGTGCCCTTAAGGCTCAACTTCCAAAAAAAAAAATCCAATCATTCAATTATTATTCTAATTGCATGTGTGAAATGTTTACAATGACAACATTTATATTCTTTTAATTGAAGTCATAGGATTTTAATGATTCAATCCTTTGATGAGAAATGCATGTTACATTTTTAAGAGATGATAGGGTAAAATAGCATGTCTCCATGGACTTTTTTAAATTATTAATCCATTTAGTTAGCTTTCATGAGCATCTCTCCTCTTTACTTTTTTTGGTGTTGGATTACGATTTGTTATTGAACTCAAATCCTAAAATATATTTGATTTTTTTTCTTTTTCTCAATATATATTTAATAAAAGAATTTACATGCATATCACTCTAAATATAATTATTTACATATCTCACATTCAAAACTATAAATTTACAAAAATAACACCTAAATATATCTATTTTGAGCTAATTCAATAGCTATTAAAATTTTACAATACATTTATATTTCTTGAGGCTAACTCTAAATAATTTTAGTATTCTATATTTACCATGCACAACACTAAAAATAATTGTAGCCAAATAACCCCTAGATTCTTAAAAGATATATATGCAACAAATTTAATCCTTATATCTTTGAATTATGACAAAACTGAAGAGTATAGAAGCAAAAGAAAAATCAAAATAGTAACCTGTAATAATTTTATAATTATTTAATAAATAGAAAATTGATATAATAATAATAATAATAATAATAATAATAATAATAATAATAATAATAATAATAATAATAATGAAACAACTAAAACTCATTAAACTATAAAAAACATTTTAAAGTATGTAAAAAAAATCCCATATTTACTTTCTAAGGTACTCTAAATCCAATTTTTACTTTCTAAGGTACAAAAAATAAAAAATAAAAAATAAAACCAACACAAAAGATATGTATAAGGGCTTTAATTAATTTAGAAGTATCTAAAATTTTTTTTCTTTTAAATTTAGGTTTTTATTTTTATTTCTTTGCATTAAGATTTGAAAATAAAATTCTTAAATATTAAAATACTTTCATTTACTTTTACAAATATTCTAAATAAATTTTCAAGGATTGCTTCCGCCTATTTTTATTTTTTTATTTAAAAAACAAATAAATTTTCACTGTATTGTTCCACTTATATATTTTTTTAAATTATGAAAATAATTGATTGTATTCTTGAGAATAAGCAAAGAAGAAAATATTTATAGGATTTTTAAAAAATAAATTAATTTATTTTTAACATTTCAAAATTATTTATTCAAATTAAAATATTTTAAAAAATAATAATTATATAAAAGAGAAAAAAACTAAAATTGATACTAATTAATAACTTCTAATCTGTTCTGAACATTTTTGAAATAAATTGATTTATTTTTAATTGAAAAAATTATATATATATATATATATATATATATATATATATATATATATATATATATATATATATATATATATATATAAAAAGTACGTTAAATAAATTTTTATTCAAAACAATTAAAATAAAAGATACAAATAATCTCAAAAGACCATTAATATATATAGTTTGGTTGTAAAAAGAAGAGACCTAGTTTAGTAGATTTCTCATTCTATTATCACTGCTTATAAATAAAACTAAATAGCGTATAACACAAAAATATAATCTCGCCGAGCAACAAGGATCATCATCACCAGATACACACCAACAACTACGGACTTGCATAACCGACTGTTTTGGCGGGTCATACCAAAGAACACCCGGACGGCCACCTTTGATCCACTCGCTATGGCCGACCTAATCTTAAAATGGAAGATTTACAATTGATCACTCTTTGGTTGGTCACCTCACCCATTGCCCGACCACCAGCCCCTTCAATTAGCCATCTACTAGTTGACTGTCTTGTCAAAGAAAATTTAAAAAAAAAATATAAAATTTTCAACAATAGCATCAATTCCCGTTACATAGAAAATTTAAAAAAGTATAAAATTTTCAATTAAGAATGAGCTTTCTCATTGTCACTAGGTACTACTAGATTAGAGCTTTATTTTTAGGATTGTTGATCATTGTTTCTTTAATTTTGAGTTTTTTTAGAAAATAATTAAAATAAAATAGTTTGACGTATTAAAAAACACCATTTTATTTTTTAAATTTTGAAAAATAATTTTTAAGTCGGTTTGAGACCAAACTTTTTGTTACTTTAAAAATATAAATATTTACTGTATTTTTCACGTATTGTTTAAGTTTTTTATAAGAAGCAAATTTATTCTGAAAAATACTCAAAAAAAAAAAAAAAAAAAAACTTAAGAGTTATTTCAAGTATATGAAAAATAAGTTGATTTATTTTAAGATGTCTAATATATTTTACTACAAATATATATATATATATATATATATATATATATATATATATATATATATATATATATATATATATATCAATATATATATATATATATCATAGAAAAAATAAAGTTGATTCTGAACGTCCTCTTATTTTTAAAATAATTTAACTTACATTTAAGAATATAATTATTAAATTAATTAATTAATTAAAAATAAAATAGTCTCAAAATACCAGAATTATAAACATAAGAGATAGGACATTTAAAAAAATAAATTTGTATATTGTACTTTTTCTTGTTTTATTGTTTGGTTAAAAAAAAAATAAGAGTACCAATTCAAATTATCTCAAAAAATACAAAATTAGCATTTGTGGATCAGCTTTCATGACGTAAATAGTTACTGTTACATTCAAAATCAAGAAGTCCTCCGATTTTATTTCTAAAAATAAACGCCGCCCCCGTCACCCCCGCCACACATCATTTTTTTTTTTTTTTTTACATAAGGAAATTGTTTGAACAGTCCCTCACCACCGAAGCGAGATGAGTGCTTGCTGCCATAACACAAACATTGCTGCCGTGAAGAGTAAGCGGGGCCGCCCACCTGGCTTGAAGAACAAGCCTAAGCCTCCAGCGACCACCAGCACCCCGTACGCTAAACTCCAAACCCACATGCTAAAAATCTCCGCCGGTGGCGACGTAGTAGAATCCATCGCAGCCTTCTCTCGTGGTTGCCTCCCTTTGGGAGTACGTGTTCTCTCAGCCTCCGGTCGTATCGCGATCGCCGTGTTAAGGCAGGCGTCAACATATTCTTCAATCCTCACATTCCAAGGAAGCTTTGATCTGCTTTCAATGACCGCCACATTTCTTCCCGGAGGAGGCATAAGAAGTTTGGTCGTGACTTTGGTGGGGCCAAATGGGCAGGTTGTTAGTGGGGTGGTAGTCGGACAATTGGTGGCTGCGAGCATCATCACCGTGATAGCTGCCACTTTCGCATTGCCGGCTTTCCACCGCATGGATAAAATAGATATTAACCTGAAGCATACGTTACCCGTTTTAAAGGAAGAAAATATCCTGCACAAATGTTTGGCGGAAATTGAACGGGAACTTGGCCTACATAAAGAGCCAGTGTTCGGAGGATTCAACAGAGAGAAGGAAGTAGATAAAAATCGGCTTGAGCACATTTTAAAAGAATTCGAGCAATGTATTACGATGCCGATGGCGATTGGTAGTACTTCGACAGGAGGAGACGTTGAAGTAGAGAAGAAGATGGCCCTCAATGGTGGGTGTGTCGGAGATGTTTGATCAACATTCTGATGACTCGATGATAATTGACTATGCATTTGGGATCGGCCATCACTATTGTGGCGGTCATTTGACATTTAATGCGTTTGAATCTTTTGATGCATTTTCTCCGCTATATTAGATTGTTAGATGAAATATTCAGTTTGCATGCCCATTATTCCATTATTTTTTTTTTTAAGAAACAAAAGATGAAATAATGGTTTTATTTTGTGATTCTGTTGTGGTTTGTGTTTTGTTTTCCTGTTTTCAAATTGCGACATCGGCCTTTAGTTTTTGTAAATAAAATCCGTAATGTCGTTAGATCAAGACGACGCTGGATTTCATGAAAGTTTTTTCGTCTTTTATATTTCGTCCTTCTATAATTTTTCTTTTAATGTTTTTTTTTGAAAAAAAAAATTTGTAAAGTATGATCATAACATGTACTCCCATTCGACGAGTCACAAAACTTGGATGAAACTAGTATTATGGGAACAAAATCTTGCCATCATAACTTGAAGAATAATATTATTTAGAATACAAATGTCTAGAGTCGTTAGTGTTGCTCGAATTGATTAGAGATGAGTAGACGAATAATCTAGACCCCCTTAAGAGCAGATATAGCAACTATATTTATAGCAGAGTCCATCTACATGCAAAATAAATTGGATTAATTGCTAGCCTTAAGAAGTACTCGCTTCTCCAATGATAGATATAAGGAAGATTTACCTAAAAACCACTCAATTCATATGTACTTACATAAACATAAATTTTTACCTATAAAGCACGATCGAACATATATATTGATACAAGTGCAACAGGGATAAATATATATAACAAAATGCTTTCTAATACTATAAACATTGAGTGACTTATGCTAATAGCTGATATCCTTTCTAACACCAATCTTCTCTTGTGTATATAAAACTCCATCAACTGCGAAACTTTTGAACTACCTATATATTCGACTCTCCCTTCATCAAATCTCTATTTTGATAACTCAATTTTTTTATAAGAAGTGTTTTATTGGTATAAATGGAAAAAAGTTAAGTTTAGGTGTTAGAAATGTAAAAAACATAAGAATTGTGTGATATGCATGTAAATGTCTTATTGGCAATAACAAAAAAAAATCAAGCACATGTTGCCTTCTAGAGGACAATACAAAAGAATACAAATTTATAGAATCATTAGTATTAGTAGAATTAATTAGAGATGAGTAGATGAATAAACTAGAATCCCAATACCTCTAGATATAAAAGTAGGAATCCACAAAGTCTTTAAACTAAATACCAAAGATAATGGAGATGAAATGTTCACCCTCGTTGGTAACACATGCTGGCAATGAAACATTATGTATACTTGGACTGTAGTGCATGTATCTTATTGGACTAATTGTTAAACTTCTGATGCAATGTGTATCATGAAAATAATAAGTTGTCACTATTTATGAAGAGAAAAAATTATATGCTTTAATTTTACAGATGACATTTATATTCAGGCAAATGATAATTACTGTAATCATTGGTTCCATCTTCTATCTATATGGAACAAATAAGTCCACTTCTTTCAATTGAGATTACTTTGTATTTGTTCTGCTTCCCAACTAATTAACGATACATATTTTACTGCACGAAGTCATACTTTTGGCACTTCAAACATTATGATTCCAATTTTGATATGTTTTCTCTGAAGCTTATCATTTTATCATGCACACAATTAACTTCAAAAGGCTCATTACGGCAAATACATTTTTATGAATTAAGAAAATAAAAACATTATTGTTCATGCAACAAAGACTAATAAGACAGAATATAATTAAATATATCATCGTACTTCTTGATTTTGAACTCTAAAGGAAACTAAGTCGAATCTCGTTCACACTTTAAGATTGTTTTTTTTTTTTTGAGTTTTCATGTGTAATAAAATGAGACGGCATTTTCTGAAGATTTTATGTTTAAAATATTTCTACTGCTTTTTAATATCTCTGTTGCTAAGTTTATAATTCAGCATAGGATAATTAAATAAAATCTTGAAGTTTATCTCAAAAGAAAGTAAAATATGATTTGTGTTGTAGATAAATAGGTTTATTATGTAATCTTTTTGTTTACTTTAAAATATTGTTTAATTTATTTGGATTTTAATTGAGGCATGCAATTTTAATGCCAAAGAGAAGCCATTAACAAAATTTATTTCTCCTTAAATGTTATTTTTCTTATAACATATCTTTCTTTTTCTTAAAAAAATATTTCTTATATAGTAACTTATTATAAACACACTATAATTCGACATACTTAATAATTAAAAAACACAGCTCTGAATTTTACTAACTTTTAAAAAAGTTTCTTCCGACTAATGACATCGATTAAGAAATCATTTGATTTGCTTTTATTATTACTATTATTATTATTATTCTTATTATTATTATTTATTTATTTATTTATTTATTTATTTATTTAAGTTTGAAGTAAAATAAATTCAATACAAAATGCTAGCTGTTATGGTGGTATGGTAGTTGATGAAATTGGTGGTGGCAATATACATTGATGATGGGCAATGGCTCACAGGGGTAGGGGTGGGAAGTGGGCGACAATCGTTGATGGCGATGAAATATATGGATCGCATGTCGTCGCCGTCAATTCCTGTATCATGTCAATGTCAAGGAGTCGCCACTCTCTTTCTCTATCTATCACCCTAATTCTTATCCTACCTAGACTTATTGTCAGAAGTCTTTGGAGAATTTAAAGAAGGATTAATTATGATAGAGATTAAGAGATAAAGAGATCAAATGATAATCTCATAGAACAAGTCTTCAGATTGGGTAATTACTGAAGTTTTTCATATAAGAAAATCATATGAAGATCTTGGGTAACCAGAGAGGTCTTGTAGGTGAAATACCTATCCTGAGTTATTTAATCTCCTATAGGAGCAAGCTCCTATAGTTAATTACATCCTGAGCAATTAATACTGCCTAGGAAAACTCCCGATTAAGGTTAACATTTATCCTCGAAAAAGTTTAAGTGTTGTCGTGGCAGTGTATTTCTGAAAAATTGATACTACCAGAAAGTTTTGTTTATGTATGTCGTTGCTTTGTGGTGTTTTGTTTTGTAATATCATTTTTGTCATTTTGTATATCATGTTGTATGTCATGTCGGGATGTCGTAGTTTGTATGTCGTGTTATATCATAATGTGATGTCGTAATGTCATGTCATTTTATGTCGTGTCTTAATGTGAATCATAATGTCATGTCATTTTATGTGATGTCGTAATTTCATAAGATGTCGTGATTAATATCTCGATTTGTCATGAGATATTTTATCTCCTATAAGAAGATGTTATTATGTCATGAAATACCTTCTATGATGTCAAGAAGATATCATTATTTATTTGTTTTTGTTATTTTGTTTATGATTCCATTTTGTTTTAAATTTTGGTTTTGTGGTCATCTCATTTTTATTTAGTTATGTCATTTTGTCATTTGTTTTGTTTTGGTTTAGTGTCATGTCATCATTTTGTTGTGTGACCCACTTTTTATATGTTTGCAAATTATGTTAATAGCAACGGCACCAAAAACTTGATCCCGCTTTATATATATATATATATATATATATATATATATATATATATATATATATATATATTTGATTTTATGATGGAATGTTTAATGTGGATTCTACGCAAGTATACGTATCGTATCAAGTAATACAGGGCTCTAGTGGAGTCTTGGTTATCGATCCCACGGGGAAGTTTTTAACGGATGTGTATCGATCTAAAATTTAAAGGAATTACTTACAAATATAGTAATCGGAAATTTTAAGTAACTACAACAACTAAAGTAAACTAATGCTTGAAATAAAGTTGATTTAAATAATTCAGAAAAAGTATCATTCTCCTTGTTTTTAGAAAATTAAGTGAATGATGAATCTAAATAGAATTTTTGAATTGTATTGTGACAAATAAGAGCATTTCTATTCTTTACCCTTTGGTCGAGGTGCAAAAAACATTGAATAATCCTATGTTTGTTTATCGAATCGCAGGCTAAGTCGGGAGGATACTGGCCGCCACTTCGAGCTCCCACGTTCCCCTCACTGAGGGCTAACATCTACACTTCGGCTCTCAAACAATAGGACCAAATTGAATATTTTAGTCCGTCACGCTAAAATGTCAATTCTACTTCCAATAAATAATATTTCCTATTTATTTGCACCCTCCTTCCGAGGCTTTTGACTTCCCGAATATTGGATGTAATTTTTACTATAGTTGATAATTCAACATATTTTAACAAATCGATTGACCGGATTGAAAGTAAATTAAGTTTTAAGTAAAAATTATCACAATTTATTTTAATATATTAGGTACTTCTATTTAATTTCATCAATTCGCATAATTTTAATAAACAAGGAGAAAGACTAAGAAAACTACTCGGAATGCATGGGAATAAAACAAAGCATGGATTTCATTTAAAGTTAACAACAATAAACAAAGATACTTATCTTAATTTCCTCCCCAAGCAGACTCCTTGAAGTTCCTTTGACTTTTCCTTCTAGTACAACACACTTCTAACTCACTAAAGATACATTAAGACTCTCTAAATAGACACACTGAAGACTCAAGAGACACACACAGACACTAGAATTCGGCCTCTATTTATAGAGGTAGGCAAAGGTCCAAGGGATGCTTAAACACCTCTTCAAAAGCGTTCGGGTTCGATGTATTTGCATTTTGAGCCGTCTCGCCGTCGGCGGAAACGACCTCGCCGTCAGCGGGGCTTCTAGAAGGTCTTCAAACCGCGCGATCTCGCTGTCGGCGGGCTCGGGCTCGCTGTCGGCGAGGTAGTTATAATTCCTTCAGAAATTCTCCTCATGATCTCGCCGTCGGCAGTCTCGATCTTGCCTTCGGCGACTTAATTCATTTTGCATAAATTTCTTCCTTTTTGATCCAAATTCGCTCCATTTCATGCTTTTTGCTTCTATCACTTATAAATATTCGTTCCTGCAGTAAAATAAAGAAAAAACCTTTTTTTAAAGTGCAATTTAATCAAAAATAGATATGAATTTCTTAATATATTTTTACGTGATCAAAATCCCCAAACTTAATTATTACTTGTCCTCGAGTAATTTTAATACTAAATAAAAATAATGATTTTTGTAATAGAATTTTTCAATTCAGATATACTATGATCTAAATTTAAATAACATTATAGTAAAGTTGAATAGAAATATTTCTAAGTAATTAAATTAACTTTATAGATATAAGATTATCTAGTTATCAGGTCTAAGAGTAAATTACTTAAGATATTTAGATGATAGGAAGTTCAAGAAAACACTATTTAGTAAAATACTAATCCATATATATAAGTTTAGAAATATAGTTAAGTTTTATCCTTTAGGTTGAATCCATTGAAGCCAATTTTTGATAAGGCATCTCCTCAAGCTTCTCCTCACTTATGTTTTTCTTTTCTTTTCTTTTCTTTTTCTTTTCTTTTCTTTTCTTTTTCTTTTTCAAGTGAGGATTACTGTATCTGGATGACCTGTTAATAATTTTGAACTTCAATTTCTCTTCCTAAATTTGAAACTTTAAAATATTTCCTTACTTATATATATTTCATAGCACTTTACTTCATTGAGTTTCAATCCTTTCTTTTTCATTTAAATACTTAAGAATTTCAATTTTAGAATATAGTTTTCCTTACTTTAAATAGTTTACTATATTCTTATTCCTTTTAACCAAATATCTTATTCCATTAATTAATTGAATTACTAGAAACATTTTATTAACTTTCTATAATAATTAAATAAAGTAATTCATGTTTATTGAATTGAAAAACTACTATAGAAAATCATTTGATAATAATTTTTGAAAATAGAAATTGAGAACAATTTAATAATTAAATTTGTATTTTTACCTTCCCCCAAACTTAAATTTTTCTATCTATACTAAATAGTGAAAAGGGAAAGTATATAGTAAAGTTCATCATACCTTTGAGCTTTAGGTATTTCTTTTCTTTGAAATTTTTGCGAGCTTTTTCATTACTTACAGAACCTGTACTGTTAGTATTCTTCCACATATAGAACTTAAAAGAAAGTGCAGGGATGAAATTTTAAAATAAGTATCAAACATAACAAATGAAAACTTAATCTATTACTACACATACAATCAACTAACCTACTTTAAAACATATTAAAACAATCTAAACAATATTAACAGTTCATAACTTATAAAAACTTAAACAAAAAAAAAATTAACATCCTATCTAAAAGAAAAAAAATTGCAAACTAATTTAACACACATAAGAAGTTTAATATCACAGCATAAGCAAACATACCAACATCCACAGTCCACAGAAAGTACAGAATAATTACATACAGAATAATAAAGTTTCCAAAATAACAACAAATCTAAACAAACTAAACAAAGGCTCTAATCTTCTGCATCAAAATCCCAGGCTATATCATCTCCCTGATCTCCAGGCTGGGAAGGCTGAGCAGGCTGGTACTGTGTATAGCGGGGGCACTCAGGAAAGACAAAATCTAAATCACCACTCCTATATCGACGTTCAACCTCATAATATGCAATTTCGTACTCTAAATGTCGCTGGAGATATTCGCTATCATAATCGTGTCTTCTTTCCAAGCCTCCAATCCTTTGGTCTATATGCTCAAATCTTCTTTCCATATTTTCTCCAAATTGCTCAAAACTCTTTCTACTCAGGGTTAGCTCATTCATCAGATCTTGAAGGGTAGGAGTGGTGTACTGAGGGGGTTCATAACTAGTAGAGGGTATATCTCTACTGAAGAAGGTACATAATCCCTCGTCCCGGATCTCCATCCTTCGTGGGATTAATATTTCTTTATATTAGCTCGAGTAATGGGTTTCATAGGTTCAACCCATTCCTCATCATCTCTTGCCTCTACCCCGGATAATTGGCGAGTGCATAGATAAGACCAGGATGTCCTAGTCCTCCTCCACTTTCATTTCTTGAGGTAGCTAATATATTCTTATAAATTACACTTCCCACATTAATACTCTTTTGGTTCTGAATACAGAAATTCAAAACTGCTCTATCTCTTGTTACCTCACTATAGTGGTAGGTAGGTAACAAAGTAGAACAAATAAAATAGTGCCAGGCTTTTGATGTTGCATTTAACATAGAAAGAGGAAAGTTTACCCGTTCTCGCTGCTTTATCTTCCAGACGCCTTTCCCATCAGTGAGAAAGTCGATCACCTCTTCCAGTGGTCCTTCCATAGTTCCAAAAGTTTCATACTCGCTGGTGTAGGTGTCTCTTACCTCGTAATAAGCGTTTATTCTAGCAGCGTTGAATTCCACAAAAAATCCTTTAACTTTAACCGGTGCATCTTCAGCCTGTGTTAAATTCGCATAAAATTCCTTTACCACTTCTACAGCGGCTCTGTTGGTCACGAAACAGAAATTTTCCCATCCTCGTTCCTTAATGATTCGCTCAACTTCTCCTCAGGGACTTTTGAAAACTCGATCTTGAATGCATGTTACGGCTTGTATGTTGTGAAAATATCTTGATTGTGCCTTGCATTCACAAAACGAGTTTCGTCGTAATCTATCCGTCGCTTTTGTCGTGGAGCCATTTTCGATCCGTGAAATTTGCAAAAATTTTAAATAAACTCCCAAATATTACTAAGAAGGCTTCCTACAACATCTAAAATCCATTTAAATCAATTTCCATGAAATTCTTCCAAGTATTTTCTCCTCATTTCGAAATTTTTCAAAATTTCCCAATGTAGAAGAAATTCATGGTGAAAATCAAAAATTTTTGCATAGGAGTGAAGCTCTTACCAAGGGAAGATGAAATCTGGTGTCAAAAAGTGTTGAAATCGCCTCAAATCCAAGATCTCTCGAGCCCTAGGTCGGTTTTTCGAAGTTTTGAGGAAGGGGATGATGAATAGTGTCGGTTGGTCAGTCGAAATATAGGTCTTTTCGCGATCTCGTTGTCGGCGAGATTTTCTCGCCGTCGGCGAGCTAATTAATTTGATAAGGCAAAAGTTTCGGGAAAAATCCGCCGTCGGCGAAGCTCGGTCTCGGCGCTGGCGGGTTTTCTCGCTATCGACGAGATAATCCTCGCCGTCGGCGAGATCCCAAAGTTTTTAAATTTTTGAAATTCGTCAATCATTTTCAACCTCGATTTGCCCTTAATCAATCTTCCGATCACTTAATTTAATAATAGTATGAAGATTAGATACTTATACTCACAAAAAGTCCACACAACACATACAATATAACTTTATATATGAAATCCATGAGACTTACAAACTTCACACTAACAACTTAACAACATACTTAACTTAAATGTTCAAATCCATAATACTCAGCACCACAATCCACACCACAACACTCTAAATGCTGAGACATAACAATTACAAATAATCTCATCAAATCTGAGATGATCAAATTAAAATTCAAATCATAATAAAACCCAAATCCAAATCAACACATATATATACAAATATATGACATAAAATAGAAATCTTTCCTACTCCTCAGTGGCTGAACTATCATCCTCTGCGATATTCCCGATGCGACGCAGGTGCACAAATAAATTGTAGAAAGGCCTGAAAGGGAATTCTGCAGTAGATTCTTCATTAATCCACCCTTTCTGTCTCAATAAATGAATAAAATTGGCCTCTAGATGTCCAGTATGATCAAAGTGCTCCTTCATCCTCCGATCAATGTGATCAAACATATCAGAGATATTGTCGATGGAATTCATCACATTTTGCAATTCTTTCTCCAATCCTTTAATCTTCTTCGGAATGAAATTTGTTTTATCGATAAGGGGCCTTGCTAAAGGATTGTTCCGTGATGCTCCGTCGAAATAATGGTAATCTCATCATTGTTATCCAAAGTTGGAAACATATCCGTAGGATCAAGTGGTTTCCATGGCAAAAGTACTTTTTCCCGAAGCCTCATAAGAAACTTGGTACTGATCGCATAAAGCAAATATAGTCGATGGGTGTCTAAGTCCATGAGCCGACCCATGCACGATCAATCCCGATGCGGACTTTACTTATTATTGATCCGACATCGATAGGTAGTCCGATTTGAATACGGTAGTTTAATATAGCGCATTCCTTTGAAACTTTATTTACCCTCATAGTAGGTAATAATTTTGATGAGATAAAGAAATGCCAATGCTTCGAGACGGGGTTAAGAGGTGATGCGAAAAAGCCGACATACCCGTCTTCGCGTAACTCCCGATCATCGGGTTCGTCGGTCGGGTATCTATGGATCTCGTTCATATTGTATCTTGAAGGCACAAAGTTGGAATAATGACAAACGAGAGGTATTCTCTATAGAAAATAATTCATTTACCCTTGAAGGAGTAAATGTTACCCATCTTCCTCCGACGTAGACATTTCCATTGTTGATCGCATGTAGATTAGAGTAAAACTCTTTAACTACTGGAATAACTACAGCGGATGTCGTATAACAAAATACCTCCCAATGCCCCTGTGCGATCATTTCTTCGATTTTTGTGGTGGAATTCTCTATTCCTCTGTTGACAAATCCGCTTTCTTTAATAAGTCTTTTTTTCATCAAACCTTTGTTGAAGATACGCTGCGACTCCGAACTGACGAATTTTCTTCGGTTGAAAACTTCAGTTTTTGTGGTTTCTAAGAATTTGGTGGCCATTTCGGATTGAAAGGATTGGTCTCTAGTCGTTTCTAAGGAAGAAAACAGTGTAAAATTGGATTTGGGATAGTTTCTTACAAAGAAATGGCTTAGAATCGTCCAAAACCGCACGAAAATTCTTAAGAAACCAAAATTTCAACTGCCCGCAGTCGGCGGGAAGTTTCTCACCGTCGGCGAGCTAGTTATAAAACCGAATTAAATCATGGCACACGATCTCGCTGTCAGCGAGCTCGGGCTCGCTGTCGGCGAGATTCGTAAAAATCGCTCATTTTCGCTCTGGTCCAGAATATTTTCTGATCTCATCATATAGCTTTGAATTTTTGATGATTCTAATTAAAATTTGAGTAGTAAGATTTGTTTTAATAATATAGACTCACTAATTTGTAGATAATTAAAATAAAAGACTACTATGGGTTGCCTCCCATAAAGCGCTTGGTTTAACGTCGTCAGCCAGACCTAATTTCAGTTAGTAATCAGGTTGACTAAGCATTAAAACCTCTTTAAAATTTGGTCTTCTACCTTCGAAATATGGTTTTAATCTATGTCCGTTTACCTTAAATCTATGTCTTGTTTTTGGATCTTCAATTTCTATAGTTCCATATGAAAATATTTGAGTTATGGTGAAAGGTCCTAACCATCGAGATTTCAATTTCCCGGAAATAATTTCAATCTAATATTATATAGTAGAACTTCTTGTCCTGGTTCAAAATTTCTACGATTAATCTTCCGATCATGCCATAATTTCATCCTTTCTTTATAAATCCTATCATTATCATATGATTCATTCCTTAATTCTTCCAATTCATTTAATTGCAGCAATCTCTTTTCACCAGCTTCTTTCATATTATAATTAAATTCTTTAATCGCCCAATATGCTTTATGTTCTAATTCAACTGGTAAGTGGCAAGTTTTTTCATATATATATCTATAAGGAGTCATTCCAATCAGAGTTTTATAAGCAGTCCTGTATGCCCATAATGTAGTGTCTAGTCTTATAGACCAGTCTAATCTATTAGGGTTTACGAGACTTCTCTAATATACGCTTAATCTCTCGATTAGAAACTTCGACTAATCCATTAGTTTGTGGATGATAAGCGATTGATATCTTATGCATAATATTATATTTTTCTACTAGTTTGTGAATATATTTGTTTCTAAAATGAGTTCCTCCGTCAGTGATAATCACTCTCGGCATTCCAAATCTAGTAAAAATATTTTTCATTAAAAATTTTGAAACACTTTTAACATCACACCTAGGTAAAGCTTGTGCTTCGATCCATTTGGAAACATAATCAACGACTACTAATATATATGAGTTTCCAAATGAAGGAATAAAAGGTCCCATGAAATCTAATCCCGAAACATAAAAATTTCAACTTCTAATAAAAAATTCAGAGGCATTTCATTTTTTCTTGATATGTTTCCTACTCTTTGGCATTTATCGCAGGTTTTTATATATATGTATACATCTCTAAATAGAGTAGGCCAGTAGAATCCAGATTGTAGAATTTTATACGCAGTTTTATACGTTCCAAAATGTCCTCCAAAATCAGAATCATGACATTTTTGAATGATTGGTTCAGTTTCTTCATAAGGCACGCATCTTCAATAATTAAATCCTTACATTGCTTATATAAGTATGGTTCATCCCAAAAGTATGTTTTAGTATCATGAATGAATTTTTTCTGTTGTTGCAAAGTTAACATAGGTGGTAAAATGTCACTTACAATATAATTTACTATATCGGCATACCGAGGTAATTTTCACTCATTTATATTATAAAGTTGTTCATCGGGAAAAGCTGTCAAAATTTCATTATCGGTATCGAGATAATTCATGATTTTCTAATCTTAATAAATGATCTTCAATTTGATTATCGGTTCCCTTTTTGTTAATGATATCAAAATCAAATTCTTGCATTAATAATATCCATCTAATTAATCTTGGTTTAGAATCTTTCTTTTGCATTAAATACTTTATAGCAGAGTGATCAGTATGTATAATACATTTAGCTCCTATTAGATAATGCTGAAATTTATTAAAAGCATATACTACTGCTAATAATTCTCTTTCTGTAACTGTATAATTTATTTCAGCATCATTTAGAGTTTTACTAGCATAGTATATAACTTTGAAAATCTTATCGTATCTTTGCCAAGAAGCTGCTCCTATAGCATAATCACTAGCATCACACATAAGCTCGAAATGGTTTCTCCCGATTAGGTGAAACTATTATAGGTGCTTGTAATTAATTTATCTTTTAATAATTCGAAAGCATTCGGGCATTCGGTTGTAAATTCAAATTTCTTGTCCTTTTCAAGAAGTTGGCATAGAGGTTTAGTAATTTTTGAAAAATCTTTAATATAACGTACGTAGAATCCGGCATGTCCAAGAAAACTTCTTACCCCTTTCACCATAGTTGGAGGTGGTAATTTAGCTATAACTTGAATTTTTGTAGGGTCTACTTCCATGCCCTTTTCCGAAATTTTATAACCTAATACAATGCCTCCTGTAACCATAAATTGACATTTCTCCCAATTAAGAACTAAATTAGTTTTCTCACATACTTCAAATACTTTTTCAAGATGATTTAAGCATGTGTCAAATGTTGTTCCAAATACGGAGAAATCATCCATAAATACTTCTATTCCATTATCAATTAATTTACTAAATATAGACATCATACATCTGCGGAATGTTGCGGGTGCATTACATAATCCAAAAGGCATCCTTCGAAAAGCGAAAGTTCCATAAGGACTAGTAAATGTAGTTTTCTCTTGATCCTCAGGAGCAATTTGTATTTGATGATAACAGGTATATCCATCTAAGAAACAAAAATATTTATGTCAGGCTAATCTATCTAACATCTGGTCTAGAAATGTCTAGAAATGGTAAAGGGAAGTGATCTTTCCTGGTGGTTGTGTTTCATTTTCTATAATCAATACATATTCGCCATTTATAGGGATAAGATCATTATTTTCATTAGCTTTTTCGGTCACTCCTCCTTTCTTAGGTACACAGTGAATTGGGCTTACCCAAGCACAGTCAGAAATAGGATATATAATACCATTATCTAACCATTTAAAAAAAAAATTTAACTACTTCTTTCATTATCGGATTTAATCTCCTTTGGGGATCTGCTTTAGGCTTATGTTCATTATCTAAAATAATTCTGTGCATACAGATTGAAGGACTAATTCCCTTAATATCTGCTAAAGTCTAACAAAAAATTTTCTTATATTTTTTTAATGTATCTAAAAGTTTTTGTTCTTGAGATTCATTTAATTCAGATGAAATAATAACTGGTAGAGTTGAAGAATTATCTAAGTAAGCATATTTCAAATGATTAGGTAACATTTTTAACTTAAGTTCAGGAGGTCTAATAATCGATGGAACTATATTTTTTTCAGAGTTTTCTGTGTTATCCAAAAATTCAAATTTCTCTTGAATATAATCTAGTTCTTCATTTATATCATCTTTTTCAATTAATTCAGTATTTTCTTTTTCTAATTTTTCTTCATAATATTCCTTAAAATGTTCTTTTTGTAAATGATAGAGTACTTCCATTCGAAAACACTCATCATCTTTTTCTAGCGCAGGATACTTCATTGATTTAGCAATATTAAAAGTTATTTTTTGGTCATTTACTCTCATAGTTAATTCTCCTTTCTGAACATCAATCATAGCTTTTCCAGTGACTAAAAATGGCCTTTCTAAAATGATAGAAATTTCTTTATCTTCTTCCATATCTAAAACAATAAAATCTACAGGGAAGATAAATTTATCCACTTTTACTAATACATCTTCAATAACTCCCTTAGGATATGTAACAGAACGATCAGCTAACCGAAGAGTTACTGAAGTAGGTGAAATTTCTCCCAATCCTAATCTTTTAAAAATTGATAGAGGCATTAGATTGATGCTTGCTCCTAAGTCACACAAAGCTTTTCCATAGAATTTTTCTCCAATAGCATAGGGTATAGTGAAACTACCAGGATCTTTTAATTTTTCAGGAAGCTTTTTCTGAATAATAGCACTACACCCTTCACTAAGTGCGACCATTTCATTATCGGTAAATTTTCTTTTTTTATTTAGAATATCTTTCATGAATTTTACATAGTTTGGCATCTGTTCTAAAGCTTCTACGAAAGGAATATTTATTGTTAATTTCCTTAGAATTTCAAGGAATTTAACAAATTGTTTATCTTTTTTATGTTGAATTAGTCGTTGAGGAAATGGTGGTGGAGGTTTTTCAACGAAATTTTCATTGGTATTAAAGGATTTTCTAAGTTTGGATCTTGTTGATTCTTTTCCTTTTCAATTTCCACTTCCTCTTTTTGACTTTCAGGTTCTTTCTAAATTCGAGGTTCTAATTATTTTCCACTTCGTAATTGTATCACTTTATTTTGTTCATTTCCCTTATCTTTGGGATTTATTTCCACATTACTAGGAAATGTTCCAGGTATTCTATTATTAAGTGCGGTAGCAATATGTCCAAGTTGAGTTTCAATATTTTTAATAGTTGTTCCTTGATTTTGTAATTGATTACCTTGTATTTGTAATTAATTTTCTTGATTTTGTAAATGTTGACCCATATTTAATATTAATTCTTCTATAGATAATTTCTTATCTTTAAATTGTGGGTTATTGTTATTAAATCCAGATGGATAATTAGGTTTATAATTAGAATTTCCTTGATTAGATGGATTTCCTAATGGTTGTGTTATGTTATTCATCCACGGTTGATTAGTTGTGTTATTATTCCAATTAAAATTAGGATAATTTTTCCATTCAGGATTATAATAATTCGCATAAGGATTATTGGGTACGTTATTAATTGCATTTATAGTTTCATATTGAGATTGAGATTCTATAAGTTGTCTAGATGAATTTTCTTCTAATATAGTTGGAGAGTAATTCATTCCAAAATGATCTAATTTTTTAGATACAACGACGATTTACGAAGCTAACATAGATATTGCATCATTTTCATGAATAATAGCTATCTTTTTCGGATTCATTCTATCAGCGGCCATTGAAAATTATTAGTTGTCATTTCTTCGATTAGTGCATAGGCTTCATCAAATGGTTTTGACATTAATGATCCTCCAATGACAGCATCGATGATTGATCTTAAAGATCCTACTAATCCATTATAGAAAGTTTGAATAATTAACCAATCTGGTAACGCATGATGTGGGCATTTCCTAAGAAGTTCTTTAAATCTCTCTCAAGCTTCACATATTGATTCTCCATCAAACTGACTAAAAGAAGTTATATCATTTCTAAGTTTAGCAGTTTTAGATGGTGGAAAATATTTGGATAGAAATTTTTGTGATAACTCTCCCAAGTTTTAATAGATCCGAAGTGCTTAACGAATTTAACCACATTTTAGCCTTATCCCTTAAAGAAAAAGGAAAAATTCTAAGTCTAATAGCATCGTTAGATACTCCTTCATATTTGAAAGTAGCACATAGTTCTAAAAAACTAGCAAGATGTAAATTAGGATCTTCAGTAAGTGAACCACTAAATTGATTATTTTGTATCATTTGGATAATTGCAGGTTTAAGTTTAAATGAATTAGCAGCTACATCAGGGTTTTGAATAGTTAAATGAATTTCATCTAATGTAGTGTTGGCATAATCTCTTAATGGTCTCTGTTGATTGATATTTTCATTTTCAGGAATATTTGCCAGTTGTGTTAAATTTATAGTTTCTCTTTTTTGTTTTCTAATTCTTTTAATTGTACGCTCTAATTACGAATCGTAAGGTATTAAATTTTCGTTTCCAAATTTTCGCATACAATTTTATAAAACAAAATAATCCGTTACTCTAGTAAATAATTTCTTTACTTCCCGACAACGGCGCAAAAACTTAGCCCACTTTTTATATGTTTGCAAATTATGTTAATAGCAACGACACCAAAACTTGATCCCGCTTTAATATATATATATATATATATATATATATATATATATATATATATATATATATATATATATATATTTGATTTTATGATGGAATGTTTAATGTGGATTCTACGCAAGTATACGTATCGTATCGAAGTAATACGGGGCTCTAGTGGAGTCTCGGTTATCGATCCACGGGGAAGTTTTTAACGAGATGTGTATCGGCTAAAATTTAAAGGAATTACTTACTAATATAGTAATCGGAAATTTTAAGTAACTACAACAACTAAAGTAAACTAATGCTTGAAATAAAGTTGATTTAAATAATTCAGAAAAAGTATCATTCTCCTTGTTTTAAGAAAATTAAGTGAATGATGAATCTAAATAGAATTTTTGAATTGTATTGTGACAAATAGGAGCATTCCTATTCTTTACCCTTTGGTCGAGGTGCAAAGAACATTGACTAATCCTATGTTTGTTTACTGAATCCGTAGGCTAGTCGGGAGGATGTCGGCCGCCACTTGAGCTCTCACGTTCCCCTCACTCGAGGGCTAACATCTACACTTCAGCTCTCAAACAATATGACCAAATTGAATATTTTAGTCCGTCACACTAAAATGTCCAATTCTACGTCCGATAAATAATATTTCCTATTTATTTGCAACCTCCTTCCAAGGCTTTTGACTTCCCTGAATATTGGATGTAATTTTTTCTATAGTTGATAATTCAACATATTTTAACAAATCAATTGGCCAGATTGGAAGTAAATTAAGTTTTAAGTAAAAATTATCACAATTTATTTTAATATATTAGGTATTTCTATTTAATTTCATCAATTCGCATAATTTTCATAAACAAGGAGAAAGACTAAGAAAACTACTCAGAATGCATGGGAATAAAATAAAGCATGGATTTCATTTAAAGTTAACAACAATAAACAAAGATATTTATCTTAATTTCCTCCCCAGCGGACTCCTCGAAGTTCCTTTGACTTTTCCTTCTAGTACGAGCACACTCTAACTCACTAAAGATACACTTAAGACTCTCTAAATAGACACACTCGAAGACTCAAGAGACACACACGGACACTAGAATTCGGCCTCTATTTATAGAGGTAGGCGAAGGTCCAAGGGATGCTTAAACACCTCTTCGAAAAGTGTCCGGGTTCAATGTATTTGTATTTTGAAGCTGTCTCGCCGTCGGCGGGAAACGACCTCGCCGTCAGCGGGGCTTCTAGAAGGTCTTCAAACCGCGCGATCTCGCTGTCGGCGGGCTCGGGCTCGCTGTCGGTGAGGTAGTTATAATTCCTTCAGAAATTCTCCTCATGATCTCACCGTCGGCGGCCTCGATCTCGCCGTCGGCGGCCTCGATCTCGCCATCGGCGACTTAGTTCATTTTGCATGAATTTCTTCCTTTTTGATCCAAATTCGCTCCATTTCATGCTTTTTGCTTCTATCACTTATAAATCTTCGTTCCTGCAGTAAAATAAAGAAAATACCTTTCTTTAAAGTGCAATTTCATCAAAAATAGATATGAATTTCTTAATATATTTTTCTGTGATCATTGTGGTATAGAAATGTCGTTGTATGTTGATGTCATGTTGATGTCAATGTTAATGATTTTATCGTTTTATTTTAGATTTCGTGGCTAACCTAAAAGTTCAGTTATCTTTGTTGTCATGTCATTTTTTTGTTTTGTTGTTTGTAGAAAGTTTAAGTTTTGTGGTTATCCTAAAAGTCATGGTTTTGTTGTCAATGTTTCGTCGTCGATGTCTTGCAAAACAGAGTTAGCACACCCTATAACATGCAAAGAAAACAAAACTTCATGTCTTCATCCTGCAAAGAAAATAAAGTTAGAAACAATGTCATATCAAGATATTTAGATTACCTGGTCAAAGTGTACGGTGATCCGAGTTGTCGGATGTCCGAGTTTGGTTGAAATGCCGATTTAGGTTTATGTCAGTTTATGTTTTTATTTGTCTTGAATATTGATTTGGGTTGGATTGTTAAGTTCAATGTGGGTCGAGCTTTAAGAATTATGTCGTTTTATGTCGAGATATATTGAGTTTGGTTTGAAATGTCGATTAATGTCATTTAATGTCGGTATTTATTAAATTTGGTTTAAAATGTCGATTAAAGTCGGTTAATGTCGGTGTTTGTCGAATTTCGTTTGAAATGTCAATTAACGTCGGTTAATGTCAGTGTTTGTTGAATTTGATTTAAAATGTCGGTTAATGTCAAATTATGTTTAAGTTATGTTTGAAATGTCGATTATGTCAATTTTGTTTTGAAATGTTAAATTTATGTCGTTTAAGTCGATTTTTAAAATGTCAAATTTATATTGTTTATGTCGATTTTTGTTTTGAAATGTCAAATTTATGTCGTTTATGTTGATTTTTACTTGAAATGTCAAATTTATGTCGATTGTATCGATTTTTATTGATTTCAGTTTTACTTTGAGATGTTATGTCGATTTTTAATTTTTTATGTCGAGTTAAGTTTAAGAATTATGTCATTTTATGTTGAGTGAAGTTCGATATGGGTCGAACTTATGGATTATATTGGTTTATGTTGTGTTAAGTTCGATTTAGGTCGAACTTAAGAATTATGTCGGTTAGGTTTGATTTAGATCGAACTTAAAATTTATGTCGAAGTTAAGTTCAATTTAGATTGAACTTAAAATTTATGTTGATTTAAGTTAACTTGGATTCATGTCGGGTTAAATCAAAGGTTTATGTCGAATTAGGTTCAGTTTGAGTTGAACCTAAGGTTTATGTCGATTTAGATTCAATTTGGGTTGAACCTAAGGTTTATGCCGACTTAAGTTCAATTTAAGTTGAACCTAAAGTTTATGTTGATTTAGGTAAGGTTTATGTTGATTTATGTTCAATTTGGGTTGAACCTATAGTTTATGTTTAGTTGAGTAGAGTTAGGTTCATTATTAGTTGAACTCGAGGTTTAGGTTTGGATTTAAGTTCAATGTAGGTTGAACTTAAGTTAGGTTTTGGTTTAGGTTCAAGTTGAGTTGAACCTAAGGTTTAGGTTTGGACTTAAGTTTAATGTAGGTTGAACTTAAGTTAGGTTAAGGTTAGGTTCATGTATGTTGAACCTAAGGTTTAGGTTTGGATTTAAGTTCAATGTTGGTTGAACTTAAGTTAGGTTTGAACTTAAATCAGGTTTTGGTTTAGATTCAAGTTAGGTTGAACCTAAGGTTTAGGTTTGGACTTAAGTTCAATTAAGTTAGGTTTAGGTTAGACTAAGGTTCATGTCATGTTAAACCTAAGTATGATTTGACTTAAGTCTAATATGGGTTAGACTTAAGTTAGGTTTGTGTTAAGCTTAGGTTCATGTCAGGTTGAACCTAAGTATGGTTTGACTTAAGTCTAATATGGGTTAGACATAAGTTGGGTTTAGGTTAGACTTATGTTCATGTCAGGTTGAACCTAAGTATGGTTTGACTTAAGTCTAATATGGGTTAGACTTAAGTTAGGTTTGGGTTAGACTTAGGTTCATGTCAGGTTGAACCTAAGTATTGTTTGACTTAAGTCTAATATGAGTTAAACATAAGTTAGGTTTGGGCTTGATTAAACCTTAATTGGTTAAGGTTTAATAGATTTGATTAAGTCTAATGTGGTAGACTTAATTAAGGTTTAGGTTTGGTTCAACCTTAATTAATTAAGTCTAATGTGATAGACTTAATTAAGATTTAAGTTTGACTTAGATTCAAGTTGGGTTGAACCTAAGTATAGGTTAAGGTTAGGTTCATGTATATTGAACTTAAAAGGTTTAACTTAGGTTGAATTGGGTTGAACCTAAGTATAGGTCAAGGTTAGGTTCATGTATGTTGAACCTAAGGTTTGAGTTTGACTTAGGTTTAACTTGGGTTGAACCTAAGTATAGGTTGAACTTGGGTTCATGTTGTGTTGAACCAAAGTTAAATGTTGAACTTGGGTTCATGTTGTGTTGAACCTAAGTTAAGTTTATTTTAGGTTTGAGTTTGATTAAACCTTAATTGGTTAATGTTTAATAGATTAATTAAGTCTAATGTGGTAGACTTAATTAGAGTTTAAGTTTGATTAAGTCTAATTTAGTTAAGACTTAATGATTTCATTATGTCTAATGGGTTAGACCTAATCAGGGTTTAAGTTTGATTAAATCTAATTTAGTTAAGATTTAATGATTTAATGAGGTATAATGGGTTAGACCTAATTAGGTTTTAGGTTTGATTAAGTCTAATTTATTTAAGACTTAATGGTTTAATTAGGTCTAATGAGTTAGACCTAATAAGGAGTTTAAGGGTTATTTAAACATAATGTAAGTAAGGTTTATGTTTGAGTAACTGGGTTTAATATGATTAAACTTAATTAGGTTTTAAGGTTTATTTAAACCTAATGTGATTAAGGTTTAAGTTGGTTAACTAGGTTTAATGTGGATTAAACCTAATTAAGGTTTAAAGGTTACTTAAGCTTTAATTTAAGTAAATCTTAAGGGTTAATTAAGTCTAATTAGATTAGAATTAATTAGGTTTTATGGTGTTAAACCTAATGTGATTAAGGCTTAACAAGGTTTAATGGGGTCTAATTGATGTCTTAGACATAATTGGGTTTTATTAAGTTAAACCTAATGTGGTTTAAGGTCTTACTTGGTTTAATTAGGTCTAATTGGTGTCTTAGACCTAATTGGGGTTTATTAAGTTAAACCTAATGTGGTTTAAGGTCTAACTTGGTTTAATTAGGTCTAATTGGTTTCTTAGACCTAATTGGGGTTTATTAAGTTAAACCTAATATGGTTTAGGTCTAACCTGGTTTAATTAGGTCTAATTAGTGTCTTAGACCTAATTGGGGTTTATTAAGTTAAACCTAATGTGGTTAAGGTCTAACTTGGTTTAATTAGGTCTAATTGGTGTCTTAGGCCTAATTAAGGTTTAGATAAGGTTTGAATTTATATGGGTTCAACCTAATTCATAGGTTTGGTTTTGATTTGGATTTGGGTTCATATGGGTTGGACCTAGGTGTCTAAAGTTTGGTTTGGGTCCATTTTGATTAAACCTAAATATTTTTAATTTTGACTTAGATTCATGTAAGTTGAACCTAAGTATTTAGAAGAAGATGTAAGTTCATTTGGGTTGAACCCAAAGCTTCAGGGATGTGACTTAGCCCAATTGTTTTTAAGGCTTAGTTTTACTCTAGGTCTAATTAAGAATTAAACCTAAGGATTAGGATTAGGTCATTCAAAGCAATCCTTCGAACCTAAGGGTTTTTTTTATATATGTAAAATTTGAAAATTTACAATTTTACTCTAAGAGGTTAAAATGTCATTTTGATTTTTCAAAGGTTGGAAATTGTCATTTTAAGGTTTGAATTTGTTTATTTAAGTCACTTAACCAATTTTTGATTTTTGTTCATTTTATTTTTAATTTTTATAATTATTATAAGAAATAATTATAAGATCTTGTAAAATTAGAAATTCTTGGGTTAGAGAGTTCCCTTAGCCTAGGAAAAATCACAGAATGTCCTTAAAGACCTAAGGATTGATCCCTGAAAATTTCATATTTTTTTGACTTGTGAATAATTTTTAATAATTAAAATACTTCAGAGAGTATTTAATTAATTAAAAATTAAATATTGCGAATAAAATTATGATTTTGGTCTCATAATTTTCCTCTCTTCAAGAGCTTTCCATAGGTATTTTTATTTTATTTTTGTGACATCTGGATCAAAAGATATCAATTTTTGAAGTTCTTAAGGTTTTATGGAATTTATTAATTCCAGAAAATCCGGCCGGCGATGCGTGTCCTCGTACTCATCGAAGAAGTGGGGGGATCCCGTGCGCGGTGCAAAACAGCGGACACGGGGGGAGTCGATCAGCGCCGTCTGTTCCAAAACACGGGAACGGACGGCGGAGATAATTCGAGGGAAAATTTGAATTATTTCCGACCGTTAAACTTCAAATATTAATATCTCACTCATTTCTCAACGAAATTGATTGATTTTTGAAGCTATGGAATCATCTGGACGTATAGATTGTATCTATACGGTGATGATACATTTCTGGGCTAGTAAAACCTATGATATTTCAAAAATATGAATTCTTTTGGGGAAAATAATTCCACAAGTATATCAAGTTTGATCAGACCTTATGGCTGGCTTCTAGGACTCCCAAGGAAGATCTTTGCTGCTCCAATTTGGTTTTATAGCTAGCCTTGGAGGAGAATTTTGAGAAAGTGGCTAATTTGGGCTGATTTTGGATTTTGATCAAATTGGCTTGATTGAGCTAACCCTATGGCTTAGGTTTGGTTGGGATAGATTGCTAAGTTTCCTAGGAAGAATTTTTGTGTTGGGGACCAAGTGGTTTGAGCATATCATGGGTCTCTACCAATTTTTTTTCTTCTTCTATGGTTTCAGGTAGGGGGCTTTTATAGCCATGGAAATGGCTATGGTTGAGTTTGGGTTGATGAGGATCATTTGGGTGAGTTGTTGTCTGCCTCATTAATGTCTTGGGGGAAGATTTAGGCTATGGCAATGATGAATTGCCAATCTCCAAGCCTAGGCATCTTAGGTTTAACCATGGTGAAGGCTTTGAGTTTGGATCTTGTCTTGCCCTCAATGGACCCCTTGTGAGGTGGCTTGGTCTTGATGAACCTTGCTTGAATTCACCTCCCTTAGGTGATTTCCAAATTTATTTGTTTGATTTGGGGGAATGGTGACACACTAGCTACTTAGTCATCCCATGCATGCCTTAGCCATAATGGCTTCTAACCATGGTGTGGCATGAGGTAGATTCTTGTTTCTCCTCCATTGGGTAATCTAGGAGGTGGATGGTGAGTCAAGATGGCAAGCTCTTCTCCTTCCAACATGTCTGTCGGCATATTTTTAGATTTTAAATTTGATTTAAATATATATATATAATTTAGAAAGTAGCATTTGATTTTTGAAAATAATTTTAAGTTTGAAAATTTCGAGATATGAAATCAAGCCGATCCCGCATCCCGAATAGTTTATATAAACGAGCACCGCACCACAAACCGTACATCTATCCGGAGGATAGACACCTTGCTTGATGATGGGGCTCGGTTAAATAAACTAGAAGATTTGTGACATCCGTTTGGTCCGCGAACCAATTTTATAAGCCGACAAGTTCCCTGCTTAATATAAAGGAATTAGGCGGTGTTTATATTACACAGGTTCTTAAAGTTCCCTATAAGGGCAAGCCCCTATAGTTAATTACATCTTAAATGACGGGAATCACTTAAGAAAACTCTCGATAATAATCGGTAATTACGCTCTCAAGAATTTCGAAGTTTAAGTTTTCGAGGATTGAATTTTGGAATTTCGATAGGGAATGGATCAAATTTGGAACATTTTATTTTGGGAATTCAAAGGAAGAAAGGTAGGAGAAATTACAGATTAGAAGCGAACTTCGGTAATTTCCCGACTATCCTATTGTTTGGCTTGAATTTAATAAAGTCCTAATGTTTATTTAATGTTTTGATCTTGCCAATTTTAATTAATTGGGACTTATATTCGTATGATGTGATCACATAAATAGCCTCGAAGATGTGAGGGTTTATGTCGTATCGAACGACTACCTCGGAATCCTAAGACCGGTTAGGGCTTAATTTGCAATGCAAATGCCTAACAAAAGGTTGAGGATTTATGTTGCACTAGGCGAACTACCTCGAAGTCCTATGGTTTAGTTATTTAATTCTAAGAATGGTTTTGCTGATGTAGATTTCAGTTTTGCTGACGACGATGGCCGTGATGCCCACCATGCTTCGAGCTCCTTGTTGTTGCGAGAGGTTTAGAAATCATAAATCAAGAGATGAGAGAAGTGTTTTGGTTTAGAGAAGGTCTTAATTTCCATAGTGTTTTCTATGTTTTAATTAAAACAAATCTTAAAGTTGATTATAACAACACCGGTTAAGATCCCACGGTTCCATCCTTCCGGCATCGTTATTTTTATCGGATTCACTTAGTCCAGATGAATTTGCTAAACTCAACTAAATGAGTTCCAAACTATCATTTAGACCGTGAGAAATCCCGTTAGCAACACGTAGGTTACATCATCAGAGGTATTCCCGATCATCCAACAAGATGTTTTAATTTAGTTGTAGTTGTAGTTTTGTTGTTACGTTTGTGATTAAATTTTGAGTTGTTTTATATTTTGAAATGTTGTGGTGGTGAATTTTATCTTGTAATGATTTTTAATTTAGTTTTGGTTTCGGTTTTAGGGACTATCCTAAAGGTGTGGGTTTTCATGCAACGATTGTTTATCATGCAGAAAAGTAAGTGCGATGCGATTGCAATAAAGTAAATTGCGATAAAATAAAAGCGTACTGGAGGGTCTTCCCGTCATCCCAAGTTGCACTTAAAACACATATCAGAGCATTTAAGTATTCCAACAAGTACCTATGTAAAGCTAAGGGAAAGGTTTTGGTTTTCTACCAAGTTCCTAATCCTATAGCTAGTCACCACCTATGACGTCTAGGTTCTTGTGTTTTGGTTTAAGGACGATTTTCTTCATGAAAGAACAATTAAGTTCAATTGTTCTTATAAATATCCTATCATATTGAGGAAGTGCTTAAGACGAGTCTTAAAACATCTTTTCAATACCTCTAGGATTGTTTTAAGTTCAAGAGAATTTAATTATACAAGTGAATTAATCGTCCAGGAGTTCAAGTTTTGTTCTCTTGCTTAGTGAACTAGGACATTTGAATATCCTATAAGTGAAGTAACACTTCACTTAATACTCCGTTTAGGAGTTATGACAACAAGAGCTTTTGAGGGCAAATTGATGTTCAAGTGATTTGTGATTTAATTTAATTTCAATTAATGGGTTTAAGTTTGGAATAATGTTGAAGTTGTTTTAGATTTATTTTGAATTCTTTATGTCTTAGGTGATGTTATATTCGATTCGATTTAATTTAATTTAATTTTAATTTAATTTAATTTGGTTTAGTTTTATTTTTAATTTAATTTTAATTTTATTTTAACTTGATTTTATTTTTGATTTAATTTAATTTAATTTAATATGTTTTAATTTAATTTAATTGAATTTAGTTTAATTTAATTTAATTTAATTTAATTTAATTAAATTTAAATTTAATTTAATTAATTTAATTTAATTTAATTTAATTTAATTTAAATTTAATTTTATTTTAATTTTAATTTAATATTTTATTTTTTATGCTTTAAGGATGATTTAATTTTAATTGTTAAAATATTAATTTAATTGAAATCTTAGAAGGATTTAATTTAAATGTTTTAACTTTAATTTAATTTAATGATTAAGTCTTTTAGCATTTTAAATCTTGAATTTGGATTATCATTTTAATTAGGAATTAAATATTATTGAGGTGATTAATTTAGGGATTCTTAAATTAAAGAACAAATCTCCTCCTAATAGTATCCCTATTTTAATAATTCCAATTTTTTATTATTCTTCGAAGTTTAATTAATTATTTAATTAAGGTTTATTTTGATTATTTTCAAATTGTTTGGTAGGTTTCTACCCTTTAACTACCTAAGTTTCAAACATCAAAAATCAACTTAGTATCAAATATTTTACCCACCCTTTTAATTAAACCTAAAATTTTTAATTATAGGTTAAAATTTTAATTACCATTTTGCCCTTTAAACTTACTAATTCCATAACTCACTAAATTGAGCTTAAATGAATTTGAAATTTTTATGTGACTTCACTCATATATCAATCAAGACATTAGAGGAGAAAATGTGATTTTTCTGTATTTAATTTATTTATGTAATTATTTTTGGTGGAAAATAAAGATTTTCAAGGAAAATTCAACAACATGACCAAGGGAAAGTTTTTGTCCTTAAGAAAATTATGGGACATTCCTAATGACTAGAGGACCACTTGGACCAATTTTGGTGATTTTTTGAATTATATTCTTTTTATTATAATTATTTTGAGTTTTGGAGTATTAATTAATTTAAAAATAAAATAAAGGTTGAAAAATGAATTTTATATTTTTCAAAAATCTCTCTGATATCAAGGAAACCAGAGAACCAATTTTTATAATTTTCTAATTTTTCTTTGATTTATTAGAATTATTTTAGTGGAAATGCTTAGAAAATACATTTTCTTTAATTTTAAAATTACCTTAGGGCTTTAAAATTTGATATCTCATCATAGAGACTTAAGAAAAATATGGGGTTTGTTCCTAAGTGATTAAAATTCAAAATGAGACATTTTGGTGAATTTTATTATTTTTGAGATTTTTATTATTTTTTAATTATTAAAAATATTAAAATAATGCAAAAAATTAACTTTTTGGAAAATTGCAATTTTAATTTTCTTAAATTCCCTGATATCAGAGAGGCTCCAAAACCAATTTGGTGAATTTTTTAGAAGTATTTTGAAAGTTATCAATTTTTGAAGTTTAGGTTTGGCTAAATGGCTTAATCAACCCATTTGATAGAGCCAACCAAGTCCAATTGACTTCAAACTTTTATGGTGGGTTCCTCTGATCCAAAAGGTCAGTGGAGAATTGATTTCAAGTCAATTTGATGTATGATTAGCTCTAATTAATTAAAGCTCTATTTTGGGTGTTTAAGCCAATTAGGGATATTACAAGTGAGTCAACTCAAAACCTATTTTCCCTAGGGTACTCTGGTCATAAGAAACATCACCAAATTTTCCTAGAATTTATTTCACAACATGCTAATTATTGGAATTAAAATACTCAGAATAGTGACACTAGAATTGAAAAATCAATAACTCTTCATAGGGATAGCCTCGACTTTGGAAAATTCGGGGAATGTCCCCAAATTCAGAGGCTTCAAAAGCCCTATGGTCTCATGCCATGGTGAATTGTATACATGCATGAAGAATTGAAAATGTGCAGAGAGTAAATAAATCATTAAAAATCAAATATTCAATAAAATTAAATGATTTCTTTTCCACTTTATTCTCCTCTGTTCACTGACGAGAGGGTATTTTTATTTTATTTTTAGGATTTTCCTACACAAAGTTATGAATTTTCTAAGTTACGGTAATTAAATAAATAAGAAAAATCCCTATTTTTCTACTTATCCACGCGGTGCCACGCCATCCTCGGCGACTCCGAAGGGCCGCGCGGCGCGCTCCGGTTCGGCTTCGCCATCCAGGCTCGGTGCTCCGGGGGCCCGCGGTTCATGTACCATCGCGGCTGTCCGGCTCGATCCGGACCGTCCGCTCGATACACGCTCGATCCGACGGCTCCCGAGTCATCGTCTACGGCCGGTGTGCACCGTGACCGTCAACCTTCTAACCCTAATTTCTCGCTCGATTCTCAACGGATTTTTGTGTTCTTATGCTCTATGGATTCGTCTTGAAGAGACGAACACATCCATACGGTAAACATGCATTGAAATTGATTCAAATTAAATGGAGAATCTCTGTAAGCTCGGGAAGAAGAGTGGATCCATACCTTTGCTCAGAGAAGTGAAGCTTCGATCTGAGAGTTGTGTCACCTTCGATTGGGTCCGAGCGAGCTCCGGATGAAGTCCCTTGGCTCAGTGAATTGTCCAGGTATGATTTCGACCACGGCCGATTTCAACCTTTGGAGTACGGAACGGGTGGGTGGCTCGAGAGGGGCTTTCATCTGGGAACTCCTTCTCTTGGTCTTGTGCGGGTGTGGGTGAGTTTAATTTAACTTTGGTGGAGGATTTGGGAATGTCTGTTCGACTGAGAGTGAGCTCCGAAATTGAGCTCGATTAGTGGGGATTAGGGCAATAGAACGGTGGGGATCAAATGCTCTAAGTGTGGGGGAGAGTACGGAGTGATTTTGGCGAGTTTCCTTAAGGTTAGTTCGGCACCTCCTCATGGCCGAGAGGGGTGAGGTTTAAATAGGAAAGGGTGGAGGGCCTCCGTGGGGTTTAAGGCTTGGGATCAGCTGCTCCATGCAAGAGAAGAACAACCATGCTGTTCAATTGGGCTGGGACACTTCAGCAAGGGGGAATTTCAATGTTGGCTCACATGTGAGCTTTCGGCCATGGTGTTTTTCGGCGGCTTGGTGGCTGGCCGGACAGGCATTGGTCACCATCTTGACCAGTGGGGTCAGAGGTTGGCAATGGTGCAGTCAATTGGAGTTTGACATGTGTAAAGGGGCTGGATTGAAATGGAATGGGGAGAGGCTCATTTTGGGTTCAAATTGGTCAACCCATGATTTTGGGTTTCGTTCACCTCCCCAAGACCTGATTTTGGGCTGGGTGAATCGGTTAGGTCAGTCTGGTTTTAAGTGGAGAAGTCTCCATCCAAGAATATTTGGATTATATTTGGGTTAAGGGGAATCATAAGTAAGGTTAATGGCTTTTAGGAAGTGCTTAAAGGACCTCCTCCTTTTGCCCAATGTAGTAAGGTCACATGTAAACAACTCACATGGCTTGCATGTGGCTTAAGAATGGCTTCATGGCTTGCCTATGGCTTAGGATAAAGCTTGGTCGATTTCATGGAAGTAGAATTTAGGAATTTTGGTATTTTGGTGGAGAATTTTCATGAAGCTTGATTTGGAATGGTTTAATGATGATTTTGAAACTTAGGGGTGATTTTGATTAAATGGATGATATGGAGAAATGTCATGTGGGCTTTGGATTGAAAACTTGGGCTTTTGAAATGGTCTTGGGTGGGCTTTTAAAGTGGTTTAAGGAAGTGGGCCTTTAGGTTTGAAAATGGGCTTTTGAATAGAAAAATTTGCAATGGGCCATGCCAAATAAATGTTGAGTTTTGTCTAAGGATGTGTCATGATTGATTTGAAACAAGTTTGGAGTGATTTGAGTTTGAATTGGGTTGGATTTGGGCTTCTTTGGTAAAGGACCAATGTAGGTCAAAATGGGCTAATTTGTGCCAATGTTGGGCTAGGGTTGAAATTGATGTAAAATTAATGTTGGGAAATGTTTATGGGAGTGTTTCAAAGAGGTTTCAACTTTTGTTGGGGTTGTATTTTGGGGTTTGGGTCTATTTGGGTTAAGTTTGGGTTTAGATCAAAATTGGGCTTTTTGGTTTTGGGTTGAATTTGAGTGGGGTTTGGGTCCAAATTTTGGGCAAATTATGTTAGTGTTTTGTTTGTGGGGATGTTAGGGAAGGTTTATAAAAGGTTTGGGGTCAATTGGAGTTGAATTGGTTTGGTTTGGGCTAAGTTTGGGTCATGGGTCCAAATTGGGCTTTAAGGTCAAAAGTGAAATTGGATTCAAATGCCAATCAAATTGGGCTTGGATTTGGTCTAGATTGGTGTTGGGTATGTTGAATTGAAGTTTAGAATTGAATTGGACCAGAATTTGGGTCAATTGGGTAGGTCTGGTTTGACATTGGGTTCACTTTGGGTTAAAATGGGTCAAATTGGGGATTTTGGCAAAAGTGGAGTAAATTGACAAAATTGGCCCATGGTGTAGTTGGACAAAATGCAATTGGAAGTATTTGGGATTTTCTGGAATTTTCTGGGAATTTTCTGAATTTTTGGATTTTTGGGTCGAAGAGGGCATTTTGGTAATTTGGAGGGTATTGGGGGTATTTTTTGGAATTTTGAGTATTTTGGGTAAAAATGGTCAATTTGAGTGGTGGGAGAATGTTTGAGATTGATTTTGAGGAATTTGGGTGATTTTGGAGAATTTTGAAAAATTTGGGTAATTTCAAGGGTTTTGGGAAGGCTATGCGGGTCTGGGGTCCCGGGGGTCAAAAATTGAAAATTTGGAAAATTGAAAATTTAGAAAATTGAAAATTTAGAAAATTGAAAATTTAGAAAATTGAAAATTTAGAAAATTGAAGATTGGGTAAATGTAAGTGGAATGAAATCATTTTGGTTGAGCCATGAAGCCATATCAAGCCCACATGAGCCATGAAGGGACTCATTTGAGGCTTTCACTATGCTGTTCCTAACCCTCTTAGCCAAGGGCTTAGGGGTTAATAACTCTAAATTTTCATATCCGACCAATTAATACTCATCTAACATTTTAACAACTCTAAACCATCAAACTAAATTTTCAGTTCATTTTTGTTGAGACATTTGCCAACAATATATATATATATATATATATATATATATATATATATATATATATTTAGGGTTTAGGGTTTAGGGTTTAGGGCTTAGGGGTTAAGGACCATCCATGTGAATCACCTGCATGAGTCAGGAGGTCAAGTTGGGTATGGGTGTGGTTTTAGGAGGTGTGTGAAAGTGTAGTTTATAAGTGTAGTGTGTGTGTAAGTCAACCCTTCACCAGACCAGACCACCCAGGGCAGTCCTAAGGCTAAAGAGTCCTATAGGAACTCATCCTTTAAACTCCCACATTTGATTTCAACCCTCTAGGTGATTAGGGGTCTACAATCAAGCTTGTGGGGTTTGCAAGGAGTCAAGAGGTGTTTGGACTTCTAAAGGGTGGGTTCCACTTCTAGTCCTCTAAGATAGTCGAAGGAAAAGCCTAAGGCTAGATCCTAAGTACTAAAGAGAAGAGAAGACCTCATCGAAAATGAGGTCGACAAATGGACCCCAATAGGTGTGGTGTGCAATCCAAGCACACCGCGCGTATTGGTGTTGACCGAAAAGATCAACAAACCAACACGGATGTCCGGAGTGACAAACTTAGGGCAAAGTAGAAGAATTTTCGGCTGGGAGTGTCAAGTATATCTGCGAGACTAGAGATTCCTGAACTCTCGCCGGGGAAAGGAAAAGGAGGTGAATCCCGAATCACATGATCCGGGGAATTTCGACTTAGATTTCATTTTGTTTCGGTTTAAGTTTTGATGTGTGAGCTCGGATTTTAGTTTGAGTTTCAATTTAGATTGACGTTTTGTTAAAATTAATTTAAAGGGATTTGAACTTGAAATGAAAATTGGAATTTTGTGGTTTTAGATGTAACATCTTCATCCTCACAAAATTTGAATTGATTGGATTGAACCATTACAATGAGGAAAGAACTCAGAGCAGTGCGGTAATGGATGTAAAATCCTTAACCACAACAGCTTGATTTGGTGTGCTTCATTGCAATAGGGAGAGAACCCAAAGCAATGTGGTATTGGATGTAAAATCCTTAACCTCAAAAGTTTGATTTTGATGTAATTCATTGCGATAGGGAAAGAACCTAAAGCAATGCAGTATCGGATGTAAAATCCTCAACCCCAAGAATTTGATTTTAATGTATTTCATTGCGATAGGGAAAGAACCTAAAGCGATGCGATATCGGATGTAAAATCCTCAACCCCAAAAATTTTGATTTTGATGTATTTCATTGCGATAGGGAAAGAACCTAAAGCAATGCGATATCGGATGTAAAATCCTCGACCCCAAGAATTTGATTTTGATGTATTTCATTGCGATAGGGAAAGAACCTAAAGCAATGCGATATCGGATGTAAAATCCTCGACCCGAGAATTTGATTTTGATGTATTTCATTGCGATAGGGAAAGAACCTAAAGCAATGCAGGTATCGGATGTAAAATCCTCGACCCCAAGAATTTGATTTTGATGTATTTCATTGCGATAGGGAAAGAACCTAAAGAAATGCGATATCGGATGTAAAATCCTCGACCCCAAGAATTTGATTTTGATGTATTTCATTGCGATAGGGAAAGAACCTAAAGCGATGCGGTATCGGATGTAAAATCCTCGACCCAAGAATTTGATTTTGATGTATTTCATTGCGATAGGGAAAGAACCTAAAGCGATGCGGTATCGGATGTAAAATCCTCGACCCCAAGAATTTGATTTTGATGTATTTCATTGCGATAGGGAAAGAACCTAAAGCGATGCGGTATCGGATGTAAAATCCTCGACCCCAAGAATTTGATTTTGATGTATTTCATTGCGATAGGGAAAGAACCTAAAGCGATGCGAGTATCGGATGTAAAATCCTCGACCCCAAGAATTTGATTTTGATGTATTTCATTGCGATAGGGAAAGAACCTAAAGCGATGCGGTATCGGATGTAAAATCCTCGACCCCAAGAATTTGATTTTGAATGGTAATTGATTTTGCAAAGATTTGTAGTGTTGATTTGAAAAGTGTGGAATTTTGGTGTTTCGAGAATTTCATGAAAGTTGTAAAAGATTTTTGTGGAAAGAAACAGATTAGGAGGGAATATGTAGATGCTACATATCCCATTCAAAAGAGTTGATCGAAAGTTCTCTGGTTTGGATTGGATACAATTCCTCGCCATCGGATCCGAATCGAAAACCTCGTGGCTCCATGTCGATGGAATCGGCAGCTTCCATCCCGGACAAGGGAGAGAGTAGAACGGATTGGATTTCAGATTTGGAAGGTTGAGTTTGAATTTGATTGAGATTTGATTTGAGATCTGGAAGGTTGAATTTGAATTTTATTGAGATTTGATTTAAAATTTGTGTTTATTTTGTTTGTCCTTTAACGATTCAAATTTGCTTTATCGTTTATTTAATGTTCATGTGAATTTGGCGTTCATTATTTTTTTTTAGATTTTAAGAAAAGTTTTCTTTTATTCTTTTTGTTTCTTTTCTGTTCTTCGTTCGAAGTTCATTTAACTTTAATGGCGTTTCCCGATCGACTTGCACAAAAGAGGTGAAGGCCAAAAATGTGACATGGTCACTTTCATTCCAATCATGTTGAAGATACATCATACAACTCGATCTGGAATACATCTCATACAATCCATGTATACTCAAAACGGACTATGTATGATCTTTGTTGATCCATCCAAAAAGGCATCTGTTAAAAATCCATGTCTGAATAGTGAGATACATGGTAAATAACATCACCTTCCAAGCCATCCTTGGCAAGGATGTCGTATGGATGTACGTTGGAGGTGTGATATTTTCCATGTAACTCACGACTACGTAAGGCCGGAGGCTCTCTAGCTACGGGTCCGTTTGGAAGTGGTAAGGTGCTTTCCGTCATCCATCCTTCGAAAATAAGCGAGATCCGCTTCATTGGTACTCCGGTATGCAATGTTTAGCGACATTTGCTCCGTTGCCCTTTAGTATCATGACGGAACCTACCGGTAATGGTATCCTTCGCGGCCCTCGGAACTCACTCGGGCTGCTTATCCGGAAGTCGGATCCGAACATGATATTACACTCGTTCGAAGAAAAAGCTGTGGAGAAAGGTCGACAAAGTCGTGGTGATCTATGTGCGAAGGTATGCGGTCACCCTTCTTGTAAATGTTAATGATGCAAGCTGTTGGGTATGCAATCTGCTGGCGGTACCCTCCATGTTATCATTCTATTTACCATCCTTTTGATGACTAATGGCATTGGATCTACCTTGCCATGACGGAGTATCCCGGTGGGTTTCCCTTCTGTCTTCTACGAAGTTGTAGCGGCATCCACATTGTATTGTAATTCTCCCTTTCCACGGCATCCATCTCCGGGGTTCCGAGTAAGTGTTTTCTCTTAGGCGACACTGCTCGACCCATCCTTTTCAAATCCCGGATGCGAGTCCACGATTTTTTGTTGTTCGTATTCCGAGAACACGTACGTATGTAGCTCGAGGCTTTCTAGTATATTGATCCTCCCGCCTCTAATTCTCTCGAAGTATTCAAAAGTTTGCTTCTCGACATTACGCATTCTTTCTAGCTCGTATTACGGAATAATCCGCAAATGGCGAGGCACAGTGACGTCTTGTGGGATATATGGCTCAATCCCTTCGCGTTCTCCACGCATACCTCGGCTCCTCGGGGATGGTCTCCGTCGGGACATCCTCCGGGGTTGCTCTGCAACAAGGTCATGCATTGCGGTGGCTTTATCCGGTGGCATGGTAGCCTTCCTTCTTCGATCTTCTTGAGATTTCCCTGGTCTCTTACGTTATCCTCGGAGCTGGCCTCCTTTCTTCGGGTTCTGGCGAACGGGTAACCTTGAAGTATATGCCGCTGGTAGTAGCGGCTCGCCTCGTCGCGTCGGTTCGTGCTAGTTTAGTTAACATCTTGCGGATACGGCGATTTTTATTTCTTCGGCTGAGTTGCTTGTGAGAGTAGCTCTTCGTACTTCCTGAATCTCGTGGGCGCGGCGGCGACAAGCTCGCCCTCGGCGTAGCGACTACGGACTTGATTCTCTTGTCATCCTCGGTGTTTGTTTTCCTTTTCTTCTTCTTTGGGTTGGTGGCTTGGGCCACCCACTTTCATTCTTGTCGGTCGGGCGGTTCCTCTCGGTCAGTCGGGACCCGGTCACCTTCCTCGTATTGCGAGCTCGCTGGTGCGAAGTCCGAGTCGATCTCTATTATCGCTCCATCTTTCACCCTCTTTTCGTCGAGTGCAAGGCTTACGCCATTTCTAAAGTTCAAGACCAACCGCCCGTTCAACATTTCCCTACGAAAAGACAAGGAAAAGGATCAGGGGTTGTACTAAGAACAAGAACATTAAGAAAAATGTTTATTAGAGACAGAGTTTTCTTTTTTCTCTTTTTTTTTATTATTCCTTTTGTATTTTTAAATTCAACAGGAATGAAGTGGGAAAAGATCGGGAAAAAGATTTTGATTTGGAAGAGAGAACAAGGAAAACTTTATTATCACGATTTTATTTATTTTAGCACATTTTTTTATTAATTTTGGGTTCGGACCCAGTCATAAGTAATTACTTCACCCATGCTTCTAGGGATGAAAAATTCATTCCTTCGAAACATCGAGTAGCGTAATACTTCTTCGAAGTATCGTCCGTTGATCGGAAGCATATGTCGTTCTCCTTGGCAATTCACTAGGCTGGTAGGAGCCTCCTGAGTGATTGCCTCGACCACAAACGGCCCTTCCCAAGTGGGTTCAAATTTTCCTCCTATCTTGCGGTGTGCGAGGATAGGTCTCTTGAGAATGAGAACTAAGTCACCAACTTTGAAGGTTCTTGGGCGGACCCGGTCTGTCATGGGCTTGAACCATCTTAGCTTGGTATAGTTCTAAATTCTGCTGTGTCTGCAAGTCTTTTCCCTTCCGAGCTTTCCAATTCCTCTAGTCGTAATTTGGCATTCTCTTCTGTCGTGATTTTGTTTGCAAGCTGCAATTCCGAGTGATGGAAGTCTGGACCTCTAAGGGTAACACTGCCTCGGACCCATACACCGGAGCGTAAGGTGTAGCTTGAGTAGGAGTTACGAAGGTTGTCCGGTAGGCCCATAAGGCTTCTAATAACTTCTCGTGCCAATTTCTCTTATTATCGTCCAAAGTTTTCTTTAAAATTTGAACGAGAGTTTTATTAAAAGCCTCGGTAGGGCCGTTTGCTCTTGGGTAGTAAATTGTTGAATACCGCCGGTCGATTCCGTGTCTCCGACAAAATTGTTGATTTGCGTGCTTCGAATGCTGACCCGTTATCCGAGATGATCTGCGCGGCACTCCGAAACGGTAGACAACTTGGTTCTTGAAAAGCTGTAGCACGTGGTGTGCTTTCACTTCTACGAGTGGAGCTGTCTCTGCACTTGGAAAAGTAATGCGTAGCCGCAAGAATGAAGCGATGTCCTTTTGAAGATGGTAGTTCTATTGGACCCACTATATCCGTGCCCCGACATTCGAATGGCCGCGACGCAATTGTTGGATGTAGCACATTTGGAGGTTGGTGTAGAACCACTCCGTGCACTTGGCATTGGTGACGGCTCTTGGCGATTTTCATGCGGTCGGTCATCATCGAGGGCCGATAGTACCCTAGTCTTTTAATTTTCATTTTCATCTTCGGACCCGTCGGTGAGCGCCACGAGTCTCGAATGCACCTCTTTAATAATTTCACGGGCCTCGGACCCGCTTAGGCACCTTAGCCACATTTGATCGAAAGATCTTACGTATAACGTGTTGTTTATGAATGCGTAGAACGAGTTCTTTTCTTGATACGATGGGCTAACGACCTATCGTCACGGTAGTTTTCTGTTTGCGGGTAGTCTATTAATGGTTGTCGCTGATCTTACGTGTTTTTCGTCACTTCTTTCAGTTGATTCTTCTTCTTTTTCCGATTTGTGTATTGTGTCCATGTCGGGTTGTGATAAGACTCGACGTCCGTGAATCGACACTTCCATCGATTCATCTTGCAAGCGAGGCAAATTCTTTTGCGAGGCGGGCTAACGCATCTGCTAAAGCGTTTTCTTTCTGGAAATTTTGTAGATCGTCACATTCGGAATCTGTTCCAACAGCTGTATGGCATCTTGGAAGTATTGCTCGAGTCTTAGCTTTAAAATTCTGTCTTGTCCGTCGATACGTTGAATGATTAGCTGCGAATCCCCGTAGATGTTGATGTTTGTTATCCCCATTTGAATAGTTAATTCCATTCTGTTACGAGAGCTTCGTATTACGCTTCGTTGTTTGTACACGGCTACGTTAAGTGGTAGGAGTATCTTAACATCCCCGCTCCGGTGTTATAAAGATTAGTCCGATTCTGCCTTCACGGGCACTATCACTTGCGATTCTTCGTCTTTGTGTGCTTGAAGATGCTCCGTCGAAATATAATTCCCAACGTCGATCATCGGGGTCTTCTAAGCTCATTATTTGTTCATCCGGTAAGTCGTCGTTGAGAGGAGATTCCGCCGGCAGAGGGTGTCTTTGCGAGGAAGTACGCATAGGATTTGTCCCTTTACGGTACGAAGAGGCACGAAAGTTATATCGAATTGCGATAATATCATTGACCACTCAGCAAGTCCGCCGAAAGCGTTGGACGGGTCATCGAGTATTGCAATGGATTAAATTTCGAGATCGAGTTGACCTTATGAGAAAGCATATAGTGCACGAGCTTTTGAGCGGCGAAGATCGGGGCCAAACGGTGCTTTTTAATTGTGGGATACTTTATTTCCGTCGGAAGTAAACGACGGCTTAGGTAGTAAAGAGCATTTTCTTTACCCTCATCATTGACACAGGCTAACGAGGCTCCGAGAGAGTCGTCTAAAGCCGCGGTATAAAGTATCAACGGTCTACCCGAGGCCAGGGCTGCTAAGACGGGGAGGTGTCATTAAATATTGTTTAATGTCCTCGAAGGCCCTACGGCATTTCTCTTCCCGAAATAAATTTGGCGTCCTTTTTAACTAATGCCGAGAAAGGTCGACACCTACCTGACAAGTTCGAGATAAAGCGTCGAAGATATGCCAACTTCCCTTGAAAAGATCGTAGTTGTTTAAGGTTTTGGGAGGTGGCATTTCTAAGATAGCTTTAATCTTTTCCGGGTCGATTTCAATTCCACGATGACGGACAACGAATCCTAAGAACTTCCCGGAGGTGACGCCGAAGGCGCATTTTAAGGGATTCATCTTAAGGTTAAATTGTCTTAATCGTTCGAAACAATTCTCAAATCATACAGGTGGTTTTCCTTTACTTTGCTTTTGATGACCACATCATCTACGTAGCATTCGACTTGATTGTGGATGAGATCATCAAAAATTCTTGTCATCACTCTCTGGTAGGTTGCTCCTGCGTTCTTCAGTCCGAATGGAATTACTGTGTAGCAATATACTCCGATCGGCGTTCGAATGCTTGTAAGTTTTTCATCTTCGGAGCCATTTTTATCTGGTTGTATCTGAAGATCCATCCATGAATGAGAATATTTCATGTGTTGAAGCAATGTCGATCATTAATTGCAGGATCGGTAGAGGAAATTCATCTTTTGGACATGCCTTGTTTAAATCTCCGAAATCCACACAAATTCGATCGACCATTCTTCTTCATGTTGGTACCACATTGGCTAACCAAGTCGGGTATTGTTCTTCACGGACAAATTTGGCGTCTATTAGCTTTTTAACTTCGGCTATGACTTGTTGTTCGATTTCTAAACGCATTCTTCGGAACCTTGTCGATGGAGCGAAGTAGGATCCACTCTAGCTTATGGACTGCGACCTCCGGAGCTAATCACGGCATCTCATCGTAGCTCCAAGCAAAACGGTCTTTAAATTCCATTAATAACTTGATTATTTCTTCGGAGTCTTCTTTATTGAGTAAGGAGCTAACAAAGGTAGGTCTAGGCTCTTCGCTAGTACCTAAGTTAACTTACGTTAACTCTTCTATTGTAGATTTGATCTCTTCTTCGAACTACGAGTGGAGCGTTTCCAATTTATAAATCTTCGAGTTCTTACGTAGTTTCCATGCGGTTTTCATTAGACTCGCAAGTGACAACCAAGCAAAATTCGGTATCGTCGGCGATCCTACTGTGTCGAATCCGAGACCATGCTTTGAATTGGGTGGACGACGGAGTTATTCCATAATTTTTCAAAATGTTGTGATTGACCTTTTGTCCATTTGTCGAGGTAAGAAACCACGTCTGAATTAAATTTTGAACACGGGGAGAGTACCACTCGAAAGGCAATTCCATTTATTCGGAAGAAGTGACATCTTGAATTGTACATTGTTTTCGGTTTTGGAGGAAGGAGCACCACGGTAGAATTTGATGGGCTTTGCACGCCGCTACGTACCTCTTTGACCACCATACCCTCGATCTTATTAGAATGGATCGGGGTCAGGGTCATAGTATGTACATAGTGGTTAATCTTCTCGTACATCGATTTATATTCCTCGTTCTTTTCATCTTCGAGAGAGATCCTGAATTGCGGCTTCTTCCGACTTATTGTCGCTGCTTCTTGCTTGATTTCTTTTTCTTCTTCGAAACTGTCTTCCCAATCAACATTGATGGTCGCTTTCCTCTGTCCAGTCGTCCTAACGTCTCGCCACGACCTCGTCCGGGCCTCGACCTCGGATGCGAGTTGTGGAGAAACCTTCACCGTCTCGGCTGTAAGGGAGCGGTGAGTGGCTGTTGGACTAGAACTCGGGTTCTTCGTCGTCCCGAACTTCCTTTGCTTCATTCGTTATGGTATCTCTAGAGAAGATTGTTTTCTTCGGAGGTGCGTAATAAGCTGCATCTTCATGGATTCCAATTTCATGTACGGAGAATGGTTGTAAGTCACCGTTGATGCACTGTTCCCCTCCATCGTAGTATTTGATGCACTGATGTAGGGATGATGGTACCATCCGGTTTTCATGTATCCATGGTCGGCCCAGTAGAGCGTTGAATGATGTTTCGAATCGATTATGTGAAATTTCGCGGTTGTCTTTGCTAAGTCATCGGTCTTCATTAGCGGTGTTATTGATCCGAGGGCTCTTTCTCCTTTACGGTTGAATCCTCTTAATAACATTTTGTCCGCTTAGAACTCGCGAGCATCAATTTCCAAGTATGCTTAGCGTTCGAAGATTCATTATATTGATTGATGCTCCTGGATCCACCAATACTGCGGAGAGTGTAAACTTCCCGATTGTAAGCGAAATGTACAACGGTCGGTTGTGGTGCTAGCTGTTCCAAGTAGTAGGTCATTGTCAGTGAAGGTAACACCTCGTTGTTCCTTTAACGAGCAAACCTCATCTAAGGAATCTCCAGGTCATTTGAGCTAAGCAAATTTACGGATCAAGCAAGGCCTTGATCGGAGCTTCTCTCATCTCCTTTGATAAGATGAGAGCGTCGTAGATGCTCGGTTGGGTGCAGTAGTTTCCTAAGATGGGCTAGCACGTTGTAGTCCACTTTATTTTCATGTGTCTCGGTTTCTTCCCGAATGGGTATTTCTTCTCTTGGGGTTGGTTCTTCCTGAACAACCACACGCTTTCCTTTGTCCTTTGGACCCGATCTCGGAGGTAGAACTCTTCCACTTCTTAAGTTGACTTCGTAATTTCTTCGAATCTAGTATTGAGTTTGCTTGGTGTCTCCTCCTGAATCGGAATGACATGTTCTTCGGATTAACTTCGGAGTGCGAAGGCTCTAACTCTATTGTATTTGGAGCTCCTCGAAACTCGCAAATAGATTCGTTGCTTGTTGAACTCTCGTAGCCTCCTTGGTGGATGTCTTTTTTGTCTTTGTGATCGTCGAGATTGTGTATGATTTGAGAATTGTTACTTGTATCGGAATCGATATCCAGATTAGGTTGGTTGTCGCTAGTTATGTAATCGTTAGAAACAGTCAAAACGTAGCCAACGCCATAACCCTTATATTATAAGATCCCACCGGAGTGAGCGAAATAATCATACAGAGTCAGAGGTTCGAGGGATTTCTCCCCGAATCGGAAACAACCATCCTAGGATAAGCGGCCCCTAGTCCAGCCTTAAGAGCCTCGGTCTTTTCTTCTTCATCAATTTTCTTCTTTTCTTCGATCTTCTCTTGTTGAGGTGGTTCTTACTATCGCGAGTGATAGTGCCGACTTGACGGGTTTCGAACTCTGAATTGAGGCTCACACCGAAGTGGTTTGGATGCGATCCAAAATCTTCTTCGAAGACTTTGTCCAAGCGGTAGTACATCCATCATCAGTCGCATAGGGATCTATCGGAACAATGAGATCCGTCGAGATAACATTGACGGAACCTCCTTTCTGGGGTTCCTTCATGTATTCCTTCGGGATCGTTATGTTCCCTTTTCGGAGATTGTCGTTGAGCCGACTTTTGAAGGTAATACAATCTTCATATTGTGTCCAAGCATCCGGTGGTAAGGGCAAAAGTTTGGATCACCTTTCTTATCGACTTCTTCGGTTTCTTAGGCTGCGGCGGTTAGAAATGCGGAGTCTTCATCGAGCTGAGAACATTTTCGGCCTCGCCTCATTCTTGAACGGATACTCCCTGCTCGAAGCTCCCTTAACGTACGTTGTGGACGAGGCGATTGTTCATGCTTGTTGAGATGAGTCGATAGCCGGGTCGGGGTTCTTGGTAATTCGTTGAATTCTTTGCGGCCGTTCAGCGGTATTTGTATTGGTCGCTTGCCTTTATCGACTAGCTTGCGACGATCCCGGACTTCTTTTCAAAAGTTTTCACGGGCTTCGTTTGTACTGTTTTGTCGGTGAAACTTAATTGCTTCGCCTCTTCTTGTAAGCTTCCGGCCTTGCTTAACAACTTCTCGAAAGTCTTAATAGTAAATCCCTTGAGGAGAAGTGCTTTCGGGCCATGAATGCTCTTAAGTAAAATTCCGACTGCATGCTGTTCTTGTAGGTGTGGCTCACACTTCATACTTAGATTCCTCCATCGAAGTATGTAGCCCACCAAAGTTTCGTCCGGCTTCTGCTTCTCTACCACTAAATCATCTATAGTGATGTGGTGCTGAGCTCCGGCAAATTGCTTGATGAAGAGGTTCTCTAATTCGAAAATGTCTTCACCGAACCGTTCGGTAATTCGCATACCAATCAAAGGCGATCCACGACAGTCGCTAACAAATTGTACGAAGAGTAAAGCATCACTTACGCGGCATTGCAAAAGCGGCACGAAAATGTGCAACATCGTTGCCGAGGGTTTCCGGTTCCATCAAAGGTCTTGAACAAAGGTGGTACGAAGCCTTTCGGATATTGGACAACGTCGAATTCTTCGGGGTAAGGCCTACCCGTCCGAATGGATGTCCTCGCTCTTTGATTGTGCCAAGGCTTCTCGCACTTCTTTGTTCCACCATGCTCTTGATATCCTTTTCGGAATCATGCTTTGTATTGCATCCTTTTAAGCGATCATCCCCGTTGACGGATGTAATCTCCTTTCCTCCGTCTACAATGTGAATAACTTCAGGGGTGTTTCTCTTTGGGGTTGAACACGACTGCGGAGAGTGGCTAGAGGCTGCGGCCATCTCTTCATCCTCTTTGCCATTTGGGAGATCGTATCATCTTTCTCTTGAAGCTGCATCCTCATCACTTCCGGCTCCTCTCTTTCTGCGGCTGCAGGAGCACCTTGTGAAGCTGACGAAGCTCGTGTTTCAACCATGTTAATTTACTGCATATTCATCATCCATGAACTCTGACGAGTCAACTTCATCTCCGAATTTTCTTCTCTTTCTCTTGCTAATCGGCTGAATATCGGTTCTTAGCTTTTCTATAGCATCTTCTAATGGTCTTTTACGTACATCCTTGCGGTTGTCATGCGATAAGCTGTCGGGTTTCCTTCTCATGAGTCCCCTTCATTGCGGTAGCACTTTCTTCGGACTCGAGTCTCCGACGAGACTTTCCTTCTCGGGTTGTTGTTTTAATCTTAATTGTCCGGTAGTGGGACGCCATACCATCCTTCTAGCGGCGAAGGTCTAGGACCGGATGGTACAGTCGACCAAATGCTTGGAAGGTGGTATCCTCCTCAATTTGTAGTCCTGAAACAACGACATGTGGACTAGCTTTCATTTTCTTATTCGGTTTTTGCGGCGATAGCGAGGTTCCACTCGCGGCCCGAGACGGGATTTGGCCGGCACCCGCCCTATCCTTCTTAAAATCTACGATACGGGGCATTTTTCTTTCTTTGCTAACTTCTCTATCGGGGTGCTGCGGTCGAGCGAATGGCGTAATTCTAGCCCTTTTCTTACGGCCGTCGTTGTAATATGCGGGGTGAGGCAATGCGAAGCAATCTTGCGGACATTTTCCTCGTCCTCTGCGGCGGAGAGGGGATGGAACCTACTTCCTCCCAAAAGTGGTATGTATTCGGGCGGCGGTGTATACTCGGGCGAGTTCGGGATTTCCTTCGGAAAGCGACTTCGGCGGCTACGGCTTCTCTAGCAATCCTTCTACTTCGTTCCTCCTGCGAGTCCGTGTCAGTGGTGGAATTCTCGAGCTGGACCCGATCTCGAAAATGGAAGGTCTCACAGGAAGATCTGTACCCTCCACAGGTTCATCACAGTTCTGAATTTCCTTCCCCTTTAGTCTAGCAGAAGCCGGGGTAGGTACAGAGACAACTAGACCGGTGGGAGTAGCAACAACAGTCCTTCGCGAACAACGGTACTCCTCTCGGTTGGAATCTTTTGCGAGAGGAGGGAATTCATGAGTTGACTTGAGGTTAAACTCGATCAACGGCTTCTCGATTCCGGTACTTTGCTTGCGAGTGAAAAGAGAGTGACGTCGGGGATTTTGATGTCGGTGTCCCCGAATCCTTGTCCGAATCGAATGATTCCATTATTAGGCGATTCGTCCTTGAACACGACCGAGTCCGGTCCGTTGATGAAGGAGAAGATCGGTTTTGGGGCTTCCATTTCGCGAGGCGATTCCAGTGTTAGTCCCGAATCGTGCTTCTTCTTGTCGTAAAACTTATGACAAAAAAGAAAGAGTCCGAACACATTTCCGTTTATCTTAGTGTATTTGTGGTATTAAAAGAAAATTTATTTAGATAATTGTTTTTCGAAAAGATTTGTTCGTTAGGACAGAGATTTATTAAAAGAAGGAGAGTTGTAGGAAGGGTAAAGGAATTGATTAGGAGCAGGAAAAGGAAGAGAAAGTCTTGTAGAAACTTCTCGACCCGCAAGACCGCTCCTAAACTAATACCTATTGGGGGTCCACCCCACCTCAGAAATGAGGTAAAAGGATCTCGGAACCTCTCTGTTTAGGGGCGTCTAAACAGTGGCTCCTAAATCTGAAAGGATGTTGGCTATACTCGTACAAGGTAGAAATGAACATAGTATTCCAACGGAAAGAAGGGTAGTTTGATCCACTAGGGACATGGATACACTACCGATTTTTTGAAGGCAGAACTATTTGATTAAAAATGGAGAGAGGAATTTTTCCCCAGCGGAGTCGCCAGAAATTGTCGGCATATTTTTAGATTTTAAATTTGATTTAAATATATATATAATTTAGAAAGTAGCATTTGATTTTTGAAAATAATTTTAAGTTTGAAAATTTCAAGATATGAAATCAAACTGATCCCACATCCCGAATAGTTTATATAAACGAGCACCGCACCACAAGCCGTACATCTATCCGGAGGATAGACACAGCTGCTTGATGATGGGGCTCGGTTAAATAAACTAGAAGATTTGTGACATCCGTTTGGTCTGCGAACCAATTTTATAAGCTGACAAGTTCCCCTAGCTTAATATAAAGGAATTAGGCAGGGTTTATATTACCTGGGTTCTTAAAGTTCCCTATAAGGGAAAGCCCCTATAGTTAATTACATCTTAAATGACGGGAATCACTTAAGAAAACTCTCGATAATAATCAGTAATTCTGCGCTTAAGAATTTCAAAGTTTAAGTTTTCAAGGGATTGAATTTTGGAATTTCAATAGGGAATGGATCAAATTTGGAACATTTCATTTTGGGAATTCAAAGGAAGAAATGTAGGAGAAATTACAGATTCGAAGCGAACTTCGGTAATTTCCCGACTATCCTATTGTTTTGCTTGAATTTAGGAAAGTCCTAATGTTTATTTAATGTTTTGATCTTGCCAATTTTAATTAATTAGGACTTATATTCGTATGATGTGATCACATAAATAGCCTCGAAGATGTGAGGGTTTATGTCGTATCGAACGACTACCTCCGAATCCTAAGACCGGTTAGGGCTTAATTTGCAATCGCAAATGCCTAACAAAAGGTTGAGGATTTATGTTGCACTAGGCAAACTACCTCGAAGTCCTATGGTTTAGTTATTTAATTCTAAGAATGGTTTCTGCGATGTAGAGTTCGGTTTGCTTGACGACGATGGCCGTCTTTGCCCACCATGCTTCGAACTCATTGTTGTTGTAGAGGTTTAGAAATCATAAATCAAAAGATGAGAGAAGTGTTTTGGTTTAGAGAAGGTCTTAATTTCCATAGTGTTTTCTATGTTTTAATTAAAACAAATCTTAAAGTTGATTATAACAACACCGGTTAAGATCCCACGGTTCCATCCTTCGGCATCGTTATTTTTATCGGATTCACTTAGTCCGGATGAATTTGCTAAACTCAACTAAATGAGTTCCACACTTTCATTTAGACAGTGGGAAATCCCGTTAGCAACACGTAGGTTACATCATCAGAGGTATTCCCGATCATCCAACAAGATGTTTTAATTTAGTTGTAGTTGTAGTTTTGTTGTTCTGTTTGTGATTAAATTTTGAGTTGTTTTATATTTTGAAATGTTGTGGTGGTGAATTTTATATTGTAATGATTTTTAATTTAGTTTTGGTTTCAGTTTTAGGGACTATCCTAAAGGTGTGGGTTTTCATGCAACGATTGTTTATCATGCAAGAAAAGTAAGTGCGATGCAATTGCGATAAAGTAAATTGCGATAAAATAAAAGCGTACCGGAGGGTCTTCCCGTCATCCCAAGCTGCACTTAAAACACATATCGGAGCATTTAAGTATTCCAACAAGTACCTATGTAAAGCTAAGGGAAAGGTTTTGGTTTTCTACCAAGTTCCTAATCCTATAGCTAGTCACCACCTATGACGTCTAGGTTCTTGTGTTTTGGTTTAAGGACGATTTTCTTCATGAAAGAACAATTAAGTTCAATTGTTCTTATAAATATCCTATCATATTGAGGAAGTGCTTAAGAGGAGTCTTAAAACATCTTTTAATACCTACAGGATTGTTTTAAGTCCAAGAGAATTTAATTATACAAGTGAATTAATCGTCCAGGAGTTCGAAGTTTTGTTCTCTTGCTTAGTGAACTAGGACATTTGAATATCCTATAAGTGAAGTAACACTTCACTTAATACTCCGTTTAGGAGTTATGACAACAAGAGCTTTTGAGGGCAAATTGATGTTCAAGTGATTTGTGATTTAATTTAATTTCAATTAATGGGTTTAAGTTTGGAATAATGTTGAGTTGTTTTAGATTTATTTTGAATTCTTTATGTCTTAGGTGATGTTATATTTAATTCAATTTAATTTAATTTAATTTTAATTTAATTTAATTTGGTTTAGTTTTAATTTTAATTTAATTTTATTTTTTAATTTAATTTTAATTTTATTTTAACTTGATTTTATTTTTTATTTTATTTAATTTAATTTAATATGTTTTAATTTAATTTAATTGAATTTAGTTTAATTTAATTTAATTTAATTTAATTTAATTTAAATTTAATTTAATTCAATTTAATTTAATTTAATTTAAATTTAAATTTAATTTTATTTTAATTTTAATTTAATATTTTATTTTTTATGCTTTAAGGATGATTTAATTTTAATTGTTAAAATATTAATTTAATTGAAATCTTAGAAGGATTTAATTTAAATGTTTTAACTTTAATTTAATTTAATGATTAAGTCTTTTAGCATTTTAAATCTTGAATTTGGATTATCATTTTAATTAGGAATTAAATATTATTGAGGTGATTAATTTAGGGATTCTTAAATTAAAGAACAAATCTCCTCCTAATAGTATCCCTATTTTAATAATTCCAATTTTTTATTATTCTTCAAGTTTAATTAATTATTTAATTAAGGTTTATTTTAATTATTTTCAAATTGTTTGGTAGGTTTCTACCCTTTAACTACCTAAGTTTCAAACATCAAAAATCAACTTAGTATCAAATATTTTACCCACCCTTTTAATTAAACCTAAAATTTTTAATTATAGGTTAAAATTTTAATTACAATTTTGCCCTTTAAACTTACTAATTCCATAACTCACTAAATTGAGCTTAAATGAATTTAAAATTTTTATGTGACTTCACTCATATATCAATCAAGACATTAGAGGAGAAAATGTGATTTTTCTGTATTTAATTTATTTATGTAATTATTTTTGGTGGAAAATAAGGATTTTCAAGGAAAATTCAACAACATGACCAAGGGAAAGTTTCTATTCTTAAGAAAATTATGGGACATTACTAATGACTAGAGGACCACTTGGACCAATTTTGGTGATTTTTTGAATTAAATTCTTTTTATTATAATTATTTTGAGTTTTGGAGTATTAATTAATTTAAAAATAAAATAAAAGTTGAAAAATGAATTTTATATTTTTCAAAAATCTCTCTGATATCAAGGAAACCAGAGAACTAATTTTTATAATTTTCTGATTTTTCTTTGATTTATTAGAATTATTTTAGTGGAAATGCTAGAAAATACATTTTCTTTAATTTTAAAATTACCTTAGGGCTTTAAAATTTGATATCTCATCATAGAGACTTAAGAAAAATATGGGGTTTGTTCCTAAGTGATTAAAATTCAAAATGTGACATTTTGATGAATTTTATTATTTTTGTGATTTTTATTATTTTTTAATTATTAAAAATATTAAAATAATGCAAAAAATCAACTTTTTTGGAAAATTATAATTTTAATTTTCTTAAATTCCCCTGATATTAGAGAGGCTCCAAAACCAATTTGGTGAATTTTTGAGAATTATTTTGAAAGTTATGAATTTTTGAAGTTTATGTTTGGCTAAATGACTTCAATTTGATGTATGATTAGCTCTAATTAATTAAAGCTCCATTTTGGGTGTTTAAGCCAATTAGGGTTATTACAAGTGAGTCAACTCAAAACCTATTTTCCCTAGGGTCCTCTGAGTCATAAGAAACATCACCAAATTTTCCTAGAATTTATTTCATGACATCTTAATTATTGGAATTAAAATACTCAGAATAGTGACCTAGAATTGAAAAATCAATAACTCTTCATAGGGATGGCCTCTGACTTTGGAAAATTCAGGGAATGTCCCCAAATTCAGAGGCTTCAAAAGCCCTATGGTCTCATGCTATGGTGAATTGTATACATGCATGGAGAATTGAAAATGTGCAGAGAGTAAATAAATCATTAAAAATCAAATATTCAATGAAACTAAATGATTTCTTTTCCACATTATTCTCCTCTGTTCACTGAGAAAGAGGTTATTTTTATTTTATTTTTAGGATTTTCCTACACAAAGTTATGAATTTTCTAAGTTCTGGTAATTAAATAAATAAGGAAAATCCCTATTTTTCTACTTATCCACGCGGCGCCACGCCATCCTCGGCAGCTCCGAAGGGCCACGCGGCGCTCTGATTCGGCTTCGCCATCCGACTCAGCGCTCCAGGGGCCAGCGGTTCATGTACCATCGCGCTGTCCGGCTCGATCCAGACTGTCCGCTCGATACACGCTCGATCCGACGGATCCCAGTCATCGTCTACGACGGGTGTGCACCGTGACCATCGACCTTCTAACCCTAATTTCTCACTCGATTCTCAACGGATTTTTGTGTTCTTTTGCTCTATGGATTCGTCTTGAAGAGACGAACACATCCATACGGTAAACATGCATTGAAATTGATTCAAATTAAATGGAGAATCTCTGTAAGCTCGGGAAGAAGAGTGGATCCATACCTTTTCTCAGAGAAGTGAAGCTTCGATCTGAGAGTTGTGTCTCCTTTGATTGGGTCCAAGAAAGCTCCAGATGAAGTCCCTTGGCCTGGTGAATTGTCTAGGTATGATTTCGACCACAGCCGATTTCAACCTTTGGAGTCCGGAACGGGTGGGTGGCACTGGAGAGGGGCTTTCATCTGGGAACTCCTTCTCTTGGTCTTGTGCGGGTGTGGGTGAGTTTAATTTGACTTTGGTGGAGGATTTGGGAATGTCTGTTCGACACGAGAATTGAGCTCCAAAATTGAGCTCAATTAGTGTGGATTAGGGCAATAGAACAGTGGGGATCAAATGCTCTAAGTGCGGGGGAGAGTCTGGAGTGATTTTGGCAAAGTTTCCTTAAGGTTGGTTCAGCACCTCCTCATGGCCGATAGGGGAGAGGTTTAAATAGGAGAGGGTGGAGGGCCTCCCAGGGGGTTTAAGGCTTGGGATCGAGTCGCTCCATGCAAGAGAAGAACAACCATGCTTTGTTCGGTGGGGCAGGACACTTCGGCAAGGGGAATTTCAATGTTGGCTCACATGTGAGCTTTCGACAATGGTGTTTTCCGGCGGCTTGGTGGCTGGCCGGCCGAGCACTTGGTCACCATCTTGACCGGTGGGGTCGGGGGTTGGCAATGGTGCGATCAGTGGAGTTTGACATGTGTAAAGGGGCTGGATTGAAATGGAATGGGGAGAGGCTCATTTTGGGTTCAAATTGGTCAACCCATGATTTTGGGTTTGGTTCACCTCCCCAAGACCTGGTTTTGGGCTGGGTGAATCAGTTGGGTCGACTGGTTTTAAGTGGAGAAGTCTCCATCCAAGAATATTTGGATTATATTTGGGTTAAGGGGAATCATAAGTAAGGTTAATGGCTTTTAGGAAGTGCTTAAAGGACCTCCTCCTTTTGCCCAATGTAGTAAGGTCACATGTAAACAACTCACATGGCTTGCATGTGGCTTAAGAATGGCTTCATGGCTTGCATATGGCTTAGGATAAAGCTTGGTCGATTTCATGGAAGTAGAATTTAGGAATTTTGGTATTTTGGTGGAGAATTTTCATGAAGCTTGATTTGGAATGGTTTAATGATGATTTTGAAACTTAGGGGTGATTTTGATTAAATGGATGATATGGAGAAATGTCATGTGGGCTTTGGATTGAAAACTTGGGCTTTTGAAATGGTCTTGGGTGGGCTTTTAAAGTGGTTTAAGGAAGTGGGCCTTCAGGTTTGAAAATGGGCTTTTCAATAGAAAAATTTGCAATGGGCCATGCCAAATAAATGTTGAGTTTTGTCTAAGGATGTGTCATGATTGATTTGAAACAAGTTTGGAGTGATTTGGGTTTGAATTGGGTTGGATTTGGGCTTCTTTGGTAAAGGGCCAATGTAGGTAAAATTGGGCTAATTTGGGCCAATGTTAGGCTAGGGTTGAAATTGATGTAAAATTAATGTTGGGAAATGTTCATGGGAGTGTTTCAAAGAGGTTTCAACTTTTGTTGGGGTTGGATTTTGGGGTTTGGGTCTATTTGGGTTAAGTTTGGGTTTAGATCAAAATTGGGCTTTTTGATTTTGGGTTGAATTTGAGTGGGGTTTGGGTCCAAATTTTGGGCAAATTATGTTAGTGTTTTGTTTGTGGGGATGTTAGGGAAGGTTTATACAAGGTTTGGGGTCAATTGGAGTTGAATTGGTTTGGTTTGGGCTAAGTTTGGGTCATGGGTCCAAATTGGGCTTTAAGGTCAAAAGTGAAATTGGATTCAAATGCCAATCAAATTGGGCTTGGATTTGGTCTAGATTGGTGTTGGGGATGTTGAATTGAAGTTTAGAATTGAATTGGACCAGAATTTGGGTCAATTGGGTAGGTCTGGTTTGACATTGGGTTCACTTTGGGTTAAAATGGGTCAAATTGGGGATTTTGGCAAAAGTGGAGTAAATTAACAAAATTGGCCCATGGTGTAGTTGGACAAAATGCAATTGGAAGTATTTGGGATTTTCTGGAATTTTCTGGGAATTTTCTGAATTTTTGGATTTTTGGGTCAAGAGGGGCATTTTGGTAATTTGGAGGGTATTGGGGGTATTTTTTGGAATTTTGAGTATTTTGGGTAAAAATGGTCAATTTGAGTGGTGGGAGAATGTTTTAGATTGATTTTGAGGAATTTGGGTGATTTTGGAGAATTTTGAAAAATTTGGGTAATTTCGAGGTTTTGGGTAAGTTAGGCGGGTGCGGGGTCCCGGGAGTCAAAAATTGAAAATTTAGAAAATTGAAGATTGGGTAAATGTAAGTGGAATGAAATCATTTTGGTTGAGCCGTGAAGCCATATCAAGCCCACATGAGCCATGAAGGGACTCATTTGAGGCATTCACTATCTTTGTTCCTAACCCTCTTAGCTAAGGGCTTAGGGGTTAAGGACCATCCATGTGAATCACTCGCATGAGTCGGGAGGTCAAGTTGGGTATGGGTGTGGTTTTAGGAGGTGTGTGAAAGTGTAGTGTATAAGTGTAGTGTGTGTGTAAGTCGGCCCTTCACCGGACAGGACCACCTGGAGCGATCCTAAGGCTAAAGAGTCCTATAGGAACTCATCCTTTAAACTCCCACATTTGATTTCAACCCTCTAGGTGATTAAGGGTCTACAATCAAGCTTGTGGGGTTTACAAGGAGTCAAGAGGTGTTTGGACTTCTAAAGGCTGGGTTCCACTTCTAGTCCTCTAAGATAGTCAAAGGAGAAGCCTAAGGCTAGATCCTAAGTACTAAAGAGAGAAGAGAAGACCTCATCAAAAATGAGGTCAACAATGTCATTTAATTTTTAATGAGGGGATGACACATAATGCTCTCATTAAAAAGAAATTATAATTTTGTCATGATGAAAGATAACATGGGTTAAGCATGGTATCCAATAGAGTTTACTTACTGTTTTACTCTTATTGGTGAGTTCATGAGGCACCTAATGTGATGAGCCACCTCATCTTGATGGAAGAGATGAGTCATATTTTAAATTTAGGAGAGGATGACGCCTCACTTCCCTTCATGATAATTTTTGTTAACCATGGTTAATATGATGCATGATGGGTCATCCATGGGTTATTTCATTTTTAATGGGTTATATGGGTTATGTCTAACCCATATGAGGTCATGTGTGATGTCATAAAAGAGATTTAGAATTTTTGGAAAACCATAATGTCATAGGTTAAAATTCCATTTAATGCCCCTTTATTAATTTAATTTCCATTTAAATTAATTATGTCATTAATTAAAATATTGGAAATTATTTCATTAATCAATTATTAATTGGAAATAATTCCAAATAAATTATTTGATTAATTTTCATGTCATTTTTTATTTAAAATTGAATTTTGTCTCATTTCATGACTTTTTAATTTAATTTTCATTATAATTAATTATGTCATTAATTAAAATGTGGAAATTAAATTATTGGTCAATTAATTAATCAAAAATAATTTTGGAATTAATTATTTGATTAATTCTATTATTTTTAATTAGTTTGTGCATTTTATCATTTTTATGACTTTTAATCTAATTTTTCATTTTAATTAATTATGTCATTAATTAAAATTTTAAAAATTAAATCATTAGTCATTTATTTAGTCAAAATAATTTTGAAATTAATTATTTGATTAATTTTGTTAGTTTTATTTCATTTTGGTGCATTTTATCATTTTATGACTTTTAATTTAATATTTTATTTTAATTAATTATGTCATTAATTAAAATATTGAAAACTAAATTATTAGACAATTTAATTAATCAAAATAATTTTTAAATTAATTATTTGATTAGTTTTGTCATTTTGGAGTCTTAAACATGTCATGGGGTCAATAATCGGTTATTTGGTCAAAAATTGATCATTTTAACCAAAATTAACTTTTTAGGTCATGAAAAAAAAAACTTAGAGTTATTTCAAGTATATGAAAAATAAGTTGATTTATTTTAAGATGTCAAATATATTTTACAACAAATATATATATATATATATATATATATATATATATATATATATATATATATATATATATATATATATATATATATATATCATAGAAAAAATAAAGTTGATTCTGAACATCCTCTTATTTTTAAAATAATTTAACTTACATATAAGAATATAATTAATTAATTAATTAATTAATTAAAGATAAAATAATCTCAAAACACTAGAATTATAAAACTTAAGAGATAAGACGTAAAAAATATATATTTTAAAAAATAAATTTGTATATTATATTTATTCTTGTTTTATTGTTTCGTTAAAAAAAAGAAATAAGAGTATCAATTCAAACTATCTCAAAAAACACAAAATTAGCATTTGTGGATCTGCTTTCACGACGTAAATAGTTACCGTTACATTCAAAATCAAGAAGTCCTCTGATTTTATTACTAAAAATAAACGCCACCACCGCCACACATCATTTTTTTTTCTACACAAGAAAACTGTTTGAACAGTCCCTCACCACCGAAGCAAGATGAGTGATTGCCGCTATAACACAAGCATTGCTGCCGGGAAGTGTAAGCGGGGCCGCCCGCCTGGCTTGAAGAACAAGCCTAAGCCTCCAACGACCACCAACACCCCATACGCTAAACTCCAAACCCACATGCTAAAAATCTCCGTCGGTGTTAAGGCAGGCGTCAACATATTCTTCAACCCTCACATTCCATGGAAGCTTTGATCTGCTTTCAATGACCGCCACATTTCTTCCCGGAGGAGGCATAAGAAGTTTGGTCGTGACTTTGGTGGGGCTAAATGGGCAGGTTGTTAGTGGGGTGGTAGCCGGACAATTGGTGGTGGCGGGCATCTTCACCGTGATAGCTGCCACTTTCGCATTGTCGGCTTTCCACCGCATGGATAAAATAGATATTAACCTGAAGCATATGTTACCCATGGTAAAGAAAGAAAGTATGTTGCACAAATGTTTGGCGGAAATAGAACAGGATATTGGCCTACATAAAGAGCCAGTGTTCGGAGGATGCAACAGAGAGAAGGAAGTAGATAAAAATTGGGTTGAGCACATTTTAAAAGAATTCGAGCAATGTATTACGATGCCGATGGCGATTGGTAGTGCTTCGACAGAAGGAGACGTTGGAGTAGGGAAGAAGATGGACCTCAATGGTGGGTGTGTCAGAGATGTTTGATCAACATTCTGACGACTCGACGATAATTGACTATGCATTTGGGAGCGGCCATCACTATTGTGGCGGCCATTTGACATTCAATGCGTTTGGATCTTTTGATGTCTTTTCTCCGCTATATTAGATTGTTAGATGAAATATTCAATTTGCATGCCCATTATTCCATTCTTTTTTCTTTTTTTTTAAAAAAAAGATGAAATAGTGGTTTTATTGTGTGATTCTCCTGTGATTTGTGTTTTATTTTCCTGTTTTTAAATTGCGACATCGACCTTTAGTTTTGTAAATTATTTTAGAGAGAGAGAGAGAGAGAGAGAGAGAGAGAGTTTGTTATATATGAAAAGTTATTGTTTTATTTATTTATAGTTTAAAATGAATTAAGGAAAAAAACAGCATAATGTGTTGATTTAAAATTGCATAGCTATTTTATATTTTTATTGGAAACCAATGACAATCGCTGGCATCAATGTGATGAGCTTAACTTCCGCATTTCTGAATTCTGAAAAAGCAGAAATATGGGAAATGCTCAATAAAAAGTCTTTGCAGCAAATTTCTATAAAGAAGAAAGCTACTCCTATATATTTTATATGGATTAACAGAAAAAAAGTTTGTAAAGCACGAACATAACATGTATCCTCTTTCGACGAGTCATTAAACTTTCGATTCAACCAGTATTATGGAAACAAAATCTTGCAATCATAACTTGGAGAATAATATTATTTAGAATACAAATGTCTAGAGTCATTAGTGTTGCTCGAATTGATTAGAGATGAGTAGACGAATAGTCTAGACCCCCTTAAGAGCAGATATAACAACTATATTTATAGCAGAGTCCATCTAAATGCAAAATAAATTGGATTAATTGCTAGCCTTAAGAAGTACTTGCTTCTCCAATGATAGATATAAGGAAGTTTTACCTACAAACCACTCAATTCATATATACTTACATATCTAACACCTAAACGTAAATTTCTACATATAAAGCACGATCAGAAAATGTATATTAATACACGTGCAAATAGGTTAAAGATACATGATAAAATGCTCTCAAATACTATAAACCCTGAGTGGCTTATGCTAAGAGATGATATCCCTTTCTAACGCCAGTCTTATCTTGTGAATATAAAGCTTCATCAAATACTGAACCTTTTGAACTACCTATAAATTCTTCTCTGGCTTCATCAAACCTCTATTTGGTAACTCAATTTTTCATAAGAAATATTTGATTTGTATAAATGTAAAAAAGTAAAGTTTAGGTGTTAGATATGTAAAAACATAAGAATTGTGTGCTATGCATGTAAATGTCTAATTGGCAATAGAAAAAAAATTAGGGCACACATTGCCTTCTAGAGGGCAATACAAAAGAATACAAATTTATAGAATCATTAGTATTAGTAGAATTAATTAGAGTTGAGTAGATGAATAATTTAGGACCCCAATACCTCTAAATATAAAAGTTGGAACTCACAAAGTCTTTAAACTACATACCAAAGATAATGGAGATGAAGTGTTCACCCTCTTTGATAACACATGTTGGCAAATAAAACATTATGTATTCTTGGACTGTAATGCATGTATTTTCTTGGACGAGTTGTTAAACTTCTGATGCAATGAGTATCATGAAAATAATATGTTGTCATTCTAACTTGAGGAGTTCACAATGTGGGCAGATATTGAAGAGGCATTTAAAAGTGGACACAGCTATTTCATGTTTCTTTTTATTTTTCAAAGACCACTAAAAGTTCTTGACATCAACGTAATGAGCTTAGCTCTAACATCTTTGAATTCTAAAAATGTTGAAATGGTTGAAAGTCCAAATAATTTTTTTTTCAAATAAACATCATTTACAGTAAATTATTCACTGCAAATATCATAACAAATAACTATACCGTTATATTCTATATGAAGAGAAGAAATTCTGTGATTTAATTTTTTAGATGACATTTATATTTAGCCAATGATAATTACTATAATCATTGGTTCCACCTTCCATCTATATGAAATAAATAAGATCACTTTTTTTAGTTGATACTACTTTGAATTTGTTGTGTTTTACTCACAGAAGTCATGTTTTATTTCTCACAGCCATGCACTCAAACATTATGATTCCAATTTTCAAATGTAATGAGTTTTTTCTGAAACTTATCATTTTCTGTCATGCACATAATTAACTTCAAAAGGCTCATTACGGCTAATACATTTTCCTAAATTAAGAAAATAATACCATTATTCTTGCTTGTTCACGTAACAAAGAAACATATTAACACTTAAATCGTTGTGAAAGCAATTTATGTTGTAGTTGGATGATTAGTTTCTCATTGTCTTTAAGAATTAGTCAAATGCTACAGTATTGGGTTTAGACTCTCCCCTCAAGTTTACCGAAAGTAAAGAATTACTGGTCAAATATTAGGTAGAGCAGCCGTATGATTTTATCGTTAAATATTGTAATCCATCAAATCCGTCAAATTCATCAAATTTGTGACTCGTGTCAGAGGTGTCTCCGACGTAAATATGGTCCTGCTACTGGATAAAATAATCAAGTAATGTGAGTCTCGCGAGGCCTTTAAAAAAGTTGTAATTATTTGTATTTTCTTGTATTAACCTGATAGCTTCTGCATTGGCTGCAAAACAGACAATGTGCCCTGATTTTTAGCTTATGCGAATAGGGGCATTTACATTCATACCACACAGTTCTTAAAAATTTACATATCACACCCCTAAACTTTACTTTTTACATTTATGGCACACAAATCTGTCATATAACATAAAAATTATCTCTAATTTAACTTTTAAAAAGAGAAACACACATTTTCATTCATAATTATGATGGCATGCATGTACGTAACAATTGAATTATAAGGATTAAATATGTAAATGCATAAGAATTAAGTGGAATGTATATGTAAATCTTCCTTGTGAATACCTCTCTTGTATCTTCCTACAATAGACGCAAGTCTGAACCCCTATAAATCTGTCTTAATTTCTGCTATGTTTTTTTTTCCCCATCGTTTAAGAGTAGGCAACATTGGTAGACAGTGGCAAAAGTGGGTAATCGAGTTTATGCATTTCAATTGGTCAAATAAATTGATTTTTTTAATTCTGTAAAATTGAACTAAATAATGAATTCAAGTACATCAAAATTATGTGTTGCATTTTTTCATTTAATCACGCTCAACTATTATTATCTTGGTAGCGTAACAAAGGTAAGGTCTCCTAACGATAGTTAGGGACATCTAAAATGAAATCCTTAACAATAATTTGCATCTAAGATTTGTAGAGGTCTCATTCCACTAATTTTTTTTCCAAATGTGGTGGTTTAACTCTCTTGTGAATTTGCAAAATTAAGCACATTCTGAGTGAATCTATTCCCATTTCAATATAAAGAAACTTAAAAATTCCACTAATTTCATTGCATATTTAGTGCAGCATTATATATAAGAAATTTATTATACAGAAAAAAAAAATTATGATGCAAAATTAATATTCTGCACACTAATGTTAATATGATCTAATTTGACTCTAAAAATATTTGTGCGGAAATATATGACTTGTCTGATTTATGGAAAAGGGACATATAAGCTGTCAGTTGTTATCAATATATTCAAATTCATATTGACAGTGAGAACATAAAATCTCCAATCATGATAATAAATGTACAGTCTAGTGATAAGGAGCTCGTCTCTCACCAGGACGCTGAGAGTTTGATTCACATGCTACCCACTAATCTTTTAATTATTATTCAAATTGCATGTGTAAAATGTTTACAATGATAGAATTTTAATCATTCAATCCTTTTACGAGAAATACATGTTATATTTTTAAGCGGTGATAGAATAAAATAATGATTTGTTCTTGAACTCAAATCCCTAAATAAAGAGCTGATAAAAGAGGGTTGTGAGTCAAAGAACTACAAAGAAAGTTAGAGAAAGGTAATGCTTCTGCAATACCCTCCTCTCCTCTTATTTATAATGGATTCTCTTATATATTACAGTTACTTGTACCCAAAAAGATATTTGATTTCTTCCTTTTACTCAATATATAATTAATAAAAGGATTTACATGCATAGCAATCTAAAGATAATTATTTACATATCTCACAATCAAAACTATAAATTTACAAATATAACACCTAAATATATTAATAACAAAAACATCTCAGTCCTTTCATTTAATCAATATTGCCTCCTTTGATGTTGTTCTCTCTTGCGTCACAAGCCAACCATTGAAAAAAATACATAGTATTTATATGTAAAGTGTTATATATGTAAGTACTTGTTCAAATCTCTCAAAAAATCTCTAAAAAACATGGCACTCCCTCAAACGTATTTTTTAAATATATATTTGAGCCAACTCTACGTTCTTAACGTTGCTTCAAATATGGGGTAATTTTAATTTATTTTGCGATAATACAATAGAGTCTTAAAAATTTCACATCTCCTTTTAATCTCCACCTCCCTTCACAACCATGTGTCATTCGTATTCATTGCAGTGGCTTTTAAACCATTATAATTGTTGAGCATTATAAAGGTATTTAGCAGCAGTTTTAGAACTAATGACTTGATTTAACAAATTTTATTATTTTTTAAATCTTATTTATAAATTTCAAGAACCAGAAAAATTATTTTCCATAAAGAGACTTCTAAATTTATGATTTGCCAATAATATTTCTTTTGAATCTGAAAATATCCACAAATCACACCTAATGAATAAGACAAATCGTCCGCAAGTGCAGACGATGAATGGCAGGGCGAGAGCTCGACATACACCTCATCCAATAAATAAAAAGTGTAAAAGAAATAAAAGTAGATGTTGTTGTGCGCCCAAGTGGCACCTACTAATGACAATGGTGGAGGACAATTGGTGGCAAAAAACACAGATGAATATATTCCAAATATATTTACGAAAATTAGAGAGAGAATTTAAAAGTTATTAAAATTTTACAATACATTTATATTTCTTGAGGCTAAACTCTAAAAAATTTAGTATTCTATATTTACCATGCACAACATTAAAAATAAATGTAGCCAAATAACCCCTAGATTCTTAAAAGATATATATACAACAAATTTAATCTTTATATCTTTGAATTATTACAAAACTGAAGAGTATAGAAGCAAAAGAAAAATCAAAATAGTAACCTATAATAATTTTATTATTATTTAATAAATAGAAAATTGATATATAATAATAATAATAATAATAATAATAATAATAATAATAATGAAACAACTAAAACTCATTAAACCACAAAAAACATTTTAAAGTATGTAAAAAAATTCCAATCTTTACTTTCTAATGTACAAAAAAAAAAAATAAAATAAAATCAACACAAAAGATATGTATAAGGGTTTTAATTAATTTGGAAGTATCTAAAATCTTTTTTCTTTTAATTTTAGGTTTTTATTTTTATTTCTTTGCATATAGATTTGAAAATAAAATTCTTAAATATTAAAATACATTCATTTACTTTTACAAATATTCTAAATAAATTTTCAAGGTTTGCTTCCGCCTATTTTTATTTTTTTATTTAAAAACAAATAAATTTTCACTGTATTCTTCCACTTATATTTTTTTTTAAATTATGAAAATAATTCATTGTATTCTTAAGAATAAGCAAAGAAGAAAATATTTATAGGATTTTTAAAAAATAAATTAATTTATTTTTAACATTTCAAAATTATTTATTCAAATTAAAATATTTTAAAAAATAATAATTATATAAAAGAGAAAAAAAACTACAATTCATACTAATTAATAGCTTCTAATCTGTTCTGAACATTTTGAAATAAATTGATTTATTTTTAATTGAAAAAAATAAATATATATATATATATATATAAAGTACATTAAATAAATTTTTATTCAAAACAATTAAAATAAAAGATACAAATAATCTCAAAAGACCATTAATATATATAGTTTGGTTGTAAAAAGAAAAAACCTAGTTTAGTAGATTTCTCATTCTATTATCTCTGCTAATAAATAAAACTAAATAGTGTATAACCCAAAAATATATTCTCGCTGAGCAGCAAGGTTCATCATCACCATATACACACCAACAACTACAGACTTGCATAATCGACTGTTTTGGCGGGTCATACGAAAGAACACCCAGACGGCCACCTTTGATCGACTGTTATGGCCGACCTAATCTTAAAATGGAAGATTTACAATTGATCACTCTTTGGTCGGCCAACTCACCCAATGCCCGACCACCAGCCACTTCAATTAGCCATCTACTAGTTGACTGCCTTGTCAAAAGAAAATTTTAAAAAAATATAAAATTTTCAACAATAGCATCAATTCCCATTAGATAGAAAATTTAAAAAAATAATAAAATTTTCAATTAAAAATGAACTTTCTCATTGTCACTGGGTACTACTAGATCGGAGCTTTATATTTAGAATTGTAGATCATTGTTTCTTTAATTTTGTTTTTTTTTTAAATTAAAATAAAATAGTTTGACGTATTAAAAAACACAATTTTATTTTTTTAATTTTGAAAAATAATTTTTAAGTCGGTTTGAGACCAAACTTTTTGTTACTTTAAAAATATAAATATTTACTGTATTTTTCACGTATTGTTTAAGTTTTTTATAAGAACGGATTTATTCTGAAAAATACTCAAAAAAAAAAAAAAAAACTTAAGAGTTTTTTCAAGTATATGAAAAATAAGTTGATTTATTTTAAGATGTCAAATATATTTTACTACTATATATATATATATATATATATATATATATATATATCATAGAAAAAATAAAGTTGATTCTGAACGTCCTCTTATTTTTAAAATAATTTAACTTACATTTAAGAATATAATTATTAAATTAATTAATTAATTGAAAATAAAATAGTCTCAAAATACCATAATTATAAACATAAGAGATAAGACTAAAAAAAACATTTTAAAAAATAAGTTTGTATATTATATTTTCTTGTTTTATTGTTTGGTTAAAAAAAAGAAATAAGAGTACTAATTCAAACTATCTCAAAAAACACAAAATTAGCATTTGTGGATCAGCTTTCACGACGTAAATAGTTACCGTTACATTCAAAATCAAGAAGTCCTCAAATTTTATTTCTAAAAATAAACGCCACCCCCGCCACACATCATTTTTTTTCTACATAAGGAAACTGTTTTAACAGTCCCTCACCACCGAAGCGAGGTGAGTGCTTGCCGCCATAACACAAACATTGTTGCCATGTAGAGTAAGCGGGGCCGCCCGCCTAGCTTGAAGAACAAGCCTAAGCCTACAGCGACCACAAACACCCCGTACGCTAAACTCCAAACCCACATGCTAAAAATCTACGCCGGTGGCAACATAGCAGAATCCATCGCAGCTTTTTCTCGTGGTTGCCTCCCATTGGGAGTACATGTTCTCTCAGCCTCCGGTCGTATCGTGATCGCCGTGTTAAGGCAGGCGTCAACATATTCTTCAACCCTCACATTTCATGGAAGCTTTGATCTGCTTTCAATGACCGCCACATTTCTTTCCGGAGGAGGCATAAGAAGTTTGGTCGTGACTTTGGTGGGGCCAAATGGGCAGGTTGTTAGTGGGGTGGTAGCCGGACAATTGGTGGCGGCGGGCATCGTCACCGTGATAGCTGCCACTTTCACATTGTCGGCTTTCCACCGCATGGATAAAATAGATATTAACCTAAAGCATATGTTACCCGTGGTAAAGGAAGAAAATATGTTGCACAAATGTTTGGCGGAAGTAGAACGGGATCTTGGCCTAAATAAAGAGCCAGTGTTCAGAGGATTCAACAGAGAGAAGGAAGTAGATAAAAATCGGCTTGAGCACATTTTAAAAGAATTCGAGCAATGTATTACGATGCCGATGGTGATTGGTAGTGCTTCGACAGGAGGAGACGTTGGAGTAGAGAAGAAGATGGACCTCAATGGTGGGTGTGTCCGAGATGTTTGATCAACATTCTGACGACTCGATCATAATTGACTATGCATTTGGGAGCGGCCATCACTATTGTGGCGGTCATTTGACATTTAATGCGTTTGGATCTTTTGATGCATTTTCTCCGCTATATTAGATTGTTAGATGAAATATTCAGTTTGCATGCCTATTATTCCATTCTTTTTTTTAAAGAAAAAAAAAAAGATGAAATAATGGTTTTATTTTGTGATTTTGTTGTTGTTTGTGTTTTGTTTTCCTGTTTTCAAATTGTTACATCGGCCTTTAGTTTTTGTAAATAAAATCCGTAATGTCTTTAGATCAAGGCGACGCTGGATTTCATGAAAGTTTTTTCGTCTTTTATATTTCATCCTTCTATAATTTTTCTTCTAATGTTTTTTTGAAAAAAAAAAAATTGTAAAGCATGATCATAACATGTATTCCCTTTCGACGAGTCACTAAAATTTGGATGCAACTAGTATTATGAGAACAAAATCTTGCCATCATAACTTAAAGAATAATATTATTTAGAATACAAATGTCTAGAACCGTTAGTGTTGCTCAAATTGATTAGAGATGAGTAGACGAATAGTCTAGACCCCCTTAAGAGCAGATATAGCAACTATATTTATAGCAGAGTCCTAAATGCAAAATAAATTGGATTAATTGCTAGCCTTAAGAAGTACTCGCTTCTCCAATGATAGATTAAAGGAAGATTTACCTGCAAACCACTCAATTTATATGTACTTGCATATCTAACACCTAAACATAAATTTTTACCTATAAAGCACGATCGAACATATATATTGATACAAGTGCGACTGGGTTAAAGATATATAACAAAATGCTTTCTAATACTATAAACATTGAGTGACTTATGCTAATAGCTGATATCCTTTCTAACGCCAATCTTCTCTTGTGAATGTAAAACTCCATCAACTGCTGAACCTTTTGAACTATCTATATATTCGACTCTCGCTTCATCAAACCTCTATTTTGATAACTCAATTTTTTATAAGAAGTGTTTGATTGGTATAAATGGAAAAAAGTTAAGTTTAGGTGTTAGAAATGTAAAAACATAAGAATTGTGTGATATGCATGTAAATGTCTTATTGGCAATAACAAAAAAAATCAAGCACATGTTGCCTTCTAGAGGGCAATACAAAAGAATACAAATTTATAGAATCATTAGTATTAGTAGAATTAATTAGAGATGAGTAGATGAATAAACTAGAATCCCAATACCTCTAGATATAAAAGTAGGAAGTCTTTAAACTAAATACCAAAGATAATGAAGATGAAATGTTCATCCTCGTTGGTAACACATGCTGGCAATGAAACATTATGTTGTTAAACTTCTGATGCAATGAGCATCATGAAAACAATAAGTTGTCACTCTAACTTAAAGAGTTCACTGTGTGGGTAGATATTGAAGAGACATTTAAAAGTAGACAACTAATTCATATTTATTTTATTTTTAGAAGACTACTAAAAGTTCCTCGTATCAACGTAATGAGCTTAGCTCTGGCATCTTTGAATTCTAAAAAAACTGAAATAGCTGAAAGTTTAAATATATATATTTTTTTCAAATGAGCAGCAGTTACAATAAATTTTTCCAACAATACTTTAATTTTTTATGAAGAGAAAAAATTATATGCTTTAATTTTTTTTTCAAATATTTATATTCTTTATGAAGAGAAAAAATTATATGCTTTAATTTTTCAGATAACATTTATATTCAAATAAATGATAATTATTGTAATCATTGGTTTCATCTTCTATCTATATGGAACAAATAAGGCCACTTCTTTTAGTTGAGATTACTTTGTATTTTTTTTGCTTCCCAACTAATTAAAGATACATATTTTACCCACAGAAATCATAGTTTTTGCACTTAATCATTATGATTGCAATTTTCATATGTATCGAGTTTTCTCTGAAGCTTATCATTTTATCTTGTACACAATTAACTTCAAAAGGCTCATTGCGGCTAATACATTTTTAAGAAATAAGAAAATAATATCATTATTGTTCATGGAACAAAGGCTAAATATATCATCGTACTTTTGATTTTTAACTCTAAAGGAAACTAAGTAAGTCGTATCTCGTTCACACTTTAATATTGTTTTTTTTTTTTTGAACTTTCATGTGCAATAAAATGAGACGGCATTTTCTGAAGATTTTATGTTTAAAATATTTCTACTGCTTTTTTTAAATCCCTGTTGCTAAGTTTATAATTCAGCATAGGATAATTAAATAAAATCGTTATGTTAATCTCAAAAGAAAGTAAAATATGATTTGTGTTGTAGATTAATAGGTTTATTATGTAATCTTTTTGTTTGCTTTAAAATATTGTTTTAATTTATTTGGATTTTAACTGAGGCATGCAATTTTAATGCCAAAGAGAAGCCATTAACAAAATTTATTCTCCTTCTAGTTATTTTTCTTATAACATATCTTTCTTTTTCTTAAAATAAATTTTTTTTTTTATATATAATAACTTATTATATACGCCCTATAATTCGACATACTTAATAATTAAAAAAATTTCTTACGACAAATAACATTGATTAAGAAACCATTTGATTTGCTTTTATTATTATTATTATTATTATTATTATTATTATTATTATTATTATTATATATATATATATATATATATATATATATATATATATATATATATATTTATTTATTTTATTGAAGTTTGAAGTAAAATAAATTCAATACAAAATATTGGTTCTTATGGTGGAATGGTACTTGATGATATTGGTAGTGGCAATATACATTGATGATGGGCAATGACTCACAGGGGTAGGGGTAGGGGTGGGAAGTGGGCAACAATCGTTCATCACCGGTGGTAGCAGACATAAAGATTCAAAAACAGGAGTGGTAGACAATGGAAGTGGGCAATAGAAATAGGCAGCTTGTGTGGTGTCCATTTTTCAATTGGTCAAATTAATCGAATTGGATCATTATAACTCTTACACTACTAAGATAATAAAAATTGAGCATAATCAGATAGAAAAAAATGCAACACCTAAGTTTGAAGGAGACTTGCCTGAGTTTGCTAGTGTTAGAATTCAAAATCAAGATGTCTGTTGATGTTTCTACTTAAATCTACCTTCATCAATCCTTCCACATACTCAAGAGAAATTTATGCAAAAGAAGGCAGAGTTTCGACATCCGCTCACCTCAAAAGCCAAGAAAAGTATTTACCGTCATAACTCGAACATCGTTGTGGAGAAGGGTATGCTGTGTCGATTTTCTGGGTTGAAAAACAAGCCTAAGTGTCCCGCACTCCAAAACCATGTGCTAGAAATCTCCACCAGCGATGACGTAGCAGAAACCATCGCTGACGCACTTTCGGAGTCTGCATCTTCTCAGTGTTCGGCCGTATCACAGGCACGAGTTCAGAGAGACGTACCCATATCCTTCAACCCACACGTTCCAAGGTGCTTTGATTTACTTTTAATGACGACCACTTCTCTTCCAAGAGGAGTCAAAAGAAGTTTGGTCGTGACTTTGCGGGGAGGTGGGGGGAGAGCGGGGGGAGGCGTTGTTGGTCGGGTGGTGGTCGGACAAGTGGTGGCGGCAAGCATTGACGTTGTAGTAACTGCCACCTTTACATCGTCGGCGATTCACCGCATTGATGAACTAACGTTAATGTGGTGTCATGGTGTTTAGGGTTTAGGTTATTAGGGTGTTATGGTTGTGTTATTATGTTGTATTATTATTAGTGATGTCGTGAACTTTCTGATTTCTCTTTTGTTTTGTTGTTGCAGTGTAGTGATGGTGTTTATATGATGTTATTCTGGTCTGATTGTGGTGTTTTTACTGTATTATTTGATGTGTAACATTATATTGTTATTGAAGTGGGGATGTAGTGTTGTTTTGGTATTATCATGGTGTTAAACTAGTGTTTTCTATTGTTATTGTGTTGTCATTTGATGATGTTTTCAGGTGTTATTTTTAAAATTTTGAAAAGTAATTTTTGAATGTCGGGTTGAGACCAAACTTTTTTGTTACCTTATATATATATATATATATATATATATATATATATATATATATTTTTTTTTTTTTTTTGGGAAAGAGCTCCTCAGGCTCCGTACGTGTTAATAATCAAAAAAGTGTTACAAAATGGAGGAGGTGAGGGAGCCAGGTCCTCACTACAAAAACCCAAAAAAATACAATAACTCACACCTAGAGGTCCCGTTTCCCTCCATCCTCCTCCCACGGTACAACTCACGCAAAGCGAAAACTCCAAAAAAGAAAAGAGTTCCGAACATAAGAGCTACCAAAAACAGTAAAATTGTAAACAAAACTCGACAACAAAGTGTCCAAAAATAGATGCAGATAAACATTAGACAGACTAGTGATTCCATTTTAAGGGGAGCATCCGCAAGATCCTGCATCAGAAACAACATAGGAGACAGGAAGGTCCATGATATTTGCAAGAAACAGGAGAGACAGTCAAACCCGCAGAAAACTGGATCCCTGAGAAAATGACTGCCGCAGGTAGAAAATGCTACAGGCACCAGACTATGATAAGCTAGAATATAAAAAGACAGCAAGAAAACAGAGAATAAAAAACCATTGCCCATAATAAGAAAGCAGAAAGGATACATGAAACAGAGCAAAATGATTTAGCATATGATGATAAGACAAGCTAGTTATATCTGATGTATGGCAAATTTAACTTGTCCCCGTGAACCAGGAGAGCAAGGTGCTGAGGTGGAGTGTTGCCCACAAAAGGAGAGTGACCAGCATTTTTTGCTAACCAATCCGCTGGCCTATTACCCTCTCTATGAATGAAAGTGATGCTGAAAAGCAAAATAGAATTGTCAATAATATACCAAATTCTTTTAAAAAGAATAATCAAATTCCAGGGTGTATCAACCAGTTTAAAAAATATATCAATCAGTCTCTTGGAATCAGTTTCCACCTGTAAAGAGACAAAATTAAGATTGATGGCAGATTTTAGAGAAAGTAAAAGTGCCCAGGCCTTAGCCGAGAGAGGACAATCGACCACCACAGGGGAATAAAAAACGCTAACATATTCCCCGGATGGTCTCTAAACAGACCGCCCGCAACCGAGTGGGAATCGGACCACTCGCCATCTATATCGGCTTTAATTGTCCCCATCACAGGTGGCACCCAATTAACCACCATGGGTCTATTAGAGTGTTTAGTATCTCTATGTAAAAGCCTGAGCGACCTGTTATGGTAGGCCAAAATTTTAGAGAAAGTAGCATCAGGGGAGGGATGACATTCAGTGTGCTTATAAGAGTTCCTAGCACACCAGATGAACCACAAAACAACATAGGGGAACAAAATAAAACCTTTCCCAGCCCGGTTTGAATCTTTCCAAACCTTCACATAGTCATAAATAGTACAGGAGTTATTCCAAACCAAACCAAAAGCACTGGCCAACCTGTTCCAGATGTGCTTAGAGTAAATACAATTGAAAAAGAGGTGAGAAGAGGATTCCTCGGCATTCTTACAGAACAAACACATAGAAGCCAATCTTAAACCTTTTAATTTTAAAATATCATCTAAAGGTAAAATACAAGAGAAGAACTTCCACGAGAAGAAGGATATAGAAGGAGAAAATATAGGTTTCCATATCCCCTTCCCCCAATCCAACTTACTGAAGGAATGAAAATTTTGATATAAGTGCTTGCTAACAGAATGATGAGGCTGCTTCTTCCAAACAGGTTTATCAACATTAGTCCTATTTATAGGAATTTGGTTAATAAACATAGCAGTGTCCTGCCCCACCAACTCCCTAATCTTTCTCAAATCCCACTGCCCCAAAGTCCAGCAGTCAGCAATCAGCAGATTGCTCAGGGCAGAAGGATGAGAATGCGCATTAAGGTTTGGCATACCCCAGTTATCATGCCAGAAGGAAATCTTCCCATCCCCAATGTCCCAAAAAATAGCCTTAGAGGCCTCCTGCCTAATTCTCAGGATAGCTTTCCAGATTTTGGAGTCCCCACTTTTCCAAGTAACCATAGTAGGGTGAACATTTTTACAATACTTAGCATGCATGAAATTAGCCCAGATAGACTCCCTTAATCTAAACTTGTACCACAGCTTACACATATTGATTTCAACAATGTGAGAAAGAGCTTTAAAACCAAGCCCCCCAGAGTACTTAGGCTTACACAATTTTTTCCAAGAAAGCCAGTGCTTTTTAGAACCTCCCCCCTCCCAGAGAAAAGAATTGAAAATTTTCTCCAACCTCTCAATAGAACTTTTCTTAGCATTAAAAACTTGGAGTGCATAAAGAGGAATGCTCGTGAAGCACACTGTTCAACAAAGTTAAACGACCCCCATTGGAAAGAAAAGTATTCTTCCAATTCCTAATCTTACCCTTGACTTTGTCCAAACATCATCCATCTGAATTTGCTTACATCTGCCTTTAATAAGATTAACACCTAAATATTTAATAGGCAGTCTAGCAATTTTGTACCCAGTAAAGTTGGTAGCCCATAAAAGATGTGAATGTGGTAAGTAATTGCTAAAATACATATGACATTTGTCCTTGTTAAAAGACAAACCAGAAACCCCCTCAAAATCATTCAATATTTTCATAATATTTCTAATATTAGCTTTAGAGGCATTGGAAAATATCATGATGTCATCAGCATAAGCCAAATGAGTAACCTGAAAATGAGCTTTGTTAAGGTAATAAGCAGAATCATGCACATGTTGAGTATTCAGCAATCTGGAGAGATAATAAAAAACAATAATAAAAATAATAGGAGAAAGAGGATCTCCCTGTTTGATACCTCTTTTAGCAGAGAAGAAGCCATATGTACTGCCATTAACCAAAACACTGTAGTGGTTGTTGGAGAGCCATCTTCTAATAAGCTGACAAAAATTGGCATTGAAACCCCTAGCCAACAAGACATTAATAATAAAATCCCAGTTAAGAGTGTCAAAGGCCTTTTTAATGTCAAGCTTAATAATAAGATTGCCTCCCCGACACTTCCTATCCAGATCTTCAAGCAGTTCTTGGGCAAGGAGAATATTGTCAGTAATCTCCCTACCCCTAACAAAAGCATATTTTGTGGGGAGAAATCAAACGATTGAGAAAAGGCTGAATTCTAGCCACCAAGAGCTTGCTAATAACTTTAGAAATAACAGAAGTTAAAGAGATAGGTCTAAAAAGACTCCAATCAGATTTGTCATTTCCTTTAGGGATGAGCACAATAAGAGCAGCAGAAAAATATTTGCAAAGATCCTCACCAATAAAAAAAATTTGAACAGCCCTGATGGTTTCCTTCTTCACAGTATTCCAGCAACTAATATAGAAAGAGGAAGTAAAACCATCAGGGCCCGGGGCCTTGTTAGAATGTAATGTTTTGAAGACATTATAAATCTCCTCTTCAGAAGGAATATCAGTAAGGCAAAGAGAGGAGATATAATGTCTATCATCATTAAATAGATTCCCATCAATACAAGATACTTGCAGATGACTAGTAAATAAAGTAGAGAAAAATTTAACATCACTATTACCAATTTCCTCAGCATCAGCAATAACATTCCCATCACTGCCCCTGATTTGACTAATGTTATTTTGAGTAATCTTGTTTTTAATATAAGCATGAAAATAATCAGTGTTTCTGTCCCCTTTAAGAAAATGAGTATCATGAGCCTTTTGCATGAGTAGATCTTCCTCCAAAGCTATATCAGCCAAAAGGTTGCTATGGGCCTGAGCCAGTTCTTGAACCTGCTCAGCAGACATGATATCAATAGATTCTAAACCATTGACAGTGTTGAAAGAATTAGCAACCCTATTATGAATGTTGCCAAAGACATCATGATTCCAATTCTTCAAACCAGAAGCCACTTTCTTATGCAATTCGCCAAAGAACAAACCAAGAAGTTCCACAACTCAAAGGTCGCCACAAAGACTTAATCGGATCATTAAAACTAGGATGGGAAGCCCACATATTTAGGAATTTAAAAGGCTTTCTGGCTGGTCTAGAGTGAAAAGCAATGGTCAATAAAAGTGGGTTATGATCAGAGGAAGCATGACTCAAGTGCTGAACACGAGCTAAGTGGTAACAATTACGAAAAGTAGGGTTGCCTAAGAATCTATCTAGGCGTTGAAAAAGTAAACCCCTTCTCCAAGTGAAAGGGGGACCAGTGTAACCCATGTCAAAAAGACCAGCTTGAGACATACAATCACAAAATTTATGCATAGCACTAGTGTCAATAATAGCACCCCCTTTCCTTTCAGAAGGGGACATGATCATGTTAAAATCCCCCCCCCCCCCACACACACACCAATTCTCAATGATAGTTGTACCAATAGCAATAAGCTTGTTCCACAACAAGTATTTATCAGCAAGAACAGAACTAGCATAAACAAAAGTCAGCCACCCCTTAAAAGGGCCAAAGTTATAATGAGCCAGTACAAACTGTTTATCATCCTCAATGATATGCAGATTAATAATTTTTTTCCAAAAAACCCAAATTTTGTTATTACTATTACAGTAATGTAAATAACTAGGAAAACAGGAAAGAATTTTATCCTTATGGATGTTAACCAAAGGTTCCGTAATAGCAAAAATGTCCAAATGATGAGACCTACATAGATTCTTCAAACGCTTAAGGGAGGGAGGATCAGCCACTCCCCTAATATTCCAAACCATAATATTAAACATGATATTTTCCACTCCTTCTAGTTGTCCTAGAAGAAGGGGGTAAAGCTTCAGCTTCGTAAAAGCTAGAAATAACGGGATCAATGTTTAGTTTTTTTCCTAAGTTCTGTTTCTTATTCTTTTTCCTATTGGATCTTTGTATGATCCATTCGGTTTCCATATCTGAGTTAGCTTCAATTACATTATTGGAGATTTCATTTTGACTGTGTTCATTGTCAGAATTGCTGTCAACATTAAGGGACCTTGTATGAATGCTCTGTGTAGACATAGGCAAAGTCCTAGTTGGGGAGGGATCTAAAATTTGAATAGCAGTCTGGATAGGTTCAGACGGATCCTCCTCAACCTCCAACAAGGGTTCAGTGGAAATAGGGTCAACAGGAATAGAATTTTCATTAGTATCAAGTGGAAAAAAGTTTTCTAAACATGAAGGATCACTAACAGGCAAAAGTATTTGAATGCTTTGATCGTCATCAACAGTTAAGGATTTTCCATTGGTAGAACTATGCTGGGATTGAGTATACACAGCAAAAACCCCTTCCCTAACCTGCCCAATCAAGATTTGACCATTGTTAACAATGGGAGGGGGTTCCTCTAATGTATCCAAAGGTAAAATCTGATTTGTGGGGTTAGGGGGGCTTGTTCTACCAAAGGCAGGGTATGTGAGAAGATAGAGGAGGTGGGCTGAGCCTGTTCAGGCACCTCTGTACCTCGGATAGGTGGTGCAGGGGAGTGGTTCCTACAATCCTCCAGAGGAGGAGCAGGGGGGTCTAGTGGCAAAGTAGTATTCCTGGGAATCGGAGTAGGTTTGAGGTGTGGGTGTAAGCGGTAACAAAGCATGTTAGAATGCCTCCACTTATTGTTTAAATTTTTTATAAGAAGCAAATTTTATCTGAAAATACTCAAATTAAAAAAAAAATCTTAAAAGTTATTTCATGTATATGAAAACTAAGTTAATTTATTTTAAGATGTCAAATATATTTTATTACAACTCATAGCCTTCCTGATTCTATATGACTTGAAGATGCTTATGAGTGATATTCTCAAAGTATTGTTGCGGAATTTATTCCTCGATACTGTTCTAAGTGCAAAATTTTTGGGCATAATTTTTCTATTTGTTTTCATTCTCGTCCTGAGAATCGGGATGTATCTTTACAATGCAATAAAGATTAACCTAGAAATATTGATAATAGACAAAGTTCCTCTAAGAAGGTTCCTCATACAACTTGCTCTATTTCTAATGCTCCGCTTTAAAATGTTTTTAATTCTGCTGTTGATTGTGTGATGGAGGGATGTATTGAAAGGGATAGAATGGGAGAACCTATTAACAGTAAGGTACTTGTTACTGTTGATCTTCCTAAGGTTCCTCTTGCTACTTCTAATCCTATTCTTCCCCTTTCTGATTCTTCCAAGAAAGTTCAAAATTCTGATGCTCTTATGCATCTGGACTCTATTCAAGAGGTCCTTATTACCTATGATATTCCTAATTTGGGGCTTGGTCATAAACCTTCTTCTGCCAGACAGATGGTTTTACGGGAACCTATTAATACTTCTCCTATCCTATCTGTTAATCCTGATATGGTGGTCTCTAATTTGATTAATAATAAGAAGCCTTTTCTTGAATATGCTTTGATTTCAGGTAAACAGCTAGTTTTACATGTTGATAATCCTTCGAAGGAAACTTCTCTTCTTTCCAGCTTGGAATTGAATGAAGGTTGGATGATTCCGAAATCATCCAAGAAAAGGAAATTTTGTGGTTCCCGTGAATTTAATTATGTGAACCCTTGTGCTAACTTAGCACTTAATTTGGGTAAGGCTGATTCTTCTCACTCTCTTTCTGATTCTTTTTAATATAGGTTCTTTTATTATTTTTAATGATGAATTTTAATACTATTATTTGGAATGTGAGAAGCATAGCTAAAGCTTGTGCTTCTGAACGTCTTAAAAATTTAATTAGGACTTATAAGCTTAATTTTTTTAGTATCCTTGAGCCTTTGGTTAAGATGGAGAATAATGAGCATAATAGGAAGAGATTTGGTAATTTCAAGTTTTTTGCTAATACTACTAATAAAATTTGGTTATTTTGGAAAGATTGGTTGAACATTGACATTCTTAGAAACCATTCTCAGTTTCTTCATGTTAGATTTCATTATGAAAATGTTTCTTTCCTTTTTTCTATCATTTATGCTGGATGTTCGAGGAATGCTCGTCTTGAGCTTTAGCATTTTTTTGAGACTATTAACCCCTCACACGAGGCTTGGTTAATGAGAGGTGATTTTAATATGATTTTTTCTTTTGATGAAAAGAAGGGTGGTGTCTCTCCTAATCTTGCCCTTATGGAGGATTTTAATTCTGCGTTATTCAAGGCTGGCCTTTATGATTTACATTACAATGGTAATCGTTACACTTGGCATCGAGGTAATGTTTTTGAGAGACTTGATAGGTTTGTTGCCAATATTGAGTGGTTTGATTTTTTTCCTTTGCATAAAGTCTATAATTTGCCTATAACGGCTTCGGATCATGCTCCCATTCTTCTTAAAGTTTGCATGGATTATAATATGCAACCGTATGTTTTTCATTTTTATAAGATGTGGCTTCAACACCCTTCCTACAACCAATTCCTTATGGAGTATTGGAAAAGTATGCCTAATGTTTCGTCCGGTTTTAATCTTTGGATGCTTCATAAGAATCTTGCTAAAGGCCTTAAATCTTGGAATTGGAATGTGGTAGGTAACCTTCATAGAAAGGTTGAAATTATGGAAGCTGAAGTTTCTGAACTTGAACTTGATTTTGCTAATGATAGAATTGAGTTTTCTGCTCTTATTCAGAGGCGGCATGATCTTAATGTCGTTATTTCCATGGAAGAGCAGCTTTTTGCTCGAAAGTCTGCTAAATGTTAGTTTTTAGATGAAGATAGAAACTCTAAATTCTTTCGAGCTTGCATTAAGAATAGAAGGATGATAAATTGGATTCCTAAGATTATTAAGGTTGATGGCTCGATTCTTTTGAATCATGAGGATATTTGTCATGATGGTGTTAATTATTTTTCTAATGCTTTTAAGAATACTGGCATTGATTTATCTCCTATTGATTCTTTTGTCTATTATGATTTCCCTCATATTGATAATACTGTTCTTACTTCTCTTCCGAGCTGTGAGGAAATTAAACATACTATTGATAGTATGGAGAATGGTAAGACTCGTCGAGCTGACGGTTTTACTGTGGAATTTTATAAAAATAGTTGGGATGTTATTGCTAAAGATGTGACCCGTTTGATTTAAGATTTTTTTAAAGGAAATAATTTGCCTCTTTTCTTTAAAGCTGCTAATATTGTTTTAATCCCTAAAAAGCATGATGTTTCTTCTTGGGATGGTTTTAGGCTAATTAGTCTCAATTCTGTTATTTCTAAAATCATCTCTAAAATTCGGTTAATGGGTTGCAACCTCTTCTTCGTAAAATTATTTGTACTAATCAATCTGCCTTTTTAAAAGGTAGGAGTATTTGTGATAATGTCTTAAATGTTCAAGAACTTTTTCTGGATATTGATCTTCACAGACGTGGTGGGAACATTCTTTTTAAATTGGATATTCAGAAGACTTTTGATCATATTCAGTGGGAGTTTCTTATGGATATTTTGAAGGCTATGGGTTTCAACTCTAGTTTTTGTTAAATCATTTATCGTATCATCAGTGGTAATTTCTACTCTGTTATTATTAATGGTAAGAAGAATGGTTTCTTTCAAGCTTTTAGGGGTCTTAAGCAAGGAGATCCTTTATCTCCTTATCTTTTTATTATTGCTTTAGATTACTTTTCCAGATGCTTGAATAGATTATATATGACTAACCCCACTTTAAATTATTTTCATAAGGGAAATTTATCTATTAGCCATCTTTGTTTTGCTGATGACTTGATTATCTTTACTAATGCTAATAAGCCTTCTATTAGGAAGGTTTGGGAGACGTTATTGCATTTTCAAAGTGTTTCTGGCTTAACTTTTAATAAATCTAAATGTTTTTTTCTGTTGTGCTAAGAAGATTCCTGTTTTAAAAAGGCATTGGATTACGGATTTTACTGGTTGTAGCCGTGGCATGCTTCCTTTAAATTATTTAGGTTTTACCTTGTACAAAGGTAGATCTCATGGTATGGATTTTCTTGGGTTGTATGATAAGATTAAGAATAGAATTTTTTCGTGGGAGAATCGTTTTCTCTCGTTTGGGGGCAGGATTACTATTCTTAAATCTATTCTTACTTCCCTGCTGTCGGCATATTTTTTAGGTTTGTGTGTTGTATTTTGAAAAGGGGTCGCCTACAGAAGTTGTCGGCGAATTTTAGGTTTTAAAATTAATTTAAATATATATAATTTAGAAAGTAGCATTTGATTTTGAAAATAATTTTAAGTTTGAAACTTTTAAGATACGAAATCAAACCGATCTCACATCCCAAATAGTTTATATAAACGAGCACCGCACCACAAATCGTGTATTTATCCCGAGGAATGGACACACTCGCTCGATGATGGGGCTCGGTTAAATAAACTAGAAGATTTATGACATCTCGTTTGGTCCGTGAACCAACTTTATAAGCCGACAAGTTCCCCTGCTTAATATAAATGAATTAAGCAGGGTTTATATTACCTGGGTTCTTAAAATTCCCTATAAGGGCAAGCCCCTATAGTTAATCACATCTTAAATGATAGTAATCATTTAAGAAAACTCTCGATAATGATCAGTGGTTTTGCTTTCAAGAATTTCAAGGTTTAAGATTTTCAAAGGATTGGATTTTGGAATTTTCAATAGGGATTAGCTGAAATTTGGAACAGTTTATTTTAAGAGTCCAAAGGAAGAGAAGTAGGAGAAGCTGAGGATCCAAGAAGAATCTTGGCAACTTCCCAAACTATCCTATTGTTTGGTTTGAATTTGAGAATATCATTTAATGTTGTAATCTTGCCAATTTTAGTTAATTAGGACTTATATTTGTATGACACAATCATACAAATAGCTTCGAAGATGTGAGGGTTTATGTCATACCAAACGACTATCTCGGACTCCTAAGACCGGTTAGGGCTCAATTTGCATAACATGATTATGCAAATGCCTAACGAAGAGTTGAGGATTTATGTTGCACTATGCAAACTACCTCGAAGTCCTATGGCTTGGTTGTTTAATTCTAAGAAAGTTTTGCTGAAGTAGATCCGAGTTTTGCTGATGACAATGGCCGTGCTACTCACTATGCTCCAAACTCCTTGTTGTTGCAGAGGTTTAGTTTTAGAAGTCATAAATCAGGAGATGAGAGAAGTGTTTTGGTTTAGAGAAAATCTTAAAATCCAAGTGTTTTTAATATTTAATTAAAACAAATATTAAAGTTGTTTAAACAGAACCGATTAAGATCCCACGGTTCCGTCATCCCGACACCGTTATTTTCATTGAATTCACTTAGTCCATATGAATTTGCTAAACTCAACTCGAATGAGTTCCACACTTTCATTTAGACCGTGGGAAATCCCGTTAGCAACACGTGGGTTACATCATCCAAGATATTCCCAATTATTCAACGAGACGTTTTAATTTAGTTACAACTGTAGTTTTGTTGTTGTGATTAAATCTTGAGTTATTTTATATTTTGGAATGTTGTGGCGGTGAATTTTATCTTGCAATGACTTTTATTTTAGTTTTGGTTTCAGTTCAGGGACTATCCTAAAGGTTTTAGTTTTCATGCAACAATCTTGTTTATCATGCAAGAAAAAGTAAAGTATAGTGCATGTAAGTAAATTGCAATAAAATAAAAGCGTACCTGGAGGGTCTTCCCGTCATCCCAAGCTGCACTTGAAACACATGTTAAGGCATTTAAATATTTTGCAAGAAATACCTAGGTAAAGCTAAGGGAAAGGGTTTTGGTTGTCTACCAAGTTCCTAATCCTATAACTAGTCATCTCCTATGACGTCTAGGTTCTTGGTTTGGTTTAAGGATGATTTTCTTCATCAAAGAACAACTAGATTCAATTGTTCTTCTAAAACATCCCGTCATATCGAGGAAGTGCTTAGGGCGAGTCCTAAACATCTTTTCAATATTTTTGGGATTGTTTTGAGTCCAAGTAAATTTAGTCGCTACAGTGTGAATTAATCATCCAGGGGTTTAAGTTTTGTTCCCTCGCTCAGCTGAACTAGGACATTTGAATATCCTATAAGTGAAGTAACTCTTCACTTGATACTTCATTTAAGAGTTATAATAATAAGAGCTTTAAAAGGGCAAATCAACTTATTAAGTATTTTAATGATTTAAACTTAATGATTTAATTTTAATTCTGACTTAATTATAAAAAATTAGTTTAAGTTTGGAATAGTGTTCAAGTCATTTTTTTATTTAATTTAAATCTTTACGTTTTAAGTGATGTTATATCTTAGATTTAACCTTTATGTTTTAAGTTTACTTTAAGTGTTTGGTTTAACTCTTAATGATTTCATTTAGGTGTGTTGTTAAATGATTTTAATTAACTTTAATTTTAATTTAATTTAATTTGATTTAATTTAATTTAATTTTAATTTAATTTGGTTTAATTTAATTTAATTTAAATTTTAATTTAATTTAATTTTAAATTTTAATTTAATTTAATTTTAATTCAACTTAATTTGATTTAATTTATTTTGATTTAATTTTAATTTTTATCTTAATATATTAAATATGATTTAGTTTAATTGTTAAGGTGTTAACTTGATTTAGATTTTGATTTAATTTAATCTCAACATCTTAAATTTAATTTAATTTAATTGTTAAATTGTTTAGCATTTTAAATTTTAAGTTAGGATTATCCTTTTAGTTAAGAATTAAATATTATTGAAGTGATTAATTTAAGGATTCATAAATTAAAGAATAAATATCCTCTTAATAATATCCCTACTTTAATAATTCCAATTTCTATTATTCTTCCAAAATTTCAATTAATTAATTAATTAAAGTTTTATTTTAATTATATTTAAAATGGTTAGTAGGTTTCTACCCTCAATCATTTAAGTTTCAATCATCCAAAATCAGTTTAAAATCAAATATTTTACCCTCCCCTTTTTGATTAATCCTAAAATTTTAATTAAGGGTTGAAATTTTTAATTACCCTTTTGCCCTTCAAGCTTAATAATTCTATAACTCACTAAACTAAGCTCAAATGAACTTGAAATTTTTATGTAACCTCACTCACATGTCAATTAAGACATTAGAGGAGAAAATATGATTTTTCTATATTTAATTTATTTATGTAATTATTTTTTAATGGAAAATATGGGTTTTCAAGAAAAATTCAATAACATGACTAAGGAAATGTTTCTGTCCTTAAGAAAATTATGGATGTTCCTAATGACCAGAGGACCATTTGGGCCAATTTTGGTGATTTTTTGAATTATATTTTATTTATTAGAATTATTTTGAGTTTTGGAGTATTAATTAATTAAAAAAGAAATAAAATTTGAAAAATGGATTTTATATTTTTCAAAAATCTCTCTGACCTCAGGGAAAACAGAGAACCAAATTATATATTTTTTGATTTTTCTTTGATTTATTAGAATTATTTTAGTGGAAATGTTAAAGAAAATCATTTTTTTAATTCAAAAATTATTTTAAGCCTTTAAAATTCAATATCTTACCCTAGAGACTTAGGAAAAATATTTGGTTTGTTTCTAGGTGATTAGAATTCAAAATGTGACATTTTGGTGATTTTTAATATTTTTATGATTTTTATTATTTTTAATTATTAAAAATATTAAAATAATGATAAAAATCAACTTTTTTAGAAAATTACAATTTTGATTTTCCTAAATTCCTCTCATATCAGAGAAGCCCCAAAACCATTTTTGTGAATTTTTGAAAAATATTTTGTGAGTTATTAATTTTTAAAGTTTAATTTTGGTTATGTGACTTAATTAATCCATTTAGTGGGGTTAAACATTTCCAATTGATTTCAAATTTTTATGTGATATTCCTCTGATCTTAAAGATCAGTGGAGAATTATTTTTAAGTAGTTAACCCTAATTAATTAAAGTTCAATTTTGGGTGTTTAGGCCAATTAGGGTTGTTCCATGTGAATTAACTCAAAACCTATTTTTCCTAGTTTCCTCTGGTCATAAGAAACATCACCAAATTTTCCTAGAATTTATTTCTCAACATGCTAATTATTGAAATTAAAATACTCAAAACAGTAACATAAACTTGGAAAATCAATAACTTCTCATAGGGAAAACCACTGACCTTGAAAAATTTAGGGAATGTTCCCAAGTTCAGAGGCTTCAAAAGCCCTATAGTCTCATGCCATGGTGAATTGCCTATGCAAATGAAGAATTAAAATAATGCAGAGAGTAAATAAATCATTAAAAATAAAATACTTGATGAAATGACTTGATTTCTGTTCCACATTTTTCTCCTCTGTTCATTGAGCAAGAAGGTATTTTTATTTTATTTTGTTCATTTTTCTATGCAAAGATATGGATTTTTGAAGTTCTGGTAATTAAATAAATAGAAAATAGCCCTAATTTCCTACTTATCCACGCGGCGCCACGCCATCCTCAGCAGCTCCGAAAGGCCACGCGGCGCGCTCTGATTCGGTGCCGCCATCTGATTCAGCGCTGCGGGGGCCCGCCATTCATGTATCATCTCCCGGTCCGACGCCATCTGAGTCGTCCGTCCAATACACGCGCGAATGGACGACATCCGTTCATCATCCCCGATCGACTTCACCCGAGAGCCATCCATCTTCCAGGCTTGATATCTCTCTCGATTCTTAACCGATTTCTACGTTCTTATACTCTATGGATTCGTCTTGAAGAGACGAACACATCCATACGGTTTATGTGGCATGAAATTAACCCAATAAAAATAGAGAATGTTCAGAAGCTCGGGAAGAAGAGAGAGCTCATACCTTTGCTCAAAGAAGTGTGGCTTCGATCTGAGAGTTGTGTCACCTTCGATTGAACCTAAGCAAGCTCCAGATGAAATCTCCGGCCCCGTGGAATTGCCTACACCTGATTTCCACCAGACCCGATTTCAACCTTTGGAGGCTAGAACTAATGAGTGGCCTGGAGAGGGGGCTTTCACTTGGGAACTCCTTCTCTTGGTCTTGTGCAGGTGTGGGTGATTTTAATTTGATTTTTGTGGAGGATTTGAGAGTGTCCTGTTCTGTCCTGAGAATTGAGTTCCAAAATTGAGCTCAATTAGTGGGAGTTAGGGCAGGAGAACAGTGGGGATGGATTGCTCTTAGCTAGGGGAAGCTTTTTGAGGATTTTGGAGGGATTCTGTGAAGGTTTGGTTCAGCCAACCTTTTGGCCGAGAGGGGTTGGCTGGCTTAAATAGCCATGGCCATGGCTTCCTAAGGGGAGTTAGGGGCTTGGATCAACTGCTCAGGGCAAGGGAAGAACAGTCGCAATGGCCATCGGGCATGGGGCGACTCAACGAGTGGGAATTCCAAACTTTGGCTCATCCCGAGGTTTCGGCCATGGCATTTTCCGGTGACTCGAGCGGCCGGCCGGCAAGGTCGGTCACCGTTGTCATCGAGAGGTCGGTGCTCGAGGTTTGTGAGTTCAATTAGCAAGTGCCAAGTGTAAAGGAGTTGAATCAAAGTAGAAGGGGAGGGATCATTTTGGGTTTCGTTTGGTCAACCCATTGTTTAGGGCTTGGTGCACCCTCCAAGGACTTTGGGTGCCGTGGGGAATCGAGTAAGTCACCTGGTTTTGAGTGGAGAAGTCCCCATCCAAATATATTTGGATTAATTTTGGGTTAAGGGTAATCATGGTTAAGGCTAATGACCTTAAGGGAATCTAGAAAGAGCTTCCTCCATTTGCCCAATGTGGTATGGTCACATATCAAACCTTTCATGGCTCCACATGGGGCTTAAGGATGGCTTCATGGCTCTTATATGGCTCGGGGAAAAGTCGGCTTGGTTTCATGGAAGTAGGTTTTAGGAATTTTGGTATTTTGGTGTGAAATTTGGATGGTTTGTCATATGGCTTAGTTTAGAAAAGTTTGATTGTTGATTTAGAACTTAGGGATGATTTTAATCGAGTAAGGATGAGATGAGATTATAATGTGGGCCTTAGGATGGGTTTGGGCTTTTAAAATTTGGTAAAGGTGCGGCTTTTAAAATGGTTTAAGGGAATGGGCTTTTATGTTTCAAGTCGGGCTTTTAGATGAAAAATTTTGCAAAGGGCCATGCTAAATAAATGTTGGGTTTGGTTTAGGGATGTGTCATGAGTGATTTGAGACAAATTTGAGGTGATTCGGAATCGAATCGAGTCTAATTCGGGTCCCCTTGGTGATAGGGTCAAAATAGATCAAAATGGACTAACTTGGGCTAAGGTTGGGCTAATTTTGAAATTGATGTAAAGTCAATGTTGAGAAATGTTTATGGGAGTGTAACAAAGAGTTTTCAACCTTGGTTGGGCTTTAATTTTGGGATTTGGGTTTATTTAGGGAATTTTGGGTTTGGGTTGAATTTGAGTAAGGTTTGGGTCCAAATTTTGGGCAAACTATGTTAGTGTTTTGTTTGTGGAGATGTTAGGGAAGATTTAGAAAAGGTTTGGGGTTAATTGGGGTTGAATTGAGTTAGTTTGGGCTAAGTTTGTGTTATGGGTCAAAATTGGGCTTTAAGTTTAAAAATGAAATTGGATTCAAATTTCAATCAAATTGGGCTTGGATTTGGTCTAGATTGATATTGGGGATATTGAATTGAAGTTTATAATTGAATTGGACCAAAATTGAGGTCAATCGGAAAGGTTTGGTTTGACATCGGGTTCATTCGGGTTCGACTTTTCGGCAAATCGGGGGTTTTAGCAAAAGTGGGGTAAATTGACAAAATTGGCCCATGGTGTAGTAGAACAAAATGAAATTGAGAATATTTGAGATTTTTTGGAATTTTCTAGGAATTTTTTGGAATTTTTGAATTTTTGGGTCAAGAGGGGCATTTTGGTAATTTGGAGGGTATTTGGGGTATTTTTGGAAATTTTGGTATTTTTGGTTATGGATGATCAATTTGAATGGTTCAGAAATATTCATGGTTAATTTTGGGGAGTTTTGGGTGGTTTGGAAATTTTGGAGGTTTTGGGTAATTTCAAGGGTTTTTTGGTAGGCTAGGTGGGTCCGGGGCCCCGGGGGTCAAAAATTAAAATTTTGAAAAAATGAAGGTTGATCAAATGTAAGGAAATGAAATTATTTTGGTTGAGCCATGAAGCCGTGATAAGCTCATATGAGTCATGAAAGGACTCATTTGAGGTATTCACTATGTTGTTCCTAACCCTCTTAGCCGTGGCTTGGGGTTAAGGTCCATCCATGTGAATTACCTACACGAGTCAGGAGATCAAGTTGGGTATAGGTGTGGTTTTTAGGATGTGTGTGTGAGGGTGTAGTGTATGTGTAAGTCAGCTCTCATCAGACCAGACCACCCAGGGTGATCCTAAGGCCAAAGAGTCCTATAGGGAACTCATCCTTTAAACTTCCACATTTGATCTCAACCCTCTAGGTGATTAGGGCTTGCGGGGTTTGCAGGGAGTTAAGAAGTAGTTTGAATTTCTAAGCGGTGGATTCCATTTCTAGTCCTCTAGGATAGTCAAAGGAAAAGCCTAAGGCTAGATCCTAAGTACTAAAAGGAGAAGAGAAGACCTCATCAAAAATGAGGTCAACACCTGCCTCTTTATTCTCTTCGCTTATAAAAATGTCTGGGTTTATTATTAAGAATATTGAGTCTCTTTTTAATAAATTCCTTTGGGAAGGTTCTTATGGTTCAAAAATTCATTGGAAGAGTTGGGCTAAGCTTTGTAAGCCACCAAAGTCTGGGGGTTTAGGCTTTAGAAGCTTCACTGACTCTATTACTTTTAATTTCATGAAACTTTGGTACCGTTTCCGTAAGAATGATTCTCTCTGGGCCTCCTTTATGCATTCTAAGTATTGTGCTAATGATCATCCCCTTACTATTTCACCTAAGGCTACTGATTGTTTTATTTGGAAAGATATGTTGGTTGTTTCTCATAATACTGAGCTTTTTTTAACTTTGGATCTGGGCAAAGGTTATATATCCTTTTGGTACGATGATTGGATGGGAAGTGGTGCTTTGGCTAATAGTTTTGGAGGTCCGGAGCATGTTAATCTGATGGTGAATGATTTTTGGGTCCATAATAGTTGGATTATGTATAAACTTTTGCGGTATGTTCCTTATAATGTGGCTAGTTTTATCTCTAGCATTCCCCTTAATATCAACAGAGGATAATTAAATAAAATCGTTAAGTTTATTGCAAAAGAAAGTAAAATATGATTTGTGTTGTAGATAAATAGGTTCATTATGTAATCTTTTTTTTTGCTTTAAAATATTGTTTTAATTTTTTTGGATTTTAATTGAGGCGTGCAATTTTAATGCAAAAGAGAAACTATTAACAAAATTTATTTCTCATTCAAGTTATTTTTCTTATAACATATCTTTTTTCTTCTTAAAAAAAAAAATCTTATATAATAACTTATTATATACGCCCTATAATTCGTCATACTTAATAATTAAAAAACACACAGTTCTGAATTATACTACCGTTTAAAAAAAATTTCTTACGACAAATGACATTGATTAAGAAATCATTTGATTTGCTTTTATTATTATTATTATTATTATTATTATTATTATTATTATTATATATATATATATATTTATATATATATATATATTATTGAAGTTTGAAGTAAAATAAATTCAATACAAAATACTGGTTCTTATGGTGGAATGGTACTTGATGATATTGGTAGTGGCAATATACATTGATGATGGGCAATGACTCACAGGAGTAGGGGTGGGAAGTGGGCAACAATCGTTCGTCACCAGTGGTACCGGACATAAAGATTCAAAAACAGGAGTGGTAGACAATGGAAGTGGGCAATAGAAATAGGCAGCTTGTGTGGTGTCCATTTTTCAATTGGTCAAATTAATCGAATTGGATCATTATAATTCTTACACTACTAAGATAATAAAAATTGAGCGTAATTAGATGGAAAAAATTGCAACACCTAAGTTTGAAGGAGACTTGCCTGAGTTTGCTAGTGTTAGAATTCAAAATCAAGATGTCTGATGATGTTTATACTTAAATCTAGCTTCATCAATCCTTCCACATACTCAAGAGAAATTTATGCAAAAGAAGACAGAGTTTCGACATCCGCTCACCTCAAAAGCCAAGAAAAGTATTTACCGTCATAACTCGAACATCGTTGTGGAGAAGGGTATGCAGTGTCGATTTTCTGGGTTGAAAAACAAGCCTCAGTGTCCCGCACTCCAAAACTATGTGCTAGAAATCTCCACCGGCGATGACGTAGCAGAAACCATCGCTGACGCGCTTTCTGAGTCTGCATCCTCTCAGTGTCTGGCTGTATCACAGGCACGAGTTCAGAGAGACGTACCCATATCCCTCAATCCACACGTTCCAAGGTGCTTTGATTTACTTTTAATGACGACCACTTCTCTTCCAAGAGGAGTCATAAGAAGTTTGGTCGTGACTTTGCGGGGGAGGCGGGGGGAGAACGGGGGGAGGTGTTGTTGGTCGGGTGGTGGCCGGACAAGTGGTGGCAGCAAGCATTGACGTTGTGGTAACTGCCACCTTTACATCGTCGGCGATTCACCGCATTGATGAACTAATGTTAATGTGGTGTCATGGTGTTTAGGGTTTAGGTTATTAGGGTGTTATGGTTGTGTTATTATGCTGTATTATTATTAGTGATGTCATGAACTTTCTGATTTTTCTTTTGTTTTGTTGTTGCAGTGTAGCGATGGAGTTTTTATGATGTTATTCTGGTCTGATTGTGGTGTTTTTACTGTATTATTTGATGTTTAACGTTATATTGTTATTGAAGTGGGAATGTAGTGTTGTTTTGGTATTATCACGGTGTTATACTGGTGTTTTCAATTGTTATTGTGTTGTCATTTGATAATGTTTTCTGGTGTTATTTTTAAAATTTTGAAAAGTAATTTTTGAATGTCGGGTTGAGACCAAACTTTTTTGTTACCTTATATATATATATATATATATATATATATATATATATATATATATATATACATACATATATATATATATATATATATATACATACAATATTTTCCATCTATTGTTTAATTTTTTTATAAGAAGCAAATTTTAGCTGAAAATACTCAAAATAAAAAAAAAAAACTTAAAAGTTATTTCAAGTACATGAAAACTAAGTTAATTTATTTTAAGATGTCAAATATATTTTATTACAACTCATAGCCTTCCTGATTCTATATGACTTGAAGATGTTTATGAGGGATATTCTCAAAGTATTGTTGCGGAATTTATTCCTCAATACTGTTCTAAGTGAAAAATTTTTGGGATAATTTTTCTACTTGTTTTCATTCTCGTCCTGAGAGTTGGGATGTATCTTTACAATGCAATAAAGATTTACCTAGAAATATTGATAAACGGTAAAGTTCCTCTAAGAAGGTTCCTCATACAGCTAGCTCTATTTCTAATGCTCCGCTTAAAAATGTTTTTAATTTTGCTGTTGATTGTGTGATGGAGGGATGTATTGAAAGGGATAGAATGGGAGAACCTATTAACAGTAAGGTACTTATTATTGTTGATCTTCCTGAGGTTCCTCTCGCTACTTCTAATCCTATTCTTCCCCTTTCTAATTCTTCCAAGCAAGTTCAAAATTCTGATGCTCTTATGCATCTGGACTCTATTCAAGAGGTCCTTATTACCTCTGATATTCCTAATTTGGGGCTTGGTCATAAACCTTCTTCTGACAGACAGATGGTTTTACGGGAACCTATTAATACTTGTCCTGTCATATCTGTTAATCCCGATATGGTGGTCTCTAATTTGATTAATAATAAGAAGCGTTTTCTTGAAGATGCTTTGATTTCAGGTAAACAACTAGTTTTACTGTTGATAATCCTTCGAAGGAAACTCCTCTTCTTTCCAGCTTGGAATTGGATGAAGGTTCGATGATTCCGAAATAATCCAAGAAAAGGAAATTTTGTGGTTCCCGTGAACTTAATTATGTGAACCCTTGTGCTAACTTAGCACTTAATTTGGGTAAGGCTGATTCTTCTCACTCTCTTTCTGATTCTTTTTAATTTAGGTTCTTTTATTGTTTTTAATGATGAATTTTAATACTATTATTTGGAATGTGAGAGGCATAGCTAAAGCTTGTGCTTTTGAGCGTCTTAAAAATTTAATCAAGACTTATAAGCTTAATTTTTTTAGTATCCTTGAGCCTTTGGTTAAGATGGAGAATAATGAGCATAATAGGAAGAGATTTGGTAATTTCAAGTTTTTTGCTAATACTACTAATAAAATTTGGTTATTTTGGAAAGATTGGTTGAACATTGACATTCTTATAAACCATTCTCAGTTTCTTCATGTTAGATTTCATTATGAAAATGTTTCTTTCCTTTTTTCTATCATTTATGCTGGCTGTTTGAGGAATGCTCATCTTGAGCTTTGGCATTTTTTTTTAGACTATTAACCCCTCACATGAGGCTTGGTTAATGGGAGGTGATTTTAATATGATTTCTTCTTTTGATGAAAAGAAGGGTGGTGCCTCTCCTAATCTTGCTCTTATAAAGGATTTTAATTCTGCGTTATTCAAGGCTGGCTTTTATGATTTACATTACAATGGTAATCGTTACACTTGACATCGAGGTAATGTTTTTGAGAGACTTGATAGGTTTGTTGCCAATATTGAGTGGTTTAATTTTTTTCCTTTGCATAAAGTCTATAATTTTCCTATAACGGCTTCTGATCATGCTCCCATTCTTCTTAAAGTTTGCATGGATTCTAATATGCAACCGTATGTTTTCCGTTTTTATAACATGTGGCTTCAACACCCTTCCTACAACCAATTTCTTAAGGAGAATTAGAAAAGCATGCCTAATGTTTCGTTCGGTTTTAATCTTTGGATGTTTCATAAGAATCTTGCTAAAGGCCTTAAATCTTGGAATTGGAATGTGGTAGGTAACCTTCATAGAAAGGTTGAAATTATGGAAGCTAAAGTTTCTGAACTTGAACTTGATTTTGCTAATGATAGAATTGAGTTTTCTGCTCTTATTCAGGGGCAGCATGATCTTAATGCTGCTATTTCCATGGAAGAGCAGTTTTTTGCTCAGAAAGCTACTAAATGTCAGTTTTTAGATGGAGATAGAAACTCTAAATTCTTTCAGGTTTGCATTAAGAATAGAAGAATGATAAATTGGATTCCTAAGATTATTAAGGCTGATGGCTCGATTCTTTTGAATCAGGAGGATATTATCATGATGGTGTTAATTATTTTTCTAATGCTTTTAAGAATACTGGCATTGATTTATCTCATATTGATTCTTCTGTCTATTATGATTGCCCTCATATTGATAATACTGTTCTTACTTCTCTTCCGAGCTGTGAGGAAATTAAACATACTATTGATAGTATGGAGAATGGTAAGACTGCTGGGCCTGACGGTTTTACTGTGGAATTTTATAAAAATAGCTGGGATGTTATTGCTAAAGATGTGACCCGTTTGATTCAAGATTTTTTAAAAGGAAATAATTTGCCTCTTTTCTTTAAAGCTGCTAATATTGTTTAAATCCCTAAAAAGCATGATGTTTCTTCTTGGGATGGTTTTAGGCTGATTAGTCTCAATTCTGTTATTTCTAAAATTATCTCTAAAATTCTGGTTAATAGGCTGCAATCTCTTCTTCAGAAAATTATTTGTACTAATCAATCTGCCTTTTTAAAAGGTAGGAGTATTTGTGATAATGCCTTAATTGTTCAGGAACTTCTTCTGGATATTGATCTTCACAAACGTGGTGGGAACATTCTTTTTAAATTAGATATTCAGAAGGCTTTTGATCATATTCAGTGGGAGTTTCTTATGGATATTTTGAAGGCTATGGGTTTCAACTCAAGTTTTTGTCAAATCATTTATCGTATCATTAGTGGTAATTTCTACTCTGTTATTATTAATGGTAAGAAGAATGGTTTCTTTCAAGCATTTAGGGGTCTTAAGCAAGGAGATATTTATCTCCTTATCTTTTTATTATTGCTTTAGATTACTTTTCCAGATGCTTGAATAGATTATATATGACTAACCCCACTTTAAATTATTTTCATAAGGGGAATTTATCTATTAGCCATCTTTGTTTTGTTAATGACTTGATTATCTTTACTAATGCTAATAAGCCTTCTATTAGGAATGTTTGGGAGATTTTATTGCATTTTCAAAGTGTTTCTGGCTTAACTTTTAATAAATCCAAATGTTTTTTTTCTATTGTGCTAAGAAGATTCCTGTTTTGAAAAGGCATTGGATTGCGGATTTTACTGGTTGTAGCCGTGGCATGCTTCCTTTAAATTATTTAGGTTTTACCTTGTACAAAGGAAGATCTCATGGTAAGGATTTTCTTGGGTTGTATGGTAAGATTAAGAATAGAATTTTGTCGTAGGAGAATCGTTTTCTCTCTTTTGGGGGCGGGATTACTATTCATAAATCTATTCTTACTTCCCTGCCTCTTTATTCTCTTCAGTTTATGAAAATGCCGGGGTTTATTATTAAGAAGATTGAGTCTATTTTTAATAAATTTTTTTGGGAAGGTTCTTATGGTTCAAAAATTCATTGGAAGAGTTGGGCTAAGCTTTGTAAGCCACATGAGTCTGGGGGTTTAGGCTTTAGAAGCTTAACTGACTCTATTACTATTAATTTCTTGAAACTTTGGTACAGTTTCCGTAAGAATGATTCTCTCTGGGCCTCCTTTATGCATTTTAAGTATTGTGCTAATGATCATCCCCTTACTATTTCACCTAAGGCTACTGATTCTTTTATTTGGAAAGATATGTTGGTTGTTTCTTATAATACTGAGCTTTTTTTAACTTTGGATCTAGGCAAAGGTAATATATCCTTTTGGTACGATGATTGGATGGGAAGTGGTGCTTTGGCTAGTAGTTTTGGAGGCCCGGAGCATGTTAATCTGATGGTGAATGATTTTTGGGTCCATAATAGTTGGATTCCGTATAACCTTTTGCGGTATGTTCCTTATAATGTGGCTAGTTTTATCTCTAGCATTCCCCTTAATATCAACAGAGATGACTCTCAAAGGTAAACAAGGTATTTCTGATGCTAAAATCTTTGCTGATTCTTTTGTTTATACAGCTGGTTCTGATCTTAAATAGTTATGGAACAAATGCCTTAAGCCCTCTATTTCTTTCTTTACGTGGCGTGTTTTGCATAATGTGCTTCCCGATGATGACATTCTTAAACTTAAGGGCTTACATCTCCTTTTTTTGTTCTCTTTGTATGCATGATTGTGAGTCCATTAATCATATTTCTCTGCACCGTTCTTTTGTTCGCGAGGTTTGGCTTCGTTGCTGTAGCATTCTTAGGATTTCTACTGTTTATTTTCGGCATGCTACTATTATGGATTTGTTTAACGATTGGAAGAAGTTTGGACATCTTTTGTTTAATTCCATTCCTGCTATCATTACTTGGTTTATTTGGGTTGCTAGAAATGATGTTCGGTTATATGGTAAGAGACCTAATGTTGTTTCTACTGTTAAATTAATCTTTGGATATCTTTTCAAAGGTTTGGTTTTTTTAATTTCTAAGGGGAAGCTTAACAGGAAGCTATACATGTTACTCCATAACTTGGGATTCCCTATACTAGTAATGGAAATGTTTCTAAGACTATTCGTTGGATTAAACCTCCTGCTCATTTTATCAAAATTAATATCGATGGTTGTTGGGATAGCAGATTTGCTAGTGTTGGGGTTGTTTGTCGTGATTTTGCGGGATCCATTCTTTACTGGTTTGCTTCTCCTTTTGTTCCTATCTCGCCCCTTGTGGCTGAAGCGGATGCTTTGGTTTTTGGTTTGTAACTGACTGTTCGAAATGGTTGGAATTTCATTATTTTGGAAACTGATTCTTTTATTTTGTGGAGGTATTGTTTATTACAGGAACAATATCACTGAAGTGTAAATCTTCAGATGAAGAGAATCTTGGATTTATCTAGGAATTTGGTGGTCAAATGGAGTCACACTCGACGTGAAGGTAATCAAGTTGCTCATTGGATTGCTAAGATGAGACTTTTTTTTCATACTGCTTGAGTTTCTTCTTTTATTCTGGTCCATTTATTTCATGTTGCTTGTGGGATATTTAGTTTTGTTGTGTTTTTCGTTGTGTCGTGGTGCATGAGTTGTTTTTTATGTTTTTTTTCTGGAAAGAGGTCCTTAGATTCTCTCTTTTTTTTGCGTGTTGTACGGGTGTGCTAGATAGGACAACTTTTCCGGTGTTGTATTTTTATTTTTCGATGAAACGCGTAAGGAGACTATGTCTCTTTGAATTATATATATATATATATATATATATATATATATATATATATATATATATATATATATATATATATATATATATAGAAAAAAAAAGTTGATTCTAAATGTCTTCTGATTTTTAAAATAATTTAATTTATTTTTTCGAATACAATTATTAAAAAATAAAATTAATTAAAAATAAAATAGTCTCAAAGCATCAAAATTATAATCAAAAGGGATAAGATGTAAAAAAGAAAAAAAAAATACTTTTAAAAAAAAATTTCTTTATCATATTTTTTCTCGTTTTATTGTTTCGTTAAAAAAAATAAGAGTATCAATTCTCACTATCTCAAAAAACACAAAATTTGCATTTGTGGATCAGCTTTTGTGACGTAAATAATTACCGTAACATTCAAAATCAAGAAGTCCTCAGATTTTATTTCTAAAAATAAGCGTTGCCCTCGCCATCATATTTATTTTCTACATAAGAAAACAGTTTGAACAGTCGCTCACCACCGAGGCCAAGATGAGTGATTGCCGCCATAACTCAAACTGTTGCCGTGAAGAGGAGAGGGGCCGCCCGCGTGGATTGAAAAACAAGCTTAAGCCTCCGGTGACCACCAGCACCCCGTACGCCAAACTCGAAACCCACGTGCTAGAAATCTATGCCAGCGGCGACGTAGCAGAATCCATCACAGCCTTTGCTCTGGGTGCCTCCCTTTGGGAGTACGAGTTCTCTCAGCCTCCAGCCGCATCGCAATCGCCGTGTTGGGGGATGCGTCACCATATCCTTCAACCCTCACGTTCTAAGGAAGCTTTGATCTGCTTTCAATGACCGGCACATTTCTTCTCGGAGGAGGCATAATAAGTTTTGCTATGATTTTGGCGGGGCCAAAGGGGCAGGTTGTGGGCGGGTGGTAGCCGAACAATTGGTGGCGGCGGGCATCGTCATTGTGGTAGCTGCCACTTTCGCATTGACCTCGTTCCATCGCATGGATAAAATAGATATTAACCTGAAGCATATGTTGTCGGTTGTAAAGGAAAATTTAGGTAACAAAATTGTTAACAACAAATGGGTTCGACTCATTTCGTGACTGCAATATCCCTCCCCCACCAAGTTTTACATCTGATGTCCAAGGTATTCAAACTGAAAACAAAGATTATTCTATGGCAATTGGTTGGTAAAAATTTGGTTGCTGCAATATTTTCTATTATTTCCTCTGTAATCTTCCCAACATCCTCCATCTCGTTACCATTGTTGAAATTTGGCTAACTCTAGCCAAAAGATTCCAATCAGCCAATAGATCAAAAGTCTTTCAGTTAAATAGTGAATTGCATAATATTACCATGAGCATACACACATCACAATATCCCACAATTATAAAGAACCTCATAGATATCATTGCAGTGGCGGGATGTAAGATTGACATAGAAGACATAATACTCTATACCTTGAATGGATTACCGCCCGCATATCAAGGATTCAAGACTGTAATCCGCACCAACCTCAATCTCATTACTCTTGAAGACTTTTATCCTTTGCTACATAGTGAGGAATATAACCTAGCTACTGAATCTACCACAACACACTGCTCTTCTATCCTACAAACGCAAAGGAAGTTTCAACAGCTTTAGAAACTTTAACAAAATCACACCAATTAATAAGACAACACCAAAAATCTTGACTGTATATTTATTATCATGATTGAAGGTTTTATTTTCTCACCGTCAATCTAACTTAAATATATTGATAACAACTAACAAATTATATCTCATTTATCCATAAATAGGACGAGTCATATATTTCAACACAAAAATATTTGGAGTTAAATTAGATCATATTAACAATCTTTTGCTAAATATTAATTTTACAAAATAAAATTTTTCTATATTACAGAAGTTTTTTATATGATGCTGCACTGAATATGCAATGAAACCTAGTTGAAACATGACACTCCCTCAAATATAAATTTACAAAAATAACACCTAAATATATTAACGATAAAAACATCTCAGTCCTTTCAAATCTCTAAAAAACATGGCACTCCCTCAAATATTTTTTTTTAAATATCTATTTTGAGCTAATTCTATAGGTTCTTAATGTTGGCATGTGACAAACTTAAAATATAGAGTTATTTTTATTTATTTTGAGATAATTCAAAAGGGTCTTAAAAATTTCACAACTCCTTTTAATCTCCACCTCCCTTCACAAGCATGTGTCATCTTTGAATTATGACAAAACTGAAGAATATAGAAGCAAAAGAAAAATCAAAATAGTAACCTATAATAATTCTATTATTATTTAATAAATAGAAAATTGATATAATAATAATAACAATAATAACAATAACAATAATAATAATAATAATAATAATAATGATGATGATAATAATGAAACAACTAAAACTCATTAAACGACAAAAAACATTTTAAAGTATGTAAAAAAATTCCATATTTAAAGTTTCTATTTACAACTCTAAATCTAATCTTTACTTTCTAAGGTACAAAAAATAAAAAATAAAAATAAAACCAACACAAAAGATATGTATAAGGGCTTTAATTAATTTGGAAGTATCTAAAATCTTTTTTCTTTTAATTTTAGGTTTTTATTTTTATTTCTTTGCATTTAGATTTGAAAATAAAATTCTTAAATATTAAAATACATTCATTTACTTTTACAAATATTCCAAATAAATTATCAAGGTCTGTCTCCGCCTATTTTTATCTTTTTATTTAAAAAACAAATAAATTTTCACTGTATTCTTTCACATATATATATTTTTTAATTTATGAAAATAATTCATTTTATTCTTAAGAATAAGCCAACAAAAATATTTATAGGATTTTTTAAAAAAAATTAATTTATTTTTAATATTTCAAAATTATTTATTCAAATTAAAATATTTAAAAAATAAAAAATTATATAAAAGAGAAAAAAACAAAAATTGATTCCAATTAATAACCTATAATCTGTTCTGAACATTTTGAAATAAATTGATTAATTTTTAATTGAAAAAAATTATATATATATATATATATATAATACGTTAAATAAATATTTATTCAAAATAATTAAAATAAAAGGAAAAAATAATCTCAAAAGACCATTAATATACTTATAATTTGATTGTAAAAAGAAAGTCCTAGTTTAGCAGATTTCTCATTCTATTATCTGCTTATAAATAAAACTAAATAGTGTATAGCCTAAAAATATGTTCTCGTTGAGCAAGAAGGATCATCATCACCGGATAGACACCAACAACTACAGACTTGCATAACCTACCACTTTGGTGAGTCATACGAAAGAACGCCCAGACTGCCACCTTTGGTCGGCTGCTATGGTCGACCTAATCTTAAAATGAAAGATTTACAGTTGATCACTCTTTGGTTGGCCACCTCGCCCATTGCTTGACCACCAGCCCCTTTGATTAGTCGTCTACTGGTCGGCTGCCTCGTCAAAAGAAAATTTTAAAAATATATAAAATTTTCAACAATAGCATCAATCCTCATTACATAGAAAATTAAAAAAAAGAATAAAATTTTCAATTAGGAATGAACTTTCTCATTGTCACTATGTACTACTAGATCGGAGCTTTATTTTTAGAATTGTAGATCATTGTTTCTTTAATTTTGAGTTTTTTTTTTAAAGAAATTAAAATAAAATAGTTTGACGTATTAAAAAACACAATTTTATTTTTTTTAATTTTGAAAAATAATTTTTAAGTCGATTTGAGACCGAACTTTTTGTTACTTAAAAAATATAAATATTTACTGTATTTTTCACGTATTGTTTAAGGTTTTTATAAGAAGCGAATTTATTCTGAAAAATACTCAAAATAAAAAAAAAACCTTAAGAGTTATTTCAAGTATATGAAAAATAAGTTGATTTATTTTAAGATGTCAAATATATTTTACTATCGTTAAGATTTAGAGCAATGCAGAATACTTTGATTGATATGAATCATGGTTTTAAATAACCATTACAAGAGTGAAATAAAAGGAAAAATATCTCCAATAATCAATTGTATATTTATATTTAATTCCTTAGATTAGGAATTAAATATAAAATATCTTTTTGATATGAGGAAATAATTTATTGCAGGAATAAATTATTTCCCAGTATAAAATATCTTCTTGATATGAGGAAGTTATTTATTGCAGAAATAAATTATTTCCTATTATAATTCCTAACACTCCCCCTCAAGTTTGGAATGTATGTTGATAATTCCTAACTTGTTGAGTAGTGTCGAGAATTGAGTAGAATTTAGTGGTTTTGTGAAAACGTCCGCTGGTTGCTCTAGAGTGGACACATGAGTCAACTTTATCATTCCTTCTTGAACTTTCTCACGTATGAGATGACAATCAATCTCTATGTGCTTTGTTCGCTCATGGTATACCGGGTTCGAGGCGATGTGAAGTGCTGCTTGGTTGTCACAAAACAAATTGACGGGATGTGCATGTGTGATCCCCAAATCTTGTAGAATTGTCCTTAGCCAAATAATCTCGCAGCAGGTAGTGGCCATGGACCGATATTCAGCTTCTGCACTGGAACGTGATACTGTGGTCTGTTTCTTGGTTTTTTAAGAAATTAATGAACTCCCAAGGAAGATACAATACCCAGTGACTGATCTTCGAGTGTCACGACACCTGGCCCAATCTGCGTCACAAAAGGCATTTAGTTGGATTGAACTTTCTGCTGAGGAAAATTCCTTGGCCCGCTGTCTGTTTCACATAACGTAGGACACGATGAGCTGCTTCTAAGTGTGGCACTCGCGGTTTGTCCATAAATTGACTTAGTATATGGACTGCATATGCTAAGTCAGGGCGTGTTATAGTCAAGTAGATTAATCTGCCAACCAGTCTTCGGTATGATGATGGATCACTGACATATTCTCCTTCTGATTTGCTAAGTGATAAGTTTTGTTCCATAGGGAAAGTGACAGGTTTTGCACCGAGGTACCCAACATCCTCGAGTATTTCAAGAGCATACTTTCGCTGTGAGAGCACAATTCCTTTCTGTGATCGTGCAACCTCAATACCAAGGAAATATTTCAATTGTCCGAGATCCTTTAATTTGAATTGGTTCCTCAAGGATATTTTGACATCTTTGATTTCTTGCAAATTGTTCCCTGCAATTATGACATCATCTACATATATAAGAAGAGCAACGAATTTACCATTCTGGGATCGGACGAACAAGGAATAATTTGCCTTTGATTGCGTAAAATTGGCTTGCTTTAGAGCGGTTGAAAGCTTGATGAACCATTGTCGTGAAGCTTGTTTAAGACCATATAGTGATTTGTGGAGTTTACAAACTTGGGTCTCCCCCTTTCGTTCGAGGCCAGGAGGTAGCGACATATATACGTCTTCGTCGAGGTCCCCATGCAAGAAGGCATTATTGACATCTAGTTGGTGGAGATGCCATTGCTTGGTTGAAGCTAGTGCAAGGAGTAGGCGAACAGTTACAAGCTTTGCTACAGGGGCAAAGGTTTCTTGGTAATCTAACCCTTCAATTTGATTATACCCTTTTGCCACTAATCTGGCCTTGTAGCGTTCAATTGTTCCATCGGCACGAAGTTTGATTTTGTATACCCATTTGCATCCAATTGGCCTTTTTCCATGTGGCAACGGTACAAGGGACCATGTGCCATTGGCATTGAGTGCGTCAAGTTCTTCTTGTATAGCAACCGCCATTTTGGATCACAAGCAGCTTCTGCAAAGGTGCTTGGCTCCTTTTTCAATTGAAAGGGCGGTGGTAAAGGCACGATGTTTAGGTGACAATCTAGCATATGACAAGATGTTGGTTAATGGGTAGACGGTACTTGTAGCCTTGGCCAACACGGAGTTCGATGTTGGGGGATGTCGTGAGGGGAGAAATACCAACATGATACTCACGCAAATAGCTAGGTGTTTTTGTTACTCTCATTGGTCGGGGTGAAGATTTGCGTTGGTCTGGAGTGAGCGAAGGCGAAGGAGGCTCTTGAGAGGGAATTTCGATATTTTGAGAAGATATAATATCTTCTTGAGGTAATTCATCAAATGAGATCATGTCGGTGTGGGTGGTGAACTCGTGGGATCGAACCTTTGTCCGTAATGAAAGAGGGGGAAGGAAAAGTGTTTTCATGGAAAAGAACATCGCGTGATACGAAGACTTTCCCAGTTGAAAGGTCATAGACTCTATAGCCCTTTTGAGCGTATGGATACCCTAAGAAAAGGCATCGAATGGCTCTGGGATCAAACTTGGATGGTCGCTGATGGTATGTTGAAGCAAAACAAAGACACCCAAACACGCGCAAATGATCATATGTAGGTTGTGTTTGGAAGAGTATTTCGAAAGGAGTTTTTCCTTGGAGAAGGGGTGTTGGTGTTCGGTTAATTAGGTAGGTGGCAGTTAGGATTGCATCTCCCCAAAATTTCTTGGGCAAATTGGCTTGAAACAATAAGGCTCAGGCTATGTTGAGTAGGTGACGATGTTTTCTTTCAGCTACTCCATTTTGTTGTGGAGTGGAGACACAACTGGATTGGTGTATGATGCCTTTGTCGAGATAAAGATTCCTTAATATGAATTCGGATTCGTTATCACTTCGAATAATTTTGACCTTTAAATTGAATTGTGTTTCAACGAGGTTTATGAACTTGATAATGTATGAACGTGTATCTGATTTGTGGTTCATCAAATAAGTCCACGTGTATCGGGTATAATCATCAAATTGTAAGAAAATATTGTGCTCCTGTTATTAAAGGAACTTGGTATTCTCACCAAATATCAATGTGAATTAATTCAAAGGGTGTTTCTGAACGAATGGAACTGGCTTGAAAAGATAAACGAGTTTTCTTAGCCAATGGGCAAATTGAACAATCAAAATTATTACAAATTTTCTTGTCTATAATTGGGAAAGGAAACAAGCTGGAAACTTTATTCGATGGGTGGCCTAGACGTTTATGACAGAGATTTGGAGATGGTGAAGTAGTAACATTGCACTTGCTCTTTTGTGGAGTATCAAGGTAGAAGAGTCATCCTCTTTTAGTTCTCGTCCCAATCATTTTCCCCGATTGTTGGTCCTGCAAAGACACAAGTATGGTCATTAAAAATGGCAAGGCATTTTGAATCATGCACAAATTTGCTAATGGAAATCAAATTTAATTTGAAAGAAGGGACACATAGAACATTTTGTAGAACGAGGTTAGCAAAATGGATGTTGCCTATGTGTGTGACAGTTGCAGTAGCCCCGTTAGGCAGGTGGACTTTTCGATTGGTGACCCTGGATTTTGTAGTAAGTAGGTTGGCTGAATATACCATGTGATCCGTGGCCCCTGTGTCAAGAATCCAGTACATTTCTTTTTCAAAGATAGGGGCACAAAAGCTTTTACCTGAGATATCACTCATGGCTGATGTACTCCCAACATGATTAGCCATCAGATTAGTTTTGTTCGCTGTAAGTAACGACATGAGACTTTGATATTGCTCGGCCGTAATGGTGAATGGTGCAGAACTCGTCGAGGTATTGGCATCCGCATGGTTGGTTTTGGGAGCTGAATTTTTCCATTCAGATTTGTTGTTCGCCGGATTACCCCTTTGCAGCCTCCTGCAGTAATTGATGGTGTGTCCCTGCAATCCACAGTAATCGCATTTGAGATGTGCTCGGCATGTATCTGAGGTATGCCCAATTTTTTCACATTTTCCACACTTTAAATGTGGATTTTTAGGCGTGAAAATCTTCTCTGATTTTCGTGCATTATTCTTCACGGCAAAAGCCGAAGCTTCTGGCAGTGATGCACGTCCGTTGTTCATCCCGCGCTGCTTTTCTTCTTGAAGCGTGAGAGAATGTGTCTTGTTGACATTGGGAAGGGGATCCATGAGCAAAATCTGCCCTCTTATACTAGTGTATGTTTCATTAAGGCCCATGAGGTATTTCATGGTTTTCTGGTTTTGTTGAAACTGCATTACTTCCTTCATGGCACCACACGTGCATTTAGGAATGCTATAGAGGGTGTCATGTTCATCCCATAGTGCCTTCGAGCTTGGTGTAATAAGCTCCAATTGTCATATCGCCTTGCTTGCAATCGTGGATGGCTTCTTCGACATGAAAAATATGAACGCTGTTGGTACGAGAAAAACGTTCCTTCAAGTCGAGCCAGATCTCATGGGCACTCTCATTGTATATTATACTTGCTTCAATGTCTTCTGCAATAGAATTAAACAACTATGCCTTAACGAGGTTGTTGCAGCGTTTCCATTGTTGAAGTTCCGTGGTGGACGTCTCCGGTGGTTCCTTGACGGTGCCGTTGACGAAACCTTCTTTGTTTTTGATGCTGAGGGCCATCAACATGGCACGGCTCCAGGTGTTGTAGTTTTCTCCATTCAGCGGCTGCGCAACGAGCACGAGTCCTGGTTGATCTGAGTAGTGAAGATAAAGGGGGTCGTTAGTTTTGTCCGCCATGTATTTTGGAGAAGATAGATGAGAGTTTCGGTGTGGAAGGGGCCGTCGGTGAGTGGCGGCTTCGAGGTTTATGAGAGAAGAAAGTGATGTCGTAAGGCTTAAAATTGTGTTAGCTCTGATACCATGTTAAGATTTAGAGCAATGCAAAATGTTTTGATTGATATGAATCATGATTTTAAATAACCATTACAAGAGTGAAATAAAAGGAAAAATATCTCCAATAATCAATTGTATATTTATATTTAATTCCTAATCTAAGGAATTAAATATAAAATATCTTATTGATATGAGGAAATAATTTATTGCAGGAATAAATTATTTCCAAGTATAAAATATCTTCGATATGAGAAGTAATTTATCGCGGGAATAAATTATTTTCTATTATAATTCCTAACAACTACAAATATATATATATATATATATATATATATATCATAGAAAAAATAAAGTTGATTATGAATGTCTTCTTATTTTTAAAATAATTTAACTTACATTTAAGAATATAATTTTTAAATAAATTAATTAATTAAAAATAAAATTGTCTCAAAACACTAGAATTATAAACATAAGAGATAAGACGCAAAAAAAAAACATTTTAAAAATTAAATTTGTATATTATATTTATTCTTGTTTTATTGTTTGGTTAAAAAAAAAAAAAGTACCAATTCAAACTATCTCAAAAAACACAAAATTAGCATTTGTGGATTAGCTTTCACGATGTAAATAGTTACCGTTACATTCAAAATCAAGAAGTCCTCATATTTTATTTTTAAAAATAAACGCCACCCCCGTAACACATCATTTTTTTTCTAAATAAGAAACTTGTTTGAACAGTCCCTCACCACCGAAGCGAGATGAGTGCTTGCCGCCATAACACAAACATTGCTATCGTGAAGAGTAAGCGGGGCCGCCCGCCTGGCTTGAAGAACAAGCCTAAGCCTCCAGCGACCACCAGCACCCCGTACGCTAAAATCCAAACCCACATGCTAAAAATCTCCGCCGGTGGCGACGTAGCAGAATCCATCGCAGCCTTTTCTCGTGGTTGCCTCCCTTTGGGAGTACGTGTTCTCTCAGCCTCCGGTCGTATCGCGATCGCCGTGTTAAGGCAGGCGTCAACATATTCTTCAACCCTCACATTTCATGGAAGCTTTGATCTGCTTTCAATAACCACCACATTTCTTCCCGGAGGAGGCATAAGAAGTTTGATCGTGAATTTGGTGGGGCCAAATGGCCAGGTTGTTAGTGGGGTGGTAGTCGGACAATTGGTGGCGGCGGGCATCGTCGCAGTGATAGCTGCCACTTTCGCATTGCCGGCTTTCCACCGCATGGTTAAAATAGATATTAACCTGAAGCATATGTTACCCGTTATAAAGGAAGAAAGTATGTTGCACAAATGTTTGGCGGAAATAAAACGGGATCTTGGCCTACATAAAGAGCTAGTGTTCAGAGGATGCAACAGAGAGAAGGAAGTAGATAAAAATCGGCTGGAGCACATTTTAAAAGAATTCGAGCAATGTATTACGATGCCGATGGCGATTGGTAGTGCTTCGACAGGAGGAGACGTTGGAGTAGAGAAGAAGATAGACCTCAATGGTGGGTGTGTCAGAGATGTTTGACCAACATTCTGACGACTCGACGATAATTGACTATGCATTTGAGAGCGGCCATCACTATTGTGGCGGCCATTTGACATTCAATGAGTTTGGATCTTTTGATGCATTTTCTCCGCTATAGTAGATTATTAGATGAAATATTCAGTTTGCATGCCCATTATTCCATTTTTTTTTAAGAAAAAAAAGATGAAATGGTGGTTTTATTGTGTGATTCTGCTGTGATTTGTGTTTTGTTTTCCTGTTTTCCAATTGCGACATAGACCTTTAGTTTTGTAAATAAAATCCGTAAATGTTGTTAGATCTAGGCGACGCTGGATTTCATGAAAGTTTTTTTTCTTTTTTACAGTTATGATTTCGAATAATGGATCATTGATTTCTATTTTTCTAATAGTATGTATTGTATTTTCGTAATCATATATAAAATTATTTTAGAGAGAGAGAGAGAGAGACAGTTTGTTATATATGAAAATTTATTGTTTTATTTATTTATAGTTTAAAATGAATTAAGGAAAAAAACAGCATAATGTGTTAATTAAAAATTGCATGGCTATTTTATATTTTTATTGGAAACTAAGGAGATTAGCTGGCATCAGTTCAATGAGCTTAGCTTCCACATTTCTGAATTCTGAAAAAGCAGAAATAGGTTATAGGTGAAATGCTCGATAAAAAGTCTTCGCAGCAAATTTCTATAAAGAATAAAGCTACTCCTAAAAATTATATATGATGTAAGAGAAAAAAATAGATTAAAAAATTCTTTAGCATTCGCTGTAATTTTTTTAGATGATATTCATATTCAGACAAATTAACTTCAATTTTTTTCTTCTTTTATATTTCATCCTTCTATAATTTTTCTTTTAATATTTTCGTTTAAAAAAGAAAAAATTGGAAAGCATGATCATAACATGTATCTCCTTTCGACGAGTCATTAAACTTTCGATGCAACTAGTATTATGGGAATAAAATCTTGTCATCATAACTTGAGGAATTATATTATTTAGAATATAAATGTTTAGAGTCGTTAGTGTTGCTAGAATTGATTAGAGATGAGTAGACGAATAGTCTAGACCCCTTTAAGAGCAGATATAGCAATTATATTTATAGCAGAGTCCATCTAAATGCAAAATAAGTTGGATTAATTGCTAGCCTTAAGAAGTACTCGCTTCTCCAATGATAAATATAAGGAAGATTTACCTACAGACCACTCAATTCATATGTACTTGCATATCTAACACCTAAACATAAATTTCTACATATAAAGCATGATCAGAAAATGTATATTAATACACGTGCAAATAGGTTAAAGATACATGATAAAATGCTCTCAAATACTATAAATCTTGAGTGGCTTATGCTAAGAAATGATATCCTTTCTAATGCCAGTCTTCTCTTTTGAAGATAAAGCTCCATCAACTACTGAACCTTTTGAACTACCTATAAATTCTTCTCTGGCTTCATCGAACCTCTATTTTGGTAACTTAATTTTTTATAAAAAATATTTGATTGGTATAAATGTAAAAAAAGTTAAGTTTAGGAGTTAGATATGTTAAAACATAAGAATTGTGTGCTATGCATGTAAATGTCTTATTGACAATAGAAAAAAATCAGGGCACACGACTACCTTCTAGAGGGCAATACAAAAGAATACAAATTTATAGAATCATTAGTATTAGTAGAATTAATTAGAGATGAGTAGTTAAATAAACTGGAATCTCAATACCTCTAGATATAAAAGTAGGAATCCACAATGTCTTTAAACTAAATATCAAAGATAATGGAGATGAAATGTTCACCCTCGTTGGTAACACATGCTGACAATGAAACATTATGTATACTTGGACTATAGAGCATGTATCTTCTTGGACGAGTTGTTAAACTTCTGATACAATGAGTATCATGAAAACAATAAGTTGTCATTCTAACTTGAGGTGTTCACTATGTGGGTAGATATTGAAGAGGCATTTAAAAGTAGACACAGGAATTTCATATTTATTTTTATTTTTATAAGACCACTAAAAGTTCCTCGCATCAACGTAATGAGCTTAGCTCTGATATCTTTGAATTCTAAAAAAGCTGAAATAGCTGAAAGTTCAAATATATATATTTTTTCAAATAAGCAGCATTTACAGTAAATTATTCCCTACAAATATCTATAAGAAAAAATAGCAATACTGTTATATTCTTTATGAAGAGAAAAAATTATATGCTTTAATTTTTCAGATGACATTTATATTCAGGCAAATGATAGTTACTGTAATCATTGGTTCCATCTTCTATCTATATGGAACAAATAAGGCCACTTCTTTCAGTTGAGATTACTTTGTATTTGTTCTGCTTCCCAACTAATTAACGATACATGTTTTACCCACAGAAGTCTTACTTTTTGCATTCAAACATTATGATTCTAATTTTCAAATGTATCGAGTTTTCTCTGAAACCTATGATTTAATCATGCACACAATTAACTTCAAAAGGCTTATTGTGGCTAATACATTTTCCTGAATTAAAAAAATAATATCATTATTGTTCACGCGGCAAAAACACATGTTAACAAATAAATTGTTGTTAATGCAATTTATGTTGTAGTAGGGTGATTAGTTTATCATTGTTTTTAAGAAATAGTCAATTGCTACATGAGTGGGTTTAGGTTCTCCCCTCAAGTTTACCAAAAGTAAGAAAATAATGATCTAATATTAGGTAGAGCAATCGTATGATTTCATCGATAAATAATGTAATCCATCTAATCCGTCAAATTTGCGACTCGTGTCAGAGGTGTCTCTGACATTTATGTGGGCCGACTAACGGATAAAATAATCAAGTAATGGTAGTTTCGAGGGACCTTTAAAAAAGTTGTAATTATTTGTATTTTCTTGTATTAATTGATAGCTTTTGCATTGGCTGCAAAGCACACAATATGCCCTGATTTTTAGCTTATGCGAATGGGGGCATTTACATTCATACCACACAATTCTTAAGAATTTACATATCTAACACCTAAATTTACCTTTTACATTTATACCACACAAAACTTTCATATAATATAAAAATTATCCCTAATTTTACTTTTAAAAAGAAGAACACAACTTTTCATTCATAATTATGATGACATGCATGTTGAAATATAGACTTGATTTTAGTTGTTTAAATAAAGTCTAATAAGAGCCTCATCTAGAAGCTTATTCTAGAATGTGTGATAGGTGTAGTAGGTGTGGAATTATTGTGTAGTAGGTGTAGAATTATTGTATGGTAGGCGTTGAATTATTGTGTGGTAGGTGAGGAATTATTGTAACCATTGGATTAGAATTATGGTGGCACAATCCTAACCATTAATTTAGGAGGTGCCACTAGTATAAATAGGGGTGAAATCTTTTAGTTTGTATCAAGCAAAGAAAATAAAGTGAAGCTTCTTCCATAGATTTTTAGCCTTTGCCAAATCCCAAAAGCCTCTCCATTCCAACAAGCAGTCGCATGTGCTGTTTATTTGGCTAATCGATTACCAATAAGAAGTGTGTGGGGAAAGACACCACAAGAAGCATGGAGTGGAAGGAAGCCCGACATCTCTCATCTGCGAGTTTTTGGATGCATAGCTCATGTACACATACCCGATGGAAAAAGAAGTAAGCTAAATGATAAGAGCGAGAAGTTCATCTTCATTGGTTACGACACCAACTCGAAAGGCTACAAGCTATACAATCCAAATACAGGGAACTCAGTCATCAGTAGAGATGTCATATTCGATGAAGGAGGAGAATGTGATTGAGATCACATGACGAGGACTACAACTTTTTCCAATACTTGCAAGAAGAAGTCGTAGAGCAGCCACGGATTGAACAAACAAGAGAAGAGCCTACTACTCCACAAACAACATTAACTACAAGTACTCAAAGTCACTTATCGTCATCAAATTCAACAGAAAATTCAAGTGAAAAAGTACCACGCTTCAGAAGATTACAAGATCTTTATGAGGTAACTAACAATCAAGATAATCTTACTCTTTTTTGTCTCTTTGCCGACTGTGAGCCCATGGATTTTCAAGAAGCCATACAAAGCAAGAAGTGGAAAGATGCAATGGATGAAGAAATCAAGGCAATAGAGAAGAACGACACATGGGAGCTAGCTTCACTTCCAAAAGGACACAAGGCAATTGGTGTGAAATGGGTGTACAAAACAAAGAAGAATTCCAAAGGAGAAGATACATGACAAGATTGGTGGCAAAAGACTACAGTCAAAAATCAGACATCAACTATGATAAGTTATTTTCCCATGTTGCTCGATTAGAAACTATTAGACTAATCATCTCTTTGGCAGCCCAAAATAAGTGGAGAATACATCAAATAAATATAAAATTTGCCTTTTTGAATGGAATACTTGAAGAAATAGTCTACATTCAGCAACCACCAGGATATGAAGTCAAAGGACAAGAACACAAGGTTCTAAAGCTAAAAAAAAGCTCTCTACGGGTTAAAGCAAGCACCTAGAGCATGAAATATCCGAATAAACAAGTATCTGCAAAAAAAGGGCTTCATAAAGTGTCCTTACGAGCATGCTTTTTACATCAACAATGATGATGAAAATGTCTTGATTGTTTGTTTATATGTTGATGACTTGATCTTCACAGGAAATAATCCAAGCATGTTTGAAAAGTTCAAAGAAGCGGTGACGAAGGAGTTCGAGATGACAGGTATTGGGCTCATGGCATATTATCTTGGCATTGAAGTCAAGCAAACATAAGATGAGATTTTCATCTCTCAAGAAGGTTATGCAAAGGAGATATTGAAGAAGTTCAAGATAGATAATAGTCAACCTATAAATACTCCTGTAGAATGTGGAGTAAAGATATCAAAGTATGATGAGGAAAAAGAATTAATCCAACATTTTTCAAGAGTTTGGTTGGAAGTTTGGCTACTTGACATGCACAAGGCCAAATATCATTTATGCTGTTGGATTTGTTAGTCGCTACATGGAGACTCCAACTGCTACCCACCTGAAGACCGCTAAAAGAATTATGCGCTATATCAGAGGTACAATTGATTTTGGCTTATTTTACTCATAATCTAACAATTTCAAGCTTGAAGGATATAGCGACAGTGATTGGGCTGGAGACATGGATGATCGAAAGAGCACTACAATGTTCGTGTTCTTCATAGGAGATACTGCTTTCACTTGGACTTCAAAGAAACAACCAATTGTCACTCTTTCTACGTGTGAAGCAGAGTACGTAGCTGCAACCTCATGTGTTTGCCATGCAATTTGGCTTCGAAACTTATTAAAAGAGTTAAGTTTACCACAAGAAGAGGCGATCAAAATTTCTATCGATAACAAGTCTGCAATAACGCTAGCAAAGAATCCAGTTTTCCCCGATAGAAGCAAGCACATTGATACGCGCTATCACTACATCAGAGAATGCATCGAAAGAAAGGAGATACAAGTGCAATACGTGAAGTCTCAAGATCAAGTTACTGATATTTTTACTAAGCCACTCAAAAGTGAATACTTTATTAAAATGAGAAGTTTACTTGGAGTCACAAAATTAAGTTTAAGAGAGGGTGTTGAAATATAAACTTGATTTTAGTTTTTAAAATAAAGTCTAATAAGAGCCTCATCTAGAAGCTTATTCTAGAATGTGTGGTAGGTGTAGTAGGTGTGGAATTATTGTGTAGTAGGTGTAGAATTATTGTATGGTAGGTGTTGAATTATTATGTGGTAGGTGGGAAATTATTGTAACCATTGGATTAGAATTATGGTGGCACAATCCTAGCCATTAATTTAGGAGGTGCCACTAGTATAAATAGGGGTGAAGTCTTTGAGTTTGTATCAAGCAAAGAAAATAAAATGAAGCTTCTTCCATAGATTTTTAGCCTTTGTCAAATCCCAAATGTTTCTCCATTCCAACAATGCATACACATAACAATTGAAGTTTGAGTATTAAATATGTAAATTCATAAGAATTAAATGGAATGTATACGTAAATCTTCCCTGTGAATGCCTCTCTTGGATCTTCCTAGAGTAGACGTTAGTCTGAATCACTAGAAATCTGTGTTAATTTTTGCTATGATTTTTTTTTCCCATCGTTTTAGAGTAGACTCTTTAATCATTTATTAAACGAGAAAGCAAAAACCCAACATGTTGCTAATTAATAAAGCTATCAAGAAATTTTAGCATTTATATAATTATTTTTTGTCAAACACATTGTTGTACTCTAATCCTTGCTGTCGATGTCTTATGGTGGTATGGTACAATATACATTGATGATGGGCAATGGCTCACAGGGGTAGGGGGTGGGAAGTGGGCAACAATCGTTCGTCATCGGTGGTACCGGACATAAAGATTCAAAAACAGGAGTCATAGACAATGGAAGTGGGCAATAGAAATAGGCAGCTTGTGTGGTGTCCATTTTTCAATTGGTCAAATTAATCAAATTGGATCATTATAATTCTTACACTACTAAGATAATAAAAGTTGAGCGTAATTAGATGAAGAAAATGCAACACCTAATTTTGAACGAGACTTGTCTGAGTTTGCTAGTGTTAGAATTCAAAATCAAGATGTCTGATGATGTTTCTACTTAAATCTAGCTTCATCATTCCTTCCACATACTCAAGAGAAATTTATGTAGAAGGAGACAGCGTTTCGACATCCGCTTACCTCAAAAGTCAAGAAAAGTGTTTACTGTCATTACTCGAACATCGCTGTGGAGATGGGTATGCAGGGTCGACTTTTTGGGTTGAAAAACAAGCCTAAGTGTCCCGCACTCCAAAGCGATGTGCTAGAAATCCCCACTGGCGATGACGTAGCAGAATCCATCGCTGGCGCACTTTGAGAGTTTACATCCTCTCAGTGTCCGGCCGTATCGCAGGCACGAGTTCAGAGAGACGTACCCATATCCCTCGACCCACACGTTCCAAGGTGCTTTGATTTACTTTTAATGACGGCCACTTTTTTTTCAAGAGGAGACATAAGAAGTTTGGTCGTGACTTTGCGGGGGAGGCGTTGTTGGTCGGGTAGTGGCCGGACAAGGGGTGGCGGCAAGCATGTGTATCGTCAGCGTTCCACCGCATTGATGAACTAACGTTAATGTGGTGTCATGGTGTTTAGGGTTTAGGTTATTGGGGGTGTTATGCTTGTGTTATTATGTTGTGTTATTGTTACTGATGTTATGAACTTTCTGATTTTTTTTCTTTTTGTTGTTGCAGTGTAGCGGTGGTGTTTATATGATGTTATTCTGGTGTGATTGTGGTGTTTTTACTGTATTATTAAATGTGTAACGTTACATTTTTATTGAAGTGGGGATGTGGTGTTATTTTGGTATTATTACTGTGTCATACTAGTGTTTTCAGGTGTTATTGTGTTGTCATTTGATAGTATTTTCATGTGCTATTTTTAGAATTTTGAAAAATAATTTTTGAATGTGGAGACCAAACTTTTTGTTACCTTTAACTTCTATTCTAGAAAAAAAAATCTTAAAAGTTATTTCAAGTACATGAAAACTAAATTAATTTTTTTAAGATGTCAAATATATTTTATTAGAAGTCATTATATATATATATATATATATAGAAAAAATAAAATTGATTCTGATCATCGTCTGATTTTAAAATAATTTAATTTAAGCATAAAATTATTAAAAAAATAAATTAATTAAAAATAAAATAATCTCAAAACATCAAAATTATAAATATAAGAGATAAGATGTAAAAAAGAAAAAATATATATTTTAAAAAATAAATTTCTTCATTATATTTTTTATCCTTTTATTGTTTCGTTAAAAAAAATAAGAGTATAAATTCTGACCATCTCAAAAAATACAAAATTTACACTTGTGCATTAACTTTGCGACGTAAATAGTTACCGTTACATTCAAAATCAGAAATTCCTCAGATTTTATTTCTAAAAATAAACACCGCCCTCGCAACCATATTTCTTTTCTACATAAGGAAACAATTTGAAGAGTTGCTCAACACCGAAGCCAAGATGAGTGCTTACCATCTTAACTCAAATATTGCTACAGTGAAGCGTAAGCGAGGTCGCCTGCCTGGATTGAAGAACAAGCTTAAGCCTCCGGTGACCAACAACACCTCGTGCGCCAAACTCCAAACCCACGTGCTAGAAATCTCTGCCAACGGCGACGTAGCAGAATCCATCACAGCCTTTGCTCTGGTTGTCTCCCTTTGGGACTATGAGTTCTCTCAGCCTCTAGCTGTATCGCGATCGCCATGTTGAGGGATGTTTCACCATATCCTTCAACCCTCACGTTCCAATTAAGCTTTGCTCTACTTTTAATGACCAACACATTTCTTCCCGGAGGAGGCATAATAAGTTTGGCTATGAATTTGGCGGGGCCAAAGGGGCAGGTTGTGGGCGGGGTGGTAGTCGGACAATTGGTGGCGGCGGGCATTGTCATTGTGGTAGCTGCCACTTTCGCATTGACCTCGTTCCATCGCATGGATAAAATATATATTAACTTGAAGCATATGTTGCCTGTTGTAAAGGAAAATATAGGTAACAATATTGTTAACAACAAATGGGTTCGACTCATTTCGTGACTGCAATATCCCTCTCCCACCAAGTTTTACAACTGATGTCGAAGGTATTTAAACTGAAAATAAAGATTATTCTATGGCAATTGGTTGGTAAAAATTTAATTGCTGCAATATTTTCTACTATTTCCTCTGTAGTCTACCCAACATCCTCCATCTCGTTACCATTATTGAAATTTGGCTAACTCTAGCCCAAAGATTCCAATCAGCCAATATTTCAAAAGTCTTTCAATTAAATAGTGAATTGCATAATATTACCATGAGCATACACTCATCACAATATCTCACAATTATAAAGAACCTCATAGATATCATTGCAGCGGCGGGATGTAAGATTGACATAGAAGACATAATACTCTATACCTTGAATGGATTACCGCCCGCATATCAAGGATTCAAGACTGTAATCCGCAACAACCTCAATCTCATTACTCTTGAAGACTTTTATCCTTTGCTACATAATGAAGAATATAACCTAGCTACTGAATCTACCACAACACACTGCTCTTCTATCCTACAAACGCAAAGGAAGTTTCAACAGCTCCAGAAACTTTAACAGAATCACACCAAGTAATAAAAACAAAACCAACAATCTTAACTGTAGATTTATTATTATTATTGAAGGTTTTATTTTCTCACCGTCAATCTAACTTGAATATATTGATAACAACTAAAAAATTATATCTCACTTTTCCATAAATTAGATCATTTTATCATTCTTTTTCTAAATATTAACTTTTGCAAAATAAAATTTTTCTATATTACAGAAGTTTTATATGATGCTGCACTAAATATGCAATGAAAACTAGTTGAAACATGACACTCCCTCAAATATAAATTTATAAAAATAACACCTAAATATATTAACGACAAAAACATCTCAGTTCTTTCAAATCTCTCAAAAACATGGCACTCCCTCAAATATTTTTTTTTAAATATCTATTTTGAGCTAATTCTATAAGTTCTTAATGTTGGCATGTGACAAACTTCAAATATGGAGTTATTTATTTATTTTGAGATAATTCAATAGGGTCTTAAAAATTTCACATCCCCTTTTAATCTCCACCTCCCTTCACAAGCATGTGTCATCTTTGAATTATGACAAAACTGAAGAGTATAGAAGCAAAAGAAAAATCAAAATAGTAACCTATAATAATTTTATTATTATTTAATAAATAGAAAATTGAATAATAATAATAATAATAATAATAATAATAATAATAATAATAATAATAATAATAATAATGAAACAACTAAAACTCATTAAACACAAAAAACATTTTAAAGTATGTAAAAAAATTTCATATGTAAACTTTATATTTACAACTCTAAATCCAATCTTTACTTTCTATGGTACAAAAAATAAAAAATAAAAAATGAAACCAACACAAAAGATATGTATAAGGGCTTTAATTAAATTGGAAGTATCTAAAATCTTTTTTCTTTTAATTTTAGGTTTTTATTTTTATTTCTTTGCATTAAGATTTGAAAATAAAATTCTTAAATATTAAAATACATTCATTTACTTTTACAAATATTCCAAATAAATTATCAAGGTCTGTCTCCGCCTATTTTTATCTTTTTATTTAAAAAATAAATAAATTTTCACTGTATTCTTTCACATATATATATTTTTTAATTTATGAAAATAATTCATTTTATTCTTAAGAATAAGCCAAAAAAAAATATTTATAGGATTTTTAAAAATAAATTAATTATTTTTAACATTTCAAAATTATTTATTCAAATTAAAAAATTTTAAAAATAAAAAATTATATAAAAGAGAAAAAAAAACTAAAATTGATTCCAATAATAACCTATAATCTATTCTGACCATTTTGAAATAAATTGATTTGGGTTTATATCGTAAAGTACATATAAAATTTCAACAACAACATCAATTCCCGTTACAAAGAAAATTTAAAAAAAGTATAAAATTTTCAATTACGAATGAACTTTTTCATTGTCACTAGGTACTACTAGATGGGAGCTTTATATTTAGAATTGCAGATCATTATTTCTTTAATTTTGAGTTTTTTTTAAAAAAATTAAAATAAAATAGTTTGACTTATTAAAAAACACAATTTTATTTTTTAAATTTCAAAAAATAATTTTTAAGTCAGTTTGTGACCAAACTTTTTGTTACTTAAAAAAATATAAATATTTACTGTTTTTTTCACTTATTGTTTAAGTTTTTTATAAGAAGCGAATTTATTCTGAAATATACTCAAAATAAAAAAAAACTTAAAGTTATTTCAAGTATATGAAAAATAAGTTGATTTATTTTAAGATGTCAAATATATTTTACTACAAATCTATATATATATATATATATATATATATATATATATATATATATATATATATATATATATATATATATATATATATATGGGAAAGAGCACCGTGGCTCCCTACGTGTTAATACGGTAAAAACATTACAAAAAAAAAGGGGGGGGAGACAGATCCCCAACTAAAAGAAAAGAAAAGATACAAGACCCACTCACCCCTAGGGGTTCCGTCTCCCGCGATACAACGCACGCAAAAAAAACCCCTCCAAAAAGAGCCAAAAAGGCCAAAGCAAAAAGTAACGAGTAAAAAACCGTCCAGTAAAACAAAGTAAATAGAGTAGCAGCATCAGAATGACAATAGTGTTCTAATGAAGTACGTAGAAACATCAAAACTGAGTAAGATAAAAACTGGCAGCAAAATAAGAAGTGTACTCTTGTGGCCAAAGTAGCAGCCCCGTGAGGGAAACCAGAGAAAACTTGACACATTTCAGAAAATGAAGATACTGCAGCCGAGCATCCATGTTTAGCATAAGCTTGACACATTCCGAATTTGGAGGAGAGTGCAGCAGGGTAATAGAAGGTAGTTTGATATCATTTGTGAGTCTGATAAAGACCATTTCTGTAGAAACAAGCAGGGAACTTCCAAACCATTGTCAGATCATTCAACAGAAAAGAAAATGGAGTTAAACTCTAATAAAGGGCAGATCTAATTTATCGCTGTTAAGTAAAATACAGAGCTGCCTTGGTGGAATGATTCCAACCAGTGGAGCCATATCTTTGAGTTTTGCTAACCAATCAGCCGGGGCATTGCCCTCTCTATATATAAAGCTATATTCAACCTGTAAATTTTGTTGAGTAATAAGGTTCCTTGCTCTTTTAAAAAGTTGGGTAAGATTCCATGGGATGTGGGATGAAGCAGAAAACATTTCATAAAGCAAAGATGAATCTGTTTCAATAATAATCTTAGATATAGAGAAAGAAACAGCAATAGCTAAGGCACAGAAAAAAGCCCAAAATTCTGCTTCAAGAGGGCTGTCTGCAATGACAGGTGAATGGAAAAAACAGGATAATTTTCCTTTGTAATTTCTCAAAACCCCCCCAATGCTAGCATGAGACAGGGACCAACTTCCATCAATGTTAAACTTGATCCAACCCTTAGGAGGAGGCTGTCATTTAACAATGATAGGAAATTGACGTCTTAAAGGGGTGGGGTTCACAGCAAAAACTCTAGTAATTCTAGCATAGTAGGATAAGATATTGGAAAGTGTAATAGTAGGTGAGACAACACCATCTCCAAATTTATGATTATTTCTGGCCATCCAGAGGAACCAAAAAACCACCAGAGGGAAAGATTTAAACTTTTTCCCCAAAGTATTATAGAGATTCCAACAACTTATTATTGCATTGATAGAGGCCTCAACGCCCCATGTTAAGCCAAAATGAGAACCCAAATTTTGCCATACATTTATTGCAAAAGTGCAATTGAAAAACAGATGCTTAAAAGTTTCCTCCTCATGCTTACATAAGTGGCAAATAGAAGCCAATTTTAATCCTTTAAGTTTAAGGATGTCATCTAAAGGAAGAAGTGAGTGAAAAAGTCTCCAAAGGAAAAAGGAAATGGATGGGGTGAAAACAGGTTGCCAAATAAGATTACTCCAGCACCATCTAGGATAGGGGTGCAAATGATTATAGAGCATTTTGCTGGAAGAACAAAGCAGTGATTTCTTCCACATAGGTATGTCTTTATGATTTTGTAACGGGATGGTATGAATTCTCATTGCATAATCTTCCCCCACAATTTCTTTCAGCTTAGCAACATTCCAGGTTCCATTAATAATAAAATCAGAAACCAGAAGAGAATCCAAATCCTGATGATTCTGAACGTCCTCTTATTTTTAAAATAATTTAACTTACATTTAAGAATATAATTATTAAATAAATAAATTAATTAAAAATAAAATAGTCTCAAAACACTAGAATTATAAACATAAGAGATAAGACGTAAAAAAAAACATTTTAAAAAATAAATTTGTATATTATATCTATTCATGTTTAAAAAAAAAAAAGAAATAAGAGTACCAATTCAAACTATTTCAAAAAATACAAAATTAGCATTTGTGGATCAGCTTTCACGACGTAAATAGTTACCGTTACATTCAAATTCAAGAAGTCCTCAAATTTTATTTCTAAAAATAAACGTCACCTTCGCCACACATCATTTTTTTTTCTACATAAGGAAACTGTTTGAACAGTCCCTCACCACCGAAGCGAGATGAGTGCTTGCCGCCATAACACAAACATTGCTGCCGTGAAGAGTAAGCGGGGCCGCCCGCCTGGCTTGAAGAACAAGCCTAAGCCTCCAGCGACCACCAGCACCCCGTACGCTAAACTCCAAACCCACATGCTAAAAATCTCCGCCGGTGGCGACGTAGCAGAATCCATCGCAGCCTTTTCTCGTGGTTGCCACCCTTTGGGAGTACGTGTTCTCTCAGCCTCCGGTCGTATCGCGATCGCCGTGTTAAGGCAGGCGTCAACATATTCTTCAACCCTCACATTCCATGGAAGCTTTGATCTGCTTTCAATAACCACCACATTTCTTCCCGGAAGAGGCATAAGAAGTTTGGTCGTGACTTTGGTGGGGCCAAATGGGCAGGTTGTTAGTGGGGTGGTAGCCGGACAATTGGTGGCTGCGGGCATCGTCACCGTGATAGCTGCCACTTTCGCATTGCCGGCTTTCCACCGCATGGATAAAATAGATATTAACCTCAAGCATATGTTACCCGTTTTAAAAGAAGAAAATATTCTGCACAAATGTTTGGCGGAAATAGAACGGGATCTTGGCCTACATAAAGAGCCAGTGTTCGGAGGATGCAACAGAGAGAAGGAAGTAGATAAAAATCGGCTTGAGCACATTTTAAAAGAATTCGAGCAATGTATTACGATGCCGATGGCGATTGGTAGTGCTTCGACAGGAGGAGACGTTGGAGTAGAGAAGAAGATGGACCTCAATGGTGGGTGTGTCAGAGATGTTTGATCAACATTCTGACGACTTGACGATAATTGACTATGCATTTGGGAGCGGCCATCACTATTGTGGCGGCCATTTGACATTCAATGCGTTTGGATCTTTTGAAGCATTTTCTCCGTTGTTTTAGATTGTTAGATGAAATATTCAGTTTGCATGTCCATTATTCCATTCTTTTTTTTAAAAGAAAAAAAAGATGAAATAATGGTTTTATTTTGTGATTCTGTTGTGGTTTGTGTTTTGCTTTCCTGTTTTCAAATTGCGACATCGGCCTTTAGTTTTTGTAAATAAAATCAGTAATGTCGTTAGATAAAGGCGACGCTAGATTTCATGAAAGTTTTTTTTTATTTTTATATTTCATCCTTCTATAATTTTTCTTTTAATGTTTTTTTTTAAAAAAAAAAAAATTGTAAAGCATGATCATAACATGTATTCCCTTTCGACCAGCCACTAAACTTTGGATGCAACTAGTATTATGAAAACAAAATCTTGCCATCATAACTTGAAGAATAATATTATTTAGAATACAAATGTCTAGAATCATTAGTGTTGCTCGAATTGATTAGAGATGAGTAGACGAATAGTCTAGACCCCCTTAAGAGCACATATAGTAATTATATTTATAGCGGAGTCCATCTAAATGCAAAATAAATTGGATTAATTGCTAGCCTCAAGAAGCAGTCGCTTCTCCAATGATAGATGTATGGAAGATTTACCTACAAACCACTCAATTCTTATGTACTTGCATATCTAACACTTAAACATAAATTTTTACCTATAAAGCTTGATCGAACATATATATTGATACAAGTGCGACTGGGTTAAAGATATATAACAAAATGCTTTCTAATACTATAAACATTGAGTGACTTATGCTAATAGCTGATATCCTTTCTAACGCCAATCTTCTATTGTGAATATAAAACTCCATCAATTGCTGAACCTTTTGGACTACCTATATATTCGACTCTCACTTCATCAAACCTCTATTTTGATAACTCAATTTTTTATAAGTAGTGTTTGGTTGGTATAAATGGAAAAAAGTTAAGTTTAGGTGTTAGAAATGTGAAAACATAAGAATTGTGTGATATGCATGTAAATGTCTTATTGGCAATAACAAAAAAAAAAATCTAGCACATGTTGCCTTCTAGAGGGCAATACAGAAGAATAAAAATTTATAGAATCATTACTATTAGTAGAATTAATTAGAGATGAGTAGATGAATAACAAAAAATTCCAATACCTCTAGATATAAAAGTAGGAACCCACAAAGTCTTTAACCTAAATACCAAAGATAATGGAGATGAAATGTTCACCCTCGTTGGTAACACATGCTGGCAATGAAACATTATGTATACTTGGACTGTAGTGCATGTATCTTCTTGGACGAGTTGTTAAACTTCTGATGCAATGAGTATCAGGAAAATAATAAGTTGTCATTCTAGCTTGAGGAGTTCACTGTGTGGGTAGATATTGAAGAGACATTTAAAAGTAGACACATCTATTTCATGTTTCTTTTTATTTTTAGAAAGCCACTAAAAGTTCCTCGCATCAACGTAATGAGCTTAGCTCTGACATCTTTGAATTCTAAAAAAGCTGACATAACTGAAAGTTTAATTGTTTTTTTTTTCAAATAAGCAGCATTTATAGTAAATTATTCTCTACAAATATCTAGAAGAAAAAATAGCTATCCTGTTATATTCTATATGAAGAGAAAAAATTATATGTTTTAATTTTATAGATGACATTTATATTCAGGCAAATGATAATTACTGTAATCATTGGTTCCATCTTCTATCTATATGGAACAAATAAGGCCACTTCTTTTAGTTGAGATTACTTTGTATTTGTTCTGCTTCCCAACTAATTAAAGATACATGTTTTACCCATAGAAGTCATAATTTTATTTCTCATAATCATGCACTCAAACATTATGAATCCAATTTTCAAATGTAATGAGTTTTCTCGAAACTTATCATTTTCTGTCATGCACATAATTAACTTCAAAAGGCTCATTACGGCTAATACATTTTCGTGAATTAAGAAAATAATATCATTATTGTTCTTTCACGCAACAAAAACACATGTTAACAATTAAATTGCTGTGAATGCAATTTATGTTGTAGTTGGATGATTAGTTTCTCATTGTCTTTAAGAATTAGTCAATTGCTACAGTAGTGGTTTTAGGCTCCCCCCTCAAGTTTACCGAAAGTAAGGAAATACTGATCAAATATTAGGCAGAGGAGTCGTATGATTTTATCATTAAATATTGTAATCCATCTAATCCATCAAATTTGTGACTCGTGTCAGAGGTGTCTCCGACATATATGTGGCTCGACTACTAGATAAAATAATCAAGTAATGTCAATCTCGTGAGGCCTTTAAAAAAGTTGTAATTATTTGTATTTTCTTGTATTAATCTGATAGCTTTTGCATTGGCTGCAAAACGGCACAATGTGCCCTGATTTTTAGCTTATGCGAATAGGGGCATTTACATTCATACCACACAGTTCTAAAAAATTTACATATCTCACTCCTAAACTTTACTTTTTTACATTTATGCCACACAAATCTGTCATATAACATAAAAATTATCTCTAATTTTACTTTTAAAAAGAAGAAAAATACACCTTTCATTCATAATTATGATGACATGCATACACTTAACAATTAAAGTTAGAGTATTAAATATGTAAATTTATAAGAATTAAATGGAATGTATACGTAAATCTTCCTTGTGAATGCCTCTCTTGGATCTTCCTACAGTAGACGTTAGTCTGAATCACTATAAATCTGTGTTAATTTTTGCTATGATTTTTTTTCCCCATCGTTTTAGAGTAGACTCTTTAATCATTTATTAAACGAGAAAGCAAAAATCGAACATGTTGTTAATTAATACAGCCATCAAGAAATTTTAGCATTTATATAATTATTTTTTGTCAAACACATTGTTGTACTCTAATCCTTGCTGTCGATGTCTTTCTTCTCCTCTGCTCTCCTCCAATCAAAGCACCGCTAACCGCCGCCACCAACTCAGGACACGCCGTCTACGAGTCAAGAAGTTGTTGAGGTTCCAAAACTTAGTTATCCAGCATTCCTCCCTTGAAATTCTCCGCTCTACCACTATCTACAAATGTGGATTCTCCGTCGAAGTTCGTCGGTAAGATTTTACCCTGCTCATCTGCGACTGTCTCCGCCTGCAAGCATTTATGAAGATTTTATGTTTAAAATATTTCTACTGCTTTTTTAGATCTCTGTTGCTAAGTTTATAATTCAGCATAGGATAATTAAATACAATCGTTAAGTTTATCTCAAAAGAAAGTAAAATATGATTTATGTTGTAGATAAATAGGTTTATTATGTAATCTTATTGTTTGCTTTAAAATATTGTTTTAATTTGTTTGGATTTTAATTGAGGCATGCAATATTAACGCCAAAGAGAAGCCATTAACAAGATTTATTTCAATTGAAAATAAAGATTTAAAAACAGGAGTGGTAGACAATGGAAGTGGGCAATAGAAATAAGCAGCTTGTGTGGTGTGCATTTTTCAATTGGTCAAATTACTCGAATTGGATCGTTATCATTTTTGCACTAATAAGGTAATAAAAGTTGACCCTAATTAGATGAAAAAATGCAACACCTAAGTTTGAAGGAGACTTGCCTGAGTTTGCTAGTGTTAGAATTCAAAATCAAGATGTCTGATGATGTTTCTACTTAAATCTAGCTTCATCAATCCTTCCACATACTCAAGAGAAATTTATGCAAAAGAAGACAGAGTTTCGACATCCGCTCACCTCAAATGCTAAGAAAAGTATTTACCGTCATAACTCGAACATCGCTGCGGAGAAGGGTATGCAGTGTCGATTTTCTGGGTTGAAAAACAAGCCTCAGTGTCCCGCACTCCAAAACCATGCGCTAGAAATCTCCACCGGCGATGACGTAGCAGAAACCATCGCTGACGCACTTTCGGAGTCTGCATCCTCTCAGTGTCTGGCCGTATCGCAGGCACGAGTTCAAAGAGACATACCCATATCCATCAACCCACACGTTCCAAGGTGCTTTGATTTACTTTTAATGACGACCACTTCTCTTCCAAGAGGAGTCATAAGAAGTTTGGTCGTGACTTCGCGGGGGCGGCAGGGGGAGAGCGGGGGGAGGCGTTGTTGGTCGGGTGGGGGTCGGACAAGTGGTGGCGGCAAGCATGTGTATCGTCGGCGTTCCACCGCATTGATGAACTAATGTTAATGTGGTGTCATGGTGTTTAGGGTTTAGGTTATTGGGGGTGTTATGCTTGTGTTATTATGTTGTGTTATTATTCGATGTCATGAACTTTCAGATTTTTTTTTGTTTTGTTGTTGCAGTGTAGCAGTGGTGTTTATATGATGTTATTATGGTGTGATTGTGGTGTTTTTACTGTATTATTGGATGTTTAACGTTACATTTTTATTGAAGGGGGATGTGGTGTTATTTTGGTATTATCACAGTGTCATACTAGTATTTTCAGGTGTTATTGTGTTGTCATTTGATAGTATTTTCATGTGCTATTTTTAGAATTTTGAAAAATAATTTTTGAATGTGGGTTTGAGACCAAACTTTTTGTTACCTTTAACTTTTATTCTAGAAAAAAAATCTTAAAAGTTATTTCAAGTACATGAAAACTAAGTTAATTTTTTTAAGACGTCAAATATATTTTATTAGAAATCAATATATATATATATATATATATATATATATATATATATATATATATATATATATATATATATAAAATAAAATTGATTCTGATCGTCGTCTGATTTTAAAATAATTTAATTTGTTTTTAAGAATAAAATTATTAAAAAAATAAATTAATTAAAAATAAAATAATCTCAAAGCATCAAAATTATAAATATAAGAGATAAGATGTAAAAAAGAAAAAATATATATTTTAAAAAATAAATTTCTTCCTTATATTTTTTCTCCTTTTATTGTTTCATTAAAAAAAATAAGAGTATAAATTCTGATCATCTCAAAAAATACAAAATTTACACTTGTGCATCAACTCTGCGACGTAAATATTTACCATTACATTCAAAATCAGAAATTCCTCAGATTTTATTTCTAAAAATAAACGCCGCCCTCGCAATCATATTTATTTTCTACATAAGGAAACAATTTGGACAGTTGCTCACCACCGAAGTCAAGATGAGTGCTTACCATCTTAACTCAAATATTGCTGCCGTGAAGCGTAAGCAGGGTCGCCCGCCTGGATTGAAGAACAAGCTTAAGCCTCCGGTGACCACCAACACCTCGTGCGCCAAACTCCAAACCCACGTGCTAGAAATCTCTGCCAATGGCAACGTAGCAGAATCCATCACAGCCTTTGCTCTGGTTGTCTCCCTTTGGGACTATGAGTTCTCTCAGCCTCTAGCCGTATCGCGATCGCCATGTTCAGGGATATTTCACCATATCCTTCAACCCTCACGTTCCAAGGAAGCTTTGCTCTGCTTTTAATGACCGTCACATTTCTTCTCGGAGGAGGCATAATAAGTTTGGTTATGAATTTGGCGGGGCCAAAGGGGCAGGTTGTGGGCGGGGTGGTAGCCTGACAATTGGTGGCGGCGGGCATTGTCATTGTGGTAGCTGCCACTTTCGCATTGACATCGTTCCATCGCATGGATAAAATATATATTAACCTGAAGCATATGTTGCCGGTTGTAAAGGAAAATATTGGTAACAATATTGTTAACGACAAATGGGTTCGACTCATTTCATGACTGCAATATCCCTCCCCCACCAAGTTTTACAACTGATGCGAAGGTATTCAAACTGAAAACAAAGATTCTTCTATGGCAATTGGTAGGTAAAAATTTGGTTGCTGCAATATTCTCTACTATTTCCTCTGTAGTCTTCCCAACATCCTCCATCTCATTATGATTGTTGAAATTTGGCTAACTCTAGCTAATAGATTCCAGTCAGCCAATAGATCAAAAGTCTTTCAGTTAAATAGTGAATTGCATAATATTACCATGAGCATACACACATCACAATATCTCACATTTATAAAGAACCTCATAGATATCATTGCAGCTGTGGGATGTATGATTGACATAGAAGACATAATACTCTATACCTTGAATGGATTATTGCCTGCATATCAAGGATTCAAGACTGCAATCCGCACCGACCTCAATCTTATTACACTTGAAGACTTTTATCCTTTGCTACATAGTGAAGAATATAACCTAGCTACTGAATCTACCACAACACACTGCTCTTCTATCATACAAACGCAAAAGAAGTTTCAACAGCTCCAGAAACTTTAACAGAAGCACACCAAGTAATTGGAACAACACCAACAATCTTGACTGCAGATTTATTATCATGATTGAAGGTTTTATTTTCTCACCTTCAATCTAACTTGAATATATTGATAACAATTAACAAATTATATCTCACTTTTCCATAAATAAGGCGAGTCGTATATTTCAGCACAAAAATATTTGGAATTATATTAGATCAAATTAACATTCTTTTGCTAAATATGAATTTTGCAAAATAAATTTTTTCTATATTACAGAAGTTTTTTATATAATGTTGTACTAAATATGCAATGACAACTAGTTGAACTTTTAAGTTTCTTTATATTGAAATAGGAAACTCTGAATATGCTTAATTGTACAAATTCACAAGAGAGTAAAACTGCCACACTTGGAAAAAAAATTTAATGGAATGAGACCTCTACAAATCTTAGGTGCAAATTAATGTTAATGATTTCATTTTAGATGTCCCTAATTAACTTGAGGAGATCTTACATTTTGTTACACTATCAAGATAATAAAAGTTGAACTTGATTAAATGAAAAATGCAACACATAATTTTGATGTACTTGAAATTCATTATTTAGTTCAATTTTACAAAAAAATTGATTTATTTGACCCATCGATTTATATTGAATCTAGTACCTAATTATTGGACTGTGGTTGTAATTGGGTTTGTAGAGCATTGGGCTGACTGTTTGTTGAGGGTTTGTATTGCAAATTCGTGCGATGCCAATATTGAAAACTGAGTGATCCTTTTTCAGACAAATTTGACGGGCGATGTCAGGGGCTCATCTCTCACCTGGGCGGCAAGAGTTTGATTCACTTACTTTCCACTTATCTTAGTGCCCTTAAGGCTCAACTTCCAAAAAAAAAAAATCCAATCATTCAATTATTATTCTAATTGCATGTGTGAAATGTTTACAATGACAACATTTATATTCTTTTAATTGAAGTCATAGGATTTTAATGATTCAATCCTTTTATGAGAAATGCCTGTTACATTTTTAAGAGATGATAGGGTAAAATAGCATGTCTCCATGGACTTTTTTAAATTATTAATCCATTTAGTTAGCTTTCATGAGCATCTCTCCTCTTTACTTTTTTTGGTGTTGGATTACGATTTGTTATTGAACTCAAATCCTAAAATATATTTGATTTTTTTTCTTTTTCTCAATATAATTTAATAAAAGAATTTACATGCATATCACTCTAAATATAATTATTTACATATCTCACATTCAAAACTATAAATTTACAAAAATAACACCTAAATATATCTATTTTGAGCTAATTCAATAGCTATTAAAATTTTACAATACATTTATATTTCTTGAGGCTAACTCTAAATAATTTTAGTATTCTATATTTACCATGCACAACACTAAAAATAATTGTAGCCAAATAACCCCTAGATTCTTAAAAGATATTTATGCAACAAATTTAATCATTGTATCTTTGAATTATGACAAAACTGAAGAGTATAGAAGCAAAAGAAAAATCAAAATAGTAACCTATAATAATTTTATAATTATTTAATAAATAGAAAATTGATATATAATAATAATAATAATAATAATAATAATAATAATAATAATAATAATAATAATAATGAAACAACTAAAACTAATTAAACTATAAAAAACATTTTAATGTATGTAAAAAAAATCCCATATTTACTTTCTAAGGTACTCTAAATCCAATTTTTACTTTCTAAGGTACAAAAAATAAAAAATAAAAAATAAAACCAACACAAAAGATATGTATAAGGGCTTTAATTAATTTAGAAGTATCTAAAATATTTTTTCTTTTAAATTTAGGTTTTTATTTTTATTTCTTTGCATTAAGATTTGAAAATAAAATTCTTAAATATTAAAATACTTTCATTTACTTTTACAAATATTCTAAATAAATTTTCAAGGATTGCTTCCGCCTATTTTTATTTTTTTATTTAAAAAATAAATAAATTTTCACTGTATTCTTCCACTTATATATTTTTTTAAAATTATGAAAATAATTGATTGTATTCTTGAGAATAAGCAAAGAAGAAAATATTTATAGGATTTTTAAAAAATAAATTAATTTATTTTTAACATTTCAAAATTATTTATTCAAATTAAAATATTTTAAAAAATAATAATTATATAAAAGAGAAAAAAACTAAAATTGATACTAATTAATAACTTCTAATCTGTTCTGAACATTTTTGAAATAAATTGATTTATTTTTAATTGAAAAAAATTATATATATATATATATATATATATATATATATATATATATATATATATATATACACACGTTAAATAAATTTTTATTCAAAACAATTAAAATAAAAGATACAAATAATCTCAAAAGACCATTAATATATATAGTTTGGTTGTAAAAAGAAGAGACCTAGTTTAGTAGATTTCTCATTCTATTATCACTGCTTATAAATAAAACTAAATAGCGTATAACGCAAAAATGTATTCTCGCCGAGCAACAAGGATCATCATCACCAGATACACACCAACAACTACAGACTTGCATAACCGACTGTTTTGGCGGGTCATACCAAAGAACACCCAGACGGCCACCTTTGATCCACTGCTATGGCCGACCTAATCTTAAAATGGAAGATTTACAATTGATCACTCTTTGGTTGGTCACCTCACCCATTGCCCGACCACCAGCCCCTTCAATTAGCCATCTACTAGTTGACTGTCTTGTCAAAGAAAATTTAAAAAAATATATATAAAATTTTCAACAATAGCATCAATTCCCATTACATAGAAAATTTAAAAAAGTATAAAATTTTCAATTATGAATGAGCTTTCTCATTGTCACTAGGTACTACTAGATTGGAGCTTTATTTTTAGGATTGTTGATCATTGTTTCTTTAATTTTGAGTTTTTTTTAGAAAATAATTAAAATAAAATAGTTTGACGTATTAAAAACCACCACTTTATTTTTTAAATTTTGAAAAATAATTTTTAAGTCGGTTTGAGACCAAACTTTTTGTTACTTTAAAAATATAAATATACTGTATTTTTCACGTATTGTTTAAGTTTTTTATAAGAAGCAAATTTATTCTGAAAAATACTCAAAAAAAAAAAAAACTTAAGAGTTATTTCAAGTATATGAAAAATAAGTTGATTTATTTTAAAATGTCTAATATATTTTACTACAAATATATATATATATATATATATATATATATATATATATATATATATATATATATATATATATATATATATATATATATATCATAGAAAAAATAAAGTTGATTATGAACGTCCTCTTATTTTTAAAATAATTTAACTTACATTTAAGAATATAATTATTAAATAAATAAATTAATTAAAAATAAAATAGTCTCAAAATACTAGAATTATAAACATAAAAGATAAGACATTTTAAAAAATAAATTTGTATATTGTACTTTTTCTTGTTCTATTGTTTGGTTAAAAAAAAAAAAAAGAGTACCAATTCAAATTATCTCAAAAAATACAAAATTAGCATTTGTGGATCAGCTTTCATGACGTAAATAGTTACTGTTACATTCAAAATCGAAGTCCTCCGATTTTATTTCTAAAAATAAACGCCACCCCCGTCACCCCCGCCACACATCATTTTTTTTTTTTTACATAAGGAAATTGTTTGAACAGTCCCTCACCACCGAAGCCGAGATGAGTCTTTGCTGCCATAACACAAACATTCGTCTGCCGTGAAGAGTAAGCGGGGCCGCCCGCCCGGCTTGAAGAACAAGCCTAAGCCTCCAGCCGACCACCCAGCACCCCGTACGCTAAACTCCAAACCCACATGCTAAAAATCTCCGCCGGTGGCGACGTAGTAGAATCCATCGCAGCCTTCTCTCGTGGTTGCCTCCCTTTGGGAGTACGTGTTCTCTCGGCCTCCGGTCGTATCGCGATCGCCGTGTTAAGGCAGGCGTCAACATATTCTTCAATCCTCACATTCCAAGGAAGCTTTGATCTGCTTTCAATGACCGCCACATTTCTTCCCGGAGGAGGCATAAGAAGTTTGGTCGTGACTTTGGTGGGGCCAAATGGGCGAGGTTGTTAGTGGGGTGGTAGTCGGACAATTGGTGGCTGCGAGCATCGTCACCGTGATAGCTGCCACTTTCGCATTGCCGGCTTTCCACCGCATGGATAAAATAGATATTAACCTGAAGCATACGTTACCCGTTTTAAAGGAAGAAAATATCCTGCACAAATGTTTGGCGGAAATTGAACGGGAACTTGGCCTACATAAAGAGCCAGTGTTCGGAGGATTCAACAGAGAGAAGGAAGTAGATAAAAATCGGCTTGAGCACATTTTAAAAGAATTCGAGCAATGTATTACGATGCCGATGGCGATTGGTAGTACTTCGACAGGAGGAGACGTTGGAGTAGAGAAGAAGATGAACCTCAATGGTGGGTGTGTCGGAGATGTTTGATCAACATTCTGATGACTCGATGATAATTGACTATGCATTTGGGAGCGGCCATCACTATTGTGGCGGTCATTTGACATTTAATGCGTTTGGATCTTTTGATGCATTTTCTTCGCTATATTAGATTGTTAGATGAAATATTCAGTTTGCATGCCCATTATTCCATTTTTTTTTTTTAAAGAAACAAAAGATGAAATAATGGTTTTATTTTGTGATTCTGTTGTGGTTTGTGTTTTGTTTTCCTGTTTTCAAATTGCGACATCGGCCTTTAGTTTTTGTAAATAAAATCCGTAATGTCGTTAGATCAAGACGACGCTGGATTTCATGAAAGTTTTTTCGTCTTTTATATTTCATCCTTCTATAATTTTTCTTTTAATGTTTTCTTTTAAAAAAAAAAATTGTAAAGCATGATCATAACATGTATTCCCTCTCGACGAGTCACTAAAATTTGGATGCAACTAGTATTATGAGAACAAAATCTTGCCATCATAACTTAAAGAATAATATTATTTAGAATACAAATGTCTAGAATCATTAGTGTTGCTCGAATTGAGTAGAGATGAGTAGACGAATAGTCTAGACCCCCTTAAGAGCAGATATAACAACTATATTTATAGCGGAGTCCGTCTAAATGCAAAATAAATTGGATTAATTGCTAGCCTTAAGTACTCGCTTCTCCAACGATAGATATGAGGAAGATTTACCTACAGACCACTCAATTCATATGTACTTGCATATCTAACACCATAACTTAAATTTTTACCTATAAAGCATGATCGAACATATATATTGATACAAGTGCAACTGGGATAAAGATATATAACAAAATGCTTTCTAATACTATAAACATTGAGTGACTTATGCTAATAGCTGATATCCTTTCTAACGCCAATCTTCTCTTGTGAATATAAAACTCCATCAACTGCTGAACCTTTTTAACTACCTATATATTCGACTCTCGCTTCATCAAACCTCTATTTTGATAACTCAATTTTTTTAAAAGAAGTGTTTGAAATGGAAAAAAGTTAAGTTTAGGTGTTAGAAATGTGAAAACATAAGAATTGTGTGATATGCATGTAAAAATGTCTTATTGGCAATAACAAAAAAAAATCAAGCACATGTTGCTTTCTAGAGGACAATACAAAAGAATACAAATTTATAGAATCATTAGTATTAGTAGAATTAATTAGAGATGAGTAGATGAATAAACTAGAATCCCAATACCTCTAGATATAAAAGTAGGAATCCACAAAGTCTTTAAACTAAATACGAAGATAATGGAGATGAAATGTTCACCCTCGTTGGTAACACATGCTGGCAATGAAACATTATGTATACTTGGACTGTAGTGCATGTATCTTATTGGACTAATTGTTAAACTTCTGATGCAATGTGCATCATGAAAATAATAAGTTGTCACTATTTATGAAGAGAAAAAATTATATGCTTTAATTTTACAGATGACATTTATATTCAGGCAAATGATAATTACTCGTAATCATTGGTTCCATCTTCTATCTATATGGAACAAATAAGTCCACTTCTTTCAATTGAGATTACTTTGTATTTGTTCTGCTTCCCAACTAATTAACGATACATATTTTACCCACAAAAGTCATACTTTTGGCACTCAAACATTATGATTCCAATTTTGATATGTTTTCTCTGAAGCTTATCATTTTATCATGCACACAATTAACTTCAAAAGGCTCATTACGGCAAATACATTTTTATGAATTAAGAAAATAAAATCATTATTGTTCATGCAACAAAGACTAATAAGACGGAATATAATTAAATATATCATCGTACTTCTTGATTTTGAAGTCTAAAGGAAACTAAGTCGAATCCCGTTCACACTTTAAGATTGTTTTTTTTTTTGAGTTTTCATGTGTAATAAAATGAGACGGCATTTTCTGAAGATTTTATGTTTAAAATATTTCTACTGCTTTTTAATATCTCTGTTGCTAAGTTTATAATTCAGCATAGGATAATTAAATAAAATCTTGAAGTTTATCTCAAAAGAAAGTAAAATATGGTTTGTGTTGTAGATAAATAGGTTTATTATGTAATCTTTTTGTTTACTTTAAAATATTGTTTAATTTATTTGGATTTTAATTGAGGCATGCAATTTTAATGCCAAAGAGAAGCCATTAACAAAATTTATTTCTCCTTAAATATTATTTTTCTTATAACATATCTTTCTTTTTCTTAAAAAAAATATTTCTTATATAGTAACTTATTATAAACGCACTATAATTCGACATACTTAATAATTAAAAAACACATCTCTGAATTTTACTAACTTTTAAAAAAGTTTCTTCCGACTAATGACATCGATTAAGAAATCATTTGATTTGCTTTTATTATTACTATTATTATTATTATTTATTTATTTATTTATTTATTTATTTATTGAAGTTTGAAGTAAAATAAATTCAATACAAAATGCTAGTTCTTATGGTGCTATGGTAGTTGATGAAATTGGTAGAGGCAATATACATTGATGATGGGCAATGGCTCACAGGGGTATGGGTGGGAAGTGGGCGACAATCGTTGATGGCGATGAAATATATGGATCGCATGTCGTCGCCGTCAATTCCTGTATCATGTCAATGTCAAGGAGTCGCCACTCTCTTTCTCTATCTATCACTCTAATTCTTATCCTACTGAAACTTATTATCGAAGTCTTTGGAGAATTTAAAGAAGGATTAATTATGATAGAGATTGAGAGATAAGGAGATCAAATGATAATCTCATAGAACAAGTCTTCAGATTGGGTAATTACTGAAGTTTTTCATATAAGAAAATCATATGAAGATCTTGGGTAACCAGAGAGGTCTTGTAGGTGAAATATCTATCCTGAGTTATTTAATCTCCTATAGGAGCAAGCTCCTATAGTTAATTACATCCTGAGCAATTAATACTGCCTAGGAAAAATCCCGATTAAGGTTAACATTTATCCTCGAAAAAGTTTAAGTGTTGTCGTGGCAGTGTATTTCTGAAAAATCGATACTACCAGAAAGTTTTGTTTATGTATGTCGTTGCTTTGTGGTGTTTTGTTTTGTAATATCATTTTTGTCATTTTGTATATCATGTCGTATGTCATGTCGGGATGTCTTAGTTTGTATTTCGTGTTATATCATAATGTGATGTCGTAATGTCATGTCATTTTATGTCGTGTCTTAATGTGAATCATAATGTCATGTCATTTTATGTGATGTCGTAATTTCATAAGATGTCGTGATTAATATCTCGATTTGTCATGAGATATTTTATTTCCTATAAGAAGATGTTGTTATTATGTCATGAGATACCTTCTATGATGTCAAGAAGATATCATTATTTATTTGTTTTTGTTATTTTGTTTATGATTCCATTTTGTTTTAAATTTTGGTTTTGTGGTCATCTCAATTTTATTTTGTTATGTCATTTTGTTATTTGTTTTGTTTTGGTTTAGTGTCATGTCATCGTTTTGTTGTGTGACCCACTTTTTATATGTTTGCAAATTATATTAATAGCAACGACACCAAAAACTTGATCCCGCTTTAATATATATATATATATATATATATTTGATTTTATGATGGAATGTTTAATGTGGATTCTACGCAAGTATACGTATCGTATCAAGTAATACAGGGGCTCTAGTGGAGTCCTGGTTATCGATCCCACAGGGAAGTTTTTAACGGATGTGTATCGACTAAAATTTAAAGGAATTACTTACAAATATAGTAATCGGAAATTTTAAGTAACTACAGCAACTAAAGTAAACTAATGCTTGAAATAAAGTTGATTTAAATAATTCGGAAAAAGTATCATTCTCCTTGTTTTTAGAAAATTAAGTGAATGATGAATCTAAATAAATTTTTGAATTGTATTGTGACAAATAGGAGCATTTCTATTCTTTACCCTTTGGTCGAGGTGCAAAGAACATTGACTAATCCTATGTTTGTTCATCGAATACGTAGCTAAATTTGGGAGGATACCGGCTGCCACTTCGTAGCTCCCACGTTCCCTCACTCGAGGGCTAACATCTACACTTCAGCTCTCAAACAATAGGACCAAATTGAATATTTTAGTCTGTCACACTAAAATGTCCAATTCTACTTCCAATAAATAATATTTCCCTATTTATTTGCACCCTCCTTCCAAGGCTTTTGACTTCCCTGAATATTGGATGTAATTTTTACTATAGTTGATAATTCAACATATTTTAACAAATCAATTGACCAGATTGAAAGTAAATTAAATTTTAATTAAAAATTATCACAATTTATTTTAATATATTAGGTACTTCTATTTAATTTCATCAATTCGCATAATTTTCATAAACAAGGAGAAAGACTAAGAAAACTACTCGTAATGCATGGGAATAAAACAAAGCATGGATTTCATTTAAAGTTAACAACAATAAACAAAGATACTTATCTTAATTTCCTCCCTGACGCACTCTTGAAGTTCCTTTGACTTTTCCTTCTAGTACAACACACTTCTAACTCACTAAAGATACACTAAGACTCTCTAAATAGACACACTGAAGACTCCAGAGACACACACAAACACTAGAATTCGGCCTCTATTTATAGAGGTAGGCAAAGGTCCAAGGGATGCTTAAACACCTCTTCAAAAAGCGTCCAGGTTCAATGTATTTGCATTTTAAACTGTCTCGCCGTCGGCGGGAAACGACCTCGCCGTCAGCGGGGCTTCTAAAAGGTCTTCAAACCGCGCGATCTCGCTGTCGGCGGGCTCGGGCTCGCTGTCGGCGAGGTAGTTATAATTCCTTCAGAAATTCTCCTCATGATCTCGCCGTCGGCGGTCTCGATCTTGCCTTCGGCGACTTAGTTCATTTTGCATGAATTTCTTCCTTTTTGATCCAAATTCGCTCCATTTCATGTTTTTTGCTTCTATCACTTATAAATCTTCGTTCCTGCAGTAAAATAAAGAAAATACCTTTCTTTAAAGTGCAATTTCATCAAAAATAGATATGAATTTCTTAATATATTTTTCTGTGATCAAAATCCCCCAAACTTAATTATTACTTGTCCTCAAGTAATTTTAATACTAAATAAAAATAATGATTTTTGTAATAGAATTTTTCAATTCAGATATACTATGATCTAAATTTAAATAATATTATAGTAAAGTTGAATAGAAATATTTCTAAGTAATTAAATTAACTTTATAGATATAAGATTATCTAGTTATCAGGTCTAAGATTTCTAGCTTTCTATTTATTTCAGGAATGACTATATTTAAAAGAGTAAATTACTTAAGATATTTAGACGATAGAAAGTTCAAGAAAACACTATTTAGTAAAATACTAATCCATATATATAAGTTTAGAAATATAGTTATGTTTTACCCTTTAGGTTGAATCCATTGAAGCCAATTTTTGATAAGGCATCTCCTCAAGCTTCTCCTCACTTATGTTTTTCTTTTCTTTTCTTTTCTTTTTCTTTTCTTTTCTTTTCTTTTTCTTTTTCAAGTGAGGATTACTGTATCTGGATGACCTGTTAATAATTTTGAACTTCAATTTCTCTTCCTAAATTTGAAACTTTAAAATATTTTCTTACTTATATATATTTCATAGCCTTTACTTCATTGAGTTTCAATCCTTTCTTTTTCATTTAAATACTTAAGAATTTCAATTTTAGAATATAGTTTTCCTTACTTTAAATAGTTTACTATATTCTTATTCCTTTTAACCAAATATCTTATTCCATTAATTAATTGAATTACTAGAAACATTTTATTAACTCTCTATAATAATTAAATAAAGTAATTCATGTTTATTGAATTGAAAAACTACTATAGAAAATCATTTGATAATAATTTTTGAAAATAGAAATTGAGAACAATTTAATAATTAAATTTGTATTTTTACCTTCCCCCAAACTTAAATTTTTCTATCTATACTAAATAGTGAAAAGGGAAAGTATATAGTAAAGTTCATCATACCTTTGAGCTTTAGGTATTTCTTTTCTTTGAAATTTTTGCGAGCTTTTTCATTACTTACGGAACTCATCTTGTTAGTATTCTTCCACATATAGTACTTAAAAGAAAGTGCGAGGATGAAATTTTAAAATAAGTATCAAACATAACAAATGAAAACTTAATCTATTACTACACATACAATCAACTAACCTACTTTAAAACATATTAAAACAATCTAAACAATATTAACAGTTCATAACTTATAAAAACTTAAACAAAAAAAAAACTAACATCCTATCTAAAAGAAAAAAAATTGCAAACTAATTTAACACACATAAGAAGTTTAATATCACAACGATAAGCAAACATACCAACACCCACGATCCACGAAAAGTACGGAATAATTACATACGGAATAATAAAGTTTCCAAAATAACAACAAATCTAAACAAACTAAACAAAGGCTCTAATCTTCGCATCAAAATCCCAGTGCTATATCATCTCCCCGATCTCCAGTGCAGGAAGGTTGAAGCAGTCGGTACTCGTGTATAGCGGGGGCACTCGGGAAAGACAAAATCTAAATCACCACTCCTATATCGACGTTCGGCCTCATAGTATGCAATTTCGTACTCTAAATGTCGCTGGAGATATTCGCTATCATAATCGTGTCTTCTTTCCAAGCCTCCAATCCTTTGGTCTATATGCTCAAATCTTCTTTCCATATTTTCTCCAAATTGCTCAAAACTCTTTCTACTTACGGTTAGCTCATTCATCAGATCTTGAAGGGTAGGAGTGGTGTACTGAGGGGGTTCATAACTAGTAGAGGGTATATCTCTACTCGAAGAAGGTACATAATCCCTCGTCCCGGATCTCCATCCTTCGTGGGATTAATATTTCTTTATATTAGCTCGAGTAATGGGTTTCATAGGTTCAACCCATTCCTCATCATCTCTTGCCTCTACCCCGGATAATTGGCGGAGTGCATAGATAAGACCGGGATGTCCTAGTCCTCCTCCACTTTCATTTCTTGAGGTGGCTAATATATTCTTATAAATTACACTTCCCACATTAATACTCTTTTGGTTCCGAATACGTAAATTCAAAATCGCTCTATCTCTTGTTACCTCACTATGGTGGTAGGTAGGTAACAAAGTAGAACAAATAAAATAGTGCTGAGCTTTTGATGTTGCATTTAACATAGAAAGAGGAAAGTTTACCCGTTCTCGCTGCTTTATCTTCCAGACGCCTTTCCCATCAGTGAGAAAGTCGATCACCTCTTCCAGTGGTCCTTCCATAGTTCCAAAAGTTTCATACTCGCTGGTGTAGGTGTCTCTTACCTCGTAATAAGCATTTATTCTAGCAGCGTTGAATTCCACAAAAAATCCTTTAACTTTAACCGGTGCATCTTCAGCCTGTGTTAAATTCGCATAAAATTCCTTTACCACTTCTACAGCGGCTCTGTTGGTCACGAAACAGAAATTTTCACATCCTCGTTCCTTAATGATTCGCTCAACTTCTCCTCCAGGACTTTTGAAAACTCGATCTTGAATGCATGTTCTGGCTTGTATGTTGTGAAAATATCTTGATTGTGCCCTTGCATTCACAAAACGAGTTTCGTCGTAATCTATCCGTCGCTTTTGTCGTGGAGCCATTTTCGATCTGTGAAATTTGCAAAAATTTTAAATAAACTCCCAAATATTACTAAGAAGGCTTCCTACAACATCTAAAATCCATTTAAATCAATTTCCATGAAATTCTTCCAAGTATTTTCTCCTCATTTCGAAATTTTTCAAAATTTCCCAATGTAGAAGAAATCCATGGTGAAAATAAAAAATTTTCGCATAGGAGTGAAGCTCTTACCAAGGGAAGATGAAATCCGGTGTCAAAAAGTGTTGAAATCGCCTCAAATCCAAGATCTCTCGAAGCCCTAGGTCGGTTTTTTCGAAGTTTTGAGGAAGGGGATGATGAATAGTGTCGGTTGGTCGGTCAAATATAGGTCTTTTCGCGATCTCGGCTGTCGGCGAGATTTTCTCGCCGTCGGCCGAGCTAATTAATTTGATAAGGCAAAAGTTTCGGGAAAAATCCGCCGTCGGCGAGCTCGGTCTCGCTGCCAGCGGGTTTTCTCGCTATCGGCGAGATAATTCTCACCGTCGGCGAGATCCCAAAGTTTTTAAATTTTTGAAATTCGTCAATCATTTTCAACCTCGATTTGCCCTTAATCAATCTTCCGATCACTTAATTTAATAATAGTATGAAGATTAGATACTTATACTCACAAAAAGTCCACACAACACATACAATATAACTTTATATATGAAATCCATGAGACTTACAAACTTCACACTAACAACTTAACAACATACTTAACTTAAATGTTCAAATCCATAATACTCAGCATCACAATCCACACCACAACACTCTAAATGCTGAGACATAACAATTACAAATAATCTCATCAAATCTGAGATGATCAAATTAAAATTCAAATCATAATAAAACCCAAATCCAAATCAACACATATATATATAAATATATGACATAAAATAGAAATCTTTCCTACTCCTCAGTGTCTGAACTATCATCCTCTCTGATATTCCCGATGCGACGCAGGTGCACAAATAAATTGTAGAAAGGCCCGAAAGGGAATTCGCGAGTAGATTCTTCATTAATCCACCCTTTCGTCTCAGTAAATGAATAAAATTGGCCTCTAGATGTCCAGTATGATCAAAGTGCTCCTTCATCCTCCAGTCAATGTGATCAAACATATCAGAGATATTGTCGATGGAATTCATCACATTTTGCAATTCTTTCTCCAATCCTTTAATCTTCTTCGAATGAAATTTGTTTTATCGATAAGGGGCCTTGCTAAAGGATTGTTCGTGATGCTCCGTCGAAATAATGGTAATCTCATCATTGTTATCCAAAGTTGGAAACATATCCGTAGGATCAAGTGGTTTCCATGGCAAAAGTACTTTTTCCCAAGCCTCATAAGAAACTTGGTACTGACTGCATAAAGCAAATATAGTTGATGGGTGTCTAAGTCCATGAACTGACTCATGCACAATCAATCCCAATGCAGACTTTACTATTATTGATCCAACATCGATAGGTAGTCCAATTTGAATACAGTAGTTTAATATAGCGCATTCCTTTGAAACTTTATTTACCCTCATAGTAGGTAATAATTTTGATGAGATAAAGGAATGCCAATGCTTCGAGACAGGGTTAAGAGGTGATGCAGAAAAACTGACATACCCGTCTTCGCGTAACTCCCAATCATCAGGTTCGTCGGTCAGGTATCTATAGATCTCGTTCATATTGTATCTTGAAGGCACAAAGTTGGAATAATGACAAACGAGAGGTATTCTCTATAGAAAATAATTCATTTACCCTTGAAGGAGTAAATGTTACCCATCTTCCTCCGACGTAGACATTTCCATTGTTGATCGCATGTAAATTAGAGTAAAACTCTTTAACTATCGGAATAACTACGGCGGATGTCGTATAACAAAATACCTCCCAATGCCTGTTGTGCGATCATTTCTTCGATTTTTGTGGTGGAATTCTCTATTCCTCCGTTGACAAATCCCCTTTCTTTAATAAGTCTTTTTTCATCAAACCTTTGTTGAAGATACGCTGCGCCTCCGAGCCGACGAATTTTCTTCGGTTGAAAACTTCGATTTTTGTGGTTTCTAAGAATTTGGTGGCCATTTCGGATTGAAAGGATTGGTCTCTAGTCGTTTCTAAGGAAGAAAACAGTGTAAAATTGGATTTGGGATAGTTTCTTACAAAGAAATGGCTTAGAATCGTCCAAAACCGCACGAAAATTCTTAAGAAACCAAAATTTCAACTGCCTCGCCGTCGGCGGGAAGTTTCTCACCGTCGGCGAGCTAGTTATAAAACCGAATTAAATCATGGCACACGATCTCGCTGTCAGCGGGCTCGGGCTCGCTGTCGGCGAGATTCGTAAAAATCGCCCATTTTCGCTCTGGTCCAAATATTTTCTGATCTCATCATATAGCTTTGAATTTTTGATGATTCTAATTAAAATTTGAGTAGTAAGATTTGTTTTAATAATATAGACTCACTAATTTGTAGATAATTAAAATAAAAGACTAATATTGGTTGCCTCCCATAAAGCGCTTGGTTTAACGTCGTCAGCCCGACCTAATTTCAGTTAGTAATCAGGTTGACTAAGCATTAAAACCTCTTTAAAATTTGGTCTTCTACCTTCGAAATATGATTTTAATCTATGTCCGTTTACCTTAAATCTATGTCCTGTTTTTGGATCTTCAATTTATATAGTTCCATATGAAAATATTTGAGTTATGGTGAAAGGTCCTAACCATCGAGATTTCAATTTCCCAGGAAATAATTTTAATCTAGTATTATATAGTAGAACTTCTTGTCCTGGTTCAAAATTTCTCTGATTAATCTTCCGATCATGCCATAATTTCATCCTTTCTTTATAAATCCTATCATTATCATATGATTCATTCCTTAATTCTTCCAATTCATTTAATTGCGGCAATCTCTTTTCACCGAGCTTCTTTCATATTATAATTAGATTCTTTTATCGCCCAATATGCTTTATGTTCTAATTCAACTGGTAAGTGACAAGTTTTTTCATATATATATCTATAAGGAGTCATTCCAATCGGAGTTTTATAAGCAGTCCTGTATGCCCATAATGTAGTGTCTAGTCTTATAGACCAGTCTAATATATTAGGGTTTACAGACTTCTCTAATATACGCTTAATCTCTCGATTAGAAACTTCGACTAATCCACTAGTTTGTGGATGATAAGCGATTGATATCTTATGCATAATATTATATTTTTCTACTAGTTTGTGAATATATTTGTTTCTAAAATGAGTTCCTCCGTCAGTGATAATCACTCTCGGCATTCCAAATCTAGTAAAAATATTTTTCATTAAAAATTTTGAAACACTTTTAACATCACACCTAGGTAAAGCTTGTGCTTCGATCCATTTGGAAACATAATCAACAGCTACTAATATATATGAGTTTCCAAATGAAGGAATAAAAGGTCCCATGAAATCTAATTCCCAAACATAAAAAATTTCAACTTCTAATAAAAAATTCAGAGGCATTTCATTTTTTCTTGATATGTTTCCTACTCTTTGGCATTTATCGCAGGTTTTTATATATATGTATACATCTCTAAATAGAGTAGGCCAGTAGAATCCAGATTGTAGAATTTTATACGCAGTTTTATCTGTTCCAAAATGTTCTCCAAAATCAGAATCATGACATTTTTGAATGATTGGTTCAGTTTCTTCATAAGACACGCATCTTCTAATAATTAAATCCTTACATTGCTTATATAAGTATGGTTCATCCCAAAAGTATGTTTTAGTATCATGAATGAATTTTTTCTGTTGTTGCAAAGTTAACATAGGTGGTAAAATGTCACTTACAATATAATTTACTATATCAGCATACCAAGGTAATTTTCACTCATTTATATTATAAAGTTGTTCATCAGGAAAACTGTCTAAAATTTCATTATCAGTATCAGATAATTCATGATTTTCTAATCTTAATAAATGATCTTCAATTTGATTATCAGTTCCCTTTTTGTTAATGATCTCAAAATCAAATTCTTGCATTAATAATATCCATCTAATTAATCTTGGTTTAGAATCTTTCTTTTGCATTAAATACTTTATAGCAGAGTGATCAGTATGTACAATACATTTAGCTCTTATTAGATAATGTCGAAATTTATTAAAAGCATATACTACTGCTAATAATTCTCTTTCAGTAACTGTATAATTTATTTCAGCATCATTTAGAGTTTTACTAGCATAGTATATAACTTTGAAAATCTTATCGTATCTTTGCCCAAGAACTGCTCCTATAGCATAATCACTAGCATCACACATAAGCTCAAATGGTTTCTCCCAATTAGGTGAAACTATTATAGGTGCTGTAATTAATTTATCTTTTAATAATTCGAAAGCATTCAGGCATTCGGTTGTAAATTCAAATTTCTTGTCCTTTTCAAGAAGTTGGCATAGTGGTTTAGTAATTTTTGAAAAATCTTTAATATAACGTCTGTAGAATCCAGCATGTCCAAGAAAACTTCTTACCCCTTTCACCGTAGTTGGAGGTGGTAATTTAGCTGTAACTTGAATTTTTGCAGGGTTTACTTCCATGCCCTTTTCCGAAATTTTATAACCTAATACAATGCCTCCTGTAACCATAAATTGACATTTCTCCCAATTAAGAACTAAATTAGTTTTCTCACATACTTCAAATACTTTTTCAAGATGATTTAAGCATGTGTCAAATGTTGTTCCAAATACGGAGAAATCATCCATAAATACTTCTATTCCATTATCAATTAATTTACTAAATATAGACATCATACATCTCTGGAATGTTGCAGGTGCATTGCATAATCCAAAAGGCATCCTTCGAAAAGCGAAAGTTCCATAAGGACTAGTAAATGTAGTTTTCTCTTGATCCTCAGGAGCAATTTTTATTTGATGATAACCGGTATATCCATCTAAGAAACAAAAATATTTATGTCCGGCTAATCTATCTAACATCTGGTATAGAAATGTCTAGAAATGGTAAAGGGAAGTGATCTTTCCTGGTGGTTGTGTTTAATTTTCTATAATCAATACATATTCGCCATTTATAGGGATAAGATCATTATTTTCATTAGCTTTTTCGGTCACTACTCCTTTCTTAGGTACACAGTGAATTGGGCTTACCCAAGCACTGTCAGAAATAGGATATATAATACCATTATCTAACCATTTTAAAATTTTCTTTTTAACTACTTCTTTCATTATCGGATTTAATCTCTTTTGGGGATCTGCTTTAGGCTTATGTTCATTATCTAAAATAATTCTGTGCATACAGATTGAAGGACTAATTCCCTTAATATCTGCTAAAGTCCAACCAAAAATTTTCTTATATTTTTTTAATGTATCTAAAAGTTTTTGTTCTTGAGATTCATTTAATTCAGATGAAATAATAACTGGTAGAGTTGAAGAATTACCTAAGTAAGCATATTTCAAATGATTAGGTAACATTTTTAACTTAAGTTCAGGAGGTCTAATAATCGATGTAACTATATTTTTTTCAGAGTTTTCTGTGTTATCCAAAAATTCAAATTTCTCTTGAATATAATCTAGTTCTTCATTTATATCATCTTTTTCAATTAATTCAGTATTTTCTTTTTCTAATTTTTCTTCATAATATTCCTTAAAATGTTCTTTTTGTAAATGATAGAGTACTTCCATTCGAAAACACTCATCATCTTTTTCTAGCACGAGGATACTTCATTGATTTAGCAATATTAAAAGTTATTTTTTGGTCATTTACTCTCATAGTTAATTCTCCTTTCTGAACATCAATCATAGCTTTTCCAGTGACTAAAAATGACCTTTCTAAAATGATAGAAATTTCTTTATCTTCTTCCATATCTAAAACAATAAAATCTACAGGGAAGATAAATTTATCCACTTTTACTAATACATCTTCAATAACTCCCTTAGGATATGTAATAAAACGACCAGCTAACTGAAGAGTTACTGAAGTAGGTAAAATTTTTCCCAATCCTAATCTTTTAAAAATTGATAGAGGCATTAGATTGATGCTTGCTCCTAAGTCACACAAAGCTTTTCCATAGAATTTTTCTCCGATAGCGACGGGGTATAGTGAAACTACCGGGATCTTTTAATTTTTCGGGAAGTTTTTTCGAATAATAGCACTACACCCTTCACTAAGTGCGACCATTTCATTATCGGTAAATTTTCTTTTTTTATTTAGAATATCTTTCATTAATTTTACATAGTTTGGCATCTGTTCTAAAGCTTCTACGAAAGGAATATTTATTGTTAATTTCTTTAGAATTTCAAGGAATTTAACAAATTGTTTATCTTTTTTATGTTGAATTAGTCGTTGAGGAAATGGTGGTGGAGGTTTTTCAACAGAAATTTTCATTGGTATTAAAGGATTTTCTAAGTTTGGATCTTGTTGATTCTTTTCCTTTTCAATTTCCACTTCCTCTTTTTGACTTTCAAGTTCTTTCTGAATTCGAGGTTCTAATTCTTTTCCACTTCGTAATTGTATCGCTTTATTTTGTTCATTTCCCTTATCTTTGGGATTTATTTCCACATTACTAGGAAATGTTCCAGGTATTCTATTATTAAGTGCGGTAGCAATATGTCCAAGTTGAGTTTCAATATTTTTAATAGCTGTTCCTTGATTTTGTAATTGATTACCTTGTATTTGTAATTAATTTCCTTGATTTTGTAAATGTTGACCCATATTTAATATTAATTCTTCTATAGATAATTTCTTATCTTTAAATTGTGGGTTATTGTTATTAAATCCAGATGTATAATTAGGTTTATAATTAGAATTTCCTTGATTAGATGGATTTCCTAATGGTTGTGTTATGTTATTCATCCACGGTTGATTAGTTGTGTTATTATTCCAATTAAAATTAGGATAATTTTTCCATCCAGGATTATAATAATTCGCATAAGGATTATTGGGTCTGTTATTAATTGCATTTATAGTTTCATATTGAGATTGAGATTCTATAAGTTGTCCAGATGAATTTTCTTCTAATATAGTTGGAGAGTAGTTCATTCCAAAATGATCTAATTTTTTAGATACAACAGCGATTTACGAAGCTAACATAGATATTGCATCATTTTCATGAATAATAGCTATCTTTTTCGGATTCATTCTATCAGCAGGCCATTGAAAATTATTGGTTGTCATTTCTTCGATTAGTGCATAGGCTTCATCAAATGGTTTTGACATTAATGATCCTCCAAGACAGAGCATCGATGATTGATCTTAAAGATCCTACTAATCCATTATAGAAAGTTTGAATAATTAACTCAATACGGTAACGCATGATGTGGGCATTTCCTAAGAAGTTCTTTAAATCTCTCCCAAGCTTCATATATTGATTCTCCATCAAACTGACTAAAAGAAGTTATATCATTTCTAAGTTTAGCAGTTTTAGATGGTGGAAAATATTTGGATAGAAATTTTTGTGATAACTCTCCCCAAGTTTTAATAGATCAAGGTGCTAAAGAATTTAACCACATTTTAGCCTTATCCCTTAAAGAAAAAGGAAAAATTCTAAGTCTAATAGCATCGTTAGATACTCCTTCATATTTGAAAGTAGCACATAGTTCTAAAAAACTAGCAAGATGTAAATTAGGATCTTCAGTAAGTGAACCACTAAATTGATTGTTTTGTATCATTTGGATAATTGCAGGTTTAAGTTTAAATGAATTAGCAGCTACATCAAGGTTTTGAATAGTTAAATGAATTTCATCTAATGTAGGGTTGGCATAATCTCTTAATGGTCTCTGTTGATTGATATTTTAATTTTCAGGAATATTTGCCATTTATGTTAAATTTATAGTTTCTCTTTTTTGTTTTCTAATTCTTTTAATTGTACGCTCTAATTCTGAATCGTAAGGTATTAAATTTTCGTTTCCAAATTTTCGCATACAATTTTATAAAACAAAATAATCCGTTACTCTAGTAAATAATTTCTTTACTTCCCGACAACGGCGCAAAAAACTTGGCCCACTTTTTATATGTTTGCAAATTATGTTAATAGCAACGACACCAAAAACTTGATCCCGCTTTATATATATATATATATATATATATATATATATATATATATATTTGATTTTATGATGGAATGTTTAATGTGGATTCTACGCAAGTATACGTATCGTATCAAGTAATACAGGGCTCTAGTGGAGTCTTGGTTATCGATCCCACAGGAAAGTTTTTAACAGATGTGTATCAGCTAAAATTTAAAGGAATTACTTACTAATATAGTAATCGGAAATTTTAAGTAACAACAACAACTAAAGTAAACTAATGCTTGAAATAAAGTTGATTTAAATAATTCAGAAAAAGTATCATTCTCCTTGTTTTAAGAAAATTAAGTGAATGATGAATCTAAATAGAATTTTTGAATTGTATTGTGACAAATAGGAGCATTCCTATTCTTTACCCTTTGGTCGAGGTGCAAAGAACATTGACTAATCCTATGTTTGTTTATCGAATCCGTGGCTGAGGTCGGGAGGATACTGGTCGCCACTTCAGAGCTCTCACGTTCCCCTCACCTGAGGGCTAACATCTACACTTCAGCTCTCAAACAATAGGACCAAATTGAATATTTTAGTCTGTCACACTAAAATGTCCAATTCTACGTCCGATAAATAATATTTCTCTATTTATTTGCAACCTCCTTCCAAGGCTTTTGACTTCCCTGAATATTGGATGTAATTTTTACTATAGTTGATAATTCAACATATTTTAACAAATCAATTGGCCAGATTGAAAGTAAATTAAGTTTTAAGTAAAAATTATCACAATTTATTTTAATATATTAGGTACTTCTATTTAATTTCATCAATTCGCATAATTTTCATAAACAAGGAGAAAGACTAAGAAAACTACTCAGAATGCATGGGAATAAAACAAAGCATGGATTTCATTTAAAGTTAACAACAATAAACAAAGATATTTATCTTAATTTCCTCCCAAGCGTACTCCTCGAAGTTCCTTTGACTTTTCCTTCTAGTACAGCACACTTCTAACTCACTAAAGATACACTAAGACTCTCTAAATAGACACACTGAAGACTCAAGAGACACACACAGACACTAGAATTCGGCCTCTATTTATAGGGGTAGGCAAAGGTCCAAGGGATGCTTAAACACCTCTTCAAAAAGCGTCCAGGTTCAATGTATTTGCATTTTGAACTGTCTCGCCGTCGGCGGGAAACGACCTCGCCGTCAGCGGGGCTTCTAGAAGGTCTTCAAACCGCGCAATCTCGCTGTCGGTGGGCTCGGGCTTGCTGTCGGTGAGGTAGTTATAATTCTTTCAGAAATTCTCCTCATGATCTCGCCGTCGGCGGCCTCGATCTCGCCGTCGGCGACTTAGTTCATTTTGCATGAATTTCTTCCTTTTTGATCCAAATTTGCTCCATTTCATGTTTTTTGCTTCTATCACTTATAAATCTTCGTTCCTGCAGTAAAATAAAGAAAATACCTTTCTTTAAAGTGCAATTTCATCAAAAATGGATATGAATTTCTTAATATATTTTTCTGTGATCATTGTGGTATAGAAATGTCGTTGTATGTTGATGTCATGTTGATGTCAATGTTAATGATTTTATCATTTTATTTTAGATTTCGTGGCTAACCTAAAAGTTCAGTTATCTTTGTTGTCATGTCATTTTTTTGTTTTTTTGTTTGTAGAAAGTTTAAGTTTTGTGGCTATCCTAAAAGTCATGGTTTTGTTGTCAATGTTCCGTCGTCGATGTCTTGCAAAACAGAGTTAGCACACCCTATAACATGCAAAGAAAACAAAACTTCATGTCTTCATCCTGCAAAGAAAATAAAGTTAGAAACAATGTCATATCAAGATATTTAGATTACCTGGTCAAAGTGTCTGTTGATCCAGAGTTGTCGGATGTCCGAGTTTGGTTGAAATGCCGATTTAGGTTTATGTCAGTTTTTGTTTTTATTTGTCTTGAATATTGATTTGGGTTGGATTGTTAAGTTCAATGTGGGTCGAGCTTTAAGAATTATGTCGTTTTATGTCGAGATATATTGAGTTTGGTTTGAAATGTCGATTAATGGCATTTAATGTCGGTATTTATTAAATTTGGTTTAAAATGTCGATTAAAGTCGGTTAATGTCGGTGTTTGTCGAATTTCGTTTGAAATGTCAATTATCGTCGGTTAATGTCAGTGTTTGTTGAATTTGATTTAAAATGTCGGTTAATGTCAAATTATATTTAAGTTATGTTTGAAATGTCGATTATGTCAATTTTTGTTTTGAATTGTTAAATTTATGTCGTTTAAGTCGATTTTTAAAATGTCAAATTTATATTGTTTATGTCGATTTTTGTTTTGAAATGTCAAATTTATGTCGTTTATGTTGATTTTTACTTGAAATGTCAAATTTATGTCGATTGTATCGATTTTTATTGATTTGAGTTTTACTTTGAGATGTTATGTCGATTTTTAATTTTTTATGTCGAGTTAAGTTTAAGAATTATGTCATTTTATGTTGAGTGAAGTTCAATATGGGTCGAACTTATGGATTATATTGGTTTATGTTGTGTTAAGTTCGATTTAGGTCGAACTTAAGAATTATGTCGGTTAGGTTTGATTTAGATCGAACTTAAAATTTATGTCAAGTTAAGTTCAATTTAGATTGAACTTAAAATTTATGCTGATTTAAGTTAACTTGGATTCATGTCGGGTTAAATCAAAGGTTTATGTCGAATTAGGTTCAGTTTGAGTTGAACCTAAGGTTTATGTCGATTTAGATTCAATTTGGGTTGAACCTAAGGTTTATGCCGACTTAAGTTCAATTTAAGTTGCACCTAAAGTTTATGTTGATTTAGGTAAGGTTTATGTTGATTTATGTTCAATTTGGGTTGAACCTATAGTTTATGTTTAGTTGAGTAGAGTTAGGTTCATTATTAGTTGAACCTGAGGTTTAGGTTTGGATTTAAGTTCAATGTAGGTTGAACTTAAGTTAGGTTTTGGTTTAGGTTCAAGTTGAGTTGAACCTAAGGTTTAGGTTTGGACTTAAGTTTAATGTAGGTTGAACTTAAGTTAGGTTAAGGTTAGGTTCATGTATGTTGAACCTAAGTTTTAGGTTTGGATTTAAGTTCAATGTTGGTTGAACTTAAGTTAGGTTTTGGTTTAGATTCAAGTTAGGTTGAACCTAAGGTTTAGGTTTGGACTTAAGTTCAATTAAGTTAGGTTTAGGTTAGACTAAGGTTCATGTCATGTTAAACCTAAGTATGATTTGACTTAAGTCTAATATGGGTTAGACTTAAGTTAGGTTTGTGTTAAGCTTAGGTTCATGTCAGGTTGAACCTAAGTATGGTTTGACTTAAGTCTAATATGGGTTAGACATAAGTTGGGTTTAGGTTAGACTTATGTTCATGTCAGGTTGAACCTAAGTATGGTTTGACTTAAGTCTAATATGGGTTAGACTTAAGTTAGGTTTGGGTTGGACTTAGGTTCATGTCAGGTTGAACCTAAGTATGGTTTGACTTAAGTCTAATATGAGTTAAACATAAGTTAGGTTTGGGCTTGATTAAACCTTATTGGTTAAGGTTTAATAGATTTGATTAAGTCTAATGTGGTAGACTTACTTAAGGTTTAGGTTTGGTTCAACCTTAATTAATTAAGTCTAATGTGATAGACTTAATTAAGGTTTAAGTTTGACTTAGATTCAAGTTGGGTTGAACCTAAGTATAGGTTAAGGTTAGGTTCATGTATCTTGAACTTAAAAGGTTTAACTTAGGTTCAATAGGTCAAGGTTAGGTTCATGTATGTTGAACCTAAGGTTTTAGTTTGACTTAGGTTTAACTTGGGTTGAACCTAAGTATAGGTTGAACTTGGGTTCATGTTGTGTTGAACCTAAGTTAAAAGTTGAACTTGGGTTCATGTTGTGTTGAACCTAAGTTAAGTTTATTTTAGGTTTGAGTTCGATTAAACCTTAATTGGTTAAGGTTTAATAGATTAATTAAGTCTAATGTGGTAGACTTAATTAGAGTTTAAGTTTGATTAAGTCTAATTTAGTTAAGACTTAATGATTTAATTATGTCTAATGGGTTAGACCTAATCAGGGTTTAGTTTGATTAAATCTAATTTAGTTAAGATTTAATGATTTAATGAGGTATAATGGGTTAGACCTAATTAGGTTTTAGGTTTGATTAAGTCTAATTTATTTAAGACTTAATGGTTTAATTAGGTCTAATGGGTTAGACCTAATAAGGGTTTAAGGGTTATTTAAACCTAATGTAAGTAAGGTTTAAGTTGAGTAACTAGGTTTAATATGGATTAAACCTAATTAGGGTTTAAGGTTTATTTAAACCTAATGTAATTAAGGTTTAAGTTGATTAACTAGGTTTAATGTGGATTAAACCTAATTAGGGTTTAAAGGTTACTTAAGCCTAATTTAAGTAAAGCTTAAGGGTTAATTAAGTCTAATTAGATTAGAATTAATTAGGTTTTATGGTGTTAAACCTAATGTGATTAAGGCTTAACAAGGTTTAATGGGGTCTAATTGATGTCTTAGACATAATTGGGTTTTATTAAGTTAAATCTAATGTGGTTTAAGGTCTAACTTGGTTTAATTAGGTCTAATTGGTGTCTTAGAGCTAATTGGGGTTTATTAAGTTAAACCTAATGTGGTTTAAGGTCTAACTTGGTTTAATTAGGTCTAATTGGTGTCTTAGACCTAATTGGGGTTTATTAAGTTAAACCTAATATGGTTTAGGTCTAACCTGGTTTAATTAGGTCTAATTAGTGTCTTAGACCTAATTGGGGTTTATTAAGTTAAACCTAATGTTGTTAAGGTCTAACTTGGTTTAATTAGGTCCAATTGGTGTCTTAGGCCTAATTAAGGTTTAGATAAGGTTTGAATTTATATGGGTTCAACCTAATTCATAGGTTTGGTTTTGATTTGGATTTGGGTTCATATGGGTTGGACCTAGGTGTCTAAAGTTTGGTTTGGGTCCATTTTGATTAAACCCAAATATTTTTAATTTTGACTTAGATTCATGTAAGTTGAACCTAAGTATTTAGAAGAAGATGTAAGTTCATTTGGGTTGAACCCAAAGCTTCAGGGATGTGACTTAGCCCAATTGTTTTTAAGTCTTAGTTTTACTCTAGGTCTAATTAAGAATTAAACCTAAGGATTAGGATTAGGTCATTCAAAGCAATCCTTCAAACCTAAGGGTTTTTTTTTATATGTAAATTTGAAAATTTACAATTTTACTCTAAGAGGTTAAAATGTCATTTTAATTTTTCAAAGGTTGGAAATTGTCATTTTAAGGTTTGAATTTGTTTATTTAAGTCACTTAACCAATTTCTGATTTTTGTTCATTTTATTTTTAATTTTTATAATTATTATAAGAAATAATTATAAGATCTTGTAAAATTAGAAATTCTTGGGTTAGAGAGTTCCCTTAGCTCTAGGAAAAATCACAGAATGTCCTTAAAGACCTAAGGATTGATCCCTGAAAATTTCATATTTTTTTGACTTGTGAATAATTTTTAATAATTAAAATACTTCGAGAGTATTTAATTAATTAAAAATTAAATATTGAGAATAAAATTATGATTTTGGTCTCATAATTTTCCTCTCTTCAAGAGCTTTCCATAAGTATTTTTATTTTATTTTTGTGACATCTGGATCAAAAGATATCAATTTTTGAAGTTCTTAAGGTTTTATGGAATTTATTAATTCCAGAAAATCCGGCCGGCGACGCGTGTCCTCGTACTCATCGAAGAAGCGGGGGGATCCCGTGCGCGGTGCAAAACAGCGGACACGGGGGGAGTCGATCAGCGCCGTCTGTTCCAAATCACGGGAACGGACGGCGGAGATAATTCGAGGGAAAATTCGAATTGTTTCCGACCGTTAAACTTCAAATATTAATATCTCACTCATTTCTCAACGAAATTGATTGATTTTTGAACCTATGGAATCATCTGGACGTATAGATTGTATCTATACGGTGATGATACATTTCTGGGCTAGTAAAACCTATGATATTTCAAAAATATGAATTCTTTTGGGGAAAATAATTCCACAAGTATATCAAGTTTGATCAGACCTTATGGCTGGCTTCTAGGACTCCCAAGGAAGATCTTTGCTGCTCCAATTTGGTTTTATAGCTGGCCTTGGAGGAGAATTTTGAGAAAGTGGCTAATTTGGGCTGATTTTGGATTTTAATCAAATTGGCTTCGATCGAGCTAACCCTATGGCTTAGGTTTGGTTGGGATAGATTGCTAAGTTTCCTAGGAAGAATTTTTGTGTTGGGGACCAAGTGGTTTGAGCAACCATGGGTCTCTACCAATTTTTTTTCTTCTTCTATGGTTTCGGGCAGGGGCTTTTATAGCCATGGAAATGGTTATGATTGAGTTTGGGTTGATGAGGATCATTTGGGTGAGTTGTTATCTCGCCTCATTAATGTCTTGGGGAAGATTTAGGCTATGGCAATGATGAATTGCCAATCTCCAAGCCTAGGCATCTTAGGTTTAACCATGGTGAAGGCTTTGAGTTTGGATCTTGTCTTGCCCTCAATGGACCCCTTGTGAGGTGGCTTGGTCTTGATGAACCTTGCTGAATTCACCTCCCTTAGGTGATTTCCAAATTTATTTGTTTGATTTAGGGGAATGGTGACACACTAGCTACTTAGTCATCCCATGCATGCCTTAGCCATAATGGCTTCTAACCATGGTGTGGCATGAGGTAGATTCTTGTTTCTCCTCCATCGGGTAATCTAGGAGGTGGATGGTGAGTCAAGATGGCAAGCTCTTCTCCTTCCAACATGTCTGCTCGGCATATTTTTAGATTTTAAATTTGATTTAAATATATATATATATATATATATATATATATATATATATATATAATTTAGAAAGTAGCATTTGATTTTTGAAAATAATTTTAAGTTTGAAAATTTCAAGATATGAAATCAAACTGATCCCACATCCCGAATAGTTTATATAAACGAGCACCGCACCACAAACCGTACATCTATCCCGGAGGATAGACACACTGCTTGATGATGGGGCTCAGTTAAATAAACTAGAAGATTTGTGACATCCGTTTGGTCTGCGAACCAATTTTATAAGCCGACAAGTTCCCCTGCTTAATATAAAGGAATTAGGCAGGGTTTATATTACATGGGTTCTTAAAGTTCCCTATAAGGGCGAGCCCCTATAGTTAATTACATCTTAAATGACGGGAATCACTTAAGAAAACTCTCGATAATAATCGATAATTTCGCTCTCAAGAATTTCAAAGTTTAAGTTTTCAAGGGATTGAATTTTGGAATTTCAATAGGGAATGGATCAAATTTGGAACATTTTATTTTGGGAATTCAAAGGAAGAAAGGTAGGAGAAATTACAGATTCGAAGCGAACTTCGGTAATTTTCCGACTATCCTATTGTTTGGCTTGAATTTAATAAAGTCCTAATGTTTATTTAATGTTTTGATCTTGCCAATTTTAATTAATTGGGACTTATATTCGTATGATGCGATCACATAAATAGCCTCGAAGATGTGAGGGTTTATGTCGTATCGAACGACTACCTCGGAATCCTAAGACCGGTTAGGGCTTAATTTGCAATGCAAATGCCTAACAAAAGGTTGAGGATTTATGTTGCACTAGGCAAACTACCTCGAAGTCCTATGGTTTAGTTATTTAATTCTAAGAATGGTTTTGCTGATGTAGAGTTCAGTTTTGCTGACGACGATGGCCGTGCTGCCCACCATGCTTCGAACTCATTGTTGTTGTAGAGGTTTAGAAATCATAAATCAAGAGATGAAAGAAGTGTTTTGGTTTAGAGAAGGTCTTAATTTCCATAGTGTTTTCTATGTTTTAATTAAAACAAATCTTAAAGTTGATTATAACAACACCGGTTAAGATCCCACGGTTCCATCCTTCCGCATCGTTATTTTTATCGGATTCACTTAGTCCGGATGAATTTGCTAAACTCAACTAAATGAGTTCCACACTTTCATTTAGACCGTGGGAAATCCCGTTAGCAACACGTAGGTTACATCATCGGAGGTATTCCCGATCATCCAACAAGATGTTTTAATTTAGTTGTAGTTGTAGTTTTGTTGTTCGTTTGTGATTAAATTTTGAGTTGTTTTATATTTTGAAATGTTGTGGTGGTGAATTTTATCTTGTAATGATTTTTAATTTAGTTTTGGTTTTAGTTTTAGGGACTATCCTAAAGGTGTGGGTTTTCATGCAACAGTTGTTTATCATGCAAGAAAAGTAAGTGCGATGCAATTGCAATAAAGTAAATTGCAATAAAATAAAAGCGTACCTGGAGGGTCTTCCCGTCATCCCAAGCTGCACTTAAAACACATATCAGAGCATTTAAGTATTCCAACAAGTACCTAGGTAAAGCTAAGGGAAAGGTTTTGGTTTTCTACCAAGTTCCTAATCCTATAGCTAGTCACCACCTATGACGTCTAGGTTCTTGTGTTTTGGTTTAAGGACGATTTTCTTCATCAAAGAACAATTAAGTTCAATTGTTCTTATAAATATCCTATCATATTGAGGAAGTGCTTAAGACGAGTCTTAAAACATCTTTTCAATACCTCTAGGATTGTTTTAAGTCCAAGAGAATTTAATTATATAAGTGAATTAATCGTCCAGGAGTTCAAGTTTTGTTCTCTTACTTAGTGAACTAGGACATTTGAATATCCTATAAGTGAAGTAACACTTCACTTAATAATCCGTTTAGGAGTTATGACAACAAGAGCTTTTGAGGGCAAATTGATGTTCAAGTGATTTGTGATTTAATTTAATTTCAATTAATGGGTTTAAGTTTGGAATAATGTTCAAGTTGTTTTAGATTTATTTTGAATTCTTTATGTCTTAGGTGATGTTATATTCAATTCAATTTAATTTAATTTAATTTTAATTTAATTTAATTTGGTTTAGTTTTAATTTTAATTTAATTTTATTTTTTAATTTAATTTTAATTTTATTTTAACTTGATTTTATTTTTTATTTAATTTAATTTAATTTAATATGTTTTAATTTAATTTAATTGAATTTAGTTTAATTTAATTTAATTTAATTTAATTTAATTTAATTTTAATTTTAATTTAATTTAATTTAATTTAATTTAATTTAATTTAATTTAAATTTAAATTTTATTTTATTTTAATTTTAATTTAATATTTTATTTTTTATGCTTTAAGGATGATTTAATTTTAATTGTTAAAATATTAATTTAATTAAAATATTAGAAGGATTTAATTTAAATGTTTTAACTTTAATTTAATTTAATGATTAAGTCTTTTAGCATTTTAAATCTTGAATTTGGATTATCATTTTAATTAGGAATTAAATATTATTGAGGTGATTAATTTAGGGATTCTTAAGTTAAAGAACAAATCTCCTCCTAATAGTATCCCTATTTTAATAATTCCAATTTTTTATTATTCTTCCAAGTTTAATTAATTATTTAATTAAGGTTTGTTTTAATTATTTTCAAATTGTTTGGTAGGTTTCTACCCTTTAACTACCTAAGTTTCAAACATCCAAAATCAACTTAGTATCAAATATTTTACCCACCCTTTTAATTAAACCTAAAATTTTTAATTATAGGTTAAAATTTTAATTACCATTTTGCCCTTTAAACTTACTAATTCCATAACTCACTAAATTGAGCTTAAATGAATTTGAAATTTTTATGTGACTTCACTCATATATCAATCAAGACATTAGAGGAGAAAATGTGATTTTTCTGTATTTAATTTATTTATGTAATTATTTTTGGTGGAAAATAAAGATTTTCAAGGAAAATTCAACAACATGACCAAGGGAAAGTTTCTGTCCTTAAGAAAATTATGGGATATTCCTAATGACCAGAGGACCACTTGGACTAATTTTGGTGATTTTTTTAATTATATTCTTTTTATTATAATTATTTTGAATTTTGGAGTATTAATTAATTTAAAAATAAAATAAAGGTTGAAAAATGAATTTTATATTTTTCAAAAATCTCTCTGATATCAAGGAAACCAGAGAACCAATTTTTATAATTTTCTGATTTTTCTTTGATTTATTAGAATTATTTTAGTGGAAATGCTAGAAAATACATTTTCTTTAATTTTAAAATTACCTTAGGGCTTTAAAATTTGATATCTCATCATAGAGACTTAAGAAAAATATGGTGTTTGTTCCTAAGTGATTAAAATTAAAAATGTGACATTTTGGTGAATTTTATTATTTTTAAGATTTTTATTATTTTTTAATTATTAAAAATATTAAAATAATGCAAAAAATCAACTTTTTTGGAAAATTACAATTTTAATTTTCTTAAATTCCCCTGATATCAGAGAGGCTCCAAAACCAATTTGGTGAATTTTTGAGAAGTATTTTGAAAGTTATGAATTTTTGAAGTTTAGGTTTGGCTAAATGGCTTAATCAACCCATTTGATAGGGCCAACCAAGTCCAAATGACTTCAAACTTTTATGGTGGGTTCCTCTGATCCTAAAGGTCAGTGGAGAATTGATTTCAAGTCAATTTGATGTATGATTAGCTCTAATTAATTAAAGCTCCATTTTGGGTGTTTAAGCCAATTAGGGTTATTACAAGTGAGTCAACTCAAAACCTATTTTCCCTAGGGTGCTCTAGTCATAATAAACATCACCAAATTTTCCTAGAATTTAATTCACAACATGCTAATTATTGGAATTAAAATACTCAGAATAGTGACCTAGAATTGAAAAATCAATAACTCTTCATAGGGATAGCCTCTGACTTTGGAAAATTCAGGAATGTCCCCAAATTCAGAGGCTTCAAAAGCCCTATGGTCTCATGCCATGGTGAATTGTATACATGCATGGAGAATTGAAAATGTGCAGAGAGTAAATAAATCATTAAAAATCAAATATTCAATGAAATTAAATGATTTCTTTTCCACATTATTCTCATCTGTTCACTGAGCAAGAGGGTATTTTTATTTTATTTTTAGGATTTTCCTACACAAAGTTATGAATTTTCTAAGTTCTGGTAATTAAATAAATAAGAAAAATCCCTATTTTTCTACTTATCCACGCGGTGCCACGCCATCCTTGGCAGCTCTGAAGGGCCACGCGGCGCGCTCTGATTCGGCTTCGCCATCCGACTCAGCGCTCCAGGGGCCCGCGGTTCATGTACCATCGCGCTGTCCGGCTCGATCCAGACCGTCCGCTCGATACACGCTCGATCCGACGGCTCCCAGTCATCGTCTACGACTGATGTGCACCCGTGACCGTCAACCTTCTAACCCTAATTTCTCACTCGATTCTCAACGGATTTTTGTGTTCTTATGCTCTATGGACTCGTCTTGAAGAGACGAACACATCCATACGGTAAACATGCATTGAAATTGATTCAAATTAAATGGAGAATCTCTGTAAGCTCGGGAAGAAGAGTGGATCCATACCTTTGCTCGGAGAAGTGAAGCTTCGATCCGAGAGTTGTGTCACCTTCGATTGGGTCCAAGCAAGCTCCGGATGAAGTCCTTGGCTCCGGTGAATTGTCCAGGTATGATTTCGACCACGGCCGATTTCAACCTTTGGAGTCCGGAACGGGTGGGTGGCCCGGAGAGGGGCTTTCACCGGGGAACTCCTTCTCTTGGTCTTGTGCAGGTGTGGGTGAGTTTAATTTGACTTTGGTGGAGGATTTGGGAATGTCTCGTTCGACTCGAGAATTGAGCTCCAAAATCGAGCTCGATTAGTGGGGATTAGGGCAATAAAACGAGTGGGGATCAAATGCTCTAAGTGTGGGGGAGAGTCCGGAGTGATTTTGGCGGAGTTTCCTTAAGGTTAGTTCGAGCACCTCCTCATGGCCGAGAGGGGTGAGGTTTAAATAGGAAAGGGTGGAGGGCCTCCTGGGGGGTTTAAGGCTTGGGATCAGCTGCTCCATGCAAGAGAAGAACATCCATGCTGTTCAATTGGGCTGGGACACTTCAGCAAGGGGGAATTTCAATGTTGGCTCACATGTGAGCTTTCGGCCATGGTGTTTTCAGGGCTTGGTGGCTGGCCGGCCAGGCACTGGTCACCATCTTGACCAGTGGGGTCGAGAGGTTGGCAATGGTGCGATCAATCGGAGTTTGACATGTGTAAAGGGGCTGGATTGAAATGGAATGGGGAGAGGCTCATTTTGGGTTCAAATTGGTCAACCCATGATTTTGGGTTTGGTTCACCTCCCCAAGACCTGGTTTTGGGCTGGGTGAATCGGTTAGGTCGACTGGTTTTAAGTGGAGAAGTCTCCATCCAAGAATATTTGGATTATATTTGGGTTAAGGGGAATCATAAGTAAGGTTAATGGCTTTTAGGAAGTGCTTAAAGGACCTCCTCCTTTTGCCCAATGTAGTAAGGTCACATGTAAACAACTCACATGGCTTGCATGTGGCTTAAGAATGGCTTCATGGCTTGCATATGGCTTAGGATAAAGCTTGGTCAATTTCATGGAAGTAGAATTTAGGAATTTTGGTATTTTGGTGGAGAATTTTCATGAAGCTTGATTTGGAATGGTTTAATGATGATTTTGAAACTTAGGGGTGATTTTGATTAAATGGATGATATGGAGAAATGTCATGTGGGCTTTGGATTGAAAACTTGGGCTTTTGAAATGGTCTTGGGTGGGCTTTTAAAGTGGTTTAAGGAAGTGGGCCTTTAGGTTTGAAAATGGGCTTTTGAATAGAAAAATTTGCAATGGGCCATGCCAAATAAATGTTGAGTTTTGTCTAAGGATGTGTCATGATTGATTTGAAACAAGTTTGGAGTGATTTGGGTTTGAATTGGGTTGGATTTGAGCTTCTTTGGTAAAGGGCCAATGTAGGTCAAATTGGGCTAATTTGGGCCAATGTTGGGCTAGGGTTGAAATTGATGTAAAATTAATGTTGGGAAATGTTTATGGGAGTGTTTCAAAGAGGTTTCAACTTTTGTTGGGGTTGGATTTTGGGGTTTGGGTCTATTTGGGTTAAGTTTGGGGTTAGATCAAAATTGGGCTTTTTGGTTTTGGGTTGAATTTGAGTGGGGTTTGGGTCCAAATTTTGGGCAAATTATGTTAGTGTTTTGTTTGTGGGGATGTTAGGGAAGGTTTATAAAAGGTTTGGGGTCAATTGGAGTTCAATTGGTATGGTTTGGGCTAAGTTTGGGTCATGGGTCCAAATTGGGCTTTAAGGTCAAAAGTGAAATTGGATTCAAATGTCAATCAAATTGGGCTTGGATTTGGTCTAGATTGGTGTTGGGGATGTTGAATTGAAGTTTAGAATTGAATTGGACCAGAATTTGGGTCAATTGGGTAGGTCTGGTTTGACATTGGGTTCACTTTGGGTTAAAATGGGTCAAATTGGGGATTTTGGCAAAAGTGGAGTAGATTGACAAAATTGGCCCATGGTGTAGTTGGAAAAAATGCAATTGGAAGTATTTGGGATTTTCTGGAATTTTTTGGGAATTTTCTGAATTTTTGGATTTTTGGGTCAAGAGGGGCATTTTGGTAATTTGGAGGGTATTGGGGGTATTTTTTGGAATTTTGAGTATTTTGGGTAAAAATGGTCAATTTGAGTGGTGGGAGAATGTTTGAGATTGATTTTGAGGAATTTGGGTGATTTTGGAGAATTTTGAAAATTTTGGGTAATTTCAAGGGTTTTGGGTAGGCTAGGCGGGTCTGGGGTCCCGGGGGTCAAAAATTGAAAATTTAGAAAATTGAAAATTTAGAAAATTGAAAATTTAGAAAATTGAAAATTTAGAAAATTGAAGATTGGGTAAATGTAAGTGGAATGAAATCATTTTGCTTGAGCCATGAAGCCACAACAAGCCCACATGAGCCATGAAGGGACTCATTTGAGGCATCCACTATGTTGTTCCTAACCCTCTTAGCCAAGGGCTTAGGGGTTAAGGACCATCCATGTGAACCATCTGCATGAGTCGGAGGTCGAATTGGGTATGGGTGTGGTTTCGAGAGGGGTGTGAAAGTGTAGTGTATAGGTGTAGTGTGTGTGTAAGTCGGCCCCTTCACTGCACCGGGCCACCTGGAAGCGGCCCTAAGGCCAAAGAATCCTATAGGAACTCATCCTTTAAACTTCCACATTTAATTTCAACCCTCTAGGTGATTAGGGGTCTACAATCAATTTTGTGGAGTTTGCAGTGAGTTAAGAAGTGGTTTGAATTTCTAAGTGGTGGGTCCCAATTCTAATCCTCTAGGATAGTCAAAGGAAAAAGCCTAAGGCTAGATCCTAAGTACTAAAGAGAAGAAGAGAAGACCTCATCAAAAATGAGGTCAACAAATGGACCCCCAATAGGTGTGGTGTTCTAACAAAGCACACCGCGCGTATTGGCGTTGACCGAAAAGATCAACAAAACCAACATAGATGTCCAAGTGACAAACTTAGGGACGAAGTAGAAGAGTTTCCGCTGGGGAGTGTCAAGTATATCTCTGAGACTGGAGATTCCTGAACTCTCGCTGGGGAAAGGAAAAGGAGGTGAGTCCCAAATCGCATGATCTGGGGGAATTTCGATTTAGATTTTCGTTTTGTTTTAGTTTAAGTTTTGATGTGTAAGTTTAGATTTTGAGTTTCAATTTAGATTGAAGTTTGGTTTAAAATCAATTTGAGGAAATTTGGATTTGAAGTTTGGATTCGAAACGAGGTTCCAATCCCGGGATTGTGGAGAAAACTGGAATCGGGGTACCGAACACGAGAATGAGAATCGGAGTTTAAGTGTTGATTGAAGGGGTCGAATCGGGATTTAGGTATCGATCTCGAAAGTTTAAAGAGAACTGGAATCGGGTTCTAGTCTCGAAGGTTTAAAGAGAACCGGAATCCGGTTCCGGTCTCGGAGGTTTAAAGAGAACCGGAACCGGTTCCAATCTCGAAGGTTTAAAGAGAAATGGAAGCTGGTTCCAATCTCGAAGGTCTAAAGAGAATTGGAAGCCGGTTCCAATCCCGAAGGTCTAAAGAGAAATGGAGACCGGTTCCAATCTCGAAGGTCTAAAGAGAAATGGAGACCGGTTCCAATCTCGAAGGTTTAATGAGAATTGGAAGCCGGTTCCAATCTCGAAGGTCTAAAGAGAAATGGAAACCGGTTCCAATCTCGAAGGTCTAAAGAGAAATGGAAGCCGGTTCCAATCTCGAAGGTCTAAAGAGAAATGGAAGCCGGTTCCAATCTCGAAGGTTTAAAGAGAAATGGAAGCCGGTTCCAATCTCGAAGGTCTAAAGAGAAATGGAAGCCGGTTCCAATCTCGAAGGTCTAAAGAGAAATGGAAGCGGTTCCAATCTCGAAGGTTTAAAGAGAAATGGAGACCGGTTCCAATCTCGATGGTTTAATGAGAATTGGAAGCCGGTTCCAATCTCAAAGGTTTAATGAGAATTGAAGCCGGTTCCAATCCCGAAGGTCTAAAGAGAAATGGAAGCCGGTTCCAATCTCGAAGGTCTAAAGAGAAATGGAAGCGGTTCCAATCTCGAAGGTCTAAAGAGAAATGGAAGCGGTTCCAATCTCGAAGGTTTAATGAGAATTGAAGCCGATTCCAATCTCGAATGTTTAATGAGAATTGGAACGAGGTTCCAATCTCGGAAGTTTAATGAGAATTGGAAATGGATTCCAATCTCGGAAGTTTAATGAGAATTGGAATTGGATTCCAATCTCGAAAGTTTAATGAGAATTGGAAATGGATTCCAATCTTGGAAGTTTAATGAGAATTGGAACGAGGTTCCAATCTCGGAAGTTTAATGAGAATTGGAATTGGATTCCAATCTCGAAAGTTTAATGAGAATTGGAAATGGATTCCAATCTCGGAAGTTTAATGAGAATTGGAACGAGATTCCAATCTCGGAAGTTTAATGAGAATTGGAAATGGATTCCAATCTCGGAAGTTTAATGAGAATTGGAACGAGGTTCCAATCTCAGAAGTTTATTTGTGTGAAGAGGGACCCGATCCCATGTCATCGAACCAAATCGGACAAAGCTCGTGGCTCCGTGTCAATAGACCTAGTCGATCTCCATACAGGAAGAAAGGTAGGCCACAAAAGTCGAAATGATTTCGATGTGACGAAAAAAAGGTTTAGGGTTCTGAAATTGAAGTGTGGGTCTCTTGTGAGGAAGAGTTGTCCCGACAGAGAAATTCACAGCTTCTTGAGATAAATTTCGATTTGGAGTTGATTTGAAATGTTTGAAAAGATGAATTTAGAGTGGGATCCGATTTGAGATTCATTTTCATTCTGTTTGTCCTTTAACTTTCCAAATTTTTTTAGCTGTGTACTTAATGTTCATGTGAATTTTATTTAGCGTTCACGTGGATTTTGAAGTTATTTTTATGTTTGGATTTTTAAGGAAAAATAATTCTCATTTATTATTTATATTTTTATATTTTTTTTATTTTATTTTTATTATTATTATTTTTTATTATTTTTTTTCTTTTCTGTTCTTTGTTCAAAGTTCGTTTAACTTTAATGGCGTTTCCCAGTCAGTTTGCACAAAAGAGGTGAAGGCCAAAAAAATGTGACATCATCACTTTCATTCCAATCATGCTGAAGATACATCATACAACTCGATCTGGAATACATCTCATACAATCCATATAGACTCAAAACGGACTATGTATGATCTTTGTCGATCCATCCAAAAAAGGTATCCGTCAAAACTCCATGTCCGAATAGTGAGGTGCATGGTCGATAACATCACCTTCCAAGCCATCCTTGGCGAGGATGCCGTATGGATGTACGTTGGAGGTGTGATATTTTCCATGTAACTCACGACTCGTACGGCGGAGGCTCTCCGGCTCCGGGTCCGGCTGGAAGTGGTAAGGTGCTTTCCTATCGTCCATCCTCCCGAAAGTAACCGAGATCCGCTTCACCGGTACTCCCGGTATGCAATGTTTAGCGACATCCGCTCCGTTGCCCTTCGATATCATGACGGAACCTACCGGTAATGGTATCTTTACCGGCCCTCGGAACTCACTCGGGCCTGCTATCCGGAGGTCGGATCCGAACATGATATTACACTCATTCGAAAAGAAAGCGTGCGAAAGGTCCGACAAAGTCGTGATGATCTATGTGCGGGGGAATGCGATCACCCTTCTTGTAAATGTTAATGATGCAACCGTTGGGTATGCAATCTGCTGGCGATACCCTCCATGTTATCATTCTTTTTACCATCCTTTTGATGACTAATGGCATTGGATCCACTCGGCCATGACGGAGTATCCCGGTGGGTTTCCCTTCCTGTCTTCCGCGAAGTTGTAGCGAGCATCCACATTGTATTGTAATTCTCCCCTTCCCCGGCATCCATCTCCGGGGTTCGAGTAAGTGTTTTCTCTTAAGCGACCCGCTCGGCCCATCTTTTTCAAATCCCGGATGCAGTCCACGATTTGTTGTTGTTCGTATTCTGAGAACACGTCTGTATGTAACTCGAGGCCTTCTAGTATATTGATCCTCCTGCCTCTGATTCACTCGAAGTATTCAAAAGTTTTCTTCTGGACATTCTGTATTTTTTCTAGCTCGTATTTTGGGATAATTTGCAAATGGCGAGGCCTGGTGACGTACTGTGGGATATATGGCTCAATCCCTTCACGTTCTCCTGCATACCTCGGCTCCTCGGGGATGATGTCCGTCGGGACATCCTCCGGGTTGCTTCGCAACAAGGTCATGCATTACCGGTGGCTTTGTCCGGTGGCGTTGTAGCCTCTTCTTTCTTCGTTCTTCTCGAGATTTCCCCGGTATCTTCTCGTTATCCTCGGAGCCGATCTCCTTTCTTCGGGTTCTCGGTGAATTGGTGTCCTTGAAGTGTATGTACTGGCAGTAGCAATCGCCTCGTCGCGCTGGTCCGCTGCTAATTTAGTTAACATCTTGCGGATACGGCGATTTTTATTTCTTCATTGAGTTGCTGTGAGAGTAGCTCTTCGTACTTCCTGAATTTCTGTGGGCGCGGCGCTGACAAGCCTGCCCTTTGCTGTAGCGACTACAGATTTGATTCTCTTGTGTTCTTCAGTGTTTGTTCTTCTTTTCTTACTGCTGGATTGGTGGCTTGGGCCACCCACTTTCATTACTGTCTTACTGGGCAGTTCTTCTCGGTCAATTGAGACCCAGTCACTTTCCTCGTATTGCAGGCCTGCTGGTGCGAAGTCTGAGTCAATCTCTATTATCGCTCCATCGTTCACCCTCTTTTCGTCGAGTGCAAGGCTTACGCCATTTCTAAAGTTCGGGACCAACCGCCCGCTCGACATTTCCTGCGAAAAGACAAGGAAAAGGATCGGGGGCGTATCTTAAGAACAAGAACATTAAGAAAATGTTTATTAAAGACAGTTTTTTTATTACTTTTGTATTTTTCAATTTAATAGGAATGAAGTGGGATAAGATCAGGAAAGAGATTTTGATATGGAAGAGAAAACAAGGAAAACTTTATTATCATGATTTTATTTATTCTAGTACATTTTTTATTATTTTGGGTTCGGACTCAGATCATAAGTAATTACTTCACCCGTGCTTCTAGGGATGAAAAATTCATTCTTTCGAAACATCGTGTAGCGTAATACTTTTTCAAGTATCGTCCGTTGATCGGAAGCATATGTCGTTCTCCTTGGCAATTCACTAGCGCGGTAGGAGCCTCCCGAGTAGATCGCCTCGACCACAAACGGTCCTTCCCAAGTGGGTTCAAATTTTCCTCCTATCTTGCGGTGTGCAAGAATAGGTCTCTTGAGAACGAGAACTAAGTCACCAACTTTAAAGGTTCTCGGGCGGACCGATCTGTCATGAGCTTGAACCATCTTAGCTTGGTATAGTTCTAAATTCTGTCGCGCTGCAAGTCTTTTCCCTTCCAGGCTTTCCAATTCTTCTAGTCGCAATTTGACATTCTCTTCTGTCGTGATCTTGTTTGCAACTGCAATTCTGAGTGAAGGAAGCTGGACCTCTAAGGGTAACACTGCCTCTGACCCATACACCAGAGCGTAAGGTGTAGCTTGAGTAGGAGTTCTGAAGGTTGTCCGGTAGGTCCATAAGGCTTCTAATAACTTCTCGTGCCAATTTCTCTTATTGTCGTCTAAAGTCTTCTTTAAAATTTGAACGAGAGTTTTATTAAAAGCCTCAGCCAGGCCGTTTGCTCTTGGGTAGTAAATTGTTGAATATCGCTAGTCGATTCCGTGTCTCCTGACAAAATTGTTGATTTGCGTGCTTCTGAATGCTGAACCATTATCTGAGATGATCCTGCGCGGCACTCCGAAATGGTAGACAACTTGGTTCTTGAAAAATTGTAGCACGTGATGTGCTTTCACTTCTCTAAGTGGAACTGCCTCTGCCCACTTAGAAAAGTAGTCTGTAGCCGCAAGAATGAAGCGATGTCCTTTTGAAGACGGTGGTTCTATTGGACCCACTATATCCGTGTCCCAACATTCAAATGGCCACGACGCAATTATCGGATGTAGCACATTTGGGGGTTGGTGTAGAACCACTCCGTGCACTTGGCACTGGTGACAGCTCTTAGCGATTTTCATGCAGTCGGTCATCATCGAGGGCCAGTAGTACCCTAGTCTTTTAATTTTCATTTTCATCTTCGGACCCGACTGGTGAGCTCCACAGAGTCCTGAGTGCACCTCTTTAACAATTTCACGAGCCTCGGACCCGCTTAGGCACCTTAGCCACATTTGATCGAAAGACATTCTGTATAATGTATTGTTTATTAATGCGTAGGACAGAGTTCTTTTCTTGATCTAGTGGGCTAACGACCTATCGTCTGGTAGTTTTCCTGCTTGCAGGTAATCTATTAATGGCTGTCGCCAATCTTCTGTGTTTTCTGCCACTGCTGCAATTGATCCTTTTTCCTTTTCTGATTTGTGTATTGTGTCTATGTCGAGCTGTGATAGGACCTGACGTCCGCGAACCGACACTTCCACTGATTCATCTTGCAAACAGGAAAATTCTTTTGCGAGACGGGCTAACGCATCCGCTAAAGCGTTCTCTTTTCTGGGAATTTTGTAGATTGTCACATTCGAATCTGTTCCAACAATTTGTATGGCATACTCGGAAGTATTGCTCGAGTCTTGGTTTTAAAATTTCGTATTGTCCGGCGATCTGTCGATTGATTAATTGCGAATCCCCGTAGATGTTGATGTCGGTTATCCCCATTTGAATAATTAATTCTAGTCCTGTTATGAGGGCTTCGTATTCTGCTTCGTTATTTATACATGACTCTGTCAAGTGGTAGGAATATCTTAACATCCCCCGCTCCGGTGTTATAAAGATTAGTCCGATCCCTGCCTTACCGGGTACTATCACTTGCGATTCTTCGTCTTTGTGTGTTGAAGATGCTCCGTCGAAATACAATTCCCAACGTCGATCATCAGGGTCTTCTAAGCTCATTATTTGTTCATCTGGCAAATCGTCATTGAGAGGCGATTCTGCCTGCAAAGGGTGTCTCTGCGAGGAAGTCTGCTAAGACTTGTCCCTTTACGGCACGAAGAGGCACGAAAGTTATATCGAATTGCAATAATATCATCGACCATCTGGCAAGTCTGCCGGAAAGCGTTGGACGGGTCATCAAGAATTGCAATGGATTAAATTTCGAGATCAGGTTGACCTTATGAGAAAGCATGTAGTGTCTGAGCTTTTGAGCGGCGAAGATCAGGGCCAAACAATGCTTTTCAATTGCGGGATACCTTATTTCCGTCGGAAGTAAAAGACGGCTTAGGTAGTAAAGAGCATTTTCTTTACCCTCATCATTGACCTAAGGCTAACGAGGCTCCGAGTGAGTCGTCTAAAGCCGCGGTATAAAGTATCACGGTCTACTCCGAGACCGGGGCTACTAAGACGGGAGGTGTCATTAAATATTGTTTAATGTCCTCAAAGGCCCTCCGGCATTTCTCTTCCCAAATAAATTTGGCGTCCTTTTTAACTAATGCCGAGAAAGGTCGACACCTACCTGACAAGTTCGAGATAAAGCGTCGAAGATATGCCAACTTCCCTTGAAAAGATCGTAGTTGTTTTAAGGTTTTGGGAGGCGGCATTTCTAAGATAGCTTTAATCTTTTCCGCGTCGATTTCAATTCCACGATGCCAAACAACGAATCCTAAGAATTTCCCGGAGGTGACGCCGAAGGCGCATTTTAAGGGATTCATCTTAAGGTTAAATTGTCTTAATCGTTCGAAAACAATTCTCAAATCATACAGGTGGTTTTCCTTTACTTTGCTTTTGATGACCACATCATCCACGTAGCATTCGACTTGATTGTGGATGAGATCATCAAAAATTCTTGTCATCGCTCTCTGGTAGGTTGCTCCTGCGTTCTTCAGTCCGAATGGCATCACGGTGTAGCAATATACTCCGATCGGCGTTCTGAATGCTGTAAGTTTTTCATCTTCTAGAGCCATTTTTATCTGGTTGTATCTCGAAGATCCATCCATGAATGAGATTATTTCATGTGTTGAAGCGATGTCGATCATTAATTCCGGGATCGGTAGGGAAATTCATCTTTTGGACATGCCTTGTTTAAATATCCGAAATCCACACAAATTCGATCCGACCATTCTTCTTTCGATCGGTACCACATTGGCTAACCAAGTCGGGTATTGTTCTTCACGGACAAATTTAGCGTCTATTAGCTTTTTAACTTCGGCTATGACTTGTTGTTCTATTTCTAGACGCATTCTTCCGGGACCTTGTCCGACTCGGAACGAGCGGGGATCCACCCCTAGCTTATGGATCGCGACCTCTGGAGCTAAACCTGGCATCTCATCGTAGCTCCAAGCAAAACAATCTTTAAATTCCATTAATAACTTAATTATTTCTCCGGAGTCTTCTTTATTGAGTAAGGAGCTAACAAAGGTAGGTCTAGGTTCTTCGCTAGTACCTAAGTTAACTTCCATTAACTCATCTATTGTAGATTTGATCTCTTCTTCGAATTCTGGTGGAGCGTCTCCAATTTGTAAATCTTCGAGTTCTTCTGTAGTTTCCATGCAGTTTTCATTAGACTCGCAAGTGACAACCATGCAAAATTCAGTATCTTCAACTGATCATACTGTGCCGAATCCGAGACCATGTTTTGAATTGGGTGGACGACCGGAGTTATTCCATAATTTTTCAAAACGTTGTGATTGACCTTTTGTCCATTGTTGAGGTAAGAAACCACGCTGAATTAAATTTTGAACACGAGGAGAGTACCACTCAAAAGGCAATTCCATTAATTCGATGAAGTAGCATCTTCAAATTGTACATTATTTTCGGTTTTGGAGGAAGGAGTACCACAGGTAGAATTTGATTGGCTTTGCACCACCGCTACGTACCTCTTTGACCTCCATACCCTCGATCTTATTAGAATGGATCGGGGTCAGGGTCATAGTATGTACATAGTGGTTAATCTTCTCGTACATCGATTTATATTCTTCGTTTCTTTCATCTTCAATAGGGATTCTGAATTGCGGCTTCTTTCGACTTATTGTCGCTGCTTCTTGTTTGATTTCTTTTTCTTCTTCAGAACTATCTTCCCAATCGACATTGATGTCTAGTTTCCTCTGTCCAATCGTCCTAACGTCTCTGCCATGACCTCGTCCCCGGCCTCGACCTCAGATGCGAGTTGTCGAGAAACCTTCACCATCTCGCCGTAAGGGAGTGGTGAGTGACTGTTGGACTAGAATTTCAGGTTCTTCGTTGTCCCAAATTTCTTTTGCTTCATTTGTTATGGTATCTCTGGAGAAGATTGTTTTCTTCGAAGGTGCATAATAAGCTGCATCTTCATGGATTCCAATTTCATGTACGGAGAACGGTTGTAAGTCACCTTTAATGCACTCGTTCCCCTCCATCGTAGTATTTAATGCATTGATGTAGAGATGATGGTGCCATCCCGTTTTCATGTATCCATGGTCGGCCCGATAGAGCGTTGAACGATGTTTCTGAATCAATTATGTGAAATTTCGCGGTTGTCTTTGCTAAGTCACCGGTCTTCATTAGCAGTTTTATTGATCCAAGGGCTCTTTCTCCTTTCTGGTTGAATCCACTTAATAACATCTTGTCCGCTTCGAGCTCGCGAGCATCAATCTCCAAGTATGCTAGCGTTCGAAGATTCATTATGTTGATTGATGCTCCTGGATCCACCAATACTCTGGAGAGCGTAAACTTCCCAATTGTAATCGAAATGTACAAGGGTCGGTTGTGGTCTGTCGTCCCAAGTAATAGATCATTGTCCGTGAAGGTAACACCTCGTCGTTCCTTTAACGAGCAAACCTCATCTAAGGAATCTCCGGTCATTCGAGCTAAGCAAATTTCCGGATCAAGTAAGGCCTTGATCAGAGCTTCTCTCATCTCCTTTGATAAGATGAGAGCGTCGTAGATGCTCAGTTTGGCTGGTAGTTTCCCAAGATGGGCTAGCACGTTGTAGTCCACTTTGTTTTCATGTGCCTCGTTTTCTTCTCGAATGGGTATTTCTTCTACCGGGGTTGGTTCTTCCTGAACAACCACCTGCTTTCCTTTGTCCTTTGGACCCATTCTCGGAGGTAGAACTCTTCCACTTCTTAAGTTGACTTCTGTTATTTCTTCTGAATTTAGCATTGAGTTTGCTGGTGTCTCCTTCTGAATTGGAATGACAAGTTCTTCAGGATTAGCTTCGGAGTCTGAAGGCTCTAACTCTATTGTGATTGGAGCTCCTCGAAACTCGCAAATAGATTCGTCGCTTGTTGAACTCTCGTAGCCTCCCTGGTGGATGTCTTCTTCGTCATTGTGATCGTCGAGATTGTGTATGATTTGAGAATTGTCATTTGTATCAGAATCGACGTCCGGATTAGGTTGATTGTCGTTAGTTACGTAATCGTTAGAAACGATCAAAACGTAGCCAACGCCATAACCCTCATTATTATAAGATCCCACCTGGAGTGGGCGGATAATCATACGGAGTCGGAGGTTCGAGGGATTTCTCCCCCGAATCGGAAACAACTATCCTAGGATAAGCAGCCCCTAGTCTAGCCTTAGGTGCCTCGGTCTTCTCTTCTTCGTCAGTTTTCTTCTTTTCTTCAATTGTCTCTTGTTGAGGTTGCTCTTCTATTGCAAGTGATAGTGTCGACTTGACAGTTTTCGAACTTTGAATTGAAGCTCGCACCGAAGCGGTTTGGATGTGATCTAAAATCTTCTTCGAAGACTTTGTCCAAGCGGTAGTCCATCCATCATCAGTCGCATAGGGATCTATCGGAACAATGAAATTCGTCGAGATAACATTGACGGAACCTCCTTTCTGGGGTTCCTTCATGTATTCTTTCGGGATCGTTATATTCCCTTTCCGAAGATTGTCGTTGAGCCAACTCTTGAAGGTAATACAATCTTCTATCTTGTGCCCAAGCATCCGGTGGTAAGGACAAAAGTTGGGATCACCTTTCTTGTCGACTTCTTCTGGTCTTTTAGGCTCTGGCAGTTGGAAATCTGGAGTCTTCATCAGGCTGCGGAACATTTTCGGGACTGCCTCATTCTTGAACGGATATTCCCTGCTCAGGAACTCCCTAAACGTCCGTTGTGGACGAGGCGGTTGTTCATACCGTCGAGATGATCGATAGCCGGGTCGGGGTTGCTGGTAATTCGTTGAGGTTCGTTGCGGCCGTTCGACGATATTTGTATCGGTTGCTTGCCTTTATCGATCGCTGCGACGATTCCGGACTTCTTTTCAAAAGTTTTCACGAGCTTCTGTTTGTCTGTTTTATCGGTGAAACTTAATTGCTTCGCCTCCTCTTGCAAGCTTCCGGCCTTACTTAACAACTTCTCGAAAGTCTTAATAGTAAATCCCTTGAGGAGAAGTGCTATCGGGCCATGGATGCTCTTAAGTAAAATGCCGACTGCATGCTGTTCTTGTAACTGTGGCTCACATTTCATACTTAGATTCCTCCATCGAAGTATGTAGTCTACCAGAGTTTCATTCGGCTTCTGCTTCTCTACCACTAAATCACCTATAGTGATGTGGTGCTCGAGCTCCGGCAAATCGCTTGATGAAGAGGTTCTCTAATTCCGAAAATGTCTTTACCGATCCGTTCGGTAATTCCGCATATCAATCAAAGGCGATCCTCGACGAGTCGTCGACAAATTGTCGGAAGAGTAAAGCATCACTTCCGCCGGCATTGCAACAATCGGCACGAAAATGTGCAACATGCTACCGAGGGTTTCCGGTTCCATCAAAGGTCTTGAACGGAGGTGGTACAAAGCCTTTCGGATATTGGACGGCGTCGAATTCTTCGAGGTAAGGTCTACCCGTCCGAATGGATGTTCCGCTCTTTGATTGTGCCAAGGCTTCTCGCACTTGCCTGTTCCACCAAGCTCTTGATATCCTTTTCCGGAATCATACTTTGTGTTGTATCCTTCTTTAATTGATCATCCCCGTTGACGGATGTAATCTCCTTTCCTCCGTCTACAATGTGAATAACTTCTGGGGGTGTTTCTCTTTGGGGTTGAACCTGACTTTGGAGAGTGGCTAGGGCTACGGCCCATCTCTTCCATCCTTTTCGCCATTTGGGCGATCGTATCATCTTTCTCTTGAAGCCGCCTCCTCATTACTTCCGGCTCCTCTCTTCTGCGGCCTGCAGGAGCACCTTGTGAAGCCGACGAAGCTCGTGTTTCAACCATGTTAATTCTCGCATACTCATCATCCATGAACTCTGACGAGTCAACTTCATCTCCGAATTTCTCTTCTCTTTCCCTTGCTAGTCGCCGAATATCAGTTCTTAATCTTTCCATAGCATCTTCCAGAGGTCTTTTCTGTACATCCTTGCAGTTGTCATGTGATAACTGTCGGGTTTCCTTCTCATGAGTCTCCTTTACTGCAGTAGCACTTTCCTCGGACTCAAGTCTCCTCGACGAGACTTTCCTTTTCCGAGTCGTTGTTTCGGTCTTAATTGGCCGGTAGTGGGACGCCATACCATCCTTCTAGCGAGTAGAAGGCCTAGGATCGGATGGTCCGTCGGCCGAATGCCTGGAAGGTGGTATCCTCCCCGATCCGTAAACTCGAAACAACAACGAGGTGGACTAGCCTTCATCTTCTTATTAGGCTCTTCCGCGGCGATAAGCGGATTCTACTCGCGGCCCAAGACGGGATTTGGCTGGCACCCGCCCTATCCTTCTTAAAATTTCCGATACAGGGCATCTTTCTTTCCTCGCTAACTTCTCAATCACAGTTTGTAGTCGGGCAAGTGGTGCAACCCTAGCCCTTTTCTTTCTGTTGTCACTGTAATATGCGGGTCGAGGTAATGTAGAGGCAATCCTGCGGACATTTTCCTCGTCGACCTGCGGCGGAAAGGGGATGGAATTTACTTCCTTCCAAAAGGGTGTATACTCGGACAATGGTATGTATTCAGGTAGTGGTGTGTACTCGGGGATTTCTTCTAAGAAAGCGACTTCGACAGCTCCGGCCTTCCCGGCAATCTTCCCGCCTCGTTTCTCCTCCGAGTCCGTGTTAGGGGTGGAACCCTTGAGCCTGGACCCAATTTCAAAACAGAAGGTCTTGCACGGAAATCCGTACCCTCCACGGTAACATGCTCGTTGCAAATTTGAACTTCTTTCCCCTTCGGCTTGGCGGGAGCCGGGGTAGGTGCGAGAGACGACTAGACCAGGTGGGGGTAGAGATAACGGTCCTCCCATGGACGGTAGTATTCCTCTCGACTGGAACCCTTCGCGAGAGGAGGAAACTCTTGAGTTGACTTAAGGTTGAACTCAATCATGGGTTTCTCGGCTTCGACACTTTGTCCATCGGTGCGAAAAGGGTAACGTCGGCGATCCCGACATTTGTGTTCTCGAATCCTTGTCCAAACCGGATGATCCCATTGTCGGGCAGCTCATCCTTGTAAACAGCGAAGTCCGATCCATTGGTGAAGGAGAAAATCGGTTTGGGGCTTCCATTTCTGCAAGGTAGATTCCGATTGTCGATCCCAAGTTATGCTTCTTCTCATCGGGAGGAATCGAAAGAGTCCGAACACATTCTTGTTCATGTATATTTGTTAAAAGAGTCATTCATTAGAGGGTTTGTTTATTTAGAACGGAATGTTCAAAGGTGTAGAGAAGGTAATAAATTTGATTCAGGGTTGGAAAGGGAAAGAAAGTCTTATGCAAGACTTCTCGACTCGAAGGATCACTCCTAAACTAACACCTATTGGGGGTCCACCCCACCTCAGAAATGAGGTAAAAGGATCTCGGAACCTCTCTGTTTAGGGGTGTCTAAACAGTTGCTCCTAGATCCGAGAGAATGTTGGCTATACTCATTCAAGGTAGAAATGAACATAGTATTCCAACGGAAAGAAGGGTAGTTTGATCCATTAGGGACATGGATACACTACCGATTTTTCAGAGCAAAATGATTTAGCATATGATGATAAGACAAGCTAGTTATATCTGATGTATGACAAATTTAACTTGTCCCCGTGAACCAGGAGAGCAAGGTGTTGAGGTGGAGTGTTGCCCACAAAAGGAGAGTGACCAGCATTTTTTGCTAACCAATCCGCTGGCCTATTACCCTCTCTATGAATGAAAGTGATGCTTGAAAAGCAAAATAGAATTGTCAATAATATACCAAATTCTTTTAAAAAGAATAATCAAATTCCGAGGTGTATCAACCAGGTTTAAAAAATATATCAATCGGTCTCTTGGAATCGGTTTCCACTCGTAAAGAGACACAATTAAGATTGATGGCAGATTTTAGAGAAAGTAAAAGTGCCCGGGCCTTAGCCGAGAGAGGACAATCGACCACCACGGGGGAATAAAAAACGCTAACATATTCCCTGGATGGTCTCTAAACGAACCGTCCGCAGTGAGTGGGAATCGGACCAGCTGTCATCTATATTGGCTTTAATTGTCCCCATCACAGGTGGCACCCAATTAACCACCATGGGTCTATTAAAGTTTTTAGTATCTCTATGTAAAAGCCTGAGTGACTTGTTATGGTAGGCCAAAATTTTAGAGGAAGTAGCATCAGGGGAGGGATGACATTCAGTGTGCTTATAAGAGTTCCTAGCACACCAGATGAACCACAAAACAACATAGGGGAACAAAATAAAACCTTTCCCAGACCCGGTTTGAATCTTTCCAAACCTTCACATAGTCATAAATAGTACGAGAGTTATTCCAAACCAAACCAAAAGCACTGGCCAACCTGTTCCAGATGTGCTTAGAGTAAATACAATTGAAAAAGAGGTGAGAAGAGGATTCCTCGGCATTCTTACAGAACAAACACATAGAAGCCAATCTTAAACCTTTTAATTTTAAAATATCATCTAAAGGTAAAATACAAGAGAAGAACTTCCACGAGAAGAAGGATATAGAAGGAGAAAATATAGGTTTCCATATCCCCTTCCCCCAATCCAACTTATCGAAGGAATGAAAATTTTGATATAAGTGCTTGCTAACGTAATGATGAGACTCGCTTCTTCCAAACGGGTTTATCAACATTAGTCCTATTTATAGGAATTTGGTTAATAAACATAGCAAGTGTCCTCGCCCCACCAACTCCCTAATCTTTCTCAAATCCCACTGCCCAAAGTCCAGCGAGTCAAGAATCGCCAGATTGCTCGTGGGCGAAGGATGAGAATGCGCATTAAGGTTTGGCATACCCCAGTTATCATGCCAGAAGGAAATCTTCCCATCCCCAATGTCCCAAAAAATAGCCTTAGAGGCCTCCTGCCTAATTCTCAGGATAGCTTTCCGCATTTTGGAGTCCCCACTTTTCCAAGTAACCATAGTAGGGTGAACATTTTTACAATACTTAGCATGCATGAAATTAGCCCGGATAGACTCCCTTAATCTAAACTTGTACCACGACTTACACATATTGATTTCAACAATGTGAGAAAGAGCTTTAAAACCAAGCCCCCGCAGTACTTAGGCTTACACAATTTTTTCCAAGAAAGCCGGTGCTTTTTAGAACCTCCCCCTCCCGCAGAAAAGAATTGAAAATTTTCTCCAACCTCTCAATAGAACTTTTCTTAGCATTAAAAACATGGAGTGCATAAAGAGGAATGCTGTGAAGCACACTGTTCAACAAAGTTAAACGACCCCCATTGGAAAGAAAAGTATTCTTCCAATTCCTAATCTTACCCTTGACTTTATCCAAACATCATCCATCTGAATTTGCTTACATCTGCCTTTTATAAGATTAACACCTAAATATTTAATAGGCAGTCTAGCAATTTTGTACCCAGTAAAGTTGGTAGCCCATAAAAGATGTGAATGTGGTAAGTAATTGCTAAAATACATATGACATTTGTCCTTGTTAAAAGACAAACCAGAAACCCCCTCAAAATCATTCAATATTTTCATAACATTTCTAATATTAGCTTTAGAGGCATTGGAAAATATCATGATGTCATCAACATAAGCCAAATGAGTAACCTGAAAATGAGCTTTGTTAAGGTAATAAGCAGAATCATGCACATGTTGAGTATTCAGCAATCTGGAGAGATAATAAAAAACAATAATAAAAATAATAGGAGAAAGAGGATCTCCCTGTTTGATACCTCTTTTAGCAGAGAAGAAGCCATATGTCTCGCCATTAACCAAAACACCGTAGTGGTTGTTGGAGAGCCATCTTCTAATAAGCCGACAAAAATTGGCATTGAAACCCCTAGCCAACAAGACATTAATAATAAAATCCCGAGTTAAGAGTGTCAAAGGCCTTTTTAATGTCAAGCTTAATAATAAGATTGCCTCCCCGACACTTCCTATCCAGATCTTCAAGCAGTTCTTGGGCAAGGAGAATATTGTCAGTAATCTCCCTACCCCTAACAAAAGCAGATTGGTGGGGAGAAATCAAACGATTGAGAAAAGGCTGAATTCTAGCCACCAAGAGCTTGCTAATAACTTTAGAAATAACAGAAGTTAAAGAGATAGGTCTAAAAAGACTCCAATCAGATTTGTCATTCCCTTTAGGGATGAGCACAATAAGAGCAGCAGAAAAATATTTGCAAAGATCCTCACCAATAAAAAAACTTTGAACAGCCCTGATGGTTTCCTTCTTCACAGTATTCCAGCAACTAATATAGAAAGAGGAAGTAAAACCATCAGGGCCCGGGGCCTTGTTAGAATGTAATGTTTTGAAGACATTATAAATCTCCTCTTCAGAAGGAATATCAGTAAGGCAAAGAGAGGAGATATAATGTCTATCATCATTAAATAGATTCCCATCAATACAAGATACTTGCAGATGACTAGTAAATAAAGTAGAGAAAAAGTTAACAGCACTATTACCAATTTCCTCAGCATCAGTAATAACATTCCCATCACTGCCCCTGATTTGACTAATGTTATTTTGAGTAATCCTGTTTTTAATATAAGCATGAAAATAATCGGTGTTTCGTCCCCTTTAAGAAAATGAGTATCATGAGCCTTTTGCATGAGTAGATCTTCCTCCAAAGCTATATCGACCAAAAGGTTGCTATGGGCTCGAGCCGGTTCTTGAACTCCGCTCGACCGACATGATATCAATAGATTCTAAACCATTGACATTGTTGAAAGAATTAGCAACCCTATTATGAATGTTGCCAAAGACATCATGATTCCAATTCTTCAAACCAGAAGCCACTTTCTTATGCAGCTGCCAAAGAAAAAACCAAGAAGTTCCACAACTCAAAGGCTGCCACAAAGACTTAATCAGATCATTAAAACTAGGATGGGAAGCCCACATATTTAAGAATTTAAAAGGCTTTCTGGCTGGTCTAGGGTGAAAAGCAATGGTCAATAAAAGTGGGTTATAATCAGAGGAAGCATGACTCAAGTGCTGAACACGAGCTAAGTGGTAACAATTAAGAAAAGTAGGGTTGCCTAAGAATCTATCCAGGCATTGAAAAAGTAAACCCCTTCTCCAAGTGAAAGGGGGACCAGTGTAACCCGTGTCAAAAAGACCAGCTTGAGACATACAATCACAAAATTTATGCATAGCACTAGTGTCAATAATAGCACCCCCTTTCCTTTCAGAAGGGGACATGATCATGTTAAAATCCCCCCCCACACACCAATTCTCATTGATAGTTGTACCTATAGCAATAAGCTTGTTCCACAACAAGTATTTATCAGCAAGAACAGAACTAGCATAAACAAAAGTCAGCCACCCCTTAAAAGGGTCAAAGTTATAATGAGCCAGTACAAACTGTTTATTATCCTCAATGATATGCAGATTAATAGTTTTTTTCCAAAAAACCCAAATTTTGTTATTACTATTACAGTAATGTAAATAACTAGGAAAACAGGAAAGAATTTTATCCTTATGGATGTTAACCAAAGGTTCCGTAATAGCAAAAATGTCCAAATGATGAGACCTACATAGATTCTTCAAACGCTTAAGGGAGGGAGGATCAGCCACTCCCCTAATATTCCAAACCATAATATTAAACATGATATTTTCCACTCCTTCTAGTTGTCCTAGAAGAAGGGGGTAAAGCTTCAGTTTCAGAAAAGCTAGAAATAACAGGATCAATGTTTAGTTTTTTTCCTAAGTTCTGTTTCTTATTCTTTTTCCTATTGGATCTTTGTATGATCCATTCGGTTTCCATATCTGAGTTAGCTTCAATTACATTATTGGAGATTTCATTTTGACTGTGTTCATTGTCAGAATTGCTGTCAACATTAAGGGACCTTGTATGAATGCCCTGTGTAGACATAGGCAAAGTCCTAGTTGGGGAGGGATCTAAAATTTGAATAGCGATCTGGATAGGTTCAGACGGATCCTCCTCAACCTCCAACAAGGGTTCAGTGGAAATAGGGTCAACAGGAATAGAATTTTCATTAGTATCAAGTGGAAAAAGTTTTCTAAACATGAAGGATCACTAACAGGCAAAAGTATTTGAATGCTTTGATCGTCATCAACAGTTAAGGATTTTCCATTGGTAGAACTATGCTGGGATTGAGTATCCACGAAAAACCCCTTCCCTAACTCGCCCAATCAAGATTTGACCATTGTTAACAATGGGAGGGGGTTCCTCTAATGTATCCAAAGGTAAAATTTGATTTGTGGGGTTAGGGGGGCTTGTTCTACCAAAGGCAGGGTATATGAGAAGATAGAGGGGGTGGGCTGAGCCTGTTCAGGCACCTCTGTACCTCGGATAGGTGGTGCAGGGGAGTGGTTCCTACAATCCTCCAAAGGAGGAGCAGGGGGGTCTAGTGGCAAAGTAGTATTCCTGGGAATCGGAGTAGGTTTGAGGTGTGGGTGTAAGCGGTAACAGATCATGTTAGAATGCCTCCACTTATTGTTTAAATTTTTTATAAGAAGCAAATTTTATCTGAAAATACTCAAATTAAAAAAAAAAATCTTAAAAGTTATTTCATGTATATGAAAACTAAGTTAATTTATTTTAAGATGTCAAATATATTTTATTACAACTCATAGCCTTCATGATTCTATATGACTTGAAGATGCTTATGAGTGATATTCTCAAAGTATTGTTGCGGAATTTATTCCTCGATACTGTTCTAAGTGCAAAATTTTTTGGCATAATTTTTCTACTTGTTTTCATTCCCGTCCTGAGAATCGGGATGTATCTTTACAATGCAATAAAGATTAACCTAGAAATATTGATAATAGACAAAGTTCCTCTAAGAAGGTTCCTCATACAACTTGCTCTATTTCTATGCTCCGCTTTAAAATGTTTTTAATTCTGCTGTTGATTGTGTGATGGAGGGATTTATTGAAAGGAATAGAATGGGAGAACCTATTAACAGTAAGGTACTTGTTACTGTTGATCTTCCTGAGGTTCCTCTTGCTACTTCTAATCTTATTCTTCCCCTTTCTGATTCTTCCAAGAAAGTTCAAAATTCTGATGCTCTTATGCATCTGGACTCTATTCAAGAGGTCCTTATTACCTATGATATTCCTAATTTGGGGCTTGGTCATAAACCTTCTTCTGCCAGACAGATGGTTTTACGGGAACCTATTAATACTTCTCCTATCCTATCTGTTAATCCTGATATGGTGGTCTCTAATTTGATTTATAATAAGAAGCCTTTTCTTGAATATGCTTTGATTTCAGGTAAACAGCTAGTTTTACATGTTGATAATCCTTCGAAGGAAACTTCTCTTCTTTCCAGCTTGGAATTGAATGAAGGTTGGATGATTCCGAAATCATCCAAGAAAAGGAAATTTTGTGGTTCCCGTGAATTTAATTATGTGAACCCTTGTGCTAACTTAGCACTTAATTTGGGTAAGGCTGATTCTTCTCACTCTCTTTATGATTCTTTTTAATTTAGGTTCTTTTATTATTTTTAATGATGAATTTTAATACTATTATTTGGAATGTGAGAAGCATAGCTAAAGCTTGTGCTTCTGAACGTCTTAAAAATTTAATCAGGACTTATAAGCTTAATTTTTTTAGTATCCTTGAGCCTTTGGTTAAGATGGAGAATAATGAGCATAATAGGAAGAGATTTGGTAATTTCAAGTTTTTTGCTAATACTACTAATAAAATTTGGTTATTTTGGAAAGATTGGTTGAACATTGACATTCTTATAAACCATTCTCGGTTTCTTCATGTTAGATTTCATTATGAAAATGTTTCTTTCCTTTTTTCTATCATTAATGCTTGGTTGTTCGAGGAATGCTCGTCTTGAGCTTTAGCATTTTTGAGACTATTAACCCCTCACACGAGGCTTGGTTAATGAGAGGTGATTTTAATATGATTTTTTCTTTTGATGAAAAGAAGGGTGGTGTCTCTCCTAATCTTGCCCTTATGGAGGATTTTAATTCTGCGTTATTCAAGGCTGGCCTTTATGATTTACATTACAATGGTAATCGTTACACTTGGCATCGAGGTAATGTTTTTGAGAGACTTGATAGGTTTGTTGCCAATATTGAGTGGTTTGATTTTTTTCCTTTGCATAAAGTCTATAATTTGCCTATAACGGCTTCGGATCATGCTCCCATTCTTCTTAAAGTTTGCATGGATTCTAATATGCAACCGTATGTTCTTCGTTTTTATAACATGTGGCTTCAACACCCTTCCTACAACCAATTCCTTATGGAGTATTGGTAAAGTATGCCTAATGTTTCGTCCGGTTTTAATCTTTGGATGCTTCATAAGAATCTTGCTAAAGGCCTTAAATCTTGGAATTGGAATGTGGTAGGTAACCTTCATAGAAAGGTTGAAATTATGGAAGCTAAAGTTTCTGAACTTGAACTTGATTTTGCTAATGATAGAATTGAGTTTTCTGCTCTTATTCAGGGGCAGCATGATCTTAATGCTGTTATTTCCATGGAAGAGCAGTTTTTTGGCTCAGAAAGCTGCTAAATGTTAGTTTTTTAGATGAAGATAGAAACTCTAAATTCTTTCAGGCTTGCATTAAGAATAGAAGGATGATAAATTGGATTCCTAAGATTATTAAGGTTGATGGCTCGATTCTTTTGAATCATGAGGATATTTGTCATGATGGTGTTAATTATTTTTCTAATGCTTTTAAGAATACTGGCATTGATTTATCTCCTATTGATTCTTTTGTCTATTATGATTTCCCTCATATTGATAATATCTGTTCTTACTTCTCTTCCGAGTCGTGAGGAAATTAAACATACTATTGATAGTATGGAGAATGGTAAGACTGCTGGGCCTGACGGTTTTACTGTGGAATTTTATAAAAATAGCTGGGATGTTATTGCTAAAGATGTGACCCGTTTGATTCAAGATTTTTTTAAAGGAAATAATTTGCCTCTTTTCTTTAAAGCTGCTAATATTGTTTTAATCCCTAAAAAGCATGATGTTTCTTCTTGGGATGGTTTTAGGCTGATTAGTCTCAATTCTGTTATTTCTAAAATCATCTCTAAAATTCTGGTTAATGGGTTGCAACCTCTTCTTCAGAAAATTATTTGTACTAATCAATCTGCCTTTTTAAAAGGTAGGAGTATTTGTGATAATGTCTTAAATGTTCAAGAACTTTTTCTGGATATTGATCTTCACAGACGTGGTGGGAACATTCTTTTTAAATTGGATATTCAGAAGACTTTTGATCATATTCAGTGGGAGTTTCTTATGGATATTTTGAAGGCTATGGGTTTCAACTCTAGTTTTTGTTAAATCATTTATTGTATCATCAGTGGTAATTTCTACTCTGTTATTATTAATGGTAAGAAGAATGGTTTCTTTCAAGCTTTTAGGGGTCTTAAGCAAGGAGATCCTTTATCTCCTTATCTTTTTATTATTGCTTTAGATTACTTTTCCAGATGCTTGAATAGATTATATATGACTAACCCTACTTTAAATTATTTTCATAAGGGGAATTTATCTATTAGCCATCTTTGTTTTGCTGATGACTTGATTATCTTTACTAATGCTAATAAGCCTTCTATTAGGAAGGTTTGGGAGACGTTATTGCATTTTCAAAGTGTTTCTGGCTTAACTTTTAATAAATCTAAATGTTTATTTTCTGTTGTGCTAAGAAGATTCCTGTTTTAAAAAGGCATTGGATTACGGATTTTACTGGTTGTAGCCGTGGCATGCTTCCTTTAAATTATTTAGGTTTTACCTTGTACAAAGGTAGATCTCATGGTATGGATTTTCTTGGGTTGTATGATAAGATTAAGAATAGAATTTTTTCGTGGGAGAATCGTTTTCTCTCGTTTGGGGGCAGGATTACTATTCTTAAATCTATTCTTACTTCCCCGTTGTCGACATATTTTTTAGGTTTGTGTGTTGTATTTTGAAAGGGGTCGCCTACAGAAGTTGTCGGCGAATTTTAGGTTTTAAAATTAATTTAAATATATATAATTTAGAAAGTAGCATTTGATTTTGAAAATAATTTTAAGTTTGAAACTTTTAAGATACGAAATCAAACCGATCTCACATCCCAAATAGTTTATATAAACGAGCACTGCACCACAAATCGTGTATTTATCCCGAGGAATAGACACACTGCTTGATGATGGGGCTCGGTTAAATAAACTAGAAGATTTATGACATCCGTTTGGTCTGCGAACCAACTTTATAAGCCGACAAGTTCCCCTGCTTAATATAAATGAATTAAGCAGGGTTTATATTACCTGGGTTCTTAAAGTTCCCTATAAGGGCAAGCCCCTATAGTTAATCACATCTTAAATGATAGGAATCATTTAAGAAAACTCTCGATAATGATCAGTGGTTTTGCTTTCAAGAATTTCAAGGTTTAAGGTTTTCAAAGGATTGGATTTTGGAATTTTCAATAGGGATTAGCTGAAATTTGGAACAGCTTTATTTTAAGAGTCCAAAGGAAGAGAAGTAGGAGAAGTCGAGGATCCAAGAAGAATCTTGGCAACTTCCCAAACTATCCTATTGTTTGGTTTGAATTTGAGAATATCATTTAATGTTGTAATCTTGCCAATTTTAGTTAATTAGGACTTATATTTGTATGACACAATCATACAAATAGCCTCGAAGATGTGAGGGTTTATGTCGTACCAAACGACTATCTTGGACTCCTAAGACCGGTTAGGGCTCAATTTGCATAACATGATTATGCAAATGCCTAACGAAGAGTTGAGGATTTATGTTGCACTAGGCAAACTACCTCGAAGTCCTATGGCTTGGTTGTTTAATTCTAAGAAAGTTTTGCTGAAGTAGATCCAAGTTTTGCTGATGACAATGGCCGTGCTACTCACTATGCTCCAAACTCCTTGTTGTTGCAGAGGTTTAGTTTTAGAAGTCATAAATCAGGAGATGAGAGAAGTGTTTTGGTTTAGAGAAAATCTTAAAATCCAAGTGTTTTTAATATTTAATTAAAACAAATATTAAAGTTGTTTAAACAGAACCGATTAAGATCCCACGGTTCCGTCATCCTGGCACCGTTATTTTCATTGAATTCACTTAGTTCAGATGAATTTGCTAAACTCAACTGAATGAGTTCCACACTTTCATTTAGACCGTAGGAAATCCCGTTAGCAACACGTGGGTTACATCATCCAATGTATTCCCGATCATTCAATGAGACATTTTAATTTAGTTTTTAATTTAGTTACAATTCACTCAGCATAATTTGCAAACCTTCCTTAACATTCCCACAAACAAAACACTAACATGATAAGCCCAAAATTTAGACCCAAACCCCACTCAAATTCAACCCAAAGCTAAAAGGCCCAATTTTGACCTAAACGCAAACCTAACCCAAATAAGCCCAAACCCCAAAATCAAAACCCAACCAAAGCCAAAACCTCTTTGAAACACTCCCATAAACATTTCCCAACATTTATTTTACATCAATTTCAACCCTAGCCCAACATTGGCCCAAGTTAGCCCAATTTGACCAACATTGGCCCATTTACCAAAGAGGCCCAAATCCAACCCCATTCAAACCCAAATCACTCCAAACTCATTTCAAATCACTCATGACATATCCCTAAACCAAACCCAACAATTATTTGACCCAAACTTCTACAAAATTCCCATCCATGAATTCATTCTTAAACCTAAAGGCCCATCCCCTTAGCCTTCCTAAAAGCCCATCAAAAATAATTTCAAAAAGCCCAAAGCCCACATGAAAATCCCCTATCATCATCCATTTGATAAAACCATCTCCTAAGTTCTAAATCCATGATAAAATAAATCCAAATCAAGCCATATGCCAAATTCCCATAAAAATGCCAAAATTTTCTTAAACCCATTTCCATGAAATTGACTTGGCTTTTCCCCAAGCCAAAGGTGAGCCATGAAGCCATGCATGAGCCCCATAGGAGCCATGAGAGCCATGGAATCCAATTTCCACCTCACCGAACCATTAATGGCAAGAGAGGGGATCTCTTTCTTAAACCTTTTTTAAGCCCTTTTTGCCTTAAACATGATACACTCTAAACCATACTTTGCCACCTAATCCTTGATGTGGACTTCACTACCTTTGGTAGGTTGACTCACATGATCCTCCCGACCCAAAACCGAGCTTGGAAGGGTGCACCAAACCAAAAATGGTGGGTTGACCCATTTGGACCCAAAATGAGCCTCTCCCCATACCATTTCAATCCAAGCACTTTACACATGTCCATGGCCAATCGATCGCACAAACCTCCAGCCCCGACCCACCCGGACCCGAGGGTGACCCATGCCTGCCGGCCAGCCGCCCGGGTCGCCGAAAACACCATGGCCGAGACCTCGGGAGGAGCCAAACTTTGGAATTCCACCTTGCTGAGTTGCCCCATGCCCAGTGGCCATTGTAGCTGTTCTTCTCTTTGCAAGAGCAGCTGATCCCAAGCCCTAACTCCCCCTGGGAAGCCCTCCACCCTCTCCTATTTAAACACCACCCCCTCTCGGCCATGGGAGGTGCTGAACCAGACTTTACTGAAACTCTGCCAAAATTGCTCCAGACCACTCTCCATACTTAGAGCAGTAGATCCCCCAGTGCCAATTTGCCCTAATCCCCACCAACGGAGCCCGATTTCTCGGCCAAAATTCCACCCAAAACCAGGACACTTCTCCACGATGGATCAATCCTCAAATTGATTGGTCCTACACCTTCACCGAGACCAAGGGAAGAAGTCCACCGACAGAAAGCCCCCTCTCCAGGCCACCCATCTGTTCCAGACTCCAAGCTTTGTGATCGAGCTTGGTCGAAATCATACCTAGGCAATTCACCAGACCAGGAGACTTCATCTGGAGCTTGCTGGAATCCAATCGAAGGTGACACAACCCTCAGATTGAAGCCACACTTCTCTGAGAAAAGGTATGAGCTAACTCTTTATCCCGAGCTTCTAGAGATCCTCCATTTCAAATTCCTTAATTTCAATGCATGATCACCGTATAGATGTATTCGTCTCTTCAAGACGAATCCATAGAGCACAAGAACACGAAAATCCGTTAAGTATTGAGTGAGATATTAGGGATTTAGTGTGGACGGTTCTCGGGTTAGGAGGCTTGGGGACGATGAACGGATGCCGTTCATTTAATACACGCGCGGACGGACGGCCAGGATCACGCCGGATGAGGAGACGGAACGATACGGCGGGCCCCCGGAGCGCCGAGTCGGATGGCGGCGTCGAATCGAAAGCGCCACGCAGCGCTTCGGAGCCGCTCTAGGATGAGTCGGCGCCGCCGTTTTAAATAGAAAATTAGGGTATTTTTCTATTTATTTAATTCCCTAAACTTCAAAAATGCATAACTTTGTGTAGAAAAATCAGAAAAATAAAATAAAAATACCCTCTTACTCAGTGAACAGAGGAGAATAATGTGAAAAAGAAATAATTTAATTTCATCAAGTATTTTATTTTTAATAATTTATTTACTGTCTGCATTGTTTTAATTCTCCATGCATATAGGAAATTCACCATGGCATGAGACCATAGGGCTTTTGAAGCCTACGAATTTGGGAACATTCCCTGAATTTTCCAAAGTCAGAGGCCATCCCTATGAGAAGTTATTGATTTTTCAAATTCATGTTACTGTTTTGAGTATTTTAAATCCAATAATTATCATGTTGTGAAATAAAATCTAGGAAAATTTGATGATGTTTCTTATGATCAGAGGACCCTAGGGAAAATAGGTTTTGAATTAATTCACTTGGAATAACCCTAATTGGCTTAAACACCCAAAATAGGTCTTTAATTAATTAGAGCTAATCATACACCAAATTGATTTGAAATCAATTCTCCACTGACCTTTAGGATCAGAGGAACCCACCATAAAAATTTGAAGTCAATTGGACTTGGTTAGCTCTACTAAATGGGTTGATTAAGCCATTTAGCCAATTTGAACTTTAAAAATTCATAACTTTCAAAATACTTTTCAAAAATTCACCAAATTGGTTTTGGAGCCTCTCTGATATTAGAGCAATTTAAGAAAATTAAAATTTCAATTTTCTAAAAAAGTTGATTTTTTGTATTATTTTAATATTTTAATAATTAAAAAATAATAAAAATCACAAAAATAATAAAATTCACCAAAATGTCACATTTTGAATTTTAATCACTTAGGAACAAACCCCATATTTTTCTTAAGTCCCTATGATGAGTTATTAAATTTTAAAGCCCTAGGGTAATTTTAAAATAAAAAAATGTATTTTCTAGTATTTCCACTAAAACAATTATAATAAATCAAAGAAAAATCAGAAAATTATAAAAATTAATTCTCTGATTTCCTTGATATCAGAGAGATTTTTGAAAAATATAAAATTCATTTTTAAAACTTTATTTTATTTTTAAATTAATTAATACTCCAAAACTCAAAATAATTATAATAAAAATAATATAATTCAAAAAATCACCAAAATTGGTCCAAGTGGTCCTCTAGTCATTAGAAATGTCCCATAATTTTCTTAAGGACAGAAACTTTCCCTTGGTCATGTTATTGAATTTTCCTTGGAAATCCCTATTTTCCACCAAAAATAATTACATAAATAAATTAAATACAGAAAAATCACATTTTCTCCTCTCATGTCTTTATTGACATATGAGTGAAGTCACATAAAAATTTCAAGTTCATTTAACCTCAATTTAGTGAGTTATGAAATTATTAAGCTTGAAGGGCAAAATGGAAATTAAAATTTTAACCCTTAATTAAAACTTTAGGTTTAATAAAATTAAAGAGTAAAATATTTGATCCTAATCTGACTTGGATGATTGAAATTTAAATAATTAAAAGGGAAGAAACCTATTAAACAATTTAAAAATAATTGAAATGAACTTTAATTAAATAATTGATTAAATTTGGAAGAATAATAAATTTGGAATTATTAAAATAGGGATGTCATTAGGAAGAGATTTATTCTTTAATTTAAAAATCCCTAAATTAATCATCTCAATAATATTTAATTCCTAATTAAAATGATAATCCAAATTTAAAATTTAAAATGTTAATAGACTTAATCATTAAATTAAATTAAAGTTAAATTATTTAAATTAAATCCTTTTAAAATTTCAATTAAATTAATACTTTAACAATTAAAATTAAATCATCTTTAAAACATAAAAAATAAAATATTAAATTAAAATTAAAAATAAAATTAAATTAAAATTTAAATTAAATAAAATTAAGTAAAATTAAATTAAAACATATTAAATTAAATCAAATTAAGTCAAATTGAATTAAATAAAATTAAATTAAATTAAATTAAATTAAATTAAATTAAATTAAATCAAATTAAATTAAATCAAATTAAATTAAATTAAATTAAATCATATTGTATTAAATTAACTTAAATTAAATTAAATTAAATTAAACCACATTAAATTAAATTAAATTAAATTAAAGCATGATAAATTAAATTAAATAAAAATAATAATAATAATCAAATTAAAATTTAAATTAAATTAAGATTAAATAAATTAAATTAAAATTGAAACTAAACCAAATTAAATTAAATTAAAGTTAAAATAAATTGAACTAAATTAATTAAATTAAATTAAATATAACATCACCTAAGACATAAAGAATTCAAAATAAACCTAAAACAACTTGAACACTATTCCAAACATAAGCCCATTATTTGAAATTAAGTTAAATCATAAATCATTTGAACATCCATTTGCCCTCAAAAGCTCTTGTTGTCATAACTCCTAAATGGAGTATTAAGTGAAGTGTTACTTCATTCATAAGATATTCAAATGTCCTAGTTCACTGAGCAAGATAACAAACTTGAACTCCCGGACGATTAATTCATTTGTATAATTAAATTTTCTTGGACTTAAAATAATCCTAGAAATATTGAAAAGATGTTTAAGACTCGTCTTAAGCACTTCCTCGATATGATAGGATATTTATAAGAACAATTGAACTTAATTGTTCTTTGATGAAGAAAATCGTCTTCAAACCGAAATACAAGAACCTAGACGTCATAGGAGATGACTAGCTATAGGATTAGGAACTTGGTAGAAAACCATAACCCTTCCCTTAGCTTTACCTAGGAATTTGCTTTAAGTGCTTAAATATTCAAATTGTGTTTAAGTGCAGCTTGGGATGACGGGAAGACCCTCCAGGTACGCTTTTATTTTATTGTAATTTACCTTATTGCAATTTATTTAATCGCATCGCACTTAGTTTTTCTTGCATGATAAACAACTGTTGCATGAAAACCCACACCTTTAGGATAGCCCCTAAAACTGAAACCAAAACTAAAATAAAAGTCATTGCAAGATAAAATTCACCGCCACAACATTTTAAAATATAAGACAACTCAACATTTAATCACAAACAAAACCACAAAACTACAACTACAACTAAATTAAAACGTATTGTTGGATGATCGGGAATACCTCGGATGATGTAACCTACATGTTGCTAACGGAATTTCCCACGGTCTAAATGAAAGTGTGGAACTCATTCAGTTGAGTTTAGCAAATTCATCTGGACTAAGTGAATCCGATAAAAATAACGATGTCGGAAGGATGGAACCGTGGGATCTTAACCGGTGTTGTTATAATCAACTTTAAGATTTGTTTTAATTAAAACATAAAAAATACTTGGAAATTAAGACTTTCTCTAAACCGAACACTTCTCTCATCTCCCGATTTATGATTTCTAAAACTAAACCTTTGAAACAACAACGAGCTCGGAGCACGGTGGGCGAGCACGGCCATCGTCATCAATGAAAACCCGAGTCTACTTGACAAAAACTTTCTTAGAATTAAATAACCAAGCCATAGGACTTCGAGGTAGTTTGCCTAGTGCAACATAAATCCTCAACTCTTTGTTAGGCATTTGCATGATCGTATCATGTAAATTAAGCCCTAACCGGTCTTAGGACTCCGAGGTAGTCGTCTGATACGACATAAACCCTCACATCTTCGAGTTATTTGTATGATTTTATCATACGAATATAAGTCCTAATTAATTAAAATTGGCAAGATCAAAATATTAAATAAACATTAGGACTTTCCTAAATTCAAGCCAAACAATAGGATAGTCGGGAAATTACCGAAGTTCGCTTCGAATCTGTAATTTCTCCTACCTTTCTTCCTTTGAATCCCCAAAATAAAATGTTCCAAATTTGATCCAAGTCCTATTGAAATTCCAATATTCAATCCTCGAAAACTTAAACTTTGAAATTCTCGAGAGTAGAACTACCGATTATTATCGAGAGTTTTCTTAGGTGATTCCCATCACTTAAGATGTAATTAACTATAGGGCTCGCCCTTATAGGGAATTTTAAGAACCTGGGTAATATAAACCCCGTTTAATGTTTTCATATTAAACGGGAGAATTTGTCGGCTTATAAAATTGGTTCGCGGACCAAACGGATGTCACAAATCTCCTAGTTTATTTAATCGAGCCCCATCATCAAGCAAGTGTGTCTATTCTTCGGGATAGACACATGGTTTGTGGTGCGGTGCTCGTTTATATAAACTATTTGGGATGTGAGATCGGTCCGATTTCATATCTTAAAACTTTTAAACTTAAAATTACTTTCAAAATCAAATGTTATCTTTTAAACTATATATATATTTAAATTAAATTTAAAATATGAAAATTCGCCGACAATTTCTGTAGGCGACCCCTTTTCAAAATACATAACCTAAAAATATGCCGACAGTTAGTAGGTTTCTACCCTCAATCATTTAAGTTTCAATCATCCAAAATCAGTTTAAAATCAAATATTTTACCCTCCCCTTTTTGATTAATCCTAAAATTTTAATTAAGGGTTGAAATTTTTAATTACCTTTTTGCCCTTCAAGCTTAATAATTCTATAACTCACTAAACTAAGCTCAAATGAACTTGAAATTTTTATGTAACCTCACTCACATGTCAATTAAGACATTAGTGGAGAAAATATGATTTTTCTATATTTAATTTATTTATGTAATTATTTTTTAATGGAAAATAGGGGTTTTCAAGAAAAATTCAATAACATGACTAAGGAAATGTTTCTATCCTTAAGAAAATTATGGATATTCCTAATGACTAGAGGACCATTTGGGCCAATTTTGGTGATTTTTTGAATTATATTTTATTTATTAGAATTATTTTGAGTTTTGGAGTGTTAATTAATTCATAATAAAATAAAATTTGAAAAATGGATTTTATATTTTTCAAAAATCTCTCTGACCTCAGGGAAAGCAGAGAACCAAATTATATATTTTTTTGATTTTTCTTTGATTTATTAGAATTATTTTAGTGGAAATGTTAAAGAAAATCATTTTTTTAATTCAAAAATTATTTTAAGCCTTTAAAATTCAATATCTTACCCTAGAGACTTAGGAAAAATATTTGGTTTGTTTCTAGGTGATTAGAATTCAAAATGTGACATTTTGGTGATTTTTAATATTTTTATGATTTTTATTATTTTTTAATTATTAAAAATATTAAAATAATGATAAAAATCAACTTTTGTAGAAAATTACAATTTTGATTTTCCTAAATTCCTCTCATATCAGAGAAGCCCCAAAACCATTTTTGTGAATTTTTGAAAAGTATTTTGTGAGTTATTAATTTTTAAAGTTTAATTTTGGTTATGTGATTTAATTAATCCATTTAGTGGGGTTAAACATTTCCAATTGATTTCAAATTTTTATGTGATGTTCCTCTGATCCTAAAGATCAGTGGAGAATTATTTTTAAGTTAATTTGATGTGTAGTTAACCCTAATTAATTAAAGTTCAATTTTGGGTGTTTAGGCTAATTAGGGTTGTTCCATGTGAATTAACTCAAAACCTATTTTTCCTAGGTTCCTCTGGTCATAAGAAACATCACCAAATTTTCCTAGAATTTATTTCTCAACATGCTAATTATTGGAATTAAAATACTCAAAACAGTAACATAAACTTGGAAAATCAATAACTTCTCATAGGGATAGCCACTGACCTTGAAAAATTCAGGGAATGTTCCCAAGTTCAGAGGCTTCAAAAGCCCTATAGTCTCATGCCATGGTGAATTGCCTATGGAAATGAAGAATTAAAATAATGCAGAGAGTAAATAAATCATTAAAAATAAAATACTTGATGAAATGACTTGATTTCTTTTCCACATTATTCTCTTCTGTTCACTGAGCAAGAGGGTATTTTTATTTTATTTTTGTGATTTTTCTATGCAAAGATATGGATTTTTGAAGTTCTGGTAATTAAATAAATAGAAAATAGCCCTAATTTCCTACTTATCCACGCGGCGCCACGCCATCCTCGGCAGCTCCGAAAGGCCACGCGGCGCGCTCTGATTCGGCGCCGCCATCTGAGTCAGCACTGCGGGGGCCCGCCATTCATGTATCATCTCCCGGTCCGACGCCATCTGAGTCGTCCGTCCAATACACGCGCGAATGGACGGCATCCGTTCATCGTCCCCGATCGACTTCACCCGAGAGCCATCCATCTTCCAGGCTTGATATCTCTCTCGATTCTTAACCGATTTCTACGTTCTTATACTCTATGGATTCGTCTTGAAGAGACGAACACATCCATACGGTTTATGTGGCATGAAATTAACCCAATAAAAATGGAGAATGTTCAGAAGCTCGGGAAGAAGAGAGAGCTCATACCTTTGCTCAGAGAAGTGTGGCTTCGATCTGAGAGTTGTGTCACCTTCGATTGAACCTAAGCAAGCTCCAGATGAAGTCTCTGGCCCTGTGGAATTGCCTACATCTGATTTCCACCAGACCCGATTTCAACCTTTGGAGGCTAGAACAAATGGGTGGCCTGGAGAGGGGGCTTTCACTGGGGAACTCCTTCTCTTGGTCTTGTGCAGGTGTGGGTGAGTTTAATTTGATTTTTGTGGAGGATTTGAGAGTGTCCTGTTCTGTCCTGAGAATTGAGTTCCAAAATTGAGCTCAAATAGTGGGAGTTAGGGCAGGAGAACAGTGGGGATGGATTGCTCTTAGCTAGGGGAAGCTTTTTGAGGATTTTGGAGGGATTCTCGTGAAGGTTTGGTTCAGCCAACCTTTTGGCCGAGAGGGGTCAGGTCGGCTTAAATAGCCATGGCCATGGCTTCCTAAGGGGAGTTAGGGGCTTGGATCAACTGCTCAGGGCAAGGGAAGAACAGCTGCAATGGCCATTGGGCATGGAGCAGCTCAGCAGGTGGGAATTCCAAACTTTGGCTCATCCCAAGGTTTCGGCCATGGCATTTTCCGGCAACTCAGGCGGCTGGCCGGCAGGGTCAGGTCACTGTTGTCATCAGAGAGGTCAGTGCTTGAGGTTTGTGAGTTCAATTAGCAAGTGCCAAGTGTAAAGGAGTTGAATCAAAGTAGAAGGGGGGGAGGGATCATTTTGGGTTTCGTTTGGTCAACCCATTGTTTAGGGCTTGGTGCACCCTCCAAGGGACTTTGGGTGCTGTGGGGAATCGAGTAAGTCAGCTGGGTTTGAGTGGAGAAGTCCCCATCCAAACATATTTGGATTAATTTTGGGTTAAGGGTAATCATGGTTAAGGCTAATGACCTTAAGGGAATCTTGAAAGAGCTTCCTCCATTTGCCCAATGTGGTATGGTCACATATCAAACCTTTCATGGCTCCACATGGGGCTTAAGGATGGCTTCATGGCTCTTATATGGCTTGGGAAAAGTTGGCTTGGTTTCATGGAAGTAGGTTTTAGGAATTTTGGTATTTTGGTGTGAAATTTGGATGATTTGTCATATGGCTTAGTTTAGAAAAGTTTGATTGTTGATTTAGAACTTAGGGATGATTTTAATTGAGTAAGGATGAGATGAGATTGTAATGTGGGACTTAGGATGGGTTTGGGCTTTTAAAATTTGGTAAAGTTGGGCTTTTAAAATGGTTTAAGGGAATGGGCTTTTATGTTTCAAGCTGGGCTTTTAGATGAAAAATTTTGCAAAGGGCCATGCTAAATAAATGTTGGGTTTGGTTTAGGGATGTGTCATGAGTGATTTGAGACAAATTTGAGGTGATTTGGAATTGAATTGAGTCTAATTTGGGTCCCCTTGATGATAGGGTCAAAATAGATCAAAATGGACTAACTTGGGCTAAGGTTGGGCTAATTTTGAAATTGATGTAAAGTCAATGTTGAGAAATGTTTATGGGAGTGTAACAAAGAGTTTTCAACCTTGGTTGGGCTTTAATTTTGGGATTTGGGCCTATTTAGGGAATTTTGGGTTTGGGTTGAATTTGAGTAAGGTTTGGGTCCAAATTTTGGGCAAACTATGTTAGTGTTTTGTTTGTAGAGATGTTAGGGAAGATTTAGAAAAGGTTTGGGGTTAATTGGGGTTGAATTGAGTTAGTTTGGGCTAAGTTTGAGTTATGGGTCAAAATTGGGCTTTAAGTTTAAAAATGAAATTGGATTCAAATGTCAATCAAATTGGGCTTGGATTTGGTCTAGATTGATATTGGGGATATTGAATTGAAGTTTATAATTGAATTGGACCAAAATCGAGGTCAATCGGAAAGGTTTGGTTTGACATTGGGTTCATTTGGGTTTGACTTTTGGGCAAATTGGGGGTTTTAGCAAAAGTGGGGTAAATTGACAAAATTGGCCCATGGTGTAGTTGAACAAAATGAAATTGAGAATATTTGAGATTTTTTGGAATTTTCTAGGAATTTTTTGGAATTTTTGAATTTTTGAATTTTTGGGTCAAGAGGGGCATTTTGGTAATTTGGAGGGTATTTGGGGTATTTTTGGAAATTTTGGTATTTTTGGTTATGGATGATCAATTTGAATGGTTCATAAATATTCATGGTTAATTTTGGGGAGTTTTGGGTGGTTTGGAAATTTTGGAGGTTTTGGGTAATTTCAAGGGTTTTTTGGTAAGCTAGGTGGGTCCGGGGCCCCGGGGGTCAAAAATTGAAATTTTGAAAAAATGAAGGTTGATCAAATGTAAGGAAATGAAATTATTTTGGTTGAGCCATGAAGCCGTGATAAGCTCATATGAGTCATGAAAGGACTCATTTGAGGTATTCACTATGTTGTTCTCGACCTCTTAACCGGGGGCTTAGGGGTTAAGGTCCATCCATGTGAATTACCTACATGAGTCAGGAGATCAAGTTGGGTATAGGTGTGGTTTTTAGGATGTGTGTGTGAGGGTGTAGTGTATGTGTAAGTCACTCTCATCGACCCGTACCACCTGTGGTGATCCTAAGGCCAAAGAGTCCTATAGGGAACTCATCCTTTAAACTTCCACATTTGATCTCAACCCTCTAGGTGATTAGGGCTTGCGGGGTTTGCAGGGAGTTAAGAAGTAGTTTGAATTTCTAAGCGGTGGATTCCATTTCTAGTCCTCTAGGATAGTCAAAGGAAAAGCCTAAGGCTAGATCCTAAGTACTAAAAGGAGAAGAGAAGACCTCATCAAAAATGAGGTCAACACCTGCCTCTTTATTCTCTTCAGTTTATGAAAATGTCTGGGTTTATTATTAAGAATATTGAGTCTCTTTTTAATAAATTCCTTTGGGAAGGTTCTTATGGTTCAAAAATTCATTGGAAGAGTTGGGCTAAGCTTTGTAAGCCACCAAAGTCTGGGGGTTTAGGCTTTAAAAGCTTCACTGACTCTATTACTATTAATTTCATGAAACTTTGGTACCGTTTCCATAAGAATGATTCTCTCTGGGCCTCCTTTATGCATTCTAAGTATTGTGCTAATGATCATCCCCTTACTATTTCACCTAAGGCTATTGATTCTTTTATTTGGAAAGATATGTTGGTTGTTTCTCATAATACTGAGCTTTTTTTAACTTTGGATGTGGGCAAAGGTTATATATCCTTTTGGTACGATGATTGGATGGGAAGTGGTGCTTTGGCTAATAGTTTTGGAGGTCCGAAGCATGTTAATCTTATGGTGAATGATTTTTGGGTCCATAATAGTTGGATTATGTATAAACTTTTGCGGTATGTTCCTTATAATGTGGCTAGTTTTATCTCTAGCATTCCCCTTAATATCAACAAAGAGATTAAGGTGTCTCTCAAAGGTAAACAAGGTATTTCTGATGCTAAAATCTTTGTTGATTCTTTTGTTTATACAGCTGGTTTTGATCTTAAATGGTTATGGAACAAATGACTTAAGCCCTCTATTTCTTTCTTTATGTGGCGTGTTTTGCATAATGTGCTTCCTGTTGATGACATTCTTAAACTTAAAGGCTTACATCTCCCTTCTTGTTGTTCTCTTTGTATGCATGATTGTGAGTCCATTAATCATATTTTTCTGCACTGTTCTTTTGTTCGCTAGGCTTGGCTTTATTTTTGTAGCATTCTTAGGATTTCTACTGATTATTTTCGACATGCTACTATTATGGATCTGTTTAACGATTGGAAGAAGTTTGGACATCTTTTGTTTAATTCCATTCCTGCTATCATTACTTGGTTCATTTGGGTTGCTAGAAATGATGTTTGGTTCTATGGTAAGAGACCTAATGTTGTTTCTACTGTTAAATTAATCTTTGGATATCTTTTCAAAGGTTTGGTTTTTTTAACTTCTAAGGGGAAGCTTAACAGGAAGGTGTACAAGTTACTCCGTAACTTGGGATTCCCTAATACTAGTAATTGGAATGTTTCTGAGACTATTCGTTGGATTAAACCTCCTGCTCCTTTTATCAAAATTAATGTCGATGGTTGTTGGGATAGCAGATTTGCTAGTGTTGGGGGTGTTTGTCGTGATTTTGCGGGATCCATTCTTTACTGGTTTGCTTCTCCTTCTGTTCCTATCTCGCCCCTTGTGGCTGAAGCGGATGCTTTGGTTTTTGGTTTGCAACTGGCTGTTCGAAAATGTTGGAAGTTCATTATTTTGGAAACTGATTCTTTTATTTTGTGGAGGTATTGTTTATTGCAGGAACGATATCACTGGAGTGTAAATCTTCAGATGAAGAAAATCATGGACTTATCTAGGAATTTGGTGGTCAAGTGGAGTCACACTCGACGTGAAGGTAATCAAGTTGCTCATTGGATTGCTAAGATGAGACTTTATTTTCGTACTGCTTGGGTTTCTTCTTTTATTCCGGTCCATTTATTTCATGTTGCATGTTGGGATATTTAGTTTTGTTGTGTTTTTCGTTGTGTCGTAGTGCGTGAGTTGTTTTTTATGTTTTTTCGTGAAAGTGGTCCTTAGATTCTCTCTTTTTTTTACGTGTTTTGTACGGGTGTGTTAGATAGGATCTCTTTCCCGGTGTTGTATTTTTATTTTTCGATGAAACGCGTAATGAGACTATGTCTCTTTCAATTAATATATATATATATATATATATATATATATATATATATAGAAAAAAAGTTGATTCTAAACGTCTTCTGATTTTTAAAATAATTTAATTTATTTTTCCGAATACAATTATTAAAAAACAAAATTAATTAAAAATAAAATAGTCTCAAAGCATCAAAATTATAATCACAAGGGATAAGATGTAAAAAAGAAAAAAAAAACATTTAAAAATAAATTTCTTTATCATATTTTTTTCTCGTTTTATTGTTTCGTTAAAAAAATAAGAGTATCAATTCTCACTTCTCAAAAAACACAAAATTTGCACTTGTGGATCAGCTTTTGTGATGTAAATAATTACCGTAACATTCAAAATCAAGAAGTCCTCAGATGTTATTTCTAAAAATAAGTGTTGCCCTCGCCATCATATTTATTTTCTACATAAGAAAACAGTTTGAACAGTCGCTCACCGCCGAGGCCAAGATGAGTGATTGCCACCATAACTCAAACATTGCTGCCGTTAAGCGTAAGCGGGGCCGCCCGCGTGGATTGAAAAACAAGCTTAAGCCTCCGGTGACCACCAGCACCCCGTACGCCAAACTCCAAACCCACGTGCTAAAATCTCTGCGAGCGGCGACGTAGCAGAATCCATCACAGCCTTTGCTCTGGATGCCTCCCTTTGGGAATACGAGTTCTCTCAGCCTCCAGCCGTATCACAATCGCCATGTTGGGGGATGCGTCACCATATCCTTCAACCCTCACGTTCCAAGGAAGCTTTGATCTGCTTTCAATGACCGACACATATCTTCTCGGAGGAGGCATAATAAGTTTTGCTATGAATTTGGCGGGGCCAAAGGGGCAGGTTGTGGGCGGGGTGGTAGCCGGACAATTGGTGGCGGCGGGCATTGTCATTGTGGTAGCTGCCACTTTCGCATTGACCTCATTCCATCGCATGGATAGAATATATATTAACCTCAAGCATATGTTGCCGGTTGTAAAGGAAAATATAGGTAACAATATTGCTAACAACAAATGGGTTCGACTCATTTCGTGACTGCAATATCCCTCCCCCACCAAGTTTTACAACTGATGTCGAAGGTATTCAAACTGAAAACAAAGATTCTTCTATGGCAATTGGTTGGTAAAATTTGATTGCTGCTATATTCTCTACTATTTCCTCTGTAGTCTTCCCAACATCTCCATTTCATTACCATTCTTGAAATTTGGCTAACTCTAGCCAAAAGATTCCAATCAACAAATAGATCAAAAGTCTTTCAGTTAAACAGTGAATTGCATGATATTACCATGAGCATACACACATCACAATATCTCACAATTATAAAGAACCTCATAGATATCATTGCAGCGGCGGGATGTAAGATTGACATAGAAGACATAATACTCTATACCTTGAATGGATTACCGCCAGCATATCAATGATTCAAGACTGTAATCCGCACCAACCTCAATCTCATTACTCTTGAAGACTTTTATCCTTTGCTACATAGTGAGGAATATAACCTAGCTACTGAATCTACCACAACACATTGCTCTTCCATCCTACAAACGCAAAGGAAGTTTCAACAGCTTTAGAAACTTTAACAGAATCACACCAAGTAATAAGAACAACACCGACAGTCTTGACTGTAGATTTATTATCATGATTGAAGGCTTTATTTTCTCACTGTCAATTTACTTGAATATATTGATAACAACTAACAAATTATATCTCACTTTTCCATAAATAGGACGAGTCATATATTTCAACACAAAAATATTTGGAGTTAAATTAGATCATATTAATATTCTTTTGCTAAATATTAATTTTGCAAAATAAAATTTTTCTATATTACAGAGGTTTTTTATATGATGTTGAAACATGGCACTCCCTCAAATATAAATTTACAAAATTAACACCTAAATATATTAACGACAAAAACATCTCAGTCCTTTCAAATCTCTCAAAAACATGACACTCCCTCAAATATTTTTTTTTAAATATCAATTTTGAGCTAATTCTATAAGTTCTTAATGTTGGCATGTGACAAACTTCAAATATGGAGTTATTTTATTTATTTTGAGATAATTCAATAGGGTCTTAAAAATTTCACATCCCCTTTTAATCTCCACCTCCCTTCACAAGCATGTGTCATCTTTGAATTATGACAAAACTGAAGAGTATAGAAGCAAAAGAAAAATCAAAATAGTAACCTATAATAATTTTATTATTATTTAATAAATAGAAAATTGAATAATAATAATAATAATAATAATAATAATAATAATGAAACAACTAAAACTCATTAAACACAAAAAACATTTTAAAGTATGTAAAAAAATTTCATATGTAAACTTTATATTTACAACTCTAAATCCAATCTGTACTTTCTAAGGTACAAAAAATAAAAAATAAAAAATAAAACCAACACAAAAGATATGTTTAAGGGCTTTAATTAAATTGGAAGTATCTAAAATCTTTTTTCTTTTAATTTTAGGTTTTTATTTTTATTTCTTTGCATTAAGATTTGAAAATAAAATTCTTAAATATTAAAATACATTCATTTACTTTTACAAATATTCCAAATAAATTATCAAGGTCTGTCTCCGCCTATTTTTATCTTTTTATTTAAAAAATAAATAAATTTTCACTGTATTCTTTCACATATATATATTTTTTAATTTATGAAAATAATTCATTTTATTCTTAAGAATAAGCCAAAAAAAATATTTATAGGATTTTTAAAAAATAAATTAATTATTTTTAACATTTCAAAATTATTTATTCAAATTAAAATATTTTAAAAATAAAAAATTATATAAAAGAGAAAAAAAACTAAAATTGATTCCAATAATAACCTATAATCTATTCTGAACATTTTGAAATAAATTGATTTGGGTTTATATCGTAAAGTACATATAAAATTTCAACAATAACATCAATTCCCGTTACAAAGAAAATTTAAAAAAAGTATAAAATTTTCAATTACGAATGAACTTTCTCATTGTCACTAGGTACTACTAGATGGGAGCTTTATATTTAGAATTGCAGATCATTATTTCTTTAATTTTGAGTTTTTTTAAAAAAAATTAAAATAAAATAGTTTGACTTATTAAAAAACACAATTTTATTTTTTAAATTTCAAAAAATAATTTTTAAGTCAGTTTGTGACCAAACTTTTTGTTACTTAAAAAAATATAAATATTTACTGTTTTTTTCACTTATTGTTTAAGTTTTTTATAAGAAGCGAATTTATTCTGAAATATACTCAAAATAAAAAAAAAAACTTAAAGTTATTTCTAGTATATGAAAAATAAGTTGATTTATTTTAAGATGTCAAATATATTTTACTACAAATCTATATATATATATATATATATATATATATATATATATATATATATATATATATATATATATATTGGGAAAGAGCACCGTGGCTCCCTACGTGTTAATACGGTAAAAACATTACAAAAAAAGGGGGAGACAGATCCCCAACTAAAAGAAAAGAAAAGATACAGGACCCACTCACCCCTAGGGGTTCCGTCTCCCGCGATACAACGCACGCAAAAAAAACCCCTCCAAAAAGAGCCAAAAAGGCCAAAGCAAAAAAGTAACAGTAAAAAACCGTCCAGTAAAACAAAGTAAATAGAGTAGCAGCATCAGAATGACAATAGTGTTCTAATGAAGTACGTAGAAACATCAAAACTGAGTAAGATAAAAACTGGCAGCAAAATAAGAAGTGTACTCTTGTGGCCAAAGTAGCAGCCCCGTGAGGGAAACCAGAGAAAACTTGACACATTTCAGAAAATGAAGATACTGCAGCCGAGCATCCATGTTTAGCATAAGCTTGACACATTCCGAATTTGGAGGAGAGTGCAGCAGGGTAGTAGAAGGTAGTTTGATATCCTTTGTGAGTCTGATAAAGACCATTTCTGTAGAAACAAGCAGGGAACTTCCAAACCATTGTCAGATCATTCAACAGAAAATAAAATGGAGTTAAACTCTAATAAAGGGCAGATCTAATTTATCGCTGTTAAGTAAAATACAGAGCTGCCTTGGTGGAATGATTCCAACAAGTGGAGCCATATCTTTGAGTTTTGCTAACCAATCAGCCGGGGCATTGCCCTCTCTATATATAAAGCTATATTCAACCTGTAAATTTTGTTGAGTAATAAGGTTCCTTGCTCTTTTAAAAAGTTGGGTAAGATTCCATGGGATGTGGGATGAAGCAGAAAACATTTCATAAAGCAAAGATGAATCTGTTTCAATAATAATCTTAGATATAGAGAAAGAAACGAGCAATAGCTAAGGCACAGAAAAAAGCCCAAAATTCTGCTTCAAGAGGGCTGTCTGCAATGACAGGTGAATGGAAAAAACAGGATAATTTTCCTTTGTAATTTCTCAAAACCCCCCCAATGCTAGCATGAGACAGGGACCAACTTCCATCAATGTTAAACTTGATCCAACCCTTAGGAGGAGGCTGCCATTTAACAAGGATAGGAAATTGACGTCTTAAAGGGGTGGGGTTCACAGCAAAAACTCTAGTAATTCTAGCATAGTAGGATAAGATATTGGAAAGTGTAATAGTGGGTGAGACAACACCATCTCCAAATTTATGATTATTTTTGGCCATCCAGAGGAACCAAAAAACCACCAGAGGGAAAGATATAAACTTTTTCCCCAAAGTATTATAGAGATTCCAACAACTTATTATTGCATTGATAGAGGCCTCAACGCCCCATGTTAAGCCAAAATGAGAACCCAAATTTTGCCATACATTCATTGCAAAAGTGCAACTGAAAAACAGATGCTTAAAAGTTTCCTCCTCATGCTTACATAAGTGGCAAATAGAAGCCAATTTTAATCCTTTAAGTTTAAGGATGTCATCTAAAGGAAGAAGTGAGTGAAAAAGTCTCCAAAGGAAAAAGGAAATGGATGGGGTGAAAACAGGTTGCCAGATAAGATTACTCCAGCACCATCTAGGATAGGGGTGCAAATGATTATAGAGCATTTTGCTGGAAGGACAAAGCAGTGATTTCTTCCACATAGGTATGTCTTTATGATTTTGTAACGGGATGGTATGAATTCTCATTGCATAATCTTCCCCCACAATTTCTTTCAGCTTAGCAACATTCCAGGTTCCATTGATAATAAAATCAGAAACCAGAAGAGAATCCAAATCCTGATGATTCTGAACGTCCTCTTATTTTTAAAATAATTTAACTTACATTTAAGAATATAATTATTAAATAAATAAATTAATTAAAAATAAAATAGTCTCAAAACACTAGAATTATAAACATAAGAGATAAGACGTAAAAAAAAAACATTTTAAAAAATAAATTTGTATATTATATCTATTCATGTTTCAAAAAAAAAAGAAATAAGAGTACCAATTCAAACTATTTCAAAAAATACAAAATTAGCATTTGTGGATCAGCTTTCACGACGTAAATAGTTACCGTTACATTCAAAATCAAGAAGTCCTCAGATTTTATTTCTAAAAATAAACGTCACCCCCGCCACACATCATTTTTTTTTCAACATAAGGAAACTGTTTGAACAGTCCCTCACCACCGAAGCGAGATGAGTGCTTGCCGCCATAACACAAACATTGCTGCCGTGAAGAGTAAGCGGGGCCGTCCGCCTGGCTTGAAGAACAAGCCTAAGCCTCCAGCGACCACCAGCACCCCGTACGCTAAACTCCAAACCCACATGCTAAAAATCTTCGCCGGTGGCGACGTAGCAGAATCCATCGCAGCCTTTTCTCGTGGTTGCCACCCTTTGGGAGTACGTGTTCTCTCAGCCTCCGGTCGTATCGCGATCGCCGTGTTAAGGCTGGCGTCAACATATTCTTCAACCCTCACATTCCATGGAAGCTTTGATCTGCTTTCAATGACCACCACATTTCTTCCCGGAAGAGGCATAAGAAGTTTGGTCGTGACTTTGGTGGGGCCAAATGGGCAGGTTGTTAGTGGGGTGGTAGCCGGACAATTGGTGGCTGCGGGCATCGTCACCGTGATAGCTGCCACTTTCGCATTGCCGGCTTTCCACCGCATGGATAAAATAGATATTAACCTCAAGCATATGTTACCCGTTTTAAAAGAAGAAAATATTCTGCACAAATGTTTGGCGGAAATAGAACGGGATCTTGGCCTACATAAAGAGCCAGTGTTCGGAGGATGCAACAGAGAGAAGGAAGTAGATAAAAATCGGCTTGAGCACATTTTAAAAGAATTCGAGCAATGTATTACGATGCCGATGGCGATTGGTAGTGCTTCAACAGGAGGAGACGTTGGAGTAGAGAAGAAGATGGACCTCAATGGTGGGTGTGTCAGAGATGTTTGATCAACATTCTGACGACTCGATGATAATTGACTATGCATTTGGGAGCGGCCATCACTATTGTGGCGGCCATTTGACATTCAATGCGTTTGGATCTTTTGAAGCATTTTCTCCGTTGTTTTAGATTGTTAGATGAAATATTCAGTTTGCATGTCCATTATTCCATTCTTTTTTTTTAAAGAAAAAAAGATGAAATAATGGTTTTATTTTGTGATTCTGTTGTGGTTTGTGTTTTGCTTTCTTGTTTTCAAATTGCGACATCGGCCTTTAGTTTTTGTAAATAAAATCTGTAATGTCGTTAGATAAAGGCGACGCTAGATTTCATGAAAGTTATTTTTTATTTTTATATTTCATCCTTCTATAATTTTTCTTTTAATGTTTTTTTTTTAAAAAAAAAATTATAAAGCATGATCATAACATGTATTTCCTTTCGACGAGTCACTAAACTTTGGATGCAACTAGTATTATGAAAACAAAATCTTGCCATCATAACTTGAAGAATAATATTATTTAGAATACAAATGTCTAGAATCTTTAGTGTTGATCGAATTGATTAGAGATGAGTAGAGCAGAGTCCATCTAAATGCAAAATAAATTGGATTAATTGCTAGCCTTAAGAAGTGCTCGCTTCTCCAATGATAGATATAAGGAAGATTTACCTAAAAACCACTCAATTCATATGTACTTGCATATCTAACACCTAAACATAAATTTTTACCTATAAAGCACGATCGAACATATATATTGATACAAGTGCAAATGGGATAAAGATATATAACAAAATGATTTCTAATACTATAAACATTGAGTGACTTGTGCTAATAGCTGATATCCTTTCTAACGCCAATCTTCTCTTGTGAATATAAAACTCCATCAACTGCTGAACCTTTTTAACTACCTATATATTCGACTCGCTTCATCAAACCTCTATTTTTTATAACTCAATTTTTTATAAGAAGTGTTTGATTGGTATAAATGGAAAAAAATTAAGTTTAGGTGTTAGAAATGTAAAAACATAAGAATTGTGTGATATGCATGTAAATGTCTTATTGGCAATAGCAAAAAAAATCAAGCACATGTTGCCTTCTAGAGGGCAATACAAAAGAATACAAATTTATAGAATCATTAGTATTAGTATAATTAATTAGAGATGAGTAGATGAATAAACTAGAATCCCAATACCTCTAGATATAAAAGTAGGAACCCACAAAGTCTTTAAACTAAATACCAAAGATAATTGAGATGAAATGTTGATCCTCGTTGGTAACACATGTTGGCAATGAAACATTATGTATGCTTGGACTGTAGTGCATGTATCTTCTTGGATGAATAACGAATTGTAAAACTTATGATGTAATGAGTATCATGAAAATAATAAATTGTCACTCTTTATGAAGAGAAAAAATTATATGCTTTAATTTTATAGATGACATTTATATTCAAAGCGAATGATAATTCATCGTAATCATTAGTCTACGTTTCTATCTATACGTAAACAATTAAGACCACTTACTTTTAGTTGAGATTACTTGTATTTGTTCGCTTCCCAACTAATTAGTGATACATGTTTACCTACGTAAGTCATAATTTTTGCACTCAAACATTATGATTCCAATTTTCAAATGTATCGAGTTTTCTCTGAAGCTTTGTTCATGCACACAATTAGCTGCAAAAGGTTCATTGCGGCTAATATATTTTTATGAATTAAGAAAATAATATCATTATTGTTCATGCCACAAAGACTAAATTCATCATCGTACATCTTGATTTTGAACTCTAAAGGAAACCAACTAAGTCGAATATTGTCCACACTTTAATATTGTTTTTTTTTTTTTTTTGAATTTTCATGTGTAATAAAATGGGACGGTATTTTCTGAAGATTTTATGTTTAAAATATTTCTACTGCTTTTTTAAATCTCTGTTGCTAAGTTTATAATTCAGCATAGGATAATTAAATAAAATCTTTAAGTTTATCGCAAAAGAAAGTAAAATATGATTTGTGTTGTAGATTAATAGGTTTATTATGTAATCTTTTTTTTTTGCTTTAAAATATTGTTTTAATTTTTTTGGATTTTAATTGAGGCATGCAATTTTAATGCAAAAGAGAAACTATTAACAAATTTTATTTCTCATTCAAGTTATTTTTCTTATAACATATCTTTCTTCTTCTTAAAAAAAAAAACTTATATAATAACTTATTATATACGCCCTATAATTCGACATACTTAATAATTAAAAAACACACAATTCTGAATTATACTAACTTTTAAAAAAAATTTCTTACGACAAATGACATTGATTAAGAAATCATTTGATTTGCTTTTATTATTATTATTATAATTATTATAATTATTATTATTATTATTATTATTATTATATATATATATATATATATATATATATTATTGAAGTTTGAAATAAAATAAATTCAATACAAAATACTGGTTCTTATGGTGGAATGGTACTTGATGATATTGGTAGTGGCAATATACATTGATGATGGGCAATGACTCACAGGAGTAGGGGTGGGAAGTGGGCAACAATCGTTCGTCACCGGTGGTACCAGACATAAAGATTCAAAAACAAGAGTGGTAGACAATGGAAGTGGGCAATAGAAATAGGCAGCTTGTGTGGTGTCCATTTTTCAATTGGTCAAATTAATCGAATTGGATCATTATAATTCTTACACTACTAAGATAATAAAAATTGAGCGTAATTAGATGGAAAAAAATGCAACACCTAAGTTTCAAGGAGACTTGCCTGAGTCTGCTAGTGTTAGAATTCAAAATCAAGATGTCTGATGATGTTTCTACTTAAATCTAGCTTCATCAATCCTTCCACATACGCAAGAGAAATTTATGCAAAAGAAGACAGAGTTTCGACATCCGCTCACCTCAAATGCTAAGAAAAGTATTTATCGTCATAACTCGAACATCGCTGTGGAGAAGGGTATGCAGTGTCGATTTTCTGGGTTGAAAAACAAGCCTCAGTGTCCCGCACTCCAAAACCATGCGCTAGAAATCTCCACCGGCGATGACGTAGCAGAAACCATCGCCGACGCACTTTCGAAGTCCGCATCCTCTCGATGTACCGGCCGTATCGCAGGCACGAGTTCAGAGAGACATACCCATATCCATCAACCCACACGTTCCAAGGTGCTTTGATTTACTTTTAATGACGACCACTTCTCTTCCAAGAGGAGTCATAAGAAGTTTGGTCGTGACTTTGCGGGGGCGGCAGGGGGAGAGCGGGGGGAGGCGTTGTTGGTCGGGTGGGGGCCGGACAAGTGGTGGCGGCAAGCATTGACGTTGTGGCAACTGCCACCTTTACATCGTCGGTGATTCACCGCATTGATGAACTAACGTTAATGTGATGTCATGGTGTTTAGGGTTTAGGTTATTAGGGTGTTATGCTTGTGTTATTATGCTGTATTATTATTAGTGATGTCGTGAACTTTCTTATTTTTCTTTTGTTTTGTTGTTGCAGTGTAGCGATGGTGTTTCTATGATGTTATTCTGGTCTGATTGTGGTGTTTTTACTGTATTAATTGATGTGTAACGTTATATTCTTATTGAAGTGGGGATGTAGGTGTTGTTTCGGTATTATCACGGTGTTATACTGGTGTTTTCAATTGTTATCGTGTTGTCATTTGATGATGTTTTCAGGTGTTATTTTTAAAATTTTGAAATGTAATCTTTGAATGTCGTGTTGAGACCAAACTTTTCTGATGCCTTATATATATATATATATATATATATATATATATATATATATATATATATATATATATATATATATATATATATATATATACATACATACATACATACATACATACATACATACTGTATTTTCCACCTATTGTTTAAATTTTTTAAAAGAAGCAAAATTTATCTGAAAATACTCAAAATAAAAAAAAAATCATAAAAGTTATTTCAAGTATATGAAAACTAAGTTAATTTATTTTAAGATGTCAAATATATTTTATTACAACTCATAGCCTTCCTGATTCTATATGACTTGAAGATGCTTATGAGGGATATTCTCAAAGTAATAAGTGCAAAATTTTTTAGCATAATTTTTCTACTTCTTTTCATTCCCATCCTGAGAATCGGGATGTATCTTTACAATGCAATAAAGATTTACCTTGAAATATTGATAAATGGCAAAGCTGGCTCTATTTCTAATGCTCCGCTTAAAAATGTTTTTAATTCTACTGTTGATTGTGTGATGGAGGGATGTATTGAAAGGGATAGAATGGGAGAACCTATTAACAGTAAGGTACTTATTACTGTTGATCTTCCTGAGGTTCCTCTCGCTACTTCTAATCCTATTCTTCCCCTTTCTGATTCTTCCAAGCAAGTTCAAAATTCTGATGCTCTTATGCATCTGGACTCTGTTCAAGAGGTCCTTATTACCTCTGATATTCCTAATTTGGGGCTTGGTCATAAACCTTCTTCTGACAGACAGATGGTTTTACTGAAACCTATTAATACTTCTCATATCCTATATGTTAATCCTGATATGGTGGTCTCTAATTTGATTAATAATAAGAAGCCTTTTCTTGAAGATGCTTTGATTTCAGGTAAACAACTAGTTTTACATGTTGATAATCCTTCGAAAGAAACTCCTATTCTTTCCAGCTTGGAATTGTATGAAGGTTGGATGATTCTGAAATCATCCAAGAAAAGGAAATTTTGTGGTTCCCGTGAACTTAGTTATGTGAACCCTTGTGCTAACTTAGCACTTAATTTGGGTAAGGCTGATTCTTCTCACTCTCTTTCTGATTCTTTTTAATTTAGGTTCTTTTATTGTTTTTAATGATGAATTGTAATACTATTATTTGGAATGTGAGAGGCATAGCTAAAGCTTGTGCTTCTGAGTGTCTTAAAAATTTAATAAGGACTTATAAGCTTAATTTTTTTAGTATCCTTGAGCATTTGGTTAAGATGGAGAATAATGAGCATTATAGGAAGAGATTTGGTAATTTCAAGTTTTTTGCTAATACTACTAATAAAATTTCGTTATTTTGGAAAGATTGGTCGAACATTTACATTCTTATAAACCATTCTCAGTTTCTTCATGTTAAATTTCATTATGAAAATGTTTTTTTATTTTTTTCTATCATTTATGCTGGCTGTTCGTGGAATGCTCGTCTTGAGCTTTGACATTTTTTTTAGACTATTAACCCCTCACATGAGGCTTGGTTAATGGGAGGTGATTTTAATATGATTTCTTTTTTGATGAAAGAAGGGTGGTGCCTCTCCTAATCTTGCCCTATGGAGGATTTTAATTCTGCGTTATTCAAGGCTGGCCTTTATGATTTATATTACAATGGTAATCGTTACACTTGGCATCGAGGTAATGTTTTTGAGAGACTTGATAGGTTTGTTGCCAATATTGAGTGGTTTAATTTTTTTTCTTTTGCATAAGATCTATAATTTGCCTATAACGGCACGAATCATGCTCCCATTCTTCTTAAAGTTTGCATGGATTCTAATATGCAACCGTATGTTTTCCGTTTTTATAACATGTGGCTTCAACACCCTTCGTACAACCAATTCCTTAAGGAGAATTGGAAAAGTATGCCTAATGTTTCGTCTGGTTTTAATCTTTGGATGCTTCATAAGAATCTTGCTAAAGGCCTTAAATCTTGGAATTTGAATGTGGTAGGTAACCTTCATAGAAAGATTGAAATTATGAAAGCTAAAGTTTCTGAACTTGAACTTGATTTTGCTAATGATAGAATTGAGTTTTCTGCTCTTATTCAAGGGCATCATGATCTTAATGCTGTTATTTCCATGGAAGAGCAGTTTTTTGCTCAGAAAGCTGCTAAATGTCAGTTTTTAGATGGAGATAGAAACTCTAAATTCTTTCAGGCTTGCATTAAGAATAGAAGGATGATAAATTGGATTCCTAAGATTATTAAGGCTAATGGCCTGATTCTTTTGAATCAGGAGGATATTTGTCATGATGGTGTTGATTATTTTTCTAATGCTTTTAAGAATACTGGCATTGATTTATCTCATATTAATTCTTCTGTCTATTATGATTGCCCTCATATTGATAATACTGTTCTTAATTCTCTTCTGAGCTGTGGGGAAATTAAACATACTATTGATAGAATGAAGAATGGTAAGACTCATCGGGCTCGACGGTATTACTATGGAATTTTATAAAAATAGTTGGGATGTTATTGCTAAAGATGTGACCCGTTTGATTCAAGATTTTTTAAAGGAAATAATTTGCCTCTTTTCTTTAAAGCTGCTAATATTGTTTTAATCCCTAAAAAGCATGATGTTTCTTATTGGGATGGTTTTAGGCTGATTAGTCTCAATTATGTTATTTCTAAAATCATCTCTAAAATTATGGTTAAGAGGCTGCAACCTCTCTTTCAGAAATTTATTTGTACTAATCAATCTGCCTTTTTAAAAGGTAGGAGTATTTGTGATAATGCCTTAATTGTTCAGGAACTTCTTCTGGATATTGATCTTCACAGACGTGGTGGGAACATTTTTTTTAAATTAGATATTCATAAGGCTTTTGATCATATTCAGTGGGAGTTTCTTATGGATATTTTGAAGACTATGAGTTTCAACTCTCGTTTTTGTCAAATCATTTATCGTATCATCAGTGGTAATTTCTACTCTGTTATTATTAATGGTAGAAGAATAGTTTCTTTCAAGCTTTTAGGGGTCTTAAGCAAAGAGATCCTTTATCTCCTTATCTTTTATTATTGCTTTAGATTACTTTTCCAGATGCTTGAATAGATTATATATGACTAACCCCTCTTTAAATTATTTTCATAAGGGGAATTTATCTATTAGCCATCTTTGTTTTGTTGATGACTTGATTATCTTTACTAATGCTAATAAGCCTTCTATTAGGAAGGTTTGGAAGACGTTATTGCATTTTCAAAGTGTTTCTGGCTTAACTTTTAATAAATCCAAATGTTTTCTCTATTGTGCTAAGAAGATTCCTGTTTTAAAAAGACATTGAATTGCGGATTTTACTGGCTGTAGCCGTGGCATGCTTCCTTTAAATTATTTAGGTTTTACCTTGTACAGAGGTAGATCTCATGGTAAGGATTTTCTTGGGTTGTATGATAAGATTAAGAATAGAATTTTGTCGTGGGAGAATCATTTTCTCTCGTTTGGGGGCAGGATTACTATTCTTAAATCTATCCTTACTTCCCTGCCTCTTTATTCTCTTCAGTTTATGAAAAAGCCTGGGTTTATTATTAAGAAGATTGAGTCTCTTTTTAATAAATTCCTTTGGGAAGGTTCTTATGGTTCGAAAATTCATTGGAAGAGTTGGGCTAAGCTTTGTAAGCCACTTGAGTCTAGGGGTTTAGGCTCTAGAAGCTTAACTGACTCTATTACTATTAATTTCATGAAACTTTGGTACCGTTTCCGTAAGAATGATTCTCTCTGGGCCTCCTTTATGCATTCTAAGTATTGTGCTAATGATCATCCCCTTACTATTTCACCTATGACTACTGATTCTTTTATTTGGATAGACATGTTGGCTGTTTCTCATAATACTGAGCTTTTTTTTAACTTGGGATCTGAGCAAAGGTAATATATCCTTTTGGTACGATGATTGGATGGGAAGTGGTGCTTTGGCTAATAGTTTTGGAGGCCCGGAGCATGTTAATCTGATGGTGAATGATTTTTGGGTCCATAATAGTTGGATTCTGTATAAACTTTTGTGGTATGTTACTTATAATGTAGCTAGTTTTATCTCTAGCATTCTCCTTAATATCAACAGAGAGGATAGGGTGGCTCTCAAAGGTAAACAAGGTATTTCTGATGCTAAAATCTTTGCTGATTCTTTTATTTATACAAATTGGTTTCGATCTTAAATGGTTATGGAACAAATGGCTTAAGCCCTCTATTTCTTTCTTTACGTGGCGTGTTTTGCATAATGTGCTTTCTGTTGATGACATTCTTAAACTTAAGGGCTTACATCTCCCTTCTTGTTGTTCTCTTTGTATGCATGATTGTGAGTCCATTAATCATATTTTTTCTCGTACCGTTCTTTTGTTCGCGAGGTTCGGCTTCATTGTCGTAGCATTCTTAGGATTTCTACCGATTATTTTCGGCATACTACTATTATGGATTTGTTTAACGATTGGAAGAAGTTTGGACATTTTTTGTTTAATTCCATTCCTGCTATCATTACTTGGTTCATTTGGGTTGCTAGAAATGATGTTCGGTTATATGGTAATAGACCTAATATTGTCTCTACTGTTAAATTAATCTATGGATATCTTTTCAAATGTTTGGTTTTTTTAACTTCTAAGGGGAAGCTTAACAGGAAGCTGTACAAGTTACTCCATAACTTAGGATTCCCTAATACTAGTAATGGGAATGTTTATAAGACTATTCATTGGATTAAACCTCCGGCTCCTTTTATCAAAATTAATGTCGATGGTTGTTGGGATTGCAGATTTGCTAGTGTTGGGTTTGTTTGCTGTGATTTTGCGGGATCCATTTTTTACTAGTTTGTTTCTCCTTCTGTTCCTATCTCGCCTCTTGTGGCTGAAGCGGATGCTTTGGTTTTTTGTTTGCAACTGGCTGTTCGAAAATGTTAGAAGTTCATTATTTTGGAAACTGATTCTTTTATTTTATGGAGGTATTGTTTATTGTAGGAACGATATCACTGGAGTGTAAATCTTCAGATGAAGAGAATCTTGGATTTATCTAGGAATTTGGTGGTCAAGTGGAGTCACACTCGACATGAAGGTAATCAAGTTGCTCATTGGATTGCTAAGATGGGACTTTATTTTCGTACTGCTTGGGTTTCTTTTTTTATTCCGGTTCATTTATTTCATGTTGCTTGTTGGGATATTTAGTTTTGTTGTGTTTGTCATTGTGTTGTGGTGCGTGAGTTGTTTTTTATGTTTTTTCTGGAAAGATGTCTTTAGATTCTCTCTTTTTTTGTGTGTGTTGTATGGGTGTGCTAGATAGGACATCTTTCCCGGTGTTGTATTTTTATTTTTCGATAAAACGCGTAAGGAGACTATGTCTCTTTCAATTATATATATATATATATATATATATATATATATATATATATATATATATATGTTGATTCTGAACGTCTTCTGATTTTTAAAATAATTTAATTTATTTTTTCGAATACAATTATTAAAAAAAAATTAATTAAAAATAAAATAGTCTCACAGCATCAAAATTATAATCACAAGGGATAAGATGTAAAAAAGAAAAAAATACTTTTAAAAATAAATTTCTTTATCATATTTTTTCTCGTTTTATTGTTTTGTTAAAAAAAAAAGAGTATCAATTCTCACTATCTCAAAAAACACAAAATTTGCACTTGTAGATCAGCTTTTGTAACCTAAATAATTACCATAACATTCAAAATCAAGAAGTCCTCAGATTTTATTTCTAAAAATAAGCGTTGCCCTTGCCATCATATTTATTTTCTACATAAGAAAACAGTTTGAACGGCCGCTCACCAACGAGGCCAAGATGAGTGATTGCCGCCATAACTCAAACATTGCTCGTCGTGAAGCGTAAGCGGGGCCGCCCGCGTGGATTGAAAAACAAGCTTAAGCCTCCGGTGACCACCAAGCACCCCGTACGACAAACTCCAAACCCACGTGCTAGAAATCTCGCCGCCGGCGACGTAGCGAGAATCCATCACAGCCTTTGCTCTGGGTGCCTCCCTTTGGGAGTACGAGTTCTCTCAGCCTCCAGCCGTATCGCAATTGCTATGTTGGGGGATGCGTCACCATATCCTTCAACCCTCACGTTCCAAGGAAGCTTTGATCTGCTTTGAATGACCGGCACATTTCTTCTCGGAGGAGGCATAATAAGTTTTGCTATGATTTTGGCGGGACCAAAGGGGCAGGTTGTGGGCGGGTGGTAGCCGGACAATTGGTGGCGGCGGGCATCGTCATTGTGGTAGCTGCCACTTTCGCATTGACCTCGTTCCATCGCATGGATAAAATAGATATTAACCTAAAACATATGTTGCCGGTTGTAAAGGAAAATTTAGGTAACAAAATTGTTAGCAACAAATGGGTTCGACTCATTTCGTGACTGCAATATCCCTCCCCCACCAAGTTTTATAACTGATGTCGAAGGTATTTAAACTGAAAACAAAGACTATTTTATGGCAATTGATTGGTAAAAATTTGGTTGCTGCAATATTTTCTACTATTTCTTCTGTAGTCTTCCCAACATCCTCCATCTCGTTACCATTGTTGAAATTTGGCTAACTCTAGCCAAAAGATTCCAATCAGCCAAAATTCAAAAGTCTTTCAGTTAAATAGTGAATTGCATAATATTACCATGAGCATACACACATCACAATATCTCACAATTATAAAGAACCTCATAGATATCATTGCAGCGGCGGGATGTAAGATTGACATAGAAGACATAATACTTTATACCTTGAATGGATTATCGCCCGCATATCAAGGATTCAAGACTGTAATCCGCACCAACCTCAATCTCATTACTCTTGAAGACTTTTATCCTTTGCTACATAGTGAGGAATATAACCTAGCTACTGAATCTACCACAACACACTGCTCTTCTATCCTACAAACGCAAAGGAAGTTTCAACAACTCCAGAAACTTTAACAGAAACACACCAAGTAATAGGAACAACACCAAAAATCTTGACTGCAGATTTATTATTATGATTGAAGGTCTTATTTTCTCACCGAGAATCTAACTTGAATATATTGATAACAACTAACAAATTATATCTCACTTTTCCATAAATAAGACGAGTCATATATTTCAGCACAAAAATATTTGGAGTTAAATTAGATCATATTAACATTCTTTTGCTAAATATTAGTTTTGCAAAATAAAAATTTTCTATTTACAGAAGTCTTTTATATGATGTTGCACTAAATATACAATGAAAACTATTTGAATTTTTAAGTTTTCTTATATTGAAATAGGAAAAAATTCACTCAGAAAATGCTTAATTGTACAAATTCACAAGAGAGTAAAACCGCCGCACTTGGAAAAAAAAAATAAAAAAAATTAATGGAATGAGACCTCCACAAATCTTAGGTGAAAATTAATGTTAATGATTTCATTTTAGATGTCCCTAATTAACTTGAGGAGATCTTACATTTTGTTACACTATCAAGATAATAAAAGTTGAACTTGATTAAATGAAAAAATGCACCACATAATTTTGATGTACTTGAAATTCATTATTTGATTCAGTTTTACAAAAAAAAAAATTGATTTATTTGACCAATCGATTTATCCTGTTGGACTGTGATTGTAATTGGGTATGTAGAGCATTGGGTTGACTGTTTGTTGAGGGTTTGTATTGCAAATTCGTGCGATGCCAACACTGAAAACCGAGTGATACTTTTTCAGACAAATTTGACGGGCGATGTTAGGGGCTCGTCTCTCACGTAGGGGGCAAGAGTTTAATTCACTTACTTACCACTTATCTTAGTGCCCTTAAAGCTCACCTTCCAAAAAAATCCAAACATTCAATTGTTATTCTAATTGCATGTGTGAAATGTTTACAACGACAACATTTATATTCTTTTAATTGAAGTCATAGGATTTTAATGATTCAATCCTTTGATGAGAAATGCATGTTACATTTTTAAGAGATGATAGGGTAAAATAGCATGTCTCCATGGACTTTTTTAAATTATTAATTCATTTAGTTAGCTTTCATGAGCATCTCTCCTCTTTACTATTTTTGGTGTTGGATTACGATTTGTTCTTGATCTCAAGTCCCTAAAATAAAAGAGTTAAGAAAAGAGGATTGTGACTTGAAGAATTAGAAAGAAAGTGAGAGAAAGGTAAAGCTTCTACAATACCCTCATCTCCTCATCCGTTTAATGGATTCTCTTATATATTATAGTTACTACTCATTGCTCATGGATTCTAAAATATATTTGATTTTTTTTCTTTTTCTCAATATATAATTAATAAAAGGATTTACATGCATAGCACTCTAAATATATTTATTTACATATCTCACATTCAAAACTATAAATTTACAATTATAACACCTAAATATATTAACGACAAAAACATCTCAGCCCTATCAAATTTCTCAAAAACATGGCACTCCCTCAAATGTATTTTCTTAAATATCTATTTTGAGTTAATTCTATAGGTTCTTAATGTTGGCATGTGACAAACTTCAAGTATGGAGTAATTTTTATTTATTTTGACATAATTCAATAGGGTCTCAAAAATTTCACATCCCCTTTTAATCTCCACCCCCTTCAGAACCATGTGTCATTCGTATTCATTGCAGTGGTTTTTAAACCATTATAATTGTTGAGCGTTATAAAGGTATTTAGCAACAGTTTTAGAACTAATGACTTTGATTTAACAAATTTTATTATTTTTTAAATCTTATTTATAAATTTCAAGAACCAAAAAAATCATTATCCATAAAGAGACTTCTAAATTTATGATTTGCCAATAATATTTCTTTGAATTTGAAAATATCCACAAATCACACCTAAAGAATAAGACAAATCGTCCACAAGTGCAGACGATGAATGGCAGGGCGAGAACTCGACATACACCTCATCCAATAAATAAAATGTGTAAAAGAAATAAAAGTAGATGTTGTTGTGTGCCCAAGTGGCGCCTACTAATGACAATGGTGGAGGACAATTGGTGGCAAAAAACACAGATGAATATATTCCAAATATATTTACGAAAATTAGAGAGAGAATTTAAAAGTTATTAAAATTTTACAATACATTTATATTTCTTGAGGCTAAACTCTAAAAAATTTAGTATTCTATATTTATCATGCACAACATTAAAAATAAATGTAGCCAAATAACCCCTAGATTCTTAAAAGATATATATACAACAAATTTAATCTTTATATCTTTGAATTATGACAAAACTGAAGAGTTTAAAAGCAAAAGAAAAATCAAAATAGTACCTATAATAATTTTATTATTATTTAATAAATAGAAAATTGATATATAATAATAATAATAATAATAATAATAATAATAATAATAATAATGAAACAACTAAAACTCATTAAACGACAAAAAAACATTTTAAAGTATGTAAAAAAATTCCATTCTTTACTTTCTAAGGTACAAAAATAAAAAATAAAATAAAAAAACCAACATAAAAGATATGTATAAGGGCTTTAATTAATTTGGAAGTATATAAAATCTTTTTCCTTTTAATTTTAGGTTTTTAATTTTATTTCTTTGCATTTAGAATTGAAAATAAAATTTTTAAATATTAAAATACTTCCATTTACTTTTACAAATATTCCAAATAAATTATCAAGATCTGTTTCCGCCTATTTTTATCATTTTATTTAAAAAATAAATAAATTTTCACTATATTCTTTCACACACACACACACACACACACACACACGAAAATAATTCATTTTATTCTTAAGAATAAGCCAAAAAAATTATTTATAGGATTTTTAAAAAATAAATTAATTTATTTTTAACATTTCAAAATTATTTATTCAAATTAAAATATTTATAAAATAAAAAATTATATAAAAGAGAAAAAAAACTAAAATTGATTCCAATTAATAACGTATAATGTGTTCTGAACATTTTGGAACAAATTGATTAATTTTTAATTGAAAAAAATTTTATATATATATATAATTTGATTGTAAAAAGGAAGTCCTAGTTTAATAGATTTCTCATTCTATTATCTGCTTATAAATAAAACTAAATAGTGTATAACCCAAAAATATGTTCTCGCTGAGCTGGAAGGATCATCATCACCGGATACACACCAGTAACGACAGACTTGCATAACCGACCACTTTGGCGGGTTATACGAAAGAACAACCAGACGGCCCCCTTTGGTTGGCTGCTATGGTGGACCTAATCTTAAAATGAAAGATTTACAATTGATCACTCTTTGCTTGGCCACCTCGCCCATTGCCCGACCACCAGCCCCTTTGATTAGCCGTCAACTGGTCGGCTGCCTCGTCAAAAGAAAATTTTAAAAAAAATATAATATTTTCAATAATAGCATCAATCCCCATTACATAGAAAATTAAAAAATAAAATAAAATTTTCAATTACGAATGAAACTTCTCATTGTCACTAGGTACTGCTAGATCGGAGCTTTATATTTAGAATTGTAGATCATTGTTTGTTTAATTTTGAGTTTTTATTTTAAAAAAATTTAAAATAAAATAGTTTGATGTATTAAAAAACACAATTTTATTTTTTTAAAATTTTGAAAAATAATTTTTAAGTCGATTTGAGACCAAACTTTTTGTTATTTTAAAAATATAAATATTTACTGTGTTTTTCACGTATTGTTTAAGGTTTTTATAAGAAGCGAATTTATTCTGAAAAATACTCAAAATAAAAAAAAAAACTTAGAGTTATTTCAAGGAGGATATGAAAAATAAGTTGATTTATTTTAAGACGTCAAATATATTTTACTACAAATATGTAAAATATATATATATCATAGAAAAAATAAAGTTGATTATGAACGTCCTCTTATTTTTAAAATAATTTAACTTATATTTAAGAATGTAATTATTAAATTAATTAATTAATTAAAAATAAAATAGTCTCAAAACACCAAAATTATAAACATAAGAGGTAAGACGTAAAAAAACATTTTAAAAAATAAATTTGTATATTATATTTATTCTTGTTATATTGTTTTTAAAAAAAAGAAATAAAAGTACCAATTCAAACTATCTCAAAAAACACAAAATTAGCATTTGTGGATCTGCTTTCACGATGTAAATAGTTACAGTTACATTCAAAAACAAGAAGTCGTCAGATTTTATTTCTAAAAATAAACGGCACCCCCGCCACACATCATTTTTTTTTCTACATAAAGAAACTGTTTGAACAGTCCCTCACCACCGAAGCGAGTTGAGTGATTGCCGCCATAACACAAGCATTGCTGCTGTGAAGTGTAAGCGGGGCCGCCCGCCTGGCTTGAAGAACAAGCCTAAGCCTCCAGCGACCACCAGCACCCTGTACGCTAAACTCCAAACCCACATGCTAAAAATCTCCGCCGGTGGCGACGTAGCAGAATCCATCGCAGCCTTTTCTCGTGGTTGCCTCCCTTTGGGAGTACGTGTTCTCTCAGCCTCCTGTCGTATTGCGATCACCGTGTTAAGGCAGGCGTCAACATATTCATCAACCCTCATGTTCCAAGGAAGCTTTGATCTGCTTTCAATGACCGCCACATTTCTTCCCGGATGAGGCATAAGAAGTTTGGTTGTGACTTTGGCGGGGCCAAATGGGCAGGTTGTTAGTGGGGTGGTAGCAGGACAATTGGTGGCTGCCGGCATCGTCTCCGTGATAGCTGCCACTTTCGCATTGCCGGCTTTCCACCGCATGGTTAAAATAGATATTAACTTGAAGCATATGTTACCCATTGTAAAGGAGGAAAGTATCTTGCACAAATGTTTGGCGAAAATGAACGGGATCTTGGCCTACAGAAAGAGCCAGTGTTCAAACGATGCAACGGAGATAAGGAAGTAGATAAAAATCGGCTTGAGCACATTTTAAAAGAATTCGAGCAATGCATTGGCGACTGGTAGTGCTTCGACAGGAGGAGATGTTGGAGTAGAGAAGAAGATGGACCACAATGGTGGGTGTGTCAGAGATGTTTGAACAACATTCTGACGACTCGACGATAATTGACTATGCATTTGGGAGCGATCATCACAATTGTTGCGGACATTTGACATTCAATGCGTTTGGATCTTTTGATGTCTTTTCTCCGCTATATTAGATTGTTAGATGAAATATTTAGTTTACATGCCCATTATTCCATTCTTTTTTTTTTTAAGAAAAAAAAGATGAAATAATGGTTTTATTGTGTGATTCTGCTATGATTTGTGTTTTGTTTTCCTGTTTTCAAATTGCGACATCGACCTTAGTTTTGTAAATAAAATCCGTAAATGTCTTTAGATCAAGGCGACGCTGGATTTCATGAAAGGTTTTTTCTTTTTTACAGTTATGATTTCGAGTAATGGATCATTGATTTCTATTTTTCTAATAGTATTAATCATATAAAATTATTTTAGAGAGAGAGAGAGAGACAGTTTGTTATATGTGAAAATTTATTGTTTTATTTATTTATAGTTTAAAATGAATTAAGGAAAAAAACAGCATAATGTGTTGATTTAAAATTGCATAGCAATTTTATATTTTTATTGGAAACCAATGACAATCGCTGGCATCAATGTAATGAGCTTAGCTTCCGCATTTCTGAATTCTGAAAAAGCAGAAATATGTGAAATGCTCAATAAAAAGTCCTTGCAGCAAATTTCTATAAAGAAAAAAGCTACTCCTATATATGGATTAAGAGAAGAAGGTAGATTAAAAAATTCTTTAGCATTTGCTGTAATTTTTTTAGATGATATTTATATTCAGACAAATTAGCTTCAATTTCTTTCTTTTTTCATATTACATCCTTCTATAATTTTTCTTTTAATATTTTTTTAAAAAAAAAAAGAAAAATTGTAAAGCATGATCATAACATGTATCCCCTTTCGATGAGTTATTAAACTTTCGATGCAACAAGTATTATGGGAACAATATCTTGCCATCATAACTCAGGGAATAATATTATTTAGAATACAAATATTTAGAGTCGTTAGTGTTGCTAGCATTGATTAGAGATGTGTAGTCGAATAGTCTAGACCCCCTTAAGAGGAGATATAACAATTATATTTATAGCAGAGTCCATCTAAATGCAAAATAAATTGGATTAATTGCTAGCCTTAAGAAGTACTCGCTTCTACAATGATAGATACAAGGAAGATTTACCTACATACCACTCGATCCATATGCACTTGCATATCTAACACCTAAACATAATTTTTTACCTATAAATCATGATCATAACATATATATGGATACAAGTGCTACTGAGTTAAAGATATATAATAAAATGCTTTCCTATACTAAAAACATTGAGTAACTTATGCTAAGAGATGATATTTTTTCTAACGTCAATCTTCTCCTATGAATATAAAGCTCTATCAACTGCTAAACCTTTTGAACTACTTGTATATTCTTCTCTCGCCTCATCAAACCTCTATTTTGCTAACTCAATTTTTGATAAGAAACATTTGATTGGCATAAATGGAAAAAAGTTAAGTTTAGGTGTTAGATATGTAAAAACGTAAGAATTGTGTGATGTGCATGTAAATGTCTGATTGGCAATAGCAAAAAAATCAGGACACATGTTGCCTTCTCGAGGGCAATACAAAAGAATATAAATTTATAGAACCGTTAGTAATGCTAGAATTAATTAGAGATGAGTAGATGAATACTCTAGAACCCCAATACCTCTAGATATAAAAGTTGGAACCCACAAAGTCTTTAAACTAAATACCAAAGATAATGGAGATGAAATGTACACCCTCGTTAGTAACACGTGCTGCCAATGAAACGTTATGTACTCTTGGAATGTAGTGTCTGTATCTTCTTGAATTAGTTGTTAAACTTTTGATGCAATGAATATCATGAAAACAATATGTTGTCATTCTGACTTAAGAAGTTTATAATGTGGGTACATATTGAAGAGGCAATTAAAAGTAGACAACTATTTCATATTTCTTTTTTATTTTTGGATGATCGCTAAAAGTTCTTGGCATCAATGTAATGAGCATAACTTTGACATTTTTGAATTCTAAAAAAGCTGAAATAGCTGATAGTCTAAAGATTTTTTTTTCGAAAAAGTAGCATTTACAGTAAATTATTCGCTGCAAATATCTATAAGAAAAAATAGCTATACCGTTATACTCTATATGAAAAGAAAAATTATATGCTATAATTTTTTAGATGACTTTTACATTAAGTCAAATGATAATTACTGTAATCATTGGTTCCATCTTCTATCTATATGGAACAAATAAGACCACTTCCTTTAGTTGAGATTGTTTTGTTTTTGTTATTTAAAGATACATGTTTTACCCACAGAAGTAATAATTTTACTCTTATAATAATAAACTCAAACATTATGATTTCATTTTTCAAATGTATCAAATTTTCTCTGAAGCTTATGATTTGGTCATACACACAATTAACTTCAAAAGGCTCATTGCGGCTTAATACATTTTCCTAAATTAAGAAAATAATATCATTATTGTTCACATAACAAAACACATGTTAACAATTAATTTGTTGTGAATGCAATTTATACTGTAATTGGATGATTAGTCTATCATTGTCTTTAAGAAATAGTCAATTGCTACAGAGTGGGTTTAGGCTCTCCCCTCAAGTTTACCAAAAGTAATAAAATAATGATCTAAGATTAGGTATAGTAGACGTATGATTTTATCGTTAAATATTGTAATTCATCTAATCCATTAAATTTGCGACTCGTGTCAGACGTGCGTCCGACGTATATGTGGGCCAACTACCGGATAAAATAATCAAATAATGTCAGTCTCGCAAGGCCTCTAAAAAAGTTGTAACTATTTGTATTTTCTTATATTAATCTGATAGCTTTTGCATTGGCTGCAAAACACACAATGTGCCCTGATTTTTAGCTTATGCGAATAGGGGCATTTACATTCATATCACACAATTATTAAAATTTTACATATCTAACACCTAAACTTTACTTTTTTACATCTACACCACACAAATCTTTCATATAACATAAAAATTATCTCTAATTTTACTTTTAAAAAGAAAAACAAACCTTTGATATTTTGGTATTATCACAGTGTCATACTAGTGTTTTCAGTTGTTATTGTGTTGTCACTTGATAGTATTTTCATGTGCTATTTTTAGAATTTTGAAAAATAATTTTTGAATGTGGGCTTGAGACCAAACTTTTTGTTACCTTTAACTTTTATTCTAGAAAAAAATCTTAAAAGTTATTTCAAGTACATGAAAACTAAGTTAATTTTTTTTAAGATGATAAATATATTTAATTAGAAATCAATATATATATATATATATATATATATATATAGAAAAAATAAAATTGATTCTGATCGTCGTCTGATTTTAAAATAATTTAATTTATTTTTAAGAATATAATTATTAAAAAAATAAATTAATTAAAAATAAAATAATCTCAAAGCATCAAAATTATAAATATAAGAGATAAAATGTAAAAAAGAAAAAATATATATTTTAAAAAATAAATTTCTTCATTATATTTTTTCTCCTTTTATTGTTTCGTTAAAAAAAATAAGAGTATAAATTCTGACCATCTCAAAAAATACAAAATTTACACTTGTGTGTCAACTTTGCGACGTAAATAGTTACCGTTACATTTAAAATCAGAGATTCCTCAGATTTTATTTCTAAAAATAAACGCTGCCCTCGCAACCATATTTATTTTCTACATAAGAAAACAATTTGAACAGTTGCTCACCACCGAAGCCAAGATGAGTGCTTACCGTCTTAACTCAAATATTGCTGCCGTGAAGCGTAAGCGGGGTCGCCCGCTGGATTGAAGAACAAGCTTAAGCCTCCAGTGACCACCAACACCTCGTGCGCCAAACTCCAAACCCACGTGCTAGAAATCTCTGCCAACGGCGACGTAGCAGAATCCATCACAGCCTTTGCTTTGGTTGTCTCCCTTTGGGACTATGAGTTCTCTCAGCCTCAAGTCGTATCGCGATCGCCATGTTGATGGATGTTTCACCATATCCTTCAACCCTCACGTTCCAAGGAAGCTTTGCTCTGCTTTTAATGACCGGCACATTTCTTCCCGGAGGAGGCATAATAAGTTTGGCTATGAATTTGGCGGGGCCAAAGGGGCAGGTTGTGGGCGGGGTGGTAGTCGGACAATTGGTGGTGGCGGGCATTGTCATTGTGGTAGCTGCCACTTTCGCATTGACCTCGTTCCATCGCATGGATAGAATATATATTAACCTGAAGCATATGTTGCCGGCTGTAAAGGAAAATATAGGTAACAATATTGTTAACAACAAATGGGTTCGACTCATTTCGTGACTGCAATATCCCTCCCCCCACCAATTTTTACAACTGATGTCGAAGGTATTCAAACTGAAAATAAAGATTCTTCTATTGTAATTGGTTGGTAAAATTTGATTGCTGCTATATTCTCTACTATTTCCTCTTTAGTCTTCCCAACATCCTCCATTTCATTACCTTGAAATTTGGCTAACTCTAGCCAAAAGATTCCAATCAGCAAATAGATCAAAAGTCTTTCAGTTAAATAGTGAATTGCATAATATTACCATGAGCATACACACATCACAATATCTCACAATTATAAAGAACCTCATAGATATCATTGCAGCGGCGGGATGTAAGATTGACATAGAAGACATAATACTCTATACCTTGAATGGATTATAGTCCGCATATCAAGGATTCAAGACTGTAATCCGCACCAACCTCAATCTCATTACTCTTGAAGACTTCTATCCTTTGCTACATAGTGAGGAATATAACCTAGCTACTGAATCTACCACAACACACTGCTCTTCTATCCTACAAACGCAAAGGAAGTTTCAACAGCTCCAGAAACTTTAACAAAATCACAACAAGTAATAAGAACAACACCAACAATCTTAACTGTAGATTTATTATTATGATTGAAGGTTTTATTTTCTCACCGTCAATCTAACTTGAATATATTGATAACAACTAACAAATTATATCTCACTTTTTCATAAATAGGACGAGTCATATATTTCAACACAAAAATATTTAGAGTTAAATTAGATCATATTAATATTCTTTTGCTAAATATTAATTTTGCAAAATAAAATTTTTCTATATTACAGAGGTTTTTTATATGATGCTGCACTAAATATGCAATGAAAACTAGTTGAAACATGGCACTCCCTCAAATATAAATTTACAAAAATAACACCTAAATATATTAACGACAAAAACATCTCAGTCCTTTCAAATCTCTCAAAAACATGACACTCCCTCAAATATTTTTTTTTAAATATCTATTTTGAGCTAATTCTATAGGTTCTTAATGTTGGCATGTGACAAACTTCAAATATGGAGTAATTTTTATTTATTTTGAGATAATTCAATACGGTCTTAAAAATTTCACATCCCCTTTTAATCTCCACCTCCCTTCACAAGCATGTGTCATCTTTGAATTATGACAAAACTAAAGAGTATAGAAGCAAAAAAAATCAAAATAGTAACCAATAATAATTTTATTATTATTTAATAAATAGAAAATTGATATATAATAATAATAATAATAATAATAATAATAATAATAATAAAACAACTAAAACTCATTAAACGAGAAAAAATATTTAAAGTATATAAAAATATTCCATTTTTAAACTTTATATTTACAACTCTAAATCCAATCTTTACTTTCTAAGGTACAAACTAAAAAAAAAAAAAAAAAGAAAAGAAAAAAAAAACCAACACAAAAGATATGTATAAGATATGTATAAGGGATTTAATTAATTTGAAAGTATCTAAAATCTTTTTTCTTTTAATTTTAGGTTTTTATTTTTATTTCTTTGCATTAAGATTTGAAAATAAAGTTCTTAAATATTAAAATACATTCATTTACTTTTACAAATATTTCAAATAAATTATCAAGGTCTGTTTCCACCTATTTTCATCTTTTTATTTAAAAAACAAATAAATTTTCAGTGTATTCTTTCACATATATATTTTTTTAATTGATGAAAATAATTCATTTTACTCTTAAGAATAAGCCCAAAAAAATTATTTTATAGGATTTTTAAAAAATAAATTAATTTATTTTTAACATTTCAAATTATTTATTCAAATTAAAATATTTAAAAAATAAAAAATTATATAAAAGAGAAAAAAAACTAAAATTGATTCCAATTAATAACATATAATCTAATCTGAACATTTTGAAATAAATTGATTTATTTTTAATTGAAAAAAATTAAATATATATATATATAAATTACGTAAATAAACTTTTATTCAAAACAATTAAAATAAAAGATAAAAATAACCTCAAAAGACTATTAATTTATATAATTTGATTGTAAAAACAAGAGTCCTAACAGATTTCTCATTCTATTATCTACTTATAAATAAAACTAAATAGTGTATAACCCAAAAATATGTTCTCGCTGAGCAAGAAGGATCATCATCACCGGATATACACCGACAACTACAGTCTTGCATAATCGACCACTTTGGCGGGTCATACGAAAGAACACCTACACGGCCACCTTTGATCGGCTGCTATGGCCGACCTAATCTTAAAATGGAAGATTTACAATTGATCACTCTTTGGTTGGCCACCTCACCCATTGCTCGACCACTAGCACCTTCGATTAGCCATCTACTGGTCGGCTGCCTCGTCAAAATAAAATTTAAAAAAATATAAAAATTTCAACAATAGCATCAATTCCCATTACATAGAAAATTTAAAAAAAGTATAAAATTTTCAATTACGAATGAACTTTCTCGTTATCACTAGGTACTATTAGATCGGAGCTTTATATTTAGAATTGTAGATCATTGTTTCTTTAATTTTGAGTTTTTTTAAAAAAGAAATTAAAATAAAATAGTTTGACGTATTAAAAAACACAATTTTATTTTTTTGAAAAATAATTTTTAAGTCGGTTTGAGACCAAACTTTTTGTTACTTTAAAAATATAAATATTTACTGTATTTTTCACGTATTGTTTAACTTTTTTATAAGAAGCGAATTTATTCTGAAAAATACTCAAAATAAAAAAAAACTAAAGAGTTACTTCAAGTATATGAAAAATAAGTTGATTTATTTTAAGATGTCAAATATATTTTACTATATATATATATATATATATATATATATATATATATATATCATAGAAAAAAAAAGGTTGATTATGAACGCCCTCTTATTTTTAAAATAAATTAACTTACATTTAAGAATATAATTATTAAATAAATTAATTAATTAAAAATAAAATAGTCTCAAAACACCAGAACTATAAACATAAGAGATAAGACGTAAAAAAAAACATTTTAAAAAATAAATTTGTATATTATATTTATTCTTGTTTTATTGTTTTCTTAAAAAAAAAAAGAAATAAGAGTACCAATTCAAACTATCTCAAAAAACACAAAATTAGCATTTGTGGATCAGCTTTCACGACGTAAATAGTTACCGTTACATTCAAAATCAAGAATTCCTCAGATTTTAATTCTAAAAATAAACGACACCCCCGCCACACATCATTTTTTTTCTACATAAGGAAACTGTTTGAACAGTCCCTCACCACCGAAGCGAGATGAGTGCTTGCCACCATAACACAAACATTGCTGCCGTGAAGAGTAAGCGGGGCCGCCCGCCTGGCTTGAAGAACAAGCCTAAGCCTCCAGCGACCACCAGCACCCCGTACGCTAAACTCCAAACCCACATGCTAAAAATCTCCGCCGGTGGCGACGTAGTAGAATCCATCACAGCCTTTTCTCGTGGTTGCCTCCCTTTGGGAGTACATGTTCTCTCAGCCTCCGGTCGTATCGCGATCGCCGTGTTGAGGCAGGCGTCAGCATCCTTCAACCCTCACGTTCTAAGGAAGCTTTGATCTGCTTTCAATGACCGCCACATTTCTTCCCGGAGGAGGCATAAGAAGTTTGGTTGTGACTTTGGCGGGACCAAATGGGCAGGTTGTTAGTGGGGTGGTAGCCGGACAATTGATGGCTGCCGGCATCGTCACCGTGATAGCTGCCACTTTCGCATTGCCGGCTTTCCACCACATGGATAAAATAGATATTAACCTGAAGCATATGTTACCCGTGGTAAAGGAAGAAAGTATGTTACACAAATGTTTGGCGGAAATAGAACGGGATCTTGGCCTACATAAAGAGCCAGTGTTCGGAGGATGCAACAGAGAGAAGGAAGTAGATAAAAATCGGCTTGAGCACATTTTGAAAGAATTCGAGCAATGTATTACGATGCCGATGGCGATTGGTTGTGCTTCGACAGGAGGAGACGTTGGAGTAGAGAAGAAGATGGACCTCAATGGTAGGTGTGTCAGAGATGTTTGATCAACATTCGGACGACTCGACGATAATTGATTATGCGTTTGGGAGCGGCCATCACTATTGTGGCGGCCAATTGACATTCAACGCGTTTGGATCTTTTGATGCATTTTCTCCGCTATATTAGATTGTTAGATGAAATATTCAGTTTGCATGCCCATTATTCAATTCTTTTTTTTAAAGAAAAAAAAGTTGAAATAATGGTTTTATTTTGTGATTCTGTTGTGGTTTGTGTTTTGTTTTCCTGTTTTCAAATTGCGACTTCTGCCTTTAGTTTTTGTAAATAAAATCCGTAATGTCATTAGATCAAGGCGACGCTGGATTTCATGAAAGTTTTTTCTTCTTTTATATTTCATCGTTCTATAATTTTTCTTTTAATGTTTTTTTTAAAAAAAAAAAAATTTTAAGCATGATCATAACATGTATCCCCTTTTGACGAGTCATTAAACTTTCGATGCAACAAATATTATGGGAATAATATCTCGCCATCATAACATGAGGAATAATATTATTTAGAATTCAATCGTCTAGAGTCGTTAGTGTTGCTCGAGTTAATTAGAGATGAGTAGACGAATAGTCTAGACCCCCTTAAGAGTAGATATAACAATTATATTAATAGCAGATTCCATCTAAATGCAAAATAAATTGGATTAATTGCTAGCCTTAAGAAGTACTCGCTTCTCCAATGATAGATATAAGGAAGATTTACCTACAAACCACTCAATTCATATGTACTTGCATATCGAACACCTGAACATAAATTTTTACCTATAAAGCACGATCAAACATATATATTGATACAAGTGCAACTGGGATAAATATATATAACAAAATGCTTTCTAATATTATAAACATTGAGTGACTTATGCTAATAGCTGATATCCTTTCTAACGCCAATCTTCTCTTGTGTATATAAAACTCCATCAACTGCTGAACCTTTTGAACTACCTATATATTCGACTCTCCCTTCATCAAACCTCTATTTTGATAACTCAATTTTTTATAAGAAGTATTTGATTGGTATAAATGGAAAAAAGTTAAGTTTAGGTGTTTGAAATGTAAAAAACATAAGAATTGTGTGATATGCATGTAAATGTCTTATTGGCAATAGCAAAAAAAATCAAGCACATGTTGCCTTATAGAGGGCAATGCAAAAGAATACAAATTTATAGAATCATTAGTATTAGTATAATTAATTAGAGATGAGTAGATGAATAAACTAGAATCTCAATACCTCTAGATATAAAAGTAGGAACTCACAAAGTCTTTAAACTAAATACCAAAGATAATTGAGATGAAATGTTGACCCTCGTTGGTAACACTATGCTTGGCATGAAACATTACGTATACTTGGATCAGTAGTACGTATCTTCTTGGACGAATAACGAATCGTTAAACTTCGATGTAATGAGTATCGTTGAAAACAATAAGTTGACTCTTTATGAAGAGAAAAAATTATATGCTTTAATTTTACAGATGACATTTATATTCAGGCAAATGATAGTTACTGTAATCATTGGTTCCATCTTCTATCTATATGGAACAAATAAGATCACATCTTTCAATTGAGATTACTTTGTATTTGTTCTGCTTCCCAATTAATTAACGATACATATTTTACCCATAGAAGTCATACTTTTAGCATTCAAACATTATGATTCCAATTTTCAAATGTATCGAGTTTTCTCTAAAGCTTATGATTTGATCATGCACACAATTAACTTCAAAAGACTCATTACGGCTAGTACATTTTCCTGAATTAAGAAAATAATATCATTATTGTTCTAGCAACAAAACACATGTCAACAATTAAATTGTTGTGAATGCAATTTACGCTGTAGTTGGATGATTAGTTAATCATTGTTTTAAAAAAATAGTCAGTTGCTAGTGGAGTGGGTTTAGGCTCTCCCCTCAAGTTTACCAAAAGTAAGGAAACAATGATCTAATATTAGGTAGAGCAATCATATGATTTCATCGATAAATTTGGGACTCCTGTCAAATTTGGGACTCCTGTCAGAGGTGTCTCCGACATATATGTGGGCCGATTAATGGATAGAATAATCAAGTAATGGTAGTCTCACGAGTTCTTTGACAAAGTTGTAATTATTTGTATTCTTTTATATTAATCTGATAGCTTTTGCATTGGCTGCAAAACGGCACAATGTGCCCTGATTTTTTAGCTTATGCGAATAGGGGCATTTACATTCATACCACACAGTTCTCAAAAATTTACATATCTCACTCCTAAACTTTACTTTTTTACATTTATGCCACACAAATCTGTCATATAACATAAAAATTATCTCTAATTTTACTTTTAAAAAGAAGAAAAATACACCTTTCATTCATAATTATGATGACATGCATACACTTAACAATTAAAGTTAGAGTATTAAATATGTAAATTTATAAGAATTAAATGGAATGTATACGTAAATCTTCCTTGTGAATGCCTCTCTTGGATCTTCCTACAGTAGACGTTAGTCTGAATCACTATAAATCTGTGTTCACTTTTGCTATGATTTTTTTTTTCCCATCGTTTTAGAGTAGACTCTTTAATCAGTTATTAAACGAGAAAGCAAAAATCCAACATGTTGTTAATTAATAAAGCCATCAAGAAATTTTAGCATTTATATAATTATTTTTTGTCAAACACATTGTTGTACTCTAATCCTTGCTGTCGATGTCTTTTTTCTCCTCTGCTCCGGCCGCTCCTCCAATCAAAGCACCGCTAACCGCCGCCACCAACTCAGGAAACGCCGTCTACGAGTCAAGAAGTTGTTGTGGTTCCACTACTTAGTTATCCAGCATTCCTCCCTTAAAATTCTCCACTCCACCACTATCTACAAATGCGGATTCTCCGTCGAAGTTCGTCAGTAAGATTTTACCCTGGTCATCTGCGACTGTCTCCGCCTGCAAGCATTTATGAAGATTTTATGTTTAAAATATTTCTACTGCTTTTTTAGATCTCTGTTGCTAAGTTTATAATTCAGCATAGGATAATTAAATACAATCGTTAAGTTTATCTCAAAAGAAAGTAAAATATGATTTATGTTGTAGATAAATAGGTTTATTATGTAATCTTATTGTTTGCTTTAAAATATTGTTTTAATTTGTTTGGATTTTAATTGAGGCATGCAATTTTAATGCCAAAGAGAAGCCATTAACAAGATTTATTTCAATTGAAAATAAAGATTTAAAAACAGGAGTGGTAGACAATGGAAGTGGGCATTAGAAATAAGCAGCTTGTGTGGTGTGCATTTTTCAATTGGTCAAATTACTCGAATTGGATCATTATAATTCTTGCACTAATAAGGTAATAAAAGTTGACCCTAATTAGATGAAAAAATGCAACACTAAGTTTGAAGGAGACTTGCCTGAGTTTGCTAGTGTTAGAATTCAAAATCAAGATGTCTGTTGATGTTTTTACTTAAATCTAGCTTCCTCATTCCTTCCACATACTCAAGAGAAATTTATGCAGAAGAAGATAGAGTTTCGACATCCGCTCACCTCAAAAGCCAAGAAAAGTGTTTACCGTCATAACTCGAACATTGCTGCGGAGAAGGGTATGCAGGGTCGATTTTTGAGTTGAAAAACAAGCCTAAGTGTCCCGCACTCCAAAGCGATGTGCTAGAAATCCCCACCGGTGATGACGTAGCAGAAACCATTGTTGGCGTACTTTGAGAGTTTACATCCTCTCAGTGTCCGGCCGTATCGCAGGCACGAGTTCAGAGAGACGTACACATATCCCTCAACTCACACGTTCCAAGGTGCTTTGATTAACTTTTAATGACGGCCACTTTTCTTCCAAGAGGAGTCATAAGAAGTTTGGTCGTGACTTTGCGGGGAGGTGGGGGAGAGCGGGGGAGAGCGGGGGAGGCGTTGTTGGCCGGGTAGTGGCCGGACAAGGGGTGGCGGCAAGCATGTGTATCGTCGGCGTTCCACCGCATTGATGAACTAATGTTAATGTGGTGTCATGGTGTTTAGGGTTTAGGTTATTGGGGGTGTTATGCTTGTGTTATTATGTTGTGTTATTGTTACTGATGTCATGAACTTTCAGATTTTTTTTTGTTTTGTTGTTGCAGTGTAGCAGTGGTGTTTATATGATGTTATTATGGTGTGATTGTGGTGTTTTTACTGTATTATTGGATGTTTAACGTTACATTTTTATTGAAGGGGATGTGATGTTATTTTGGTATTATCACAAGTGTCATACTAGTGTTTTCGAGTGTTATTGTGTTGTCATTTGATAAGTATTTTCATGTGCTATTTTTAGAATTTTGAAAAATAATTTTTGAATGTGGGTTTGAGACCAAACTTTTTGTTACCTTTAACTTTTATTCTAGAAAAAAAATCTTAAAAGTTATTTCAAGTCATGAAAACTAAGTTAATTTTTTTAAGATGTCAAATATATTTTATTAGAAATCTATATATATATATATATATATATATATATATATATATATATATATATATATATAAAATAAAATTGATTCTGATCGTCGTCTGATTTTAAAATAATTTAATTTGTTTTTAAGAATAAAATTATTAAAAAAATAAATTAATTAAAAATAAAATAATTTCAAAGCATCAAAATTATAAATATAAGAGATAAGATGTAAAAAAGAAAAAATATATATTTTAAAAAATAAATTTCTTCCTTATATTTTTTCTCCTTTTATTGTTTCATTAAAAAAAATAAGAGTATAAATTCTGATCATCTCAAAAAATACAAAATTTACACTTGTGCATCAACTCTGCGACGTAAATATTTACCATTACATTCAAAATCAGAAATTCCTCAGATTTTATTTCTAAAAATAAACGCCGCCCTCGCAATCATATTTATTTTCTACATAGCGAAACAATTTGGACAGTTGCTCACCACCGAAGCCAAGATGAGTGCTTACCATCTTAACTCAAATATTGCTGCCGTGAAGCGTAAGCAGGGTCGCCCGCCTGGATTGAAGAACAAGCTTAAGCCTCCGGTGACCACCAACACCTCGTGCGCCAAACTCCAAACCCACGTGCTAGAAATCTCTGCCAATGGCGACGTAGCAGAATCCATCACAGCCTTTGCTCTGGTTGTCTCCCTTTGGGACTATGAGTTCTCTCAGCCTCTAGCCGTATCGCGATCGCCATGTTCAGGGATGTTTCACCATATCCTTCAACCCTCACGTTCCAAGGAAGCTTTGCTCTGCTTTTAATGACCGTCACATTTCTTCTCGGAGGAGGCATAATAAGTTTGGCTATGAATTTGGCGGGGCCAAAGGGGCAGGTTGTGGGCGGGGTGGTAGCCTGACAATTGGTGGCGGCGGGCATTGTCATTGTGGTAGCTGCCACTTTCGCATTGACATCGTTCCATCGCATGGATAAAATATATATTAACCTGAAGCATATGTTGCCGGTTGTAAAGGAAAATATTGGTAACAATATTGTTAACGACAAATGGGTTCGACTCATTTCATGACTGCAATATCCCTCCCCCACCAAGTTTTACAACTGATGCGAAGGTATTCAAACTGAAAACAAAGATTCTTCTATGGCAATTGGTAGGTAAAAATTTGGTTGCTGCAATATTCTCTACTATTTCCTCTGTAGTCTTCCCAACATCCTCCATCTCATTACGATTGTTGAAATTTGGCTAACTCTAGCTAATAGATTCCAGTCAGCCAATAGATCAAAAGTTTTTCAGTTAAATGGTGAATTGCATAATATTACCATGAGCATACACACATCACAATATCTCACATTTATAAAGAACCTCATAGATATCATTGCAGCTGTGGGATGTATGATTGACATAGAAGACATAATACTCTATACCTTGAATGGATTATTGCCTGCATATCAAGGATTCAAGACTGCAATCCGCACCGACCTCAATCTTATTACTCTTGAAGACTTTTATCCTTTGCTACATAGTGAAGAATATAACCTAGCTACTGAATCTACCACAACACACTGCTCTTCTATCATACAAACGCAAAAGAAGTTTCAACAGCTCCATAAACTTTAACAGAAGCACACCAAGTAATTGGAACAACACCAACAATCTTGACTGCAGATTTATTATCATGATTGAAGGTTTTATTTCTCACCTTCAATCTAACTTGAATATATTGATAACAATTAACAAATTATATCTCACTTTTCCATAAATAAGGCGAGTCGTATATTTCAGCACAAAAATATTTGGAATTATATTAGATCATATTAACATTCTTTTGCTAAATATGAATTTTGCAAAATAAATTTTTTCTATATTACAAAAGTTTTTTATATGATGCTGTACTAAATATGCAACGAAAACTAGTTGAATTTTTGAGTTTCTTTATATTGAAATAGGAAAAATTCACTCAGAATATGCTTAATTGTACAAAATCACAAAGAGTAAAACCGCCACACTTGGAAAAAAAAAATTAATGGAATGAGACCTCTACAAATCTTATGTGCAAATTAATGTTAATGATTTCATTTTAGATGTCCCTAATTAACTCGAGGAGATCTTGCATTTTGTTACACTATCAAGATAATAAAAGTTGAACTTGATTAAATGAAAAAATGCAACACATAATTTTGATGTACTTGAAATTCATTATTTAGTTCAGTTTTACAAAAGAAAAAATGATTTATTTGACCAATCGATTTATCCTGGATCGAGTACCTAATTAGTGGATTGTGGTTGTAATTGGGTATGTAGAGCATTGGGTTGACTGTTTGTTGAGGGTTTGTATTGCAAATTCGTGCGATGCCAACACTGAAAACCGAGTGATACTTTTTCAGACAAATTTGACGGGCGATGTTAGGGGCTCGTCTCTCACGTAGGGGGCAAGAGTTTAATTCACTTACTTACCACTTATCTTAGTGCCCTTAAAGCTCACCTTCCAAAAAAAATCCAAACATTCAATTGTTATTCTAATTGCATGTGTGAAATGTTTACAACGACAACATTTATATTCTTTTAATTGAAGTCATAGGATTTTAATGATTCAATCCTTTGATGAGAAATGCATGTTACATTTTTAAGAGATGATAGGGTAAAATAGCATGTCTCCATGGACTTTTTTAAATTATTAATCCATTTAGTTAGCTTTCATGAGCATCTCTCCTCTTAACTTTTTTTGGTGTTGGATTACGATTTGTTATTGAACTCAAATCCCTAAAATAAAAAAGAGTTAAGAAAAGAGGATTGTGACTTGAAGAATTAGAAAAAAAGTGAGAGAAAAGTAAAGCTTCTTCAATACCCTCCTCTCCTCTTACGTTTAATGGATTCTCTTATATATTATAGTAATACTCATTGCTCACGGATCCTAAAAGATATTTGATTTCTTCCTTTTTCTCAATATATAATTAATAAAAGGATTTACATGCATAGCACTCTAAATATAATTATTTACATATCTCACATTCAAAACTATAAATTTACAAAAATAACACCTAAATATATCTATTTTGAGCTAATTCAATAGCTATTAATATTTTCTAATACATTTATATTTCTTGAGGCTAAACTCTAAAAAATTTTAGTATTCTATATTTACCATGCACAACACTAAAAATAAATGTAGCCAAATAACCCTTAGATTCTTAAAACATATATATGCAACAAATTTAATCTTTATATCTTTGAATTTTGACAAACTTGAAGAGTATAGAAGCAAAAGAAAAATCAAAATAGTAACCCGTAATAATTTTATAATTATTTAATAAATAGAAAATTGATATATAATAATAATAGTAATAATAATAATAATAATAATAATAATGAAACAACTAAAACTCATTAAACTATAAAAAACATTTTAAAGTATGTAAAAAAAATCCCATATTTACTTTCTAAGGTACTCTAAATCCAATTTTTACTTTCTAAGGTATAAAAAATAAAAAATAAAAGATAAAACCAACACAAAAGATATGTATAAGGGCTTTAATTAATTTAGAAGTATCTAAAATATTTTTTCTTTTAAATTTAGGTTTTTATTTTTATTTCTTTGCATTAAGATTTGAAAATAAAATTCTTAAATATTAAAATACTTTCATTTACTTTTACAAATATTCTAAATAAATTTTCAAGGATTGCTTCCGCCTATTTTTATTTTTTTATTTAAAAAACAAATAAATTTTCACTGTATTCTTTCACTTATATATTTTTTTTAAATTATGAAAATTATTGATTATATTCTTGAGAAAAAGCAAAGAAGAAAATATTTATAGGATTTTTAAAAAATAAATTAATTTATTTTTAACATTTCAAAATTATTTATTCAAATTAAAATATTTTAAAAAATAATAATTATATAAAAGAGAAAAAAACTAAAATTGATACTAATTAATAACTTCTAATCTGTCCTGAACATTTTTGAAATAAATTGATTTATTTTTAATTGAAAAAAATTATATATATATATATATATATATATATATATATATATATATATATATATATATATATATATATATATATATATATAGTACGTTAAATAAATTTTTATTCAAAACAATTAAAATAAAAGATACAAATAATCTCAAAAGACCATTAATATATATAGTTTGGTTGTAAAAAGAAGAGACCTAGTTTAGTAGATTTTTCATTCTATTATCACTGCTTATAAATAAAACTAAATAGCGTATAACACAAAAATATATTCTCGCCGAGCAACAAGGATCATCATCACCGGATACACACCAACAACTACGGACTTGCATAACCGATCGTTTTGGCGGGTCATACCAAAGAACACCCAGACGACCACCTTTGATCGACTGCTATGGCCGACCTAATCTTAAAATGGAAGATTTATAATTGATCACTCTTTGGTTGGTCACCTCACCCATTGCCCGACCACCAACCCCTTCGATTAGCCATCTACTAGTTGACTGTCTTGTCAAAGAAAATTTTTAAAAAATATAAAATTTTCAACAATAGCATCAATTCCCATTACATAGAAAATTTAAAAAAAGTATAAAATTTTCAATTAAGAATGAACTTTCTCATTGTCACTAGGTACTACTAGATTGGAGCTTTATATTTAGGATTGTTGATCATTGTTTCTTTAATTTTGAGTTTTTTTAAGAAAATAATTAAAATAAAATAGTTTGACGTATTAAAAAACACCATTTTATTTTTTTAAATTTTGAAAAATAATTTTTAAGTCGGTTTGAGACTAAACTTTTTGTTACTTTAAAAATATAAATATTTACTGTATTTTTCACGTATTGTTTAAGTTTTTTAAAAGAAGCAAATTTATTCTGAAAAATACTAAAAAAAAAAAAAAAAAAAAAACTTAAGAGTTATTTCAAGTATATGAAAAATAAGTTGATTTATTTTAAGATGTCTAATATATTTTACTACAAATATATATATATATATATATATATATATATATATATATATATATATATATATATATATATATATATATCATAGAAAAAATAAAGTTGATTATGAACGTCCTCTTATTTTTAAAATAATTTAACTTACATTTAAGAATATAATTATTAAATTAATTAATTAATTAAAAATTAAATAGTCTCAAAATACCAGAATTATAAACATAAGAGATAAGACGTAAAAAAAACATTTTAAAAAATAAATTTGTATATTGTACTTTTTCTTGTTTTATTGTTTGGTTAAAAAAAAAGAAACAAGAGTACCAATTCAAATTATCTCAAAAAATCCAAAATTAGCATTTGTGGATCAGCTTTCATGACGTAAATAGTTACTGTTACATTCAAAATCAAGAAGTCCTCTGATTTTATTTCTAAAAATAAACGCCACCCCCGTCACCCCCGCCACACATCATTTTTTTTTTTTTTACATAAGGAAATTGTTTGAACAGTCCCTCACCACCGAAGCGAGATGAGTGCTTGCTGCCATAACACAAACATTGCTGCCGTGAAGAGTAAGCGGGGCCGCCCGTCTGGCTTGAAGAACAAGCCTAAGCCTCTAGCGACCACCAGCACCCCGTACGCTAAACTCCAAACCCACATGCTAAAAATCTCCGCCGGTGGCGACATAGTAGAATCCATCGCAGCCTTCTCTCGTGGTTGCCTCCCTTTGGGAGTACGTGTTCTCTCGGCCTCCGGTCGTATCGCGATCGCCGTGTTAAGGCGGGCGTCAACATATTCTTCAACCCTCACATTCCAAGGAAGCTTTGATCTGCTTTCAATGACCGCCACATTTCTTCCCGGAGGAGGCATAAGAAGTTTGGTCGTGACTTTGGTGGGGCCAAATGGGCAGGTTGTTAGTGGGGTGGTTGTCGGACAATTGGTGGCTGCGAGCATCGTCACCGTGATAGCTGTCACTTTCGCATTGTCGGCTTTCCACCGCATGGATAAAATAGATATTAACCTGAAGCATACGTTACCCGTTTTAAAGGAAGAAAATATCCTGCACAAATGTTTGGCGGAAATTGAACGGGATCTTGGCCTACATAAAGAGCCAGTGTTCAGAGGATGCAACAGAGAGAAGGAAGTAGATAAAAATCGGCTTGAGTACATTTTAAAAGAATTCGAGCAATGTATTACGATGCCGATGGCGATTGGTAGTACTTCGACAGGAGGAGACGTTGGAGTAGAGAAGACGATTGACCTCAATGGTGGGTGTGTCGGAGATGTCTGATCAACATTCTGATGACTCGATGATAATTGACTATGCATTTGGGAGCGGTCATCACTATTGTGGCGGTCATTTGACATTTAATGCGTTTGGATCTTTTGATGCATTTTCTCCGTTATATTAGATTGTTAGATGAAATATTCAGTTTGCATGCCCATTATTCCATTCTTTTTTTTTAAGAAAAAAAAGATGAAATAATGGTTTTATTTTGTGATTCTGTTGTGGTTTATGTTTTGTTTTCCTGTTTTCAAATTTCGACATCGGCCTTTAGTTTTTGTAAATAAAATCCGTAATGTCGTTAGATCAAGACGACGCTGGATTTCATGAAAGTTTTTCTTCTTTTATATTTCATCCTTCTATAATTTTTCTTTTAATGTTTTTTTTTAAAAAAAAAAATTGTAAAGCATGATCATAACATGTATTCCCTTTCGACGAGTCACTAAAATTCGGATGCAACTTGTATTATGAGAACAAAATCTTGTCATCATAACTTAAAGAATAATATTATTTAGAATACAAATGTCTAGAACCGTTAGTGTTGCTCGACTTGATTAGAGATGAGTAGACGAATAGTCTAGACCCCCTTAATAGCAGATATAGCAACTATATTTATAGCAGAGTCCATCTAAATGCAAAATAAATTGGATTAATTGCTAGCCTTAAGAAGTACTCGCATCTCCAATGATAGATATCAGGAAGATTTACCTAAAAACTACTCAATTCATATGAACCTGCATATCTAACATCTAAACATAATTTTTTACCCATAAAGCACGATCGAACATATATATATTGATACAAGTGCAAATGGGATAAAGATATATAACAAAATGCTTTCTAATACTATAAACATTGAGTGACTTAGGCTAATAGCTGATATCTTTTCTAACGCCAATCTTCTCTTGTGAATATAAAACTCCATCAACTGCTGAACCTTTTGAACAACCTCTATATTCATCAAACCTCTATTTTGACAACTCAATTTTTTATATGAAGTATTTGATTGGTATAAATTGAAAAAAGTTAAGCTTAGGTGTTAGAAATGTAAAAACATAAGAATTGTGTGATATGCATGTAAATGTCTTAGTGGCAATAACAAAAAAAATCTAGCACATGTTGCCTTCCAGAGGGCAATACAAAAGAATACAAATTTATAGAATCATTAGTATTAGTAGAATTAATTAGAGATGAGTAGATGAATAAACTAGAATCCCAATACCTCTAGATATGAAAGTAGGAACCCACAAAGTCTTTAAACTAAATACCAAAGATAATTGAGATGAAATGTTGACCCTCGTTGGTAACACATGCTGGGAATGAAACATTATGTATACTTGGATTGTAATGCATCTATCTTCTTGGACGAGTTGTTAAACTTCTGATGCAATGAGTATCATGAAAATAATAAGTTGACATTCTAACTTGAGGAGTTCACTGTGTGTGTAGAAATTGAAGAGGCATTTAAAAGTAGACACAGCTATTTCATATTTATTTTTATTTTTAGAAGACTACTAAAAGTTCCTCGCATCAACGTAATGAGCTTAGCTCTAACATCTTTGAATTCTAAAAAAGCTAAAATAGCTGAAAGTTCAAATATATATATATATATATATATATATATATATATATATATATATATATATATATTCTTTCAAATAAGCAATATTTATGGTAAATTTTTCCCTGCAAATATCTATAAGAAAAAATAACAATACTGTTATATTTTTTATGAAGAGAAAAAATTATATGTTTTAATTTTTCAGTTGACATTTATATTCAGACAAATGATAGTTACTGTAATCATTGGTTCCATCTTCTATCTATATGGAACAAACAAGACAACTTCTTTTAGTTGAGATTACTTTGTATTTGTTATGCTTCTTAACTAATTAAAGATACAATGTTTACCCACATAAATCATAATTTTTGCACTCAAACATTATGATTCCAATTTTCATATGTATCGAGTTTTCTCTGAAGCTTATCATTTTGTCATGCACACAATTAACTTCAAAAGGCTCATTGTAGCTAACACATTTTTATGAATTAAGAAAATAATATCATTATTATTCATGCAACAAAGACTAAATATATAATCGTGCTTCTTGATTTTGAACTCTAAAGGAAACAAACTAAGTCGAATATTGTCCACACTTTAATATTGTTTTTTTTTTTTGAATTTTCATGTGTAATAAAATGGGACGGCATTTTCTGAAGATTTTATGTTTAAAATATTTCTACTGCTTTTTTAAATCTCTGTTGCTAAGTTTATAATTCAGCATAGGATAATTAAATAAAATCTTTAAGTTTATCGCAAAAGAAAGTAAAATATGATTTGTGTTGTAGATTAATAGGTTTATTATGTAATCTTTTTTTTTTGCTTTAAAATATTGTTTTAATTTATTTGGATTTTAATTGAGGCTTGCAATTTTAATGCCAAAGAGAAGCCATTAACAAAATTTATTTCTCCTTCTAGTTTTAGTTATTTTTCTTATAACATATCTTTATTTTTCTTAAAATAAAAAAATATTTCTCATATAATAACTTATTATATACGCCCTATAATTCAACATACTTAATAATTTAAAAACATACAGCTCTGAATTATACTAACTTTTAAAAAAATTTCTTATGACAAATAACATTGATTAAGAAACCATTTGATTTGTTTTTATTATTATTATTATTATTATTATTATTATTATTATTATTATTATTATATATATATATATATATATATATATATATATATATTTATTTATTTATTTTGTTGAAGTTTGAAGTAAAATAAATTCAATACAAAATGCTAGTTCTTATGGTGCAAGGGTAGTTGATGACAGTGGCAAAATACATTGATGATGGGCAATGGCTCGTTCGTTAAGGGTGGCATCGGACATAAAGATTTAAAAACAGTAGTGGTAGACAGTGGAAGTGGGCAATAGAAAAAGGCAGCTTGTGTGGTGTCCATTATTCAATTGGTCAAATTAATCGAATTGGATCATTATAATTCTTGCACTAATAAGGTAATAAAAGTTGAGCGTAATTAGATGAAAAAAATGCAACACCTAAGTTTGAAAGAGACTTGCCTGAGTTTTCTAGTGTTAGAATTCAAAATCAAGATGTCTATTGATGTTTCTACTTAAATCTAGCTTTCTCGTTCCTTCCACATACTCGAGAGAAATTTATGCGAAGGAGACAAAGTTTCGACATCCGCTCACCTCAAAAGCCAAGAAAAGTATTTACCGTCATAACTCGAACATCGCTACGGAGAAGGGTATGCATGGTCGATTTTCTGGGTTGAAAAACAAGCATAAGTGTCTCGCACTCCAAAACCAAGTGCTAGAAATCTCCACCAGCGATGACGTAGCAGAAACCATCGCTGACACATTTTTGGAGTGTATATCCTCTTAGAGTCCGGCCGTATCGCAGACACGAGTTCAAAGAGACATACCCATATCCCTCAACCCACACGTTCGAAGGTGCTTTGATTTTCTTTTAATGACAACCACTTCTCTTCCAATAGGAGTCATAAGAAGTTTGGTTGTGAGGGTTACATCATCGGCGTTTCACCGCATTGATGAACTAACGTTAATGTAGTGTCATAGTGTTTAGGGTTTAGGTTATTGGAGTGTTTTGCTTGTGTTATTATGCTGTGTTATTGTTATTGATGTCGTGAACTTTCTGAATTTTCTTTTGTTTTGTTGTTGTAGTGTAGTGATGAGATTATATGATGTTATTATGGTTCGATCAGTAGTGTTTTTACTCGTATTATTGGATGTGTAACGTTATATTTTTATTGAAGTGGGGATATGGTATTATTTTGGTATTATCACTGTGTTATACTGGTATTTTCAGGTGTTATTGTGTTGTCATTTTTTGTTGTTTTCAGGTGCTATTTTTAAAATTTTGAAAAATGATTTTTGAATGTCGTTTGAGACCAAATTTTTTGTTGCCTTACACTTTTATTTTGAAAATACTCAGAATAAAAAAACTCTTAAAAGTTATTTCAAGTATACGAAAACTAAGTTAATTTTTTAAAATGTCAAATATATTTTATAAGAAATCAATATATATATATATATATATATATATATATATATATATATATATATATATATATATATATATATAATAAACTGATTCAGAGCGTCCTCTGATTTTTAAAATAATTTAATTTATTTTTAAGAATATAATTATTAAAAAAATAAATTAATTAAAAATAATAGTCCCGAAGCATCAAAATTATAAACATAAGAGATAAGATGTAAAAATGAAAAAAAATATATTTTTAAAAATAAATTTCTTTAATATATTTTTTCTCCTTCTATAGTTTCGTTAAAAAAAATAAGAGTATAAATTCTCACTATCTCAAAAAACACAAAATTTACACTTGTGGATCAACTTTCGCGACGTAAATAGTTACCATTACATTCGAAATCAGGAACTCCTCAGATTTTATTTCTAAAAATAAACGCCGCCCTCGCCACCATATCTACATAAGGAAACAGTTTGAACAGTTGCTCACCACCGAAGCCAAGATGAGTGCTTACCGTCTTAACTCAAATATTGCTGTCGTGAAGCGTAAGCGGGGTCGCCGCCTAGATTGAAGAACAAGCTTAAGCCTTCGGTGACCACCATCACCTCGTGCGCCAAAATCCAAAACCACGTGCTAAAAAACTCGCCGACAGCGACGTAGCAGAATCCATCACGGCCTTTGCTCATGGTTGCCCCCTCCGAGAGTATGTGTTCTCTTAGCCTCCGGTTGTATCACGATCGCCGTGTTGAGGGAGGCGTCACCATATCCGTCAACCCTCACATTCCAAGGAAGCTTTGATATGCTTTCAATGACCGACACATTTCTTTCCGGAAGAGGCAAAAGAAGTTTGGCTGTGAATTTTGGGCAGTTCAGATCGAGTATTGAACGACTTCACTCAAATCTCTAAAGTAGCATTGAATCTTGGGCAATTTTACTTGACTAGTTGGGCGAATGGGTTTGAAGCTTGGGCAAGTTTAATCGATGAGCCAGCCTAATAGTCTGTGACTTTAAGTAATCTCAGTACCATATGCCGAGTATGAACTTTGTTCAATGCTAAAAGAATATTTCAAATAACATTAATAACTTGAAATCCATGGCATAATCATTAGATAGTCTGATATTCTTCTTTGTTGTGAAGAAATCCTAATTGATTGATCAACTTTCCATGAACTCAATCCATTGTGATCAATAATAGTTGATGAATTTGACCTAGATGATATTTGTATTTTTATTTTGTTCAATAATTATTTTATCTCTTTAAGAAATTCCACAAAAGATAAAGAAAAAAAAAATCTACTTTGATGAGTTAAGGATTTGGTTTTAACTGATTACATGTATTTGACAACATTTTCATGCATATCAGCAAAAAGGCAGTTTTTAAAATTTTTATAATTTGCTATCAATATGAGAAGAAAAAAAAATTAGAGAGCAAAAGAATAAAAGAACAGTGAACTCGTTGACAAGATGCTCTCTAAAAGTGATATTCTTTGAACAACTCTCGCACCAAACACATTAGTTATGATCCTTTTTTGTTGGGATCATCTTGTATTGAAATGATAGGAGACTTCTTCGTGATACTTTCATTGTGCCTAATTAGTTGAGAAGGTTTGATGTTGAATAAGTTGTTGACTTTTTGAAGCCATCCACTATTGAAGGATAGAAGTATGCTGATGTCACCACTAGCTCGATGAGTAGTGAGAGGTTTGTTGATCCTATGGATCAAGCTGAGATTAGATGATATATTAAAACACCGACTTCAAAGTTAATAACTATGAAAGCAACCTTTTCAATTCATCAAGTAAGGATCATGAATCATTGAAAAAATGACAATCTCCCTTCAATATGACTTGGATCTTGAAAGAATCTAGACTACTCAAAACTTTTTGAAGAAGCTAAAAGTATTTGCTTGAGCAACCCGATGGATAACTTAGTTGGCCTGTATAGTTTCCATGATATTGCTTCAAGTCAATTCACAAAATGTTAGTAGAGGAGTGAAAGAATTATTGCTGAAATCAAATCTTTGAGAAAACTTGCTACATCTCCTCATACAAGTCAATTCATTAGTGGCATTAAGCTCTTCCTTCGTCACTTGATTCGATGTAGATTCATCTCCAAGGATTATTCTAGATCCCATTATCCAACTGTTACTATGAGAAGCAATGTATTAGTTATTGTCGATTTAAAGACTCTCCAATGCCACAGGAGAATCCGAGTACCAGTCCCTCCTCAGATTGATCAAAACAAATCGGCTGTCAAAGCTAGTGCTACCTTCGCGCTCTCGGCCTACATAAGGACCCATGTAAGTGGGGAGGCTTTCCGCTTTGTCCGAGGAGGGGGAGAAGGGGAGATACTCGGACCGAAGACTGATGCTTTTCATTTCCGACAACATATTCTCCTTTTCCTGGTTGTCTGTTTCAAGCTCACATTCAGTTTCGGTAGGGGCAACGGGAGAAGGCCAACTAGCTTCACCCCTCACTCATTGCTCATTAAACTGCTTCTAAACTCCATGCTCATAAAAGAAAAAAATTGAAAGAGTATTTTTACATAGATGCCACATAATTCTTGTATATTTGCATATCTAACAACTGAAGTTAGATACTTATCCATATGAATCCAAATCTTCAACAGTATATTAAAATATCACTAATACCAAGTATTTTAAGGTAAATTACATCTATTCATAGATAAGTAAATGCTTAAAATTAGATATTATATACGTAAATACATAAGAATTATGTGATATGTATATAAATCCAGCAGAAAGAAATAATTTTCTGCCTGAAGACTTCAAGAAATATAAAGAAATTTTTTTTTTTTTTTTAGAAATTATACATCAAACTGAACATTTCTAAACTCTATGCTGCCAAAGGTCCACCATGGGGAGTAAGCCGGCACAAATACAATAGGTTCGCTTTGTTATAACAGTTAGAAATGAGCTGGTCCTTATAAATAAGAAAGTTTAGCTGTTAGATTTGACACCCAAAAAGAAAAAGGAAAACTAAGGTTTACAGCGATATATGTAAATATGAAATATTAAGTGTCAGATTATTCAAGCACAGTCGAGTTCAATCTTCTCCTTTGCTCTGATGTCTCCTTTTATCGAAACACTGTCAACCACCGCCAGTGGGGTAATGCACTGCTCAAATTCTTTTGAAATTCCTCAACATAATTTGTTCTAGTTCCGCCGAACACCTGTGCATATTATATTCACACTTCTCCGTCGGCAGGTTCTTCCCCAATCCTTCCTTGCTTCAGAGAATGAGAACTTACCAGCATTAAAGCAGTGGAACAACTGCACTGTGAAGGTGGATGCTACCACAGTGACCATATCTACCACCACCAATAGTCCCACCACCACCCACCCACATTTGCCCATCTGGCCCTGCCGAGTGTCACGGGCAAACATCGTATGCTTCCTTTGAGAAGCAAAGTAGCCCTCATTGATATTTCATCAAAACTACCTTGGAACGTGAGGAAGACAACTCCCTCAACACGATGGCCGCAATATGGTCGGAGGCTGAGAGAAGGCAGATTCACGAGCAAAAGGCAGCATCGGTTTCAACAACGTCACCACCGGCCCTGAATTACACAACTTTGAAGGGAAATTTATTATGACAAATATCATATGTTCAAGTCATTCATCATGTATGATAAAAAATATAATAATTTGATTGAGGAGACGTTTGATTTTCTTCAAAATATATTGATTACTAAAATTTATTATAATGTATGATATGGATTTGAAATAATTTAGATTTTTTTGGGTCGATATAAATTAAATTGATGAGATAATTTTTAAAAGTTTAGTTTGAAGTAAAATAAATTCAGTATGAAGCGTGATGGTAGATTAGCCTAGTTCTCAATTTTATAGTAGTTGATGGAAATGACGGCAGCAATATATAAGAGATTTATAATACAAAAAAAGAAAATTTATAATGCAAAATTAATATTTAGCAAAATAATGTTAATATGTTGTAATTTAACTCTAAATATTGTTGAGGTGAAATATATGATTTGGCTTATTTATGAAAAAATGAGACATAATTTGTTAGCTCATATTGACAGTGAGAATATAAAAACCTCCAATCTTGATAATAAGACTGTAGTTCAGTGATCATGGTCTCGTCTCTCGTCTGGGCGGCGAGAGTTTGATTCACTTACTTCCCACTTATCTTAGTGCCCTTAAGGCTCAACTTCCAAAAAAAAATCCAATCATTCAATTATTATTCTAATTACATGTGTAAAATGTTACAATGACAACATTTATATACTTTTAATTGAAGTCATAGGATTTTAATCATTCAATCCTTTGATGAGAAATACATGTTACATTTTTAAGAGATGATAGGATAAAATAGCATGTCTTCATGGACTTTTTTAAATTATTAATCGATTTAGTGAACTTTCATGAACATCTCTCCTCTTAACTTTTTTTGGTGTTGGATTAAGATTTGTTAAATTATTGAACTCAAATCCCTAAAATAAAAAAGAGTTGAGAAAAGAGGATTGTGACTTGAAGAATTAGAAAGAAAGTGAGAGAAAGGTAAAGATTCTACAATATAAAATGGATTCTCTTCTTACGTTTAATGAATTCTCCTCTAACGTTTAATGGATTCTCTTATATATTATAGTGACTACTCATTGCTCATGGATCCTAAAAGATATTTGATTTCTTCCTTTTTCTCAATATATAATTAATAAAAGGATTTACATGCATAGCACTCTAAATATAATTATTTACATATCTCACATTCAAAACTATAAATTTACAATTATAACACCTAAATATATCTATTTTGAGCTAATTCAATAGCTATTAAAATTTTACAATACATTTATATTTCTTGAGGCTAAACTCTAAAAAATTTTAGTATTCTATATTTACCATGCACAACACTGAAAATAAATGTAGCCAAATAACCTCTAAATTCTTAAAACATATATATGCAACAAATTTAATCTTTATAACTTTGAATTTTGACAAAACTGAAGAGTATAGAAGCAAAAAAAAAATCAAAATAGTAACCTATAATAATTTTATAATTATTTAATAAATAGAAAATTGATATATAATAATAATAATAATAATAATAATAATAATAATAATAATAATAATAATAATAATAATGAAACAACTAAAACTCATTAGACCACAAAAAACATTTTAAAGTATGTAAAAAAAATCCCATATTTACAACTCTAAATCCAATTTTTACTTTCTAAGGTACAAAAAATAAAAAATAAAAATAAAACCAACACAAAAGATATGTATAAGAGTTTTAATTAATTTAGAAGTATCTAAAATCTTTTTTCTTTTAAATTTAGGTTTTTATTTTTATTTCTTTGCATTAAGATTTGAAAATAAAATTCTTAAATATTAAAATACTTTCATTTACTTTTACAAATATTCTAAATAAATTTTCACTGTATTCTTCCACTTCTATTTTTGTTTAAATTATGAAAATAATTCATTGTATTCTTAAGAATAAGCAAAGAAGAAAATATTTATAGGATTTTTAAAAAATAAATTAATTTATTTTTAACATTTCAAAATTATTTATTCAAATTAAAATATTTTAAAAAATAATTATTATATAAAAGAGAAAAAAACTAAAATTGATACTAATTAATAACTTCTAATCTGTTCTGAACATTTTGAAATAAATTGATTTATTTTTAATAAAAAATTAAATATATATATATATATAAAGTATGTTAATTAAATTTTTATTCAAAACAATTAAAATAAAAGATACAAATAATCTCAAAAGACCATTAATATATATAGTTTGGTTGTAAAAAGAAGAGACCTAGTTTATTAGATTTCTCATTCTATTATCTCTCGCTTATAAATAAAACTAAATAGCGTATAACCCAAAAATATATTCTCGCAGAGCAACAAGGATCATCATCACCAGATACACACCAACAACTACAGACTTGCATAACCGACTGTTTTGGCGGGTCATACGAAAGAACACCCAGACGGCCACCTTTGATCGACTGTTATGGCCGACCTAATCTTAAAATGGAAGATTTACAATTGATCACTCTTTGGTTGGCCACCTCACCCATTGCCCGACCACCAGCCCCTTCGATTAGCCATCTACTAGTTGACTGTCTTGTCAAAAGAAAATTTTAAAAAAATATAAAATTTTAAACAGTAGCATCAATTCCCATTACATAGAAAATTTAAAAAAAGTATAAATTTTTCAATTAAGAATGAACTTTCTCATTGTTACTAGGTACTACTAGATTGGAGCTTTATATTTAGAATTGTTGATCATTGTTTCTTTAATTTTGAGTTTTTTTTAAGAAAATAATTAAAATAAAATAGTTTGACGTATTAAAAAACACAATTTTATTTTTTTAGTTTTGAAAAATAATTTTTAAGTCGGTTTGAGACCAAATTTTTTGTTACTTTAAAAATATAAATATTTACTGTAATTTTCACGTATTGTTTAAGTTTTTTATAAGAAGCGAATTTATTCTGAAAATTACCCAAAAAAAAAAAAAAAAAAAAACTTAAGAGTTATTTCAAGTATATGAAAAATAAGTTGATTTATTTTAAGATGTCAAATATATATCATAGAAAAAATAAAGTTGATTCTGAACGTCCTCTTATTTTTAAAATAACTTAACTTACATTTAAGAATATAATTATTAAATAAATAAATTAATTAAAAATAGAATAGTCTCAAAATACTAGAATTATAAACATAAGAGATAAGACGTAAAAAAACATTTTAAAAAATAAATTTGTATATTATACTTTTTCTTGTTTTATTGTTTGGTTAAAAAAAAAGAAATAAGAGTACCAATTCAAATTATCTCAAAAAAGACAAAATTAGTATTTGTGGATAAGCTTTCATGACGTAAATAGTTACCGTTACATTCAAAATCAAGAAGTCCTCTGATTTTATTTCTAAAAATAAACTCCACCCCCGCCACACATCATTTTTTTTTTTTACATAAGGAAATTGTTTGAACAGTCCCTCACCACCGAAGCGAGATGAGTGCTTGCCGCCATAACACAAACATTGCTGCCGTGAAGAGTAAGCGGGGCCGCCCGCCTGGCTTGAAGAACAAGCTTAAGCCTCCAGCGACCACCAGCACCCCGTACGCTAAACTCCAAACCCACATGCTAAAAATCTCCGCCGGTGGCGACGTAGTAGAATCCATCACAGCCTTTTCTCTTGGTTGCCTCCCTTTGGGAGTACGTGTTCTCTCAGCCTCCGGTCGTATCGCGATCGCCGTGTTGAGGCAGGCGTCAGCATATCCTTCAACCCTCACGTTCCAAGGAAGCTTTGATCTGCTTTCAATGACCGCCACATTTCTTCCCGGAGGAGGCATAAGAAGTTTGGTCGTGACTTTGGCGGGGCCAAATGGGCAGGTTGTTAGTGGGGTGGTAGCCGGACAATTGATGGCTGCCGGCATCGTCACCGTGATAGCTGCCACTTTCGCATTGCCGGCTTTCCACCGCATGGATAAAATAGATATTAACCTGAAGCATATGTTACCCGTGGTAAAGGAAGAAAGTATGTTACACAAATGTTTGGCGGAAATGGAACGGGATCTTGGCCTACATAAAGAGCCAGTGTTCGGAGGATGCAACAGAGAGAAGGAAGTAAATAAAAATCGGCTTGAGCACATTTTGAAAGAATTCGAGCAATGTATTACGATGCCGATGGCGATTGGTTGTGCTTCGACGAAGGAGACGTTGGAGGAGAAGAAGATGGACCTCAATGGTAGGTGTGTCAGAGATGTTTGATCAACATTCGGACGACTCGACGATAATTGATTATGCGTTTGGGAGCGGCCATCACTATTGTGGCGGCCAATTGACATTCAATGCGTTTGGATCTTTTGATGCCTTTTCTTCGCTATATTAGATTGTTAGATGAAATATTCAGTTTGCATGCCCATTATTTCATTCTTTTTTTTAAAAGAAAAAAAAGATGAAATAATGGCTTTATTTTGTGATTCTGTTGTTGTTTGTGTTTTGTTTTCCTATTTTCAAATTGCGACATCGGCCTTTAATTTTTTTAAATAAAATCCGTAATGTCGTTAGATCAAGGCGACGCTGGATTTCATGAAAGTTTTTTCTTCTTTTATATTTCATCCTTCTATAATTTTTCTTTTAATGTTTTTTTTTTAAAAAAAAAAAAATTGTAAAACATGATCGTAACTTGTATCCACTTTCGACGAGTCATTAAACTTTCGATGCAACTAGTATTATGGGAACAAAATCTAAATGTCTACAATTGTTAGTGTTGCTCGAATTGATTAGAGATGAGTAGACGAATAGTCTAGACACCCTTAAGAGCAGATATTGTTAGAAACTTTAATCTGTAAAAACTTTAATTTCCGTTCACATTCTTGTTGGAGAAAAACAACAAAACTTAAATCTATCTTTGATCATCTTAAGGCGGAAGCGTACCTAAATCCATTTGATCGATTGCAAGCAATGATCTTCCAATCTGCAATTTATCCGGAGTTTTCTTTAGTTTCTCTCGATGATGGGGAACAAGAGAATTTAGAAGTATGCAGATCAGAGACCATTACCCCTGTATTTATTGTAACTAACTGGTGGTTACAAAGGATTGTTTAATTCCAATTCTGCCCCTCATTAAATTGGAATTTGCTCTTATGGTATCCACACTTATAATTTCATGACAAATGTGCCTAAAGTCATAAACTTTATTAATTAATTAGACCACAATAATTTTGACTTGTTAAATAATGACCCAACACATTTATTAATTACATTGTAGTCCCATAAATTATCCAACAATCTCCCACTGGACTATATATGTAAAAAATAAATGTGTCAACCTTAGAGCGCTCAAAATTTGTTGTCATTATTATAAAGGCACATTACAATCTCGTCCATTAATCATATCAATATAGGATCAAAGCAGTCTTCATTGTATTTGTCACAACTAAACTCATCAATGGTCACATATATTAATATAATCAAATGACATAGATCAATCATGAATGTGTGGAATGAAAATTACATGCAAGGTGGTCAGTTCATGTCAATTTTCAACTGGTCCTACTTTACTTAAGTGAGATCAAACTTTAACTATACAGAGTGTACTGAACTGAATAAAATACCATATTTCTGATCAGAAAATATCCAAATATGTTTTGTACATAAAATAAAACATATAACTAAAACATAAACTAACAAACTCCCACTGAATCTAAATTTTCTCAAGCTCTATAACACTCATATGAGTAGTATGCTCATGAAAGACCCTGGGTATCAGACCCTTTGTAAGGGGGTCCGCAATCATGGAATTTGTTCTAATATGCTCTATGCAAATCTGGCCACTCTGTATTCTTTCCTTCACAACAAGAAATTTGATATCAATATGCTTTGACTTGGATGAACTCCTGTTGTTATTGGAATACAATACTCGTCGATTTATTGTCACAAAATAACTTTAGTGGTCTTTCAATCCCTTCCATAATGCGCAGCCTAGTGACAAAATTTCTCAGCCATATGCCACGGTTGGATGCCTCATAACATGCTATATACTCTACTGCCATAGTGGATGAAGCTATTAGTGTTTGTTTTGCACTTCTCCAAGATATAGCTCCACCACTTAACAAAAATATGTAGTCTGATGTGGATCTTCTCATTGTCTTGGCATCCAAGAAAATCGGAGTCGAATACCCAATGATCTCCAAATGATCTGATCTCCTATATGTAAGCATGTAATCTTTTGTTCTCCTTAAGTACCTCATAACCCTTTTGGCTGCTTTCCAATGATACATTCCTGGGTTACTTAAGTATCTGCCTAAAACTCCAACAATGTACGCAATATCTGGCCGCGTAAAAACTTGAGCATACATAAGAATCCCTATTGCTGAAGCATAGGGAATCTTTTGCATTTCCTGAATCTCAAGTTTTCCTTTTGGGCACTGATTGAGACTGAACTTGTCTCCTTTAGCGACAGGGGTATCAATTGGTCTACAATTCTGCATGCCATATCTTTTAAGCACTTTATCAATATAGCCTCTTTGTGATAATCCAAGAATACACTGAGAACGATCTCGGTGAATTTGAATTCCTAAAACAAATGAGGCATCACCAAGATCTTTCATCTCAATATTATTTGATAGAAATCTTTTGGTTTCCTGCAACATGTCTATATCATTTGTGGCAAGCAGTATGTCATCCACATACAAAATCAGAAAATATATGCTTTATCCCACTGAATTTATGATAAACACAATCATCAAGTGCATTCATTTCAAAACCAAATGATAGAATCACTTGATGAAATTTGTGATACCATTGCCGGGAAGCTTGTTTGAGCCCATAAATGGATTTTGTCAGTTTGCAAAACATATTCTTTGGGTCTCCTATTACAAAGTTTTCCGGTTGCACCATATAGATCGTTTCATCAATGTCTCCATTGAGAAATGCGGTCTTCGACATCCATTTGATGTAGCTCCATATCATAATGAGCAACAAGTGCCATGATTACTCTAAAAGAGTCCTTTGTTGAAACTGGAGAAAAGGTCTCTTTATAGTCAATCCCTTCCTTTTGAGTAAAGTCTTTAGCTACAAGACGAGCTTTATGTCTTTCCACATTGCCTTTTGAATCCCTTTTAGTTTTAAAAATCCATTTACAACCAATAGGTTTCTTTCCTTCTGGCAATGGAACAAGTTCCCAAACTTTATTGTCTTCGCATAGACTTATACTCCTCATTCATCGCTTTCGATCCATTTTTCGGAGTTGGAACTTTGCATAGCTTCGATGAAAGTTGATAGGATCATCTTCCATCATACTAATATTTTCCTTATGTTCCCGAAGAAATACAATATAATCATCCGAAATAGCATTTCTTCTTTCCCTAGTGGATCGTCGCAAAAGCACTTGCTCTTCGAACTTGTTCTCGAGGTTGTTGAATTTGTTCCTCAAGGGGTTCTCGATTTGCAACTTCGATCAATGTCGGGAGTAAGATCCCGATCATTATCAAAAGCAATTACAGGAATAGGAACCAATTCCTCTTCAACAAGAGTAGTATGGTCCGATTCCTCCTCAAAGACAAAGTCTCTAACTCCGATTTCTCCCCCCAAATTCAATATCCTCAAAGAACACTGCAGCTTCCCGTCTCAAAAATTATCTTTAATTTGGGATCATAAAACTCGAAACCCCTAGATCGCTCCGAATAACCAACAAAGTAGTCGCTTATCGTTTTAGGGTCTAACTTTTTCTCAAGTGGCTTGTAAGGCCTTGCCTCAGCTGAGCAACCCCAAACATGAAAATGCTTTAAACTGGGTTTTCGCCCTGTCCAAAGCTCATAAGGTGTAATTGCAGCTGCTTTAGTTGGTACTCTATTTAGAATGTAGGTCGCTCGTCTCGAGTGCTTCTCCCGGAGTGAATTTGGTAAGGTAGAATGACCGATCATACTTCTTACCATGTCTTTAAGAGTGCGATTTCGTCTTTCAGCCTACACCATTCATGCTAGAGTGAACCTCGGCATAGTGTATTGTGGGACAATTCCACTCCTCTAGGAATTTAGCAAATGGTCCCGGACGTTGTTCACTCGAACCGTCATATCTACCGTAGTATTCACCACCACGATCGATTTGACTTTCTTTATTCTTTTGCTTAGTTGGTTTTCAACTTCAACTTTATAAGATTTGAACACGTCCAATACTTGGGACTTCTCATTAATAAGAAATAGGTATGCATATCTTGAATAATCATCTATGAATGATACAAAATATTGTTGACCATTCCAAGAAGCTGTAGAAAATGGTCCACAAACATCCGTATGTATCAATTCTAAGACTTCTGTAGCTCTATATGCACATAATTTCTTCCTTTTGGTCTGTTTTCCCTTAATGCATTCAATACAAACATCAAAGTCTGTAAAATCAATGGAATTTAGAATTCCATCTGACACAAGTCTTTCAACTATATTTCTAGAGATGTGACCTAAACGCTTGTGCCATAATGCTTCTGAATTTTCATTATTAATTTTTCGCTTAGTACCTCGTGATTCCACATTCGTAGTTTCATTATAAGAAGCAACGATATCAAGCAAATAAAGATTGTCATATACCACAAGAGAACCAGGCTTCAACAATATTGGAATTAATAGATAAACCGAAACAACTGTTTTGAAATGAACAACAATAACCTAATTTGTCCAGACAACAAACATAAATCAAATTTCGTCTAAATGACGGTACAACAAAAGTATCTATCAAATCCAAATAGTAACCAGTACATAATAACAATCTAAAATGCCCAATTGCTTCCACTTCTACCGATTTTCCATCTCCCACATAAATGCATCTTTCAAGCATCATTTGGTTTTCGGTAGCTCGAGCAACCCCGCATTGAAACACTTATTTTAGTAGTAGCACTCGCAGTCTAACCACCAAGTGTTTCTAGGTGCTGAAGCCAAATTTACCTCGGTAACGTACCAAAGTTAGAAATGTACCTTTCTTTACACGCCAAGTATGATATTTAGCACATTCCTTCTTCGATGTCCTTCTTTGTTGCAAAAGAAACAACCGATATTTTCCGAATTTTGAGCTTTATTTTGTTTCTTTTGAGAAGGACCCTTACTCTTAGCAGCCTTCATTCTTTCTTTTAGAGCCCCTTTCCTTAGAGGTGTTTACCGGATGAGTACTATCGCCTTTCCTCGCTTCAACCTTTCTTCCTCTTGCACACAATGAGAAATAAGCTCATTAAGAGTTCATTTCTCCTTTTGCATATTATAGCCGACCGTAAATCGTCAAACTCGTGGAGGAAGAGAAATAAGAACTAAATGCACGAGTAAGTCATCCGTCAACTCGAGATTTAGTTTCTTTAATTTTGAAGCAATATTAGACATCTCCATGATGTACTCCCTTATATTTTCCTTGCCTCTGAACTTCAGTGAAATCAGTTTCTTTAAAAGAATACCGGTCCAGCCTTTATCGCTCTTTGCGAAAGCGTTTCTCAATTTCAAGCAAGGAAAATTGCGAAGATCGCTGATCTCACTGTACACTCGCACCTCTAAAGGCCTCAGGTATGTCGCGCTTTATGATCATTAGACTCAAGCGATTAGAACGGTCCCACTTCTCAAAGATCCTCATATCCTCGGAGGAACTTGCATCCGTAAGAGGAGCGGGCTTTTCTATTCTTAATACTAGATCTAGATCCATGCAGCCAAGAACAATGAGAATGTTCTCTTTCCAATCCTTAAAACTATCACCCTTAAGGATTGGAACATAATTGAGATTAGCAGATACATTAGCAACAACTGAAAAATGAATAAAAGATTTAATTAATAAAATGTTTAAATTCAATTAATGGTAAATCCCATCTCAAGATACCTAATGCAACATTAATATCAAGTCTTTGGACAATAACATTAACTGCTAGTAGTAATCTTGTTGTAATGATCAAACATTAACAATAACATATATCAAGTAATAAATCTATCTTTGGATCGATTTATTACTCATATATTATTCCTTATAATTGTTACATGTTTATCATCACAAGTGTGTATGCATTTCGCAAGTATTAATTTTCCTTTGGGCCAATTAATACTCGCATGAACATACATACACACAACATCCATCATTTGTCATGAACTATCTACACATGAGAGGTCACTTTGGCAACATCATGCTTCAATAAGTTCATTAAAAATGATGGACAATTTTAAAGTACCATTTATTCGAATTTAATTCAAACATTAATTTAATTTTACAAAATCTTAATTTTATAAACAATGGACTAAATTTTAAAACCTTAAAGTCCATAATTTATAAAAATTGATTGATTTTATAAAATAATCAATCCATAATTTATTTAATTTAATTTACTCATTTTAAAATGAGTAACTTAATTAACTTATTTATTTAATCTACTCATTAAATTAAATGACTCATTTTATTATCCAAATTAAAATGAGTTAATTAATTAATTAATTAATGAGTAAATTAAAATTTAAATTAAACAAAATAAAATAAAATCAAGAAAATCAATTTAAAACTAAACAAAATAAAATAAAATCAATTTTATTTTATTTTCTTTTATTTTTCTGAATTTTTTTTTCCCGCGAACCGGGTCCACGGAACGGGTCCGTGGACCGGGTCCATGAACCGGTTCGCGAACCGGTCCGCAGATCGTTCGCGACGGTTCGCGATCGCGAACTGTCGCGAACAGTTCGCGGTTCGCGAACTGAGGCGCCGCCCGGCGCCGCCCGGCACCGGCTCCGGCGCCCCGTCCGGCGCCGCCTCCGGCGGCGCTCCGGCGGCGCCTCCCTCCGGTGCCGATTTCGGCGCCATTTCCGGCGGCTCCCTTTCGCCGCTCGTTTCGATTTTCGCCGGATTTTGCCGCCGTCGGAGGACGCGCCACCGCACCCACCGACGTCGCAGTCCCGCTGCGGCATTCCTTTCTCCGTAGTCCCGCCGCCGCAACCTTTTGCGGGCGAATCCTTCGCGGGTAAAGGCGAACGAGAGGGATAAAAAAAACACGAAAGAGGAGGGGAATCTCAACAAGAACATGAACCTGGCTCTGATACCAATTGTTAGAAACTTTAATCCGTAAAAACTTTAATTTCCGTTCACATTCTTGTTGGAGAAAAACAACAAAACTTAAATCTATCTTTAATCATCTTAAGGCGGAAGCGTACCTGAATCCATTTGATCGATTGCAAGCAATGATCTTCCAATCTGCAATTTATCCGGAGTTTTCCTTAGTTTCTCTCGTTGATGGGGAACAAGAGAATTTAGAAGTGTGCAGATCAGGACCATTACCCCTCGTATTTATTAGTAACCAACCGATGGTTACAAAGGATTGCTTAATTCCAATTCCGCCCTCATTAAATTGGAATTTGCTCTTACAGTATCCACACTTATAATTTCATGATAAATGTGCATAAAGTCATAAACTTTATTAATTAATTAGACCACAATAATTTTGACTTGTTAAATAATGACCCAACACATTTATTAATTACATTGTAGTCTCATAAATTATCCAACAGATATAGCAACTATATTTATAGCAGAGTCCATCTAAAAGCAAAATAAATTGGACTAATTGCTAGCATTAAGAAGTACTCGCTTCTCCAATGATAGATATAAGGAAGATTTACCTAAAAACCCCTCAATTCATATGCACATGCATATCTAACACCTAAACATAAATTTTTACCTATAAAGCACGATCGAACATATATATTGATTCAAGTGCAACTGGGATGAAGATATATAATAAAATGCTTTCTAATACTATAAACATTGAGTGACTGACTTATGCTAATAGCAGATATCCTTTCTGACGCCAATCTTCTCTTGTGAATACAAAACTCCATCATCTGTTGAACCTTTTGAACTACCTCTATATTCTACTCTCGCTTCATCAAACCTCTATTTTGATAACTCAATTTTTTATAAGAAGTATTTAATTGGTATAAATGGAAAAGAGCTAAGTTTAAGTGTTAGAAATGTCTTATTGGCAATAACAAAAAAAATCAAGCACATGTTGCCTTCTAGAGGGCAATACAAAATAATATAAATTTATAGAATCATTAGTATTAATAGAATTAATTAGAGATGAGTAGACGAATAAACTACAATCCCAATACCTCTATAAAAGTAGGAAGTCTTTAAACTAAATACCAAAGATAATGGAGATGAAAAGTTCACCCTCGTTGGTAGCACATGCTGGCAATGAAACATTATGTATACTTAGATTGTAGTGCATATATCTTCTTGGACGAATTGTTAAACTTCTGATGCAATGAGTATCATGAAAACAATAAGCTGTCACTCTTTATGAAGAGAAAAAATTATATGCTTTAATTTTACAGATGACATTTACATTCAGGCAAATGATAAGTACTGTAATCATTGGTTCCATTTTCTATATATATGGAACAAATAAGGCCACTTCTTTTAGTTGAGATTACTTTGTATTTGTTTTGCTTCCCAACTAATTAGCGATACATATTTTACCCACAAAAGTCATACTTTTTACACTCAAACATTATGATTTCAATTATCAAATGTTTTGAGTTTTTTCTGAAACTTATCATTCTTTCATGCACACAATTAACTTCAAAAGACTCATTGCGGCTAATACATTTTTCTGAATTAAGAAAATAATATCATTATTGTTCATGCAACAAAAACTAATAAGATGGAATATAATTAAATATATTATCGTACTTCGTAATTTTGAACTCTAAAGGAAACCAACTAAGTCGAATCTCATTCACACTTTAATATATATATATATATATATATATATATATATATTGAATTTTCATGTGTAATAAAATGAGAGGGCATTTTCTGAAGATTTTATGTTTAAAATATTTCTACTGTTTTTTTTAAATCTCTGTTGCTAAGTTTATAATTCAACATAGGATAATTAAATAAAATCGTTAAATTTATCTCAAAAGAAAGTAAAATATGATTTCTGTTGTAGATAAATAGATTCATTATGTCCAAAACAGCTGTGACAGACATTAGAAGATTGCACTCACCCCAATATTTATCAAATTTACCTCTCATGGCAAGAGCCATGTTTCTGCTAAATTCATCAGAGGAGGTCGATTCATCTAGCAAAAACTTCTTTATATGCAATACAGCAGGTAGAAAAATATTTGAAGTTGGGTAGGCAGAACCTGAAATCATTTTCGTCACATTGTTAAAAACAGAAAGAAATTTTCTGATTTTATCATATTTCTGCCAATCTAAATCTGAAGGCAACCAACAAAAATTGTTGTCTCGATTTGCAAAGTGAGGGAACACACTCCGAAAAATAAGAGCAGATTCAATCATAAAGAATGTTGAGTTCCATCTTGTTGGAACATCAATGCACAAACCCTTTGTTGTTGATATCCCTAATTGCTTGGATATCTCAACAAACTTGTGTAACCTTGCTGGTGACTTCTTTATATACTTGATCGCCTCTCTAATATTATAGATGATGTCTTGAATCTCTTTTAAGCCAACTTGGACCATAATATTTAAAATATGAGCACAACAACGAACATGAAAGAAATGCCCCTTAAAATGTAGTTTCCCTCTTGCCATAAAATTTGATTGGAGTAAGCTAGCAGCAACATCATTATTACTAGCATTGTCTAAAGTGATTGTAGATACTTTGTCATGTATCTTCCAATCCAATAAGAATTGACAAATGACATCACAAATGAATGTACCGGCATGAGGTGGTTCTAGTTCAATGAAATTAATGATTCGTTTTTGAATCTTCCAAGATTGATCAATGTAGTGAACAGTTATGCACATATATCCGATAGTTTGATTTGAAGTCCAACAATCAGAGGTTAGTGAAAACATGTGAATATCCCTAAATTGTTTTTTCAACTTCTCTTTCTCGAAGTCATAAACCTTAAGGCAGTCATTTTTTATTGTATTCCTTGAAACTTTTTCATAATTTGGGTTCAAGGATTTCAAAAGAATGTTAAACCATGTATGTTCAACAATACTAAATGGATACTCATGCACTATAATCATTTTAGAGATTATCTCTCTAACTTTATGATGATCGTAGCTTTTTGAGTCATGAAATATAGGGATTTCAACATCTGCAGCAACATCTAGTGGCATAAAATTTAGCATTTTTTGCCTTTTTCAGAATCGATGGCTTGCTTACTTTTCGCTTTGATTTGCCCACATTCCCTAACATGACGTAGAAGTTGAGAAGTAGTTCCTGTTTTAGACTTCTGAAATTTAGAACGACGGCATGTGCATTGCCAAAACGAAGTAGGGACACCCTTAATCGAAACTGTTGTATCCATAAAATAATCCCACACTGCTGACTTTCTCTTCCTACCCTTCTTAGTTAAGGTTTCTTCACTGCTATTGTCAATGACAACTTGAGGTGCTTCTTCTACCCCTGTGTTTGGTAAAGTGAGATCAACAATTACGTTGCTAGTATGAGCTTCTGCTATCATTTTATTAATGGATGATTCTGATTGAGAGGGATTTATTTCAGACATACTTGCACACTAAATGAAATCAAAACAACGGAATTCGTATCATGAGATATGAATCAATATCATGTAAGCACAACCAAAACATCATCATTAACAACAATGAGATATGAATCATATCTAGCGAGCCCATAAAAATAGAAAGTAAAGAAGAGATGTTATGAGTACTCTTGTCACTTTTTCTATTAAACAAATTAAGCCCATGAACTCCACATTCCACAAAGATGCATGCCCATAAAAATAGAATAATACATCCACATAGATGCATGCCCATAAAAAAATAACCATATGATATATCTAACATGCAAATAGAGAGATCTCCAAGGTAACCATCTCTTTTATCTATCTTTAATCTAAAATTTCTATCTAAAGGCAGGAAGTTATCAATGTATCTTGCCCTCATTTTACCCAGCAAAAGCAACACAATGCAAGTGCATATCCATAAAAATTTCTCAATTAATTCCCAATAAAGTTTACAAGTGGATTAAGCTCATATATGTAAATTTCTCAATTAATTCCCAATAAAGTTTTTGATTATTGTCTCACAAAATAAGAAGAAATGTCTAACTAAATGTCAAAAAATAATAACCAAATTTTGAGAAAGTGTCTTGAATTGTAAACTAAACTTAGAGAAATATATTAGTAAGCTAAAATTTCACAAAAATTACTTTCTATTAACAGCCTTGGATGCTTTCCAGCCCTAGCTTTTTGTCACATGGACATCATTTATTACTGTTCAGTCAAAAGATGGCTACAGCAGAAGCCCCTAATTCATAAGCTGGAATCAGGAGTCAGAATTGGTCCCCCTAAACTTCCCAACTCTCAATGTACCATAAGTTGCTAAGTCTGTTTCTAGCTATATTAATTTCTTTTGAAATATAGCTACTAATTATTGAAATATTTTCCTCATCATTTGGCTATGAGCATGAACTGCGAAATATGAACCAGTAAACTTATGATCAAAACATAAATTCTGCATATGTAAGATACATAAATGCCTGCAAATTCCTCAATCTCTTTTAGAATTTAAATGCCATATGTATATGACTATATCAGAATATGGCATATTCACATTGAATTGATCAAGCTTTCATTGAAATATAAGTATAGGCTTTGCACACATCAGTTGAAGATAAAAGCACAACAAAGTACCTCCATGAATAAAAGTTTGATGATGATTTCATCAAGCTTGACACTTAATGGAAGAATTTCTAAGTTCTCCATGGCCAACAAATCCATTGCAAAGCATATTAGAACCATTGAGAAAAGAAGCTATGCAGATAAAAAATTATAGGCTTTTTCATCCACTAAGGAAAAAATAAAACCCTCTTCTCAGCCTATATATAAAAGAACGATTTTTTTCAATCATGAGAATTAACATAATAAATTCCCAGAAAAGATTGATCTCAGAAAAGAACATCTCCAGTTAACCATCCTTTGAAAACTCTATTCAAGCATTACATTCTTCAGTTTTTAGAAAGTTGTCCGTAAAAAAAGAATCATACCTAGCATGCAAATAGAGAGATGTCCAAGGTAACCATCCTTTGAGAACTCTATTTGAGTAGGAGAAAGTAAAAAAAAAAAAGATGAGTTAAGGATTTTTGTCACTTCTCACAGTGCTTGCACACTTTTGTTCTTAAATAAGTTAAGCCAACTTAAAGCTTTAAGTGGAGCACCAAGTTATTTTTTCAGTTTGCATAAGCCCAAGCATTACCATTTGGCGGAAAATAATACATCCATGTGCATGCACTCCACAAAGATGCAGCCCTAAACCATCAAAGTGAAACTGATAAAGTTAAAAAATCTGAGAAAGTTCAAAGAAGCATTGTACCCTTCACTTTTCACAATGTCGTCCATAAAAAACAAGCTGAAACACAACACATACGCTTAAATATGCATGAATCACTGCACAAATGCACAATAGCCGAACTAAATTTCATAAAAAAACTCTTATATCAGATTTCATCCATAAAAAATGCAGACATACATGTAATATGCGACATCTCTCTGCAAAAACCCTACAAAGCTAGATTTCATTCAAAAAATCTAGATAAATCTAAAAGAAATTTAAGAATATTTAAGATAAGAGGCGAACCTGAAGATAAATATGAAATATTAGAGAAAATATACTCAGAGATATCACCTAGGTTACCAAACAAGCAACCAATGAACGAAGCAAGAATATCGAGCAACCAATCGATCCAACACTGAATATCCGAGGAGTATAGAAGTATATATCAGCGAGAAGAACACCCACTAAGCCGTAGCACGGACGAAAAACCCTAAGTGTCGAGTAGATCGGAGAAGAGAATAAGAAGAAACGAGAAGAGGGCCAAGAGGCGGCGGAACCCAAGATGTTTCGAGAGGCGAATGGGGATAGGGGAGGCCGGTTAGGGTTTTTAAGAGTATTAGATAATAGATATATTATAATTATATAACTTATATTATATTTTTATATAAAAATATAATATTTATATCAGTAATATTAATATATTATTATTATAAATTTGTTATGTATTGTAATAGGATTATAAAAAATTTGCTAATTTATTTTTTTAAAATTTTAATTAATTATAAAATTTAATATTTAAATTTATGAATATTTATTTTATATATTTATTTATTTATTTATTTATTTATTTATTTTCGAGCCAAACACGAGCGAACAAACTGTTGTTCGTGTTCGGCTCGTTAAGCTTAACGAACGAGCCGAACACGAGCTGCTTAACGAGCCGAACACGAGCTGTTCACGAACAACGAGCCAAATTGACAGCCCTAATTCCCATTACATAGAAAATTTCAAAAAAGTATAAAATTTTCAATTACGAATGAACTTTCTCATTGTCACTAGGTACAACTAGATCGGAGCTTTATATTTAGAATTGTAGATCATTGTTTCTTTAATTTTGAGTTTTTTAAAAAAAGAAATTAAAATAAAATAGTTTGACGTATTAAAAAACACAATTTTATTTTTTTTAATTTTGAAAAATAATTTTAAGTCGGTTTGAGACCAAACTTTTTGTTACTTTAAAAATATAAATATTTACTATATTTTTCACGTATTGTTTAACTTTTTATAAGAAGCGAATTTATTCTGAAAAATACTCAAAATAAAAAAAAAACTTAAGAGTTATTTCAAGTATATGAAAAATAAGTTGATTTATTTTAAGATGTCAAATATATTTTACTATATATATATATATATATATATATATATATATATATATATATATATATATATATATATATATCATAGAAAAAATAAAGTTGATTATGAACGTCCTCTTATTTTTAAAATAATTTAACTTACATTTAAGAATATAATTATTAAATAAATTAATTAATTAAAAATAAAATAGTCTCAAAACACCATAAATATAAACATAAGAGATAAGACGTAAAAAAAAAACATTTAAAAAAATAAATTTGTATATTATATTTATTCTTGTTTTATTGTTTTCTTAAAAAAAAAAAATAAGAAATAAGAGTATCAATTCAAACTATCTCAAAAAACACAGAATTAGCATTTGTGGATCAGCTTTCACGACGTAAATAGTTACCGTTACATTCAAAATCAAGAAGTCCTCAGATTTTATTTCTAAAAATAAACGCCACCCACGCCACACATCATTTTTTTTTTTCTACATAAGGAAACTGTTTGAACAGTCCCTCACCATCATAAGCGAGATGAGTACTTGCCGCCATAACATAAACATTGCTGCCGTGAAGAGTAAGCGGGGCTGCCCGCCTGGCTTGAAGAACAAGCCTAAGCCTCCAGCGACCACTAGCCCCCCGTACGCTAAACTCCAAACCCACATGCTAAAAATCTCCACCGGTGGCGACGTAGTAGAATCCATCACAGCCTTTTCTCGTGGTTGTCTCCCTTTGGAAGTACGTGTTCTCTCAGCCTCCGGTCGTATCACGATCGCCGTGTTGAGGCAGGCGTCAGTATATCCTTCAACCCTCACGTTCCAAGGAAGCTTTGATCTGCTTTCAATAACCGCCACATTTCTTCCCGGAGGAGGCATAAGAAGTTTGGTCGTGACTTTGGTGGGGCCAAATGGCCAGGTTGTTAGTGGGGTGGTAGCCGGAAAATTGGTGGCGGCGGGCATCGTCACCGTGATAGCTGCCACTTTCGTATTGTCGGCTTTCCACCGCATGGATAAAATAGATATTAACCTGAAGCATATATTACCCGTGGTAAAGGAAGAAAGTATATTGCACAAATGTTTGGCGGAAATAGAACGGGATCTTGGCCTACATAAAGAGCCAGTGTTCGGAGGATGCAACAGAGAGAAGGAAGTAGATAAAAATCGGCTTGAGCACATTTTAAAAGAATTCGAGCAATGTATTACGATGCCGATGGCGATTGGTAGTGCTTCGACAGGAGGAGACGTTGGAGTAGAGAAGAAGATGGACCTCAATGGTGAGTGTGTCAGAGATGTTTAATCAACATTCTGACGACTTGACGATAACTGACTATGCATTTGGGAGCGGTCATCACTATTGTGGCGGCCATTTGACATTCAATGCGTTTGGATCTTTTGAAGCATTTTATCCGTTATTTTAGATTGTTAGATGAAATATTCAGTTTGCATGCCCATTATTCCATTCTTTTTTTTTAAGAAAAAAAAGATGAAATAATGGTTTTATTTTGTGATTCTGTTGTGGTTTGTGTTTTGTTTTCTTGTTTTCAAATTGCGACATCGGCCTTTAGTTTTTGTAAATAAAATCCGTAATGTCGTAATTCATGAAAGTTTTTTTTTTTTTGTTATATTTCATCCTTCTATAATTTTTCTTTTAATGTTTTTAAAAAAAAAAAAATTGTAAAGCATGATCATAACATGTATTCCCTTTCGACGAGTCACTAAACTTTGGATGCAACTAGTATTATGAGAACAAATCTTGCCCTCATAACTTGAAGAATAATATTATTTAGAATACAAATGTCTAGAATCGTTATTGTTGCTCGAATTGATTAGAGATGAGTAGACGGATAACCTAGACCCCCTTAAGAGCAGATATAGCAACTATATTTATAGCAGAGTCCATCTAAATGCAAAATAAATTGGATTAATTGCTAGCATTAAGAAGTACTCGCTTCTCCAATGATAGATATAAGGAAGATTTACCTAAAAACCACTCAATTCATATGAACTTACATATCTAACACCTAAACATAAATTTTTACCTATAAAGCATGATCGAACATATATATTGATACAAATGCAACTGGGATAAAGATATATAACAGAATGCTTTCTAATACTATAAACATTGAGTGACTTATGCTAATAGCTGATATCCTTTCTAACGCCAATCTTCTCTTGTGAATATAAAACTCCATCAACTGCTGAACCTTTTGAACTATCTATATATTCGAATCTCGCTTCATCAAACCTCTATTTTGATAACTCAATTTTTTATAAGAAGTGTTTGATTGGTATAAATGGAAAAAAGTTAAGTTTAGGTGTTAGAAATGTAAAAACATAAGAATTGTGTGGTATACATGTAAATGTCTTATTGGCAATAACAAAAAAAATCAAGCACATGTTGCCTTCTAGAGGGCAATACAAAAGAATATAAATTTATAGAATCGTTAGTAATACTAGAAGTAATTAGAAATGAGTAGATGAATACTCTAGAACCACAATACCTCTAGATATAAAAGTTAGAACCCACAAAGTCTTTAAACTAAATACAAAATGATGGGCAATGACTCGTTCATCAACGGTGGTATTGGACATAAAGATTTAAAATTAGGAGTGGTAGACAATGGAAGTGGGCAATAGAAATAGGCAGCTTGTGTGGTGTCGATTTTTCAATTGGTCCAATTAATTGAATTGGATCATTATAATTCTTACACTACTAAGATAATAAAAGTTGAGCGTAATTAGATGAAAAAAATGCAACACCTAAGTTTGAAGGAGACTTGCCTGAGTTTAGTAGTGTTAGAATTCAAATCAAGATGTCTGATGATGTTCCTACTTAAATCTAGCTTCATCTATCCTTCCACATATTCAAAAGAAATTTATGTAGAAGGAGACAGAGTTTCGACATCCGCTCACCTCAAAAGTCACCGTCATAACTCGAACATCGCTGCGGAGAAGGGTATGCAAGGTCGATATTTTGGGTTGAAAAACAAGCCTAAGTGTCCCGCACTCCAAAACCATGTGCTAGAAATCTCCACCGGCGATGACGTAGCAGAAACCATCGCTGACGCACTTTCGGAGTGTACATCCTCTTAGAGTCTGGCCGTATCGCAGACACGAGTTCAAAGAGACGTACCCATATCCCTCAACCCACACGTTCGAAGGTGCTTTGATTTTCTTTTAATGACAACCACTTCTCTTCCAATAGGAGTCTTAAGAAGTTTGGTTGTGAGGGTTACATCGTCGGCGTTTCACCGCATTGATGAACTAACGTTAATGTGGTGTCATAGTGTTTAGGGTTTAGGTTATTGGATTGTTATGCTTGTGTTATTATGCTGTGTTATTGTTATTGATGTCGTGAACTTTCTGATTTTTCTTTTGTTTTATTGTTGCAGTGTAGTGATAGTGATTATATGATGTTATTATGGTCTGATTGTAGTGTTTTTACTGTATTATTGGATGTGTAACGTTATATTTTTAATGAAGTGGGGATGTGGTGTTATTTTGGTATTATCACGGTGTTATACTGGTGTTTTCAGGTGTTATTGTGTTGTCATTTTTTGTTGTTTTCAGGTGCTATTTCTAAAATTTTGAAAAATGATTTTTTGAATGTCGTTTGAGACCAAATTTTTTGTTGCCTTATACTTTTTTCCGGAAAATACTCAGAATAAAAAAACTCTTAAAAGTTATTTCAAGTATACGAGAACTAAGTTATATTTTTAAAATGTCAAATATATTTTATTAGAAATCAATATATATATATATAATAAATTGATTCAGAGCGTCCTCTGATTTTTAAAATAATTTAATTTATTTTTAATAATATAATTATTAAAAAAATAAATTAATTAAAAATAAAATAGTCTCAAAGCATCAAAATTATAAACATAAGAGATAAGATGTAAAAAAGAAAAAAATATATTTTTAAAAATAAATTTCTTTATTAAATTTTTTCTCCTTTTATAGTTTCGTTAAAAAAAATAAGAGTATAAATTCTCACTATCTCAAAAAACACAAAATTTACACTTGTGGATCAACTTTCGCGATGTAAATAGTTACCATTACATTCGAAATCAGGAACTCCTCAGATTTTATTTCTAGAAATAAACGCCACCCTCGCCACCATATTTATTTTCTACATAAGGAAACAGTTTGAACAGTTGCTCACCACCGAAGCCAAGAATAGTGCTTACCGTCTTAACTCAAATATTGCTGCCGTGAAGAGTAAGCGGGGTCGCCCGCCTAGATTGAAGAACAAGCTTAAGCCTTCGGTGACCACCAACACCTCGTGCGCCAAACTCCAAAACCACGTGCTAAAAAACTCTGCCGGCAGCGACATAGCAGAATCCATCACAGCCTTTGCTCATGGTTACCCCCCTCTGAGAGTATGTGTTCTCTTGGCCTCCGGCTGTATCACGATCGCCGTGTTGAGGGAGGCGTCACCATATCCGTCACCCCTCACATTCCAAGGAAACTTTGATATGCTTTCAATGACCGGCACATTTCTTTCCCGAGGAGGCAAAAGAAGTTTGGCTGTGAATTTTGGGTAGTTCAGATGGAGTATTGAACGACTTCACTCGAATCTCTAAAGTAGCATTGAATCTTGGGCAATTTTACTTGACTAGTTGAGCGAATGGGTTTGAAGCTTGGGCAAGTTTAATCGATGAGCCAGCCTAATAGTCTGTGACTTTAAGTAATCTCAGTACCATATGCCGAGTAAGAACTTTGTTCAATGCTAAAAGAATATTTCAAATAACATTAATAACTTGAAATCCATGGCATAATCATTAAATAGTCTGATATTCTTCTTTGTTGTGAAGAAATCCTAATTGATTGATCAACTTGCCTTGAACTCAATCCATTGTGATCATTAATAGTTGATGAATTTGACCTAGATGATATTTGTATTTTTATTTTGTTCAATAATTATTTTATCTCTTTAAGAAATTCCACAAAAGATAAAGAAAAAAAAATCTACCTTGATGAGCTAAGGATTTGGTTTTAACTGATTACATGGATTTGACAACATTTTCATGCATATCAGCAAAAAGGCAGTTTTTAAAATTTTTATAATTTACTGTCAATATGAGAAGAAAAAAAAATTAGGGAGCAAAAGAATAAAAGAATAGTGATCTCTTTGGCAAGAGGCTCTCTAAAAGTGATATTCTTTGAACAACTCTCCCACCAAACACATTAGTTATGATCCTTTTTTGTCGGGATCATCTTGTATTGAAATGATAAGAGACTTCTTCGTGATACTTTCATTGTGCCTAATTAGTTGAGAAGTTTGGATGTTCAATAAGTTGTTGACTTTTTGAAGCCATCCACTATTGAAGGATAGAAGTATGCTGATGTCACCACTAGCTCGATGAGTAGTGAGAGGTTTGTTGATCCTATGGATCAAGCTGAGATTAGCTGATATATTAAAACACCGACTTCAAAGTTAATAACTATGAAAACAACCTTTTCAATTCATCAAGTAAGGTTCATGAATCATTGAAAAAATGACAATCTCCCTTCAAGGTGCAGAGCTTGAAAGAATCTAGACTACTCAAAAATTTTTGAAGAAGCTAAAAGTATTTGCGTAAGCAACCCGATGGATAACTTAGTTGGTCTGTATAGTTTCCATGATATTGCTTTAAGTCAATTCACAAAATGTTAGGAGAGAAGTGAAAGAATTATTGCTGAAATCAACCCTTTGAGAAAACTTGCTACATCTCCTCATACAAGTCAATTCATTAGTGGCATGAAGCTCTTCCTTCGTCACTTGTTTCGATGTAGATTCATCTCCAAGGATTATTCTAGATCCCATTATCCAAGTGCTACTATGAGAAGCAATGAATTAGTTATTGTCGATTTTAAGAACTCTCCAATGCCACAGGAGAATCCGAGTACTAGTCCCTCCTCAGATTGATCAAAACATATCGGCTGTAAAAGCTAGTGCTCACCTTTGCCCTCTCGGCCTACATAAGGACCCATGTAAGTGGGGAGGTTTTCCGCTTTGTCTAGGGAGGGTGAAGGGGAGATGTTCGGACCGAAGACTGATGCTTTCATTTCCGACGACATATTCTCCTTTTCCTGGTTGTCTAGTTCAGGCTCGTATTCAATTTCGATACCCCTCACTAATAGCTCCATGAAAGTTGGAGCGGCCAACCAAGGGGTAACTAACCCCGCTTCCGGTCTTTCTTCTTAGCCTCCCCCTCTTTAACAACATATTAAACTACTTCTAAACTCCATGCTCATAAAAGAAAAAAATTGAAAGAGTATTTTTACATAGATGCCACATAATTCTTCTATATTTGCATATCTAACAACTCAAGTTAGATACTTATCCTTATAAATCCAAATCTTCAACAGTATATTAAAATATCACTAATACCAAATATTTTAAGGTAAATTACATCTATTCATAGATGAGTAAATACTTAAAATTAGATATTATATACGTAAATGCAAAAGAATTATGTGATATGTATATAAATCCAGCAGAAAGAAATAATCTTATGCCTGAAGACTGTTAGGTATGGCTCATATTTACGGAGGGAGTTTCTTGGTGAAGAGGCGTGACTCCTGGTGAAAAGGAGTGTCTCTTGGAAGTTAGTGGGTTGGGGGGAGCGAGGGCGTTTTTGTTATTTACATGTGGGTTTGTCTATATATATGTGTAACTCCATGGGATGTAAATGAACTCCTACGAAATAGTGAAATTTGCGGCTCGCTCCAGGGACGTAGGCAATTCTTTGCCGAACCTTGTTAAATCTGCGTGTTCTACTGATTTGTGTCGATTCTTGTTTTCGTTCTTGATTTTTTCATAACAATTGGTATCAGAGCCTCGTTCGAGGAAACAGGAGGAGATCGACGCGGGAAATCAGAGACGAAAAGAAGATTTCGATTCGAGGTTGGAAGAATTGCGGTGTTCTAGACGGGAGTTTGGTTTGGAGCGAGGAGTTCCGGAATTGCTAGTGGGAAGGAAGCGTCGTCGTCGCAGGTTGGAGTTCGCGGTCGCAGAAGAGGCGAAGGCTGTTCGCGAGGGCTTCTGGAAGAGGTGACTCGCGACTGAATAGGCGCGACGAGCAGTTCGCACGGCGTTCGCAGGCGCGGGGCTGGTTCTTGCAAGGCTGTCTCTTGGTCCGGCAGGGCTTGCAAAAGCAGCAAAGAAGGAAGTCCGGTAGGTCGGCGCCCGGAAAATTTCGCCGGAAGCAGGTCGGCATCAGGCGACGCGAAGCAGTTCGCGGGAAGGGTTGCGCAGGTTTGCGGGTTCGGGCAGTTAGCGGGCAATTCGGGCGGGATCGTGAGGCAACGGATGCTGGGCGGAACCAGGGCGAGGCGCGACAGTTCGAGGCAGTTGCGGCAGTTTTCGAAAGCAGACAGGCGTGACAGGGGAAAGAAGGGATCTTCCGTTCCTACTAAGAATATTCCTGTGGAGAGGAAGCATTAAGGAGTCTTAGGGATTAATTGTCAGCTGCTTAACCAGAGGATTAAAAGCTTTAATTGCTGGTAATCAAGAGCAATTAAACGGATAGGAAATTTTATTCCTGAAGGCGCAGAGAAGGAATTAATCTCAAGGAAAGAATCTGAGGAATCTTTGACCTGAGGAATATTCTCTGGAGAAAATTTTGCGCTGCAGGAGAACTGCCATATGAAGAAGCTGTGCGGTGCGGAGGGAATTTTTTTTTAAAAAAAAAAGGAAAATTCCTGCAGAGGAGTTCGGCCGGTTCAATAATCCGCGGGAAACGGAGGCTGTCTACCACGAACAGGAGCCTCGTTTTGCAAGAAATTGAGGTGTTCAACCAGTTAAATTCACTGGTTCGTCGCGGGAGATTTTGCGACAGGTGGAGTTCGGCAGGGTGCAGGTGGCGAGCAGGCACGATTATTTCGTGAACAGGAGTTTCGTGGAGGTATTCCTGGAACAGGTGCGAAGGGATTCGTGGCTCGCGGAAACAATGGTGGCCGGGGATTGCGTGTACGAACGGAATTGTCTTTGTGTGGAAAATTTGATTCACGAATCACGGGAGAATCGCGGGGAAAGTTGCTTGCATTTGACGAGGAAAATTTCGGGTTTCTTTGAATTTATTTGCGGAGTATTTTCTTTTGTTTTCGAAGCAAGGTAGGAAAATACTGTGCAGGATTAAATTCGGATGGCAATGTCTTGAGTAAAATTCGAGATAGTGAAGTTCGATGGAACCGGAAATTTCGGATTGTGGCAAACAAGGGTAAAAGATTTGTTGGCACAACAGGGAATTTTGAAGGCTTTGCGGGCTACGAAGCTCGATAATATGGAAGATGAAGATTGGGAAGAGTTACGACTTCGAGCGGCGAGTACTATACGTTTATGTCGGCGAGATGAGATTATGTATCATGTTATGAATGCGAAATCTCGGGAGAAGTATGGAAGAAATTGGAATCTCAGTTTATGTTCAAATCTTTGACGAATAAATTGTATCTGAAGCAAAGGCTGTATGGACTGAAGATGCAGGCATGTAGTGATTTGTCACAGCACTTGAATGTCTTCAATCAAATAATCACGGATCTGGCACGTCTTGATGTGAATATTGAGGATGAAGACCGAACAATGATTCTTTTGTGTTCGTTGCCTACTTCTTATGAACATCCGGTGATTACTTCTTACGTATGGGAAAGAAACGATTAAAATTGATGAGATTACTTGCAAGCATTGTTGGCTCACAACCGGCGTGAAGCGAAATGCGAAGGAAAGCTCGAATGGTAATTGTTTATATGTTAAGGGTAATCAAGATCGTGAAAGTAAGGAGGAGAAGGAGAATTCGGAAGGTCGAAGCCTAAAGGCAAGAAGATTCGTTGCTTTAAGTGCAAGGAACTGGGACATATGAGGAGAGATTGTCCAATGCTAAAGAAGGAGACTCGTAATGTATCTTCCAGGGCTGCGAATATGGTGTAGAGTGATACATATTACAGTGATAGTGATGCGCTTTCAGTTACGACAACTCAGTTAAAGGATGGATGGATTCTTGATTCAGGATGTTCTCATCACATAACACCGAACAGGGAGTGGTTTTCTTCATACAGGTTATCTGATTATGGTTCAGTCTATTTGGGTGATAATAGACGTTAAAATATTGCTGGTACTGGTAAAGTCAGAATTCAGATGTATGATGGCACTGTCAGAACATTATGTGATGTCAGACATGTTCCAGAGTTTAAAAAGAATTTGATTTCCTTGGGCACTCTACACGAAGTGGTTTCATTCCTAAGGCGAGATGAGGATAGGGAAACCATCGGAGTGTTAAGGGTGCACCGAGCCGTGATGAAAGGGAAGATCACTCTGCAGATAACATCTATAAGCTGTTAGGGAGTACGGTTGCGAGTGGAGATCGCTCTGTTGGAACATATGATGGAGATGCAGCAGGAACTTTGACCAAGCCAGGTTAGATGGTTTGGTTGCCCAACCCACTGGTGTAAGAAATTCCATGATCTATTTCTCCTAAAGGGTTGGATATTCGCAAGGTGGAGATTTTCTCAAGGTGGAGATTTTCTCCTAAGGGGCTGGATATTCACAAAGGTGGAGATTGTTAGATGTATTTCTCCTGAGAGTTTGGATATTTGCTAAGATGGAGATTTGTTTGGTAGGCACATATACCGGGTGAAGCATTTCTCCTAAGGTGCTTGATATTCGCCAAGGTGGAGAATTGTTAGGTATGGCTCATATCTACGGAGGGAGTTTCTTGGTGAAGAGGCGTGACTCCTGGTGAAAAGAAATGCCACTTGGAAGTTAGTGGGTTGGGGGGAGCGAGGGCGTTTTTGTATTTTACATGTGGGTTTGTCTATATATATATGTAACCCATGGAATGTAAATGAACTCCTCTGAAATAGTGAAATTTGTCGGCTCGCTCCCGAGGACGTAGGCAATTCTTTGTCGAACCTCGTTAAATCTCTTGTGTTCTACTGATTTGTGTCGATTCTTGTTTTCGTTCCTAATTTTTTCATAACAATGACTTCAAGAAACTCTATGCTGCCAAAGGTCCACCATGGGGAGTAAGCCGGTACAAATACAATAGGTTCGCTTTGTTATAACAGTTAGAAATGAGCTGGTCCTTATAAAGAAGAAAGTTTAGCTGTTAGATTTGACACCCAAAAGAAAAAGGGAAACTAAAGTTTATAGCGATATATGTAAATATGAAATATTAAGTGTCAGATTATACAAGCACCGTCGAGTCCAATATTCTCCTTTGCTCTGATGTCTCCTTTTATCGGAACACTGTCAACCACCAGCAGTGGGGTAATGCACTGCTCAAATTCTTTTGAAATTTCCTCCAACATAATTTGTTCTAGTTCCGCCAAACACCTGTGCATATTATATTCACACTTCTCGGTCGGCAGGTTCTTCCCCAACCCTTCCTTGCTTCAGAGAATGAGAACTTACCAGCACTAAAGCAGTGGAACACCTGCGCTGTGAAGGTGGCTGCTACCACAGTGACCATATCTGCTACCACCACTAGTCCCACCACTACCCACCCACATCTGCCCACCTGGCCCTGCCAGTGTCACGGGCAAACTTCGTATGCTTCCTCTGAGAAGCAAAGTAGCCGTCATTTATATTACATCAAAACTACCTTGGAACGTGAGGAAGACACCTCCCTCAACACGATGGCCGCAATATGATCGGTGGCTGAGAGAAGGCAGACTCATGAGCAAAAGGCGGCATAGGTTTCAACTACGCCACCACCGGCCCCCAATTACATTACTTTGAAGGGAAATTTATTATTACAAATATCATATGTTCAAGTCATTCATCACGTATGATAAAAAATATAATAATTTGATTGAGGAGCCATTTGATTTTCTTCAAAATATATAGATTACTAAAATTTATCATAATGTATGATATGGATTTGAAATATTTTAGATTTTTTTGAGTCGATATAAAATAAATTGATGAGATAATTTTTAAAAGTTTAGTTTGAAGTAAAATAAATTTAATATGAAGCGTGATGGTAGATGCTAGTTCTCAAACTTATAGTAGTTGGTGACAATGACGGAGGCAATATATAAGAGATTTATAATACTGAAAAAGAAAATTTATGATGCAAAATTAATATCTAGCAAAATAATGTTAATATGCTGTAATTTAACTCCAAATATTATTGAGGAGAAATATATGACTCGCCTTATTTATGGAAAAATGAGATATAATTTATTAGTTTATATTCAGTTCATATTGACTGAGAATATAAAAACCTCCAATCTTGATAATAAAATTGCAGTTCAGTGATCAGGGGCTCGTCTCTCGCCTGGGGGGCGAGAGTTTGATTCACTTACTTATCACTTATCTTAGTGCCCTTAAGGCTCAACTTTCAAAAAAAAATCCAATCATTCAATTATTATTCTAATTGCATGTGTAAAATGTTTACAATGATAACATTTATATTCTTTTAATTGAAGTCATAGGATTTTAATCATTCAATCCTTTGATGAGAAATGCATGTTACATTTTAGTGAAATTTCATGAGCATCTCTCCTCTTTACTTTTTTTGGTGTTGGATTACGATTTGTTATTGAACTCAAATCCCTCAAATAAAAAAGAGTTAAGAAAAGAGGATTTTGACTTGAAGAATTAGAAAGAAAGTGAGAGAAAGGTAAAGCTTCTACAATACCCTCATCTCCTCTTACGTTTAATGGATTCTCTTATGTATTATAGTTACTACTCATTGCTCATGGATCCTAAAATACATTTGATTTTTTTTCTTTTTCTCAATATATATTTAATAAAAGAATTTACATGCATAACACTCTAAATATAATTATTTACATATCTCACATTCAAAACTATAAATTTACAAAAATAACACCTAAATATATCTATTTTGAGCTAATTCAATAGCTATTAATATTTTCTAATAAATTTATATTTCTTGAGGCGAAACTCTAAAAAATTTTAGTATTCTATATTTACCATGCACAACACTGAAAATAAATGTAGCCAAATAACCCCTAGATTCTTAAAACATATATATGCAACAAATTTAATCTTTATATCTTTGAATTTTGACAAAACTGAAGAGTATAGAAGCAAAAGAAAAATCAAAATAGTAACCTATAATAATTTTATTATTATTTAATAAATAGAAAATTGATATATAATAATAATAATAATAATAATAATAATAATAATAATAATAATAATAATAATAATGAAACAACTAAAACTCATTAAACTATAAAAAACATTTTAATGTATGTAAAAAAAATCCCATATTTACTTTCTAAGGTACTCTAAATCCAATTTTTACTTTCTAAGGTACAAAAAATAAAAAATAAAAAATAAAACCAACACAAAAGATATGTATAAGGGCTTTAATTAATTTAGAAGTATCTAAAATATTTTTCTTTTAAATTTAGGTTTTTATTTTTATTTCTTTGCATTAAGATTTGAAAATAAAATTCTTAAATATTAAAATACTTTCATTTACTTTTACAAATATTCTAAATAAATTTTCAAGGATTGCTTCCGCCTATTTTTATTTTTTTATTTAAAAAACAAATAAATTTTCACTGTATTCTTCCACTTATATATTTTTTTTAAATTATGAAAATAATTGATTGTATTCTTGAGAATAAGCAAAGAAGAAAATATTTATAGGATTTTTAAAAAATAAATTAATTTATTTTTAACATTTCAAAATTATTTATTCAAATTAAAATATTTTAAAAATAATAATTATATAAAAGAGAAAAAAACTAAAATTGATAGTAATTAATAACTTCTAATCTGTTCTGAACATTTTTGAAATAAATTGATTTATTTTTAATTGAAAAAATTATATATATATATATATATATATATATATATATATATATATATATATATATATATATATAGTACGTTAAATAAATTTTTATTCAAAACAATTAAAATAAAAGATACAAATAATCTCAAAAGACCATTAATATATATAGTTTGGTTGTAAAAAGAAGAGACCTAGTTTAGTAGATTTCTCATTCTATTATCACTGCTTATAAATAAAACTAAATAGCGTATAACACAAAAATATATTCTCGCTGAGCAACAAGGATCATCATCACCAGATACACACCAACAACTACAGACTTGCATAACCGACTGTTTTGGCGGGTCATACCAAAGAACACCCAGACGGCCACCTTTGATCGACTACTATGGCCGACCTAATCTTAAAATGGAAGATTTACAATTGATCACTCTTTGGTTGGTCACCTCACCCATTGCCCGACCACCAACCCCTTCGATTAGCCATCTACTAGTTGACTGTCTTGTCAAAGAAAATTTTTAAAAATATAAAATTTTCAACAATAGCATCAATTCCCATTACATAGAAAATTTAAAAAAAGTATAAAATTTTCAATTAAGAATGAACTTTCTCATTGTCACTAGGTACAACTAGATTGGAGCTTTATATTTAGGATTGTTGATCATTGTTTCTTTAATTTTGAGTTTTTTTAAGAAAATAATTAAAATAAAATAGTTTGACGTATTAAAAAACACCATTTTATTTTTTTAATTTTGAAAAATAATTTTTAAGTCGGTTTGAGACCAAACTTTTTGTTACTTTAAAAATATAAATATTTACTGTATTTTTCACGTATTGTTTAAGTTTTTTAAAAGAAGCAAATTTATTCTGAAAAATACTCAAAAAAAAAAAAACTTAAGAGTTATTTCAAGTATATGAAAAATAAGTTGATTTATTTAAAGATGTCTAATATATTTTACTACAAATATATATATATATATATATATATATATATATATATATATATATATATATATATATATATATATATCATAAAAAAAATAAAGTTGATTCTGAACGTCCTCTTATTTTTAAAATAATTTAACTTACATTTAAGAATATAATTATTAAATTAATTAATTAATTAAAAATAAAATAGTCTCAAAATACCAGAATTATAAACATAAGAGATAAGACGTAAAAAAAACATTTTAAAAAATAAATTTGTATATTGTACTTTTTCTTGTTTTATTGTTTGGTTAAAAAAAAAGAAAGAAGAGTACCAATTCAAATTATCTCAAAAAATCAAAAATTAGCATTTGTGGATCAGCTTTCATGACGTAAATAGTTACTGTTACATTCAAAATCAAGAAGTCCTCTGATTTTATTTCTAAAAATAAACGCCACCCCCGTCACCCCCGCCACACATCATTTTTTTTTTTTTACATAAGGAAATTGTTTGAACGAGTCCCTCACCACCGAAGCGAGATGAGTCTTTGCTGTCATCTAACACAAACATTCTTTGCCGTGAAGAGTAAGCGGGGCCGCCCGCACGCTTGAAGAACAAGCCTAAGCCTCCAGCGACCACCAGCACCCCGTACGCTAAACTCCAAACCCACATGCTAAAAATCTCCGCCGGTGGCGACGTAGTAGAATCCATCGCAGCCTTCTCTCGTGGTTGCCTCCCTTTGGGAGTACGTGTTCTCTCAGCCTCCGGTCGTATCGCGATCGCCGTGTTAAGGCAGGCGTCAACATATTCTTCAACCCTCACATTCCAAGGAAGCTTTGATCTGCTTTCAATGACCGCCACATTTCTTCCCGGAGGAGGCATAAGAAGTTTGGTCGTGACTTTGGTGGGGCCAAATGGGCAGGTTGTTAGTGGGGTGGTTGTCGGACAATTGGTGGCTGCGAGCATCGTCACCGTGATAGCTGTCACTTTCGCATTGTCGGCTTTCCACCGCATGGATAAAATAGATATTAACCTGAAGCATACGTTACCCGTTTTAAAGGAAGAAAATATCCTGCACAAATGTTTGGCGGAAATTGAACGGGATCTTGGCCTACATAAAGAGCCGAGTGTTCGGAGGATGCGACAGAGAGAAGGAAGTAGATAAAAATCGGCTTGAGTACATTTTAAAAGAATTCGAGCAATGTATTACGATGCCGATGGCGATTGGTAGTACTTCGACGGGAGGAGACGTTGGAGTAGAGAAGACGATTGACCTCAATGGTGGGTGTGTCGGAGATGTCGATCAACATTCGATGACTCGATGATAATTGACTATGCATTTGGGAGCGGTCGTCATTATTGTGGCGGTCGTTTGACATTTAATGCGTTTGGATCTTTTGATGCATTTTCTCCGTTATATTAGATTGTTAGATGAAATATTCGGTTTGCATGCCCATTATTCCATTCTTTTTTTTAAGAAAAAAAGATGAAATAATGGTTTTATTTTGTGATTCTGTTGTGGTTTATGTTTTGTTTTCCTGTTTTCAAATTTCGACATCGGCCTTTAGTTTTTGTAAATAAAATCCGTAATGTCGTTAGATCGAAACGACGATCTGGATTTCATGAAAGTTTTTTCGTCTTTTATATTTCATCCTTCTATAATTTTTCTTTTAATGTTTTTTTTTTAAAAAAAATTGTAAAGCATGATCATAACATGTATTCCCTTTCGACGAGTCACTAAAATTCGGATGCAACTTGTATTATGAGAACAAAATCTTGCCATCATAACTTAAAGAATAATATTATTTATAATACAAATGTCTAGAACCGTTAGTGTTGCTCGACTTGATTAGAGATGAGTAGACGAATAGTCTAGACCCCCTTAAGAGCAGATATAGCAACTATATTTATAGCAGAGTCCATCTAAATGCAAAATAAATTGGATTAATTGCTAGCCTTAAGAAGTACTCGCATCTCCAATGATAGATATCAGGAAGATTTACCTAAAAACTACTCAATTCATATGAACCTGCATATCTAACATCTAAACATAATTTTTTACCCATAAAGCACGATCGAACATATATATATTGATACAAGTGCAAATGGGATAAAGATATATAACAAAATGCTTTCTAATACTATAAACATTGAGTGATTTATGCTAATAGCTGATATCCTTTCTAACGCCAATCTTCTCTTGTGAATATAAAACTCCATCAACTGCTGAACCTTTTGAACTACCTCTATATTCATCAAACCTCTATTTTGACAACTCAATTTTTTATAAGAAGTATTTGATTGGTATAAATTGAAAAAAGTTAAGCTTAGGTGTTAGAAATGTAAAAACATAAGAATTGTGTGATATGCATGTAAATGTCTTAGTGGCAATAACAAAAAAAATCTAGCACATGTTGCCTTCTAGAGGGCAATACAAAAGAATACAAATTTATAGAATCATTAGTATTAGTAGAATTAATTAGAGATGAGTAGATGAATAAACTAGAATCCCAATACCTCTAGATATAAAAGTAGGAACCCACAAAGTCTTTAAACTAAATACCACAGATAATGGGGATGAAGTGTTCACCCTCTTTGGTAACACATGTCGGGAATGAAACATTATGTATACTTGGATTGTAATGCTATCTATCTTGGACGAGTTGTTAAACTTCGATGCGATGAGTATCATGAAAATAATAAGTTGACATTCTAACTTGAGGAGTTCATCTGTGTGTGTAGAAATTGAAGAGGCATTTAAAAGTAGACACAGCTATTTCATATTTATTTTTATTTTTAGACGACTACTAAAAGTTCCTCGCATCAACGTAATGAGCTTAGCTCTAACATCTTTGAATTCTAAAAAAGCTGAAAGCTGAAAGTTCAAATATATATATATATATATATATATATATATATATATATATATATATATATATATATATATTCTTTCAAATAAGCAATATTTATGGTAAATTTTTCCCTGCAAATATCTATAAGAAAAAATAGCAATACTGTTATATTCTTTATGAAGAGAAAAAATTATATGTTTTAATTTTTCGGATGACGTTTATATTCGAACGAATGATAATTCATTATGTCATTGGTTACATCTTCTATCATATGGAACAAAGCAAGGCAACTTCTTTAGTTGAGATTCTTTGTATTTGTTATCTTCTTAACTAATTAAAGATACAATGTTTACCTACATAAATCATAATTTTTTGCACTCAAACAATATGATTCCGATTTTCATATGTATCGAGTTTTCTCTGAAGCTTATCATTTTGTCATGCACACAATTAACTTCAAAAGGCTCATTGTAGCTAATACATTTTTATGAATTAAGAAAATAATATCATTATTATTCATGCAACAAAGACTAAATATATCATCGTGCTTCTTGATTTTGAACTCTAAAGGAAACAAACTAAGTCGAATATTGTCCACACTTTAATATTGTTTTTTTTTTGAATTTTCATGTGTAATAAAATGGGACGGCATTTTCTGAAGATTTTATGTTTAAAATATTTCTACTGCTTTTTTAAATCTCTGTTGCTAAGTTTATAATTCAGCATAGGATAATTAAATAAAATCTTTAAGTTTATCGCAAAAGAAAGTAAAATATGATTTGTGTTGTAGATTAATAGGTTTATTATGTAATCATTTTTTTTTTGCTTTTAAATATTGTTTTAATTTATTTGGATTTTAATTGAGGCATGCAATTTTAATGTCAAAGAGAAGCCATTAACAAAATTTATTTCTCCTTTTATTTATTTTTCTTATAACATATCTTTATTTTTCTTAAAATAAAAAAATATTTCTCATATAATAACTTATTATATACGCCCTATAATTCAACATACTTAATAATTTAAAAACATACAGCTCTGAATTATACTAACTTTTAAAAAAATTTCTTATGACAAATAACATTGATTAAGAAACCATTTGATTTGTTATTATTATTATTATTATTATTATTATTATTATTATTATTATATATTATATATATATATATATATATATATATATATATATATATATATATATATTTTGTTGAAGTTTGAAGTAAAATAAATTCAATACAAAATGCTAGTTCTTATGGTGCAAGGGTAGTTGATGACAGTGGCAAAATACATTGATGATGGGCAATGGCTCGTTCGTTAAGGGTGGCATCGGACATAAAGATTTAAAAACAGTAGTGGTAGACAGTGGAAGTGGGCAATAGAAAAAGGCAGCTTGTGTGGTGTCCATTTTTCAATTGGTCAAATTAATCGAATTGGATCATTATAATTCTTGCACTAATAATGTAATAAAAGTTGAGCGTAATTAGATGAAAAAAATGCAACACCTAAGTTTGAAAGAGACTTGCCTGAGTTTTCTAGTGTTAGAATTCAAAATCAAGATGTCTATTGATATTTCTACTTAAATCTAGCTTTCTCGTTCCTTCCACATACTCGAGAGAAATTTATGCAGAAGGAGACAAAGTTTCGACATCCGCTCACCTCAAAAGCCAAGAAAAGTATTTACCGTCATAACTCGAACATCGCTACGGAGAAGGGTATGCATGGTCGATTTTCTGGGTTGAAAAACAAGCATAAGTGTCTCGCACTCCAAAACCATGTGCTAGAAATCTCCACCGGCGATGACGTAGCGAAACCATCGCCGACACATTTTTGGAGTGTATATCCTCTTAGAGTCCGGCCGTATCGCAGACACGAGTTCAAAGAGACATACCCATATCCCTCAACCCACACGTTCGAAGGTGCTTTGATTTTCTTTTAATGACAACCACTTCTCTTCCAATAGGAGTCATAAGAAGTTTGGTTGTGAGGGTTACATCATCGGCGTTTCACCGCATTGATGAACTAACGTTAATGTAGTGTCATAGTGTTTAGGGTTTAGGTTATTGGAGTATTATGCTTGTGTTATTATGCTGTGTTATTGTTATTGATGTCGTGAACTTTCTGAATTTTCTTTTGTTTTGTTGTTGTAGTGTAGTGATGAGATTATATGATGTTATTATGGTCTGATTGTAGTGTTTTTACTGTATTATTGGATGTGTAACGTTATATTTTTAATGAAGTGGGGATATGGTATTATTTTGGTATTATCACTGTGTTATACTGGTATTTTCAGGTGTTATTGTGTTGTCATTTTTTGTTGTTTTCAGGTGCTATTTTTAAAATTTTGAAAAATGATTTTTGAATGTCGTTTCAGACCAAATTTTTTGTTGCCTTACACTTTTATTTTGAAAATACTCAGAATAAAAAAACTCTTAAAAGTTATTTCAAGTATACGAAAACTAAGTTAATTTTTTAAAATGTCAAATATATTTTATAAGAAATCAATATATATATATATATATATATATATATATATATATATATATATATATATATATATATATATATAATAAACTGATTCAGAGTGTCCTCTGATTTTTAAAATAATTTAATTTATTTTTAAGAATATAATTATTAAAAAAATAAATTAATTAAAAATAATAGTCCCGAAGCATCAAAATTATAAACATAAGAGATAAGATGTAAAAATGAAAAAAAATATATTTTTAAAAATAAATTTCTTTAATATATTTTTTCTCCTTCTATAGTTTCGTTAAAAAAAATAAGAGTATAAATTCTCACTATCTCAAAAAACACAAAATTTACACTTGTGGATCAACTTTCGCGACGTAAATAGTTACCATTACATTCGAAATCAGGAACTCCTCAGATTTTATTTCTAAAAATAAACGCCGCCCTCGCCACCATATCTACATAAGGAAACAGTTTGAACAGTTGCTCACCACCGAAGCCAAGATGAGTGCTTACCGTCTTAACTCAAATATTGCTGTCGTGAAGCGTAAGCGGGGTCGCCGCCTAGATTGAAGAACAAGCTTAAGCCTTCGGTGACCACCATCACCTCGTGCGCCAAAATCCAAAACCACGTGCTAAAAAACTCTGCCAGCAGCGACGTAGCAGAATCCATCACAGCCTTTGCTCATGGTTGCCCCCCTCTGAGAGTATGTGTTCTCTTAGCCTCCGGTTGTATCAAGATCGCCGTGTTGAGGGAGGCGTCACCATATCCGTCAACCCTCACATTCCAAGGAAGCTTTGATATGCTTTCAATGACCGACACATTTCTTTCCGGAAGAGGCAAAAGAAGTTTGGCTGTGAATTTTGGGCGAGTTCGGATCGAGTATTGAACGACTTCACTCAAATCTCTAAAGTAGCATTGAATCTTGGGCAATTTTACTTGACTAGTTGGGCGAATGGGTTTGAAGCTTGGGCAAGTTTAATCGATGAGCCAGCCTAATAGTCTGTGACTTTAAGTAATCTCAGTACCATATGCCGAGTATGAACTTTGTTCAATGCTAAAAGAATATTTCAAATAACATTAATAACTTGAAATCCATGGCATAATCATTAGATAGTCTGATATTCTTCTTTGTTGTGAAGAAATCCTAATTGATTGATCAACTTTCCATGAACTCAATCCATTGTGATCAATAATAGTTGATGAATTTGACCTAGATGATATTTGTATTTTTATTTTGTTCAATAATTATTTTATCTCTTTAAGAAATTCCACAAAAGATAAAGAAAAAAAAAATCTACTTTGATGAGTTAAGGATTTGGTTTTAACTGATTACATGTATTTGACAACATTTTCATGCATATCAGCGAAAAGGCAGTTTTTAAAATTTTTATAATTTGCTATCAATATGAGAAGAAAAAAAATTAGAGAGCAAAAGAATAAAAGAACAGTGAACTCATTGACAAGATGCTCTCTAAAAGTGATATTCTTTGAACAACTCTCGCACCAAACACATTAGTTATGATCCTTTTTTGTTGGGATCATCTTGTATTGAAATGATAGGAGACTTCTTCGTGATACTTTCATTGTGCCTAATTAGTTGAGAAGGTTTGATGTTGAATAAGTTGTTGACTTTTTGAAGCCATCCACTATTGAAGGATAGAAGTATGCTGATGTCACCACTAGCTCGATGAGTAGTGAGAGGTTTGTTGATCCTATGGATCAAGCTGAGATTAGATGATATATTAAAACACCGACTTCAAAGTTAATAACTATGAAAGCAACCTTTTCAATTCATCAAGTAAGGATCATGAATCATTGAAAAAATGACAATCTCCCTTCAATATGACTTGGATCTTGAAAGAATCTAGACTACTCAAAACTTTTTGAAGAAGCTAAAAGTATTTGCTTGAGCAACCCGATGGATAACTTAGTTGGCCTGTATAGTTTCCATGATATTGCTTCAAGTCAATTCACAAAATGTTAGTAGAGGAGTGAAAGAATTATTGCTGAAATCAAATCTTTGAGAAAACTTGCTACATCTCCTCATACAAGTCAATTCATTAGTGGCATTAAGCTCTTCCTTCGTCACTTGATTCGATGTAGATTCATCTCCAAGGATTATTCTAGATCCCATTATCCAACTGTTACTATGAGAAGCAATGTATTAGTTATTGTCGATTTAAAGACTCTCCAATGCCACAGGAGAATCCGAGTACCAGTCCCTCCTCAGATTGATCAAAACAAATCGGCTGTCAAAGCTAGTGCTACCTTCGCGCTCTCGGCCTACATAAGGACCCATGTAAGTGGGGAGGCTTTCCGCTTTGTCCGAGGAGGGGGAGAAGGGGAGATACTCGGACCGAAGACTGATGCTTTTCATTTCCGACAACATATTCTCCTTTTCCTGGTTGTCTGTTTCAGGCTCACATTCAGTTTCGGTAGGGGCAACGGGAGAAGGCCAACTAGCTTCACCCCTCACTCATTGCTCATTAAACTGCTTCTAAACTCCATGCTCATAAAAGAAAAAAGTTGAAAGAGTATTTTTACATAGATGCCACATAATTCTTGTATATTTGCATATCTAACAACTGAAGTTAGATACTTATCCATATGAATCCAAATCTTCAACAGTATATTAAAATATCACTAATACCAAGTATTTTAAGGTAAATTACATCTATTCATAGATAAGTAAATACTTAAAATTAGATATTATATACGTAAATACATAAGAATTATGTGATATGTATATAAATCCAGCAGAAAGAAATAATCTTCTGCCTGAAGACTTCAAGAAATATAAAGAAATTTTTTTTTTTTTTTTAGAAATTATACATCAAACTGAACATTTCTAAACTCTATGCTGCCAAAGGTCCACCATGGGGAGTAAGCCGGCACAAATACAATAGGTTCGCTTTGTTATAACAGTTAGAAATGAGCTGGTCCTTATAAATAAGAAAGTTTAGCTGTTAGATTTGACACCCAAAAAGAAAAAGGAAAACTAAGGTTTACAGCGATATATGTAAATATGAAATATTAAGTGTCAGATTATTCAAGCACAGTCGAGTTCAATCTTCTCCTTTGCTCTGATGTCTCCTTTTATCGAAACACTGTCAACCACCGCCAGTGGGGTAATGCACTGCTCAAATTCTTTTGAAATTCCTCAACATAATTTGTTCTAGTTCCGCCGAACACCTGTGCATATTATATTCACACTTCTCCGTCGGCAGGTTCTTCCCCAATCCTTCCTTGCTTCAGAGAATGAGAACTTACCAGCATTAAAGCAGTGGAACAACTGCACTGTGAAGGTGGATGCTACCACAGTGACCATATCTACCACCACCAATAGTCCCACCACCACCCACCCACATTTGCCCATCTGGCCCTGCCAGTGTCACGGGCAAACATCGTATGCTTCCTTTGAGAAGCAAAGTCGCCCTCATTGATATTTCATCAAAACTACCTTGGAACGTGAGGAAGACAACTCCCTCAACACGATGGCCGCAATATGGTCGGAGGCTGAGAGAAGACAGATTCACGAGCAAAAGGCAGCATCGGTTTCAACAACGTCACCACCGGCCCTGAATTACACAACTTTGAAGGGAAATTTATTATGACAAATATTATATGTTCAAGTCATTCATCATGTATGATAAAAAATATAATAATTTGATTGAGGAGACGTTTGATTTTCTTCAAAATATATTGATTACTAAATTAGTTTGAAGTAAAATAAATTAAATTGATGAGATAATTTTTAAAAGTTTAGTTTGAAGTAAAATAAATTCAGTATGAAGCGTGATGGTAGATTAGCCTAGTTCTCAATTTTATAGTAGTTGATAGAAATGACGGCAGCAATATATAAGAGATTTATAATACAAAAAAAGAAAATTTATAATGCAAAATTAATATTTAGCAAAATAATGTTAATATGTTGTAATTTAACTCTAAATATTGTTGAGGTGAAATATATGATTTGGCTTATTTATGAAAAAATGAGACATAATTTGTTAGCTCATATTGACAGTGAGAATATAAAAACCTCCAATCTTGATAATAAGACTGTAGTTCAGTGATCATGGTCTCGTCTCTCGTACTGGGTGGCGAGAGTTTGATTCACTTACTTCCCACTTATCTTAGTGCCCTTAAGGCTCAACTTCCAAAAAAAAATCCAATCATTCAATTATTATTCTAATTACATGTGTAAAATGTTACAATGACAACATTTATATACTTTTAATTGAAGTCATAGGATTTTAATTATTCAATCCTTTGATGAGAAATACATGTTACATTTTTAAGAGATGATAGGATAAAATAGCATGTCTCCATGGACTTTTTTAAATTATTAATCTATTTAGTGAACTTTCATGAACATCTCTCCTCTTAACTTTTTTTGGTGTTGGATTACGATTTGTTAAATTATTGAACTCAAATCCCTAAAATAAAAAAGAGTTGAGAAAAGAGGATTGTGACTTGAAGAATTAGAAAGAAAGTGAGAGAAAGGTAAAGATTCTACAATATATAATGGATTCTCTTCTTACGTTTAATGAATTCTCCTCTAACGTTTAATGGATTCTCTTATATATTATAGTGACTACTCATTGCTCATGGATCCTAAAAGATATTTGATTTCTTCCTTTTTCTCAATATATATTTAATAAAAGGATTTACATGCATAGCACTCTAAATATAATTATTTACATATCTCACATTCAAAACTATAAATTTACAATTATAACACCTAAATATATCTATTTTGAGCTAATTCAATAGCTATTAAAATTTTACAATACATTTATATTTCTTGAGGCTAAACTCTAAAAAATTTTAGTATTCTATATTTACCATGCACAACACTGAAAATAAATGTAGCCAAATAACCCCTAAATTCTTAAAACATATATATGCAACAAATTTAATCTTTATATCTTTGAATTTTGACAAAACTGAAGAGTATAGAAGCAAAAAAAAAATCAAAATAGTAACCTATAATAATTTTATAATTATTTAATAAATAGAAAATTAATATATAATAATAATAATAATAATAATAATAATAATAATAATAATAATGAAACAACTAAAACTCATTAGACCACAAAAAACATTTTAAAGTATGTAAAAAAAAATCTCATATTTACAACTCTAAATCCAATTTTTACTTTCTAAGGTACAAAAAATAAAAAATAAAAATAAAACCAACACAAAAGATATGTATAAGGGTTTTAATTAATTTAGAAGTATCTAAAATCTTTTTTCTTTTAAATTTAGGTTTTTATTTTTATTTCTTTGCATTAAGATTTGAAAATAAAATTCTTAAATATTAAAATACTTTCATTTACTTTTACAAATATTCTAAAAAAAATTTCACTGTATTCTTCCACTTCTATTTTTTTTTAAATTACGAAAATAATTCATTGTATTCTTAAGAATAAGCGAAGAAGAAAATATTTATAGGATTTTTAAAAAATAAATTAATTTACTTTTAACATTTCAAAATTATTTATTCAAATTAAAATATTTTAAAAAATAATTATTATATAAAAGAGAAAAAAACTAAAATTGATACTAATTAATAACTTCTAATCTGTTCTGAACATTTTGAAATAAATTGATTTATTTTTAATAAAAAATTAAATATATATATATATATATATATATATATAAAGTATGTTAATTAAATTTTTATTCAAAACAATTAAAATAAAAGATACAAATAATCTCAAAAGACCATTAATATATATAGTTTGGTTGTAAAAAGAAGAGACCTAGTTTATTAGATTTCTCATTCTATTATCTCTGCTTATAAATAAAACTAAATAGCGTATAACCCAAAAATATATTCTCGCAGAGCAACAAGGATCATCATCACCAGATACACACAAACAACTACAGACTTGCATAACCGACTGTTTTGGCGAGTCATACGAAAGAACACCCAGACGGCCACCTTTGATCGACTGTTATGGCCGACCTAATCTTAAAATGGAAGATTTACAATTGATCACTCTTTGGTTGGCCACCTCACCCATTGCCCGACCACCAGCCCCTTCGATTAGCCATCTACTAGTTGACTGTCTTGTCAAAAGTAAATTTTAAAAAAATATAAAATTTTAAACAGTAGCATCAATTCCCATTACATAGAAAATTTAAAAAAAGTATAAATTTTTCAATTAAGAATGAACTTTCTCATTGTCACTAGGTACTACTAGATTGGAGCTTTATATTTAGAATTGTTGATCATTGTTTCTTTAATTTTGAGTTTTTTTAAGAAAATAATTAAAATAAAATAGTTTGACGTATTAAAAAACACAATTTTATTTTTTTAGTTTTGAAAAATAATTTTTAAGTCGGTTTGAGACCAAATTTTTTGTTACTTTAAAAATATAAATATTTACTGTAATTTTCACGTATTGTTTAAGTTTTTTATAAGAAGCGAATTTATTCTAAAAATTACCCAAAAAAAAAAAAACTTAAGAGTTATTTCAAGTATATGAAAAATAAGTTGATTTATTTTAAGAT